>JARBWK010000007.1:138970486-139570486 GCA_030556195.1 Anolis apletophallus
GGTCATTTTGCCGAACTTTTACCTCAGAACTTTAAACTAAACTATTAAAGTTCCTACTACCACACGACTTTGTCAGTAAACTGAGAAATTAAACAAATTCCTCTGGTAGCCTTTTTCGCACTGGATCAGTTTTCTTACACGATCCCACCGCTCTGCCGCCAATATGCGGTGAAGCTACGTTCAAATCAACCGGCTGGACAGGGTGGACCCTCTCTTAAAGATCCCACCGCTGCCGCCAATATGTGACCACTCCACTTCTTGACCGGCCTCAGACTGGACAATCTTTCTATGTCCACACTGCTGACCTCCAATCCAAGGAAACCTCGAAGTTACCTCAGCAACTTCACGTTTATTGGCAGGGTACTGTCTCACCCTTCACCATTTAACTGACTGGAGTTTTAAAACTTCTCAGTGACCACTTGACCACGCTGCCACCATTTATCTGGCTGACCACTGACTTTGAGGGCCACCACCAATAAAAGAATCAGGAGAGGTGTTTTCCTTTTAAGATGCAAACAATTTATTTTGACACAAATGGGTACAATCTTGGTTGGTTTCAAACTTCCTTAGAGGCACAACTTTTTCTGTTACATAACACAATGGGGACCTATTATAGGGTTTCCACTAAACCTCTATAAACCCCTGCAACTTTAACTAGGGTCTCTATACCCTTTAACTGGACTGCTCACTAGCAGACCTTAAGACACACACACTAACACTGGACCGTTCTCTTTCAGTCCTTAGGACACTCTAAACTAGAACATAACTCCTCCCCCTCATTTGGCAGTTGGCTTCCCGCTCTTTTCCAACTGTAGAATTCAAACCTGAACATTCTACTAGCCTCTAGCCCTGGTTGCCATGGCGACAGCTCTTCTAAGCTTCTGCCATGCCTCCCTTCTGTTTCACCCACAGAAACAAACCATAGAACATTCAAAACAACATACATTTTAACACATGTCACACAACATTTACACACAAATAATCAACATCATTACACTGTCTTGTCCTGTCATTTTTATGTGAGGCACAGTAGAATAAGCAGTTATTGCTCTGTATGTGCCTTCAAGTATTTTCTGATTTATGGCAACTCTCTCATGGGGTTTTCTTGGCAGAATCTGTTCAGAATGGGGTTGGCTTTGCCCTCCTCTGAGGCTGACATAGTACCCCGACCAAGCATTCAAGCAAGAATTCAAATCCTAGTTTCCCAGTGCCCTGTATAACTATTACAAAACACTTAGGTAAAGTAAAGGTTTTCCAGTGATATTAAGTCAGTCATGTCCAACTCTGGAGGTTGGTGCTCACCTCCATTTTTAAGCCAAAGAGCCAGCATTGTCCATAGTCACCTCCAAGGTCATGTGGCTAGCATGACTGCATGGAGCGCTGTTATCTTCCTGCCAGAGTTGTACCCATTGATCGACTCAAATTTGCATGTTTTTGAACTGCTAGGTTGGCAGAAGCTAGGGCTAACAGTAGAAGCTCACGCTGCTCCTCGGATTCAAACCTGTGAACTTTAGGTTAGCAAGTTCAGCAGCTCAGCTATTTAACCCACTGTGCCACCAGGGGCTCCTAACACTTAACTGGTTCCATGCTAGTGGTAGTCCACATTTCCCCATCTTTACTCTTCAATTTCCTGTTCTCCAGTGTTCGCTTTTTTCACTCTTCTTTGAAACTGCTTGTTTGATTTTCTTCTCACCACACTTCTTCCACAAGCTCATCTGTCTCCACATTTCAAAATGGTGACAGTGTTTTCATTATGTTCTCTCAGGCTATGAGTATAGATATTGTCAGACAAGGGGGAAATATATTCTTACAATTGCACAGAACTCCATTTCCTCCTTCCTGGTTTTTCTCTCTCTTGTAACAGCTTTGGGTCTGTTCAGCAAAGCAATTTGAAAGATGTGGAGAAGGCCTAGAAGATAGGGCTGTCATTCAGCTTGTCACAGTTCAAAATTGCCATAGAACATTAACTCTGCCACTGCATTGACATTTATTCCACTCCTACCATTCCAGGGGATTTAAAGATCAGTTTTCTCAAAAATCATCAGTCCACAATATTATTTGAGGAACACTGGATGGAATTTCAAGAATATAAGCCATATTTCCATTGCTCGTGCACCAAGAGATTGTTTTGATGCCCCTTGGTAAACCAGTAATACAATCTGATATCAAAGGAGTGGGTGACTTGAAAATGAAAAACTATTCCCACTGGAATCCATTAACTCACTTAGAATGCATCTACACTGTAGAATTGTTGTCTAAAATCTTGGGGGTCAATTTCCTACCAATTCAAAATAGAGACACACAGAGATTGAGACCAAGACTAGAGATCACTTATTGCTCTGTTAATGAAAGAAGGATACCAGGGGAAGAAATCTCATATTCAACATAACCCACAGTTACAAGCATGGGCATTTTATAGACATTGGAAAGACATTGGAAAGAATAGGAACTTGTTGTGATTGGTACTAATTACAATTTACAATTTTATTGGTTCAAAAGTACCTAAATGTTTGCAAGATTTACAGTTTACAATTGGTATACAGTATGGTGGGAAACTTACTAAACCTTTCTTATTAGATTAATTCCTGAGCTGGTTTTTGTTGGGAAATCTGAGCTGTTAGGCTCAAAATAACCCTCTATTCAGGTGATTCCAGCAAGAACTTACATGTGGCGAACTGGGATAGCCTTCTATATCTTAGGATGGATCAGAATTGAAGAGTTAGAACTTTAGGTTCAAAATATTTATTGAAGTAAAAGAAATACATTCTTGATAGAAAAGGTCTTGGAGCTAACTAGTTTACTAAATTTTGTCCTCTAAAGGAGGTAAAAGTCAAAAGGATCAATGCAGCTACATTTTGCAAAAAGCATCCTTACTGGAAGGAAGAAAGGGCAGAAGAGACTGAAAAATGATGGGAAGGCCACATGGTCAATTGAGGATAATAAAAAAACTTAGAGGAAGTTCCCTCAAGTAATTATATTACTACGTCTTCAAAGGGGAAGGAGACAGTGGCTGGTAGGAAAAGCCCTTTTGGGAAACATAGAAATGTGGGGGAAGGAATCCCACAGCCTGGTCCTATCTCTAGCCTAGCTACTCAATGAAGTCTGGAAACTTGATGATATGAGAAACTTGTATAGTCCAGGGATGAAACCCACCAGTTTTTTGTATCTGCACTGCCCCCTTCTTCCCCTGGGAGCTCATCGGATTGGGATAGGATTACTTTGAAGAAGCAATAGTTATTGTTTGGTTTTCGCTGGCAAAGGGAAAGATTTCATTGATAGACCAATGCATAATTATTATAGATGATGTGTTGGTAAAAAGTCCATTGCATTGGGTGTGGTCTGGGATGCTCTCAATGCATACCTGCATCGGCCATTGCCAGGGGCTTTCACTGCACACATCTGTGAATTCATCAAGTAGTGGAAAGGCAAAAAAGTTTGTTGGTATTGCTCAGCTGGCTTCTAAAGTTGAGCGGTGCAACTAGAAGTCATTCCTGAACCTCAAAACTTTTGGAGATCCCAGCTTCAAACAACATCATTTTATCTGCCTTGCCTCAATGCTATGGAATCATGGAAGTTGTAGTTTGATGAGGCACCTGGACTCTTGATCAGAGGCAGCAAAAAACATTGTAAAAATTGAAATGTTCTTTACATCTAAAGCATTTTCTCCCACACAATTGGTTTTCTTCAGCAATCAATTAAGCTCATGTTGCACTTCTAGAGACCAATAATAAAACCAAATGTGCTGAATGCAAGATACGCAGGTGAGGAAAGCCATATACTCTAACCAAAAGATATTTTATCCTTTTAATTGTTTGCAGAGAACACATTATTAATACCAAACAAATAAATATGCTACATAGGTTGCCTCTAACAGCCTCTATAGTTGAGTTTAGATAGGTTTTGCACCAATATTCTGGGGAGAAATAAGGAGTATTCCGAGGAAGAAAACCACTTCCTTCATGACCTATGCCTATGCTTTTTTAAAGTGAAAGATCCTCTTCCTTGTTGTTGTACTCCCAATGAGGTGTTTCTTCAACTGTATTTGTTTTGCTTTAGTATAAAACTTCTTGTTATAAAGAGTAACCAGTTACCGAGGCAATTGAAGTAGGAGACAGAATGACATAGCTGACGGCGAATGCTAACTCAGAATGATGACATTATCTGCTTAGGACATTGCAATCAACAAAGACTAAAGAGAGTGAATATAGAAAGGGAATACAGCCACCACTCCCCCACATTCAGATGCAAGGTTGGGAGTGTTCCATACAAAAAAATCATTGCCAAAAAAGATATGCTTATTTATTTGTTAAACAAACAAATCATGCATGTAACATTTTCTGGCTGGATTCCTGTTGGTAACATATGCTAGGGAAGTCTTATGTGCATTGCCATAAGCACACTTTTAACACAAGCATAAAGGAAGTAAGGTACTTAGTAATTACATCTTTAGGGGCCATTACATCTTCTGAAAGTGATGGCTTTTACTAGTATCTCATTACCCCTCATACCAAAGGAGGCCTCAGTGGCACAATGGATTAAACCCTTGTGCCGGGAGGACTGAAGACCGACAGGTTGCAGGTTCGAATCTGAGGAGAGTGTGGATGAGCTCCCTCTGTCAGCTCCAGCTCCCCATGTGAGGACATGAGAGGAGCCTTCCACAAGGATGGTAAAACATCAAAAAAAACCATGCGGGTTTCCCCTGGGCAATGTCCTTGCAGATGGCCAATTCTCTCTCAAGTCACTCCTGACACAGAACACCTCATTTCATAGAATTATAGTCTCATATTGTTGGAAGAGACCACAAAGGCTATCCAGTCAAACCCCTTGCCACACAGGAACATTGAATCAAAGCACCTCTGTCAGATGACCTTTCAGCCTCTGCTTAATTCTTACTCTTTCTTTACCTCTGTTGCAACACTTCTGCCTCTTCTTCTGGTGCAGTTTTGCCAGCTATTAGGACTTTGGTTTCAGTTTTGCCTTACCAATGCTCCACAAAAGCACGCACCAATCTGGGTCTCAAACTGTTTCTGAGATTTCCTCTGTAATCATCTGCACAGAAAAACAACTTTCTTCAATACTAGTTTGAAAGTGATTCAACTGGTCAGTGTAGATGTACCCGAGGTCAACTTAAGGCACATAACAACTACAAGTTAAATCATTTTGCAGCTATTAGGCATGGCAAAACAATCTCTCTGGACTTGGCCAGTTCCTATTTAATGCCATTTAAGGCAGTAGCCATCAGCACAATTTGGGAGTGAAAGTGAGGGGACTAGAAATGGACTTTTTATTACATTGTGACAGGCCATTTGCACGGCTGTCCCACCTGTTATAACCACTTGTCTTTCGGTTTGAATTCCTACATTCTCCTTTGTACCCAGTGACATTTCTTTAATGAGACAGCTGAAGGAATGTCACCTTTTAAAGTTAAACAAAGCAGACAATAGTCAACTTTGTACCCCCACCTCTTCTCTCTTTTCTCCATCTCCCTCTCACACGCTCTGTCCCTGGAACCAAATTCTATCAGGAGTTTTTTGTTGCCTGTCTTATGTTACATTGATGGTAGGGATATGGAAATTTGGATGCCCTTCAGAAGCCAACTTTGTTTTTTTGAAAGCCCTTGATAATTGTCACACTGCTTTTCAGCACCCTTGCATGAAGACTATGCTGAAAATTTTTGTCACTAGTAGGTTGAAAAGCTCAACAGATACGAGGGCAGATCAATAAGTCCGTGACTTTTTGAATTTCCTGCCTTTTAACTGAAAAGGCAACACTGCTCCTGTCAACAGGCATCTGTCAGTTGACTCCTGTCAAAATTTAAACAAGCTGCATCATTTAGTTTGTGTTTGACAACCATTGATAGCAGACTACCGCGTGATTTGAGGAGAAAATGGAAAAAAGTGAATTTTGTGTGTTCATTAACCATTATTTTTGTGGGGAAAAAAACATCACTCAAACCTAGGCTAAGTTTGATCAATACTATGGGGACTCTGCACCATCAATTTCAATCGTAAAAAAAATGGTTTACTGAATTTTGTTGTGGCTGTACAAGCACGGAAGATGCAGAATGTTCTGGATGCCCAGTTGAGGTCTCTGTACCTGAAACAATTGAAAATATTCATGATATGGTGTTGGACGATCGGAGATTGAAATTGCGAGAGATTGTGGCTCAGTAGTTTCAATTTTAAATGATCACTTGGGTATGAGAAAGCTTTCCGCAAGATGCGTGCCGCGTTTGCTCACAATGTAGGACAATGCAAGGGTGCACAAATGGGTAGTTGCAATGGCAACAATCTATGAATTGGGATACGAATTGCTCCCTCATCCACCCTATTCTCCGGATCTAGCCCCGAGTGACTATTTCTTGTTTTCAAACCTGAAGAAATGGCTCGGCGGAAAGAGATTTGACTCCAACAATGAAATCATCTCACAAACAAATACCTATTTTGATGTCCTCGACAAATCTTATTTTTTGGAAGGGATAAAAAAATGGAGAAATGTTGGACAAAGTGTATAGATCTCAAAGGAGACTACGTTAAAAAATAAAATGATTTTTTAAAATCCAAAAACCTGTTTAATTCAAAAAGACTTATTGACCCGCCCTCGTATAACCAAGGAAGAAGTGGCATCAACTTTTATACAAGATTTAGAGATTCCCTAAAGGACACAGTAAATAGATCCACAGGTATCACTGTCTACCATAGTTGTCAGGGAATTAAAAGGCATGGCTTCTATTTCACTCTGATAGAAATTCTGGAAAGAGTTAAGTGAACTATAGAGACAGACAAGGGTAAGAGGTAATCACAATGAAGCATACAGAAGCTAAGGCTTAATGGAATCCTTCTAGTTTCCTAATTGAACCAACGTGGTTTAGTGGTCTCAGCACTGGATGAAGACTCTGGAGAACATGTTTTGAAAATTTGTTCCATCATGGAAATGCATCAGGTAACTTTGGGCAAGTCACAATTTCTCAACCTTAGAAGAAGGCAAAGGGAACCACTGCTGAAAAAATATTGTCAAGAAAACCTCCTGGCAGTTCATCTTAAGTTTCCAGAACCTGAAAATGATTTGAAGGCTTACAACAATAATAAGTCTCCTCATACCGCTAGACATAGGTCTTTTTAAAGGTTTGTTATGGAGGGAGGTATTGTTGCTTTGCTGTGTGCCTTCAAGTTATTTCCAGCATACATATGATGATCCTAGGGCCAACTTGTAATGAGGTTTTCTGGACAACATTGGTTCAGATGAGGTTCTCTTTCTCTAGACAAAGGGTGGGTGGGTGCCTTACATAACACTAATTTTCTTCAGGGGGTCTTTACTTGATCTAAAATAGATCTTCCTTTTCATGAGTATTTTATACAACCCCCCAATTCTCTTCCTTTCCTTATTTTTGTCTTTTTGTCTCTTCCTTTCCATATTTATTCATTTTTTTTAAAAATGACAACCCAGACCTTCCACCTACAGATACCTGAACAGATAACAACATCAGCATGTAAAGAGAAAATGATCTTCACATAAATCAAAACCAAGATACAGAATGAATACACAAAACAACACAAATAATGACATTTTGCAGCAGTCACATGAAGTTAGCAGATAGCAGCATATTGTGGCAACTAAATTTCCACATTCCTGGCTGCCTTCCAAAATAGGAAAATCCTTATCAATCACACAGGAAAAGGAGAGTTTGGAAAAACTGTTGTTTGACAGTCCCAACATTTATTAGTCTTTATTGCAGGTTGAATCCTGTTTTGGATTTCAAATCCTCCCCTGAATTCTGGAATGGCTGCATTTGCAAAATGAGATATCTTGGAGATGGGATCACAGTCTAAACACAAAATTCATATATACTTTATGCCCATAGCCAGAAGGTAAGTTTATGCAATATATATTTTAAAATAATTATGTGCAGGAAGCAAAGTTTCTATACATTGAATTATCAGAAAGTTAAGGTGTCAAATATCTCAGCCACTCATGTGGCAACCTCGGATTTTAGATTACTTGAATATCGGAATCCTGGCTATGAACTCCTCAAAATGTAACAGCAAAATAATGTTAACAACTCATCTTTTGATAGTCAGAGATGACCATACAAAGGTGAAAATGGGGTATAAGCAGATTTAGAGAACTCTAAGATTCAATAAACTGGCTTAGATCAAGAGAATCAAAGCATTATGAGGAAATGCAAAATTGAAACACCATAACGACTTAATGATTATTCATCGTTTGAAGAGGCATTCAGAAATGCTTGGTATACCCAGGCCTTCCATGTAAAAATGGTAAGTAGACTGAAATAAGTTCCATTCTGCACCTGATGTAATATTTGGGCACATCTACACTGACCTCAAATTACAAAAAGCAGGGAACTCAGCTCTGTGGTGGCTAAACAATACATGGAGCCAATTTCAGTTAGAGCAGGTCAAAGCCATCTTCATATTGCACCAAAGTTGCAAGCTGTTCCATATTCTCGTAGAGAACGCAGAGCAGATCATGACTTTGGACCCATGTAAAGAGTAGGGCTGGTTCCAAGTCAGAAATGGATAAAATTGCTTATACTTCCATCCCATATTCCCATATTCCTTGCAGTATTACTGGGGATATTACTTGTTTGATCTTCCTCAGGCTGGTTTTTCTTCAAAAGGTGGGATTGATTTCACTAAATTCATATTCCCACCACCTACCCACACATACCCAGAAATGGTACCCAGGGCTCATGCTATCAGTATCACCAGCACAAAAGTGAAGCAATCTTTGCCCTTGGTTGTTTAATTAATGTCATATTAAATGAATCAGACAGCATGAGCTCCGGGGAAATATTTCCTGGTAAGTAAGCTTACAGTGAGCTGCTATTGTTTAAGAGCATAAGGGGAGTTTAGCCTAATATTGTCGGAGGAGCTGCCTGCTCACACCAGGAGACATGAGTGAGCATATTTAACAGATATAATTACTTCTGCTACCTTGGCCTGTTCTTTTCTCAGCTCTTCCTTCCTCCCCTCCCTTTTTCTCTGGAAGCAGTTAAAGATAAAACTACTTTCGATCAAGGGAAAGAAGATTGTACAAATTGGACTGTCCCATAAATGTAGGTTGCCTACTTCTACATTGCCAAAACAGGAAAATAATCAAGAAGAATGGACACAAATTGGAATTAAATTTGTATGCATAGATGCAAATTTAGAAATACTTCCCATCATTTAAATAGAAATGCCTTCGGGTTGTGCCTAAATGAAGTAAGAAAACACTCTGAATATTGTGTTGGCAGTCTTCATGACATAGGGGTCTTCCAGTAAATAGCCAAAGGTGATTTTTTTGTCTTAACCCAATTTTGCTTTACATAAGAAAAGTTGGTGGATACTCCAGAGTTTGCAGAAACTCTGATATATCCTTGGGCTTCACTGCCATCTGGAAAACTGGACTGGATCAGTTTTGGTCCCATCCACTGTCCACACTCATACCACCACCACAGTGATCATCACACTTTCTCTATGACACTCAATGATGAGAAGGAGATGGGTAATGGCCTTATCAATGCCAACATTCCCTCCCAGCCACAGAGCTTCCAGCAAAAACATCTTCATTGTGGCTTTGCCTACCGAGGCCAGAACAGGGCACCCTAGCAATCAGCAAGAAATAGGAAGACATTTTTTCTGTACTAATTGTTCAGGCACCCAGTTAAGATCTCAGCAGATGCAACCATGATGGCCACATAAGCAAAGGGAGTTCCAGTGCAGCTGGGAGATGACAGGAGTGACACAGGTCAAGGGGAGACCCATTAGGGTTGATGTGGTCTTGGATCATCTGGACACCAATGCAATGCTACAGAGGATTTACCCAGTATGTGTAGCTGCCATCATGATCAATTTGGAATCTGGTCAGAAATATCAGCAAATCACTCCTGCTTGAATGAATAAATAAATAGACTGGGGGGGAAATCTGTCTCTTTCCATGTTAGTATACCCATACTTTTTGTCTAAAAGATTTACAGAAGCACAAGATTTTTCCTAAGATTTCCTAAGATTTTATCTGCTACGTTCAAATCTGATGATGTATTGTTCTTTGGATTTAATTTGGAATTTATTGCATTTTTATTTGGGGTAGAAATAAAATATTTGAATGTGAAGAAAACTTGTTAAAAAAATTCCTGGCCTGATAAAAATCTTTGAGATTTCGTACTAATTCTGCACAAAATTCACAAGTGGTTGTTTTGCACAGTAAGAAAATCTGCTCAGAATGCATCTTAATTCCCTGCCCAGAAATTGCTGCTTCCTTCACAGCAAATGTTATGATTGGGCATCTATGCTCTGTAAAATTCACAAGTGTTATTTTTGCACAGAATAAGTCCTGAATTGTGAATAGGCTTCAAATGAAATAGTGAATGTTTCTGCACTGTATATTTAATGCAGTATTTGAACAGATCACTGCTATCTAATTGGATCTGTAGCCTTCTTTGCCAAAGAGTGCTGATTTCTTACCAAAATCAAATCACCATTAATTTATAGTATTGAGTCATGGCAGTCAAAGTGATATCAAACTGCATTAATTCTATAGCACAGAATTACTGCCTCACTTAGTGAAGAATACCACCCCTATTTTCAATGTCCTCTTATTCTATTCTTCAGTTCTTTCACTAGATGTATGTCATAAAGCCATAAATAAAATGGGCTTAAAACTACAATTCAGAAAAAAATTAAATTGCAAAACAATTATGACAACTCCTTTGAGTAGATTAAGGTCAATCGTATTTCAAACTGTCTAGCAGATAACAGGTCCTCCCATTGCATTTTTGCTTTTAAAGCCTAGGGGTTTACACTTTTGTTCTACCTTGTAATGTCACCCTAATAATTGTTATTATCTCTATCAAAACTGCTCTGAAACTTTAAAGTTGAGTTTACATCTCAATCAAAGTCCTCGCTTAAAGGCTTCCTATTTGGTTTGTCAATCAATCAATTGCCTTTATTACAGTTAACAAACCTTAGGCAGAAACAGAAAAATATATAATACAAGTAGAAGTCATACATAAAACACAATACAGGTTATCAGATGTACATATATTAAAATCACTGGCCTTAAAATTTATATCTCTTTGAAGTGAGTAATATTTAGAGCTGTGTAATTTTCTACTATTTAATATACTACAGTTATACTCGCCTAAAGACTGTAGTTAAATTTCTCAGCTTCTCTTCAGTTACCGATTCAATGCTATTCCCTCAGACATCTTAGAAGGGCGGTTTCAATGTGGGGAGGGCTTAGTAGAGTCTCTACTGCATGTCATGTTTGAATGTTCCTTTTATAAGGATGAAAGAAGGAAGGTAATAACACCTCTTATCTGCCATTGGCCAGGAAGATCTTTAAAATGGTATTTAAAGTATCTGTTGGGGGATTCAAATAAAAAAGTGACAGAGGAGATAGCAAATTTTTTTGCTCATGCCTCAAAGACCCGGAAGAGCATCTTAACTAAATAGCCTATTTGGTTTGTATTCACCTGCCTTCTTGACATATAACAGCAAGTTCAAAACCTTTAGTGAAATAGCATCTCCGATTGTTAGCTGAACCCAAGGAAGAGACTGCATTGAGATGCTGAGCTTTAGCATTTCAAAAAGAATGAGGCTTATCAAATGTGAAAATGGCTGATACATTTCAGAGGTGGCCATGATGAGATCTCATATGACTCTTTCTGTTTTGTATAAACCGGGTGCCAATTAAAATTTCCCAGAGTTTTCATCTCCTATTGTACATTGCTTTTGGGAATCATTATGAATAAGTCTTCTTTCTTTCTTTCTCTTTCTTTCTTTCTTTCTTTCTTTCTTTCTTTCTTTCTTTCTGCACAGGTGCAGGAAGAGGCTTAAACAAAGATGCATGAAGTACTCACAGACATCGCGAGAGCCAGGCGTTGATGTTGTTCTGCTTCCGGCGCAGGGGGATGTTCGGCCTATCTTGCCTTCCAGACAAGGAATCCACATGATCTTGCTAGATGACTTTCCACCTACGGCTGACCAGCGTGCAAACCACAGGCCAGCTAAGAAGCGGAAGAAATTTCACTCTAGAACTTTCTGGAGTGTCAAATTCAGGAGCCGGGTTCAATCCCGGGAGACATCTGAAAAACACGGATGGAGGGGACGGAAAAGGGACTTGTCCCTAGAACTCTAGCACAAATTGATCGGAGCGGATCTCCCCCTCTTGAGGGTCTAGTCATCCCAGCTGTTTTGGTATCCTCTGGAAGGGTGACCATCTTTGGGGCCCAAGGAATACCATGGCTCACCCCCTGTTAATTGTGCAACTGGAAACACCACTGGCCAGTCCCTATCGATGGTATGATTGTTACCACAGGACTTGGCCTTTACACCAGCCCCTCGACCACCTGCCAGCCTTACAGAGTATCATAGTTCCCTTGACCTTATACCCCCTTTTCCTTGACGAAGTCTTGATCTGTAGATTGGTTTTACTGTTTATCCATATTGTATAATGTTTTATAGCTGGCCTTTACACCCTCTTTCACTAGGGTTGTTAGACTGGATATGTATTGCTAACTGTTTATGCTTACTTAGTTTAACATTAAATTGTTATTGTTGTATATGTGATTATGTCCACTCTGTAAACTGCTTGGAGCCTCCGGGGCAAGCTGTATATAAGTAATAAAGTTGAGTTGAATTGAGGTGAAAAACCTTATGTTAATTCTGAGCAACCACATTTCTTTCCATATTCATTGCAGTGGTATGCTTTGAGAACAATGAATCTAAATAAATGACACTTTCAATTGCTACATTCTTCTGACATCCATCCATAAATGTTAGGCTTGGTTGATACAAAAAAGGTTCAAAACTCATTTTGGATGTAAGGGGTGCTGGTGATTCGATTCTAAAGTCACTTCCAATTTTTTAAAAAAAGATTTCAAAACTTTCTAAAACTGCCAAATTCGCTTCATTAATGGCAGACACGCATTCACAGTAGGAATAAACAGCACTGGCACTAGGGAAATTTCAGGGGATTCTTCCTCCCTCATTTTTTTAGACCAATACTGATGAAACTTAGAAACTTAGTCCCCGGCTCGCAGTGAGCCTACAAGGCACGTGCAGGCCTTTGTAAAACCCTGCCCCTCCCCACATGATTTCCGCTCATTGGTTGGAGGCAAGTATCCCAGCATGCAAGCTACTGCTTGCCTCCAAACGCTGGGTCTTTTCCGATTCACTTCCTGAGTCGGAACAAAGATGGCAACAGTGGCTTCAAAATGCCATGGATACTTCCAGGTTCCCAAATCACTGCGAAATTGCTTCAAAAATGAATTTGATCCGAATTTAATCTGAATTACGAAGATTCCGACTGGACCTAACCCTGCCTAATGGCTGTGCTTAGCTACGTCCCTCCTTGCATCGCTGGGGGAAGGAAAGCATGAGATTTTTAAAATATTTAGGCTTTACCAAAGTTGCTTAATGGTTGTGAAAATTAAAATAACCTTGGGAGACATCAGAAAATTATGCAATATTTCAGGAAAAAAAGGTAAGTGGTTCAAATTCAGATTTCCACCCCCCACCTTTCCTGCATGGTTCAAAGCTGCTTTGGAAGCCTAAATTCGTATGTTTTCTTCTGACTTTCAGGCTCTTCTGAATGAACCTATTCAACTCTAATATATGTCCATCTAGTTGTCTCTTGACATTTGCAGCTTTGATATTTGCATATTTGATTATGCATGGATTTAATTGAAATGTTATCTGTAAGAATCGTTAGCACTTCTGCTGTGATTTACTATTATCGGTTACTTCATGCTGGAGGGCCTACAGATTTCTAGAGAGAACTCTTCTCTAGAATGTCCATGTCCTCCAGTGTGACTATATGGTCAGCTACCACCAGAAATTGACCATGGAATCATGCTGAAAGATCTAAAGGTGTTTGAGAGTTTGGGGGGGGGGATCAATTTTCTTATTCACATTTTTCACTTTCACAAGAGCCCTGAGTGCCTAATCCCAGTGAATATGGAGAGCGGATTGTATATCAGTTAATGTTTGTTGCTAACTGCTATCAAATTAACTTTGTCCTATGGTGGCCATATGAATGACTTATGGTGATCCTATTATCAACAGCCCTGCTGAGGTCTGGCATACTCAGAACTTTGCTTCCATTATTGAGTCTATCAATCTATTTCTACTGCCTTCTATATTACCAAGCATTAATGTCTCTTCAGGTCTTCTTGTGGTATGTCCAGAGTATGACAATTTAAACAGAGTATGACAGAGTATGACAATTTAGACATTTTGGCTTCTAGAGCAAATTAAATACAGGTTGCAATTTGCTCTAGCAGTGCCCTCCCCCCACAGCAGCACATTTCAAATTAGTTTATCTATCTTCCAATCTGCTTTCTTCATAGTCCAGCTTCCCCAACCATAAGTAGATATTGAAAATGTTGTTGTTAAATGATGCCCTAACGTTAATATTTAATGATATATATTTACATTTCATGATCTTGTTCATTTCCTTCATAGCCGCCCCTCCAAGCTTGGTTACATAAATTTTCTTTATTTTCTGAGATTGCTCAAATTAAGGTAATTTATTCATGAATTCTCATGTCTAATTCATATTACGTCTCAGTCACAAAAATGGTTTCAGTGCATAACTTTTTGTGTGTGCTTCTTCTTAGGTCAGATTATAATAATACAGTTTTGATGTTGAGTATGTGCTGCTATAAAACTATAATGAGGTTCATTATCATACTCCTCATCTTAATATCAACAATAGAACCAGAAGAGATTCTTGAGATTTTCAGTACATTGACTTTTTCAGTTCATAGCTATTGCCAATATTTTTAAATCTCCATGCACAGAGGCAGTATATCTGTAAATACCAGATTTTGAGAACATAACCCTCTTGACATGTACATGATTCATGTTCTGACCATGGCCACCGAAAAACATTTTGGGTAAGCTAGTACTTTGGGGGAGAGAATACTGAGAGGATAAATCCTTAGTCCAGAGCAGTAAAGTGGCTCTTATTTTCACAACTTCAAATAAAAGTCTATATTTCAAGGAAGTTTCTTGAAATTAATCAAAAAAGGGAAATATCAAATATCAAAGTTCTAGAAACCAAGTTCTCTGAGGAGTAACTGAGGAAGTTGGATATGTTTATTTGGGAATAGAGAAGACTGAAAAATGTCAAGGAATCAAGGAATTAAGAGCTGGAAGGGTTTTGAACAACTAAATAGTCTAACTCCTTAACATCTGAATCATGTTCATTCAACTCCAGTCAAAAGACATTAAAATAACGAGAGTCCACTACGCTCTAAGAAATTCTATTCAGCTGTTGAACCATCAGCAATTTATTTGAAAAGTTTCACTGACATATACTTTTCTTTCATTTGAATCATGGGCTAGGGTTACTGCCTCTGGAATAACAGAAAAAGAGCTTGATTTATCTTCCTCATGGCATCCCGTCAAACATTTAAAGATGGAAATCATGTCACCTCTCAATCTTGTCTAATCCTAGCTAAGCAAAACCCGTTCCCTAAAATAGTCCACAGAGCTTGCTTTCCAGACGGATTGCCATTTTGGTTATCCTCCTCTGGACACATTCCAGTTTGTCATGTGCCATATGAGAGCCATGTAAAAATATTTGAGGTATTTGTCTTTCTGAGACCTGAGAGCATAGGGTTTGCACCACCTAGTTCAAATAAGAAGATAAGAAATTCTTACAAAACATTAAGAAGATCTCAGTAACAGTTAATAGCAGTGGTCCTCAAACTTTTTAAACAGAGGGCCAGGTCACAGTCCCTCAAACTGTTGGAGAGACGGATTATAATTTGGGAAAAAAATGAATGAATTCCTATGCACACTGCAAATATCTTATTTGTAGTGCAAATAAGTGCAAAGTGTAGTGCAAACAGTTTAAAACAATACAATAATTAAAATGAAGAACAATTTTAACAAATATAAACTTATTAGTATTTCAATGGGAAGTGTGGGCCTGCTTTTGGCTAATGAGACAGGATTGTTGCTGGTGTGTGCTTTCAAGTCGTTCCAGGCTTAGGTTGACCCTGAGTGAGGGCCGGGTAAATAACCTTAGAGGGCCGTATCCCCCCCCCCCCCCCGGGCCTTGGTTTGGAGCCCCTTGGTTTATAGTGAAAAGACCACCACAAAATGTGTTGGAGTCTACTACATTGGAGCTTCTTAAAGAGAGTTGACCACCTGTTAGTCCACCTATTAGTGAACTTCTAGCTGTAGATTTCCTGCCCCTGTTAGTACCACTTGAGCTGTTGGACTAGTTGGCCTTCCAGTGCTACAATTTTTGTCATTGAATATGACGAAAGATGTAGGAGATATGGAAAGTTCTATAATTTTAAACATTTTCTTATTTAAAAGCAAAAGATACCCAACAAAAACAAATACAAACTCCAAAATAACCCCCCTTACTATACCTCTACATAATACATCCTTACCAACATGAATCAACAGCTGACCATCCCCCTTATTTAAAATATAATAAATGAAACCAAAACAATAAAATAGTAAAAATATAAACTAAAAATAAAAAAATTCTATATATAAAAAAGTCTACATATTCAGTTGTCTGACATTATTGTGGAACTCTAATAAAGTGTGCTAATAATAATAACGTTGTTTTTATATCGCACCACCATCTCCCCAAAGGAACTCGGGGTGGCTTACAAGCAGGACCAAGCCCAGCAACAACAGAGTTAATCAACTAAAAATACATTTAAAGACATAACAAATATACAGTATAACAATCTAATTAAACAATTAAAAACAGTAAAGTATAAAAACATCATTAAAATGAATCAAAACATACTTCAATAACCAGAGCCAGGAATATGGTGGGCAGATCAAGAATTAGTGGGGGTTGGGCATGGGCCTAGGACTGGGGGCAAAGTGCTGAATTCAATCTAACCATCAGGACTGAGGGTAAAGTGTTGAATTCAAACTAACAGTCAGTTAAGGCTGGGCATTCGTAGACAGTGACCTAATCATTATCAAATGCAAATTGGAACACCCAGATTTTGAGGTGCTGCAGAAGGTAGACAGAGTGGGTGCTAGCCTAACCTCCCTCTGGAGGGAGTTCCAAAGCTGGGGGGTCACCGCCAAAAAGGCCCTCTCTCTTGTCTCCACCAATTGTGTTTGTGATGGTGGCAGGAATGAGAGAAGGACCTCCCCAGCAGATCGTATAGTCCACACCAGATCATAGGGGAAATTGCGGTTGTGAATATAGGCTGGACCCGAACTATTTAGGGCTTTGTAGATAATCTGCACTTTGAATTGGGGAGGAAAACATATTGGCAGCCAGTGTAGCTATTTTAATAGGAGCATCCTCATATCCCTATAATTAGCTTCAGTTAGAAACCTGGCTGCTGACCTTTGCACCAGTTGCAGCTTCTGGGTCCCATATAGAGTGTGTTGCAGTAATCCAGCCTGGATGTAACTAAGGTGTAAACCACCATAGCCAAATCAGGTTTCTTGAGATATAGTTGCAGTTGGCACAAGTTTTAATTGTGCACAAGTTTTATTTGTGCAAAGGCCCTCCTGGCCACTGCTGACACCTGACCTTCAAGTGCCAGCGCTGAGTCCAGGAAGACCTCCAAACTGTGAACCTGTGTCCTCAGGGGCAGTGTAACCCCATCGACCACAGGTTGCACCCTATACCCCAATCAACCTGCAACTGATCAGGAGGACCTCTGTCTTCTCTGGATTGAGCTTTAGCTTGTTAGCCCTAATCTAGTCCATCACTCGACCAGGCACTGGTCCAGGATCCAGGGGGGTTCCTTGGAATTTGGTGGAAAAGAGTGATAGAGTTGAGTGTTATCTGCATAGAGATTGCACCAAACTTCAAAACTCCAGATGACCTCACCCAGTGGTTTTATGTAGATATTGAAAAGCATGGGAGATAGGACGGAACCTATAGTTTAATGGCCAGGGGTTCACCAACTGGGTATGATCCTCCAAGAAGGAGTGGAGCCACTGCAAAGCAATGCCCCCAAGAACCATTCCAGAGAGCCATCCCAGAAGGATACCATGGTTGATGTTATCAAAAGCCATCCAGGTGTCCAAGAGAACCAACAAGTACACACACACCCCTTTATAGTTCTCTGCAGAGGCCATACACCAAGGTGAATAAAGCAGTCTCCATATTGTGACCAGGCCTGAAACTAGATTGCAATGGATCTAGATAATCGGTTTCATCCAAGAACCCCTCAAGCTGAGAAGCCGCCACTTGCTCTAGAACCTTGCCCAAAAAGGGAAAATTAGAAATTGTTCGATACCGAGGAATCTAGGGACACTTTTTTCAGGACTGGTCTCACCATTGCCTGTTTTAGGATTGCTGGTAATAGTCCCTGACCCAACGAGGCATTTATAATCCTCATAAACTACTCAGCTAATCCTTCACTGGCAAGTTTGATAAGCCTGGAGGTGCAAGGGTTTAGAGCACATGTGATTGCTTTCACCACTCCAAGGATCTTGTCGGTGTCATCAGGCTGAACAAGCCGGAATGAATACATTAAAACTGGACAGACAGATGCCCCTGTTACATACTTTGGTACTTCTCTAAAACTGGCATCTAAGTTGGAACATATCTAAGCAACTTTATCTGAAAAAGGATGTGTGAACTCACCACATTGAGTTATCAGATCATCAGGGGATTCCTCCCCCTTTAGGAGGATGAAGGAGTTGCCTGACCACCCAGAACAACTCAGTAGGTTTATTGGTTACAGATGCAATGTGGGCAGTTGAGAAGATCTTCCTGGCTGCTCCCATTGCCATGGAGTAGGCCTTAAATGAGGCTCTAGCCCATGCTCGGTCAGGTGCATTCAGAGTCTTCTGCCAGTGGCACTCTAGTCCCCAACTCATCTGCTTCATCATCACCAGCTCCTCAGTGAACCAAGAAGTTGACTTGAGTTTGTGGAGCAGGAGGGGATGGTCATGGGTGATCATGTCTTCTGGCCTGGCCGTCTCTGAGTTGTAGAGGTCAACCAGAACATTTACAGCAGGGGTGCTCACACTTTTTCAGCATGCTGGTGAGGTCTGAAGATCACCTGGAAGAGGACCGAAGATCTACTAGTAGCTCTCGAGCTACCTAATGAGCACCCCTGATTTACAGGATCGTCTACTGCAGGGGTGCTCATTAGGTAGATCGCGATCTACTGGTAGATCGCGTAGGGCGTCCTAGTAGATCACAGGCAGGGCGGAAGGAAGGCTCAGTCCAGCCCCGCAGGCTCATGCCACCGCCCAAGTGCTGCCGGCCCTGGGTTATCTGAGGTCCTTTCCACACAGTTGAATAAAATCCCATGTTATCTGCTTTGAATCAGATTATATGGAAGTGTGGAATCAGAAAATCCAGTTCAAAGCAGATATTGTATTATATGTTTCACATTTTTGTAGTGGGTAGGTAGATCATTTTGACTTGGTTGTTTTATAAGTAGCTCGCATTCTGAAAAAGTGAGCACCCCTGGTCTACTGCCATAAGAGGAAAATCCCCAAGAGATATCAGGAATCACACCACAATTCATAAATTGTGTCTTTATACATGTGCATGTGCCTTCAAGTCATCTCCCATGTAGTTTTCTTAAGCAATGAATACTTGGGTACTTTTGATCATTCCTTGTTAATATTAAATAACTGATAGGGATTTTTTAAATTCATATTGAGTTAGCCCTCTCACTAAATTGGTTGGGCCTTACTCCCTAGTAAACAGGGGCAGTCTAAGGTAATTTTAAATGGTAGGCGAACATTATTTTGCCCCCCCAAAAAAACATTATTTTGCCCCCCTCCACATGTAAAACAAATATACAATTATAATATCACAATACCATTAGTAGTATTATATTGTATCAATGTATATACAATATATTATACCATACTCATACTATATTATATCATATTATATTATACTACATCACAATATAATTATATTATAATATATTGGCATTATAATATAATATAACACTCTATTATAAAAAATAAAATTATTTATTTAAATAAAATTATCCTCTACTAAATATTTTCATTACTCCTATAAAACTCAAATAACCCAAAATAAAGTAAAATAAAATATTATATATTACTATTTTGTACAATACCACTATACTGCAATATTGATTGTAATATTACATGTAATATAAAATATATCATTATTCTATTGTTATATTGTATTTTTATTATATTGTATGACAATATTAAGCAGAACTGTATAACAATCAACAAAAAATGCAATGTAAATGCATCAAAATCAGAATATATTACCTACCACCCATCTCATAATTCATAGGAGTCTCTCATAAGTCCAAAATTAGGATCCCAATGTAAATGTAAATAGAAAAACAGCCAAAATGTTCAAATGAGGTCAAATACTGGCAGCGCGGCCTGGGCAAACTTGGGCCCTCCCTCCCTCCCTCCCTCTAGGTGTTTTGGACTCCAACTCCCACAACTTCTCATAGCCTCAGGCCCCTCAGGTCTAGACAGAAATAGAGCCGAAGAAAGGAAGGAGGGAGAGAAGAGGTCACAGAGGAGGAGGAAAGCCCTTTATTCATTCCTTCACTTACACTTCCTTCACTGATTCTTTTCTCCTTCCCCGCAAATGCGCGCACGGTGGAGACAAAGGGAGAGGGGAAGCACTCCCTGCCTGCCCAATAGGGAGTGCTTTGCTTACAGGCTTCTGCGCTCAACTTCAGCTCCGGAGCAACTGCGCCTGCACGAAAACCTCCACGCATGCCCAGAAGCGGCATCGGAGCACACAAGGCCGGGGCCCAAAAGCAGGCAGCTGCGGCACTGCCTGAAGAACATCGGCAGGGCCAGGATGGCATCCCATGCGCCCAGGATGGCACCCCCTTCCCAGAGGGCGCCCTAGGCAGGATTTGCAGGATGCATGTATCATTGTTTCACAAGTGCTTTAGCTTTCTCTGATAAAGGGTTTCAGTGCCTCATCAAACTACAACTCCTAGGATGCCTTAGTATTGAACCATAACAATTAAAGTGGTGTCAAACCAAATCACATTAATTCTATATTGTAGATGCATCCCAAGAAAAACACCACCCAGCAAATTCTCTAATGTAGCATGGCATTTAAAGTCAAAACTAGTTGGATGAACCAAACCAACCCAGATATATCTGAGTGTGAAAACATTAAGATTTCTTCCAAAGTCCTAGCTTTATTGAAAGCAGCAGGTAAAAGGAGGGGGATAATAGTTTGGATGGGAGGGAGCAGCAGAAAACAATCATACAATCAACACACTTTAGTACAAGGACAAATGATCTCATTTGAAAAACTGAATAGTCTGTTCTTACCTGCTGAGTTTAATTTCCAAATGCACTGCTTCCATTAGGGACAAAGATATTTATTCAGTACATTACATTCTCATCTTCAGTTTGGAAGTGGGAGGAAAGACTATTAGATTCTGATGTGTCTTAATACACCCTGGAATTTCTCTCCAGGATAAAGCATTCCAGTCCACTGGCTGCCCAACACTCCATCCACTCACTACTGTTTCCAACTAAGGAGTCAGAACTCTTGAGAAATTCAGTATTTGCAATTTCTTGTGTGAACTGACCTTTCACTCTGTTTTGGCACTAATATGTGGATTTGAATGGAGTTGCCTATCAGGTTTCACATTGCCAGTGTTCATGAGCTGTTCTTAGGTCAAAAAACTGCAAACTTAGCAAATGTAGCTCACATCATTATTTTAAACCATATGGATTTTACAATGTCTACTTCAACAGAAAAATGTATTTCACCACATATTTGTTCATATGTGCCTTCAAGTCAAGTATGACTTATGGTGACCCTCTGATATATTTTCTTTGGCAATATTTCTTCATAGGAGGTTTGCTGTAAGGCTGGGAGAAAGTGGTATTTGAAGGTCACCCCAGTCAGTTTCCATGACTGAGTAGGATTTGAACCCTCATCTCCCGGTACTGAAACCACTGCAACACACTGGCTGTCTTAAAATAATTGGCAAGTGTGATTTCCCAAGCTTAGTTAATATTTCATTTTACAGATTTGTGCAGGAACAAGATGAAACAGACAGCTGGATGAACACACACACACACACACACACACACGACTCACACTGAAAATAAATTAATTCACATAACCTTTATTGAAAAGCAATGGGGACTAGATATGCCATGGAAAATGCAAAGTTGTTTCTTTGCATCCTCATTCTTGGATCAGAAAACAAGCAAACAAACATAACATTGGGTGAGAAGAAAGGTAGGAGTGTTTAAAAACACAGGAATTATCTTGCCAGTTTCACTTAAATCTTTCCTTGAAAAGCATGAGCAATTCCAAAGAAAGCTGAGCTTGTTCTCAGATGTCTCATAATTGTAGGTACTTCCCAAGATTAGCCATAGACTTAGACATATAGATGAAGTTTGAAGTTTGATGTCTTTTTTGTTAATCTCTTGGAGAGTAAACCCATGTAATTGCTGTTGAATGATTATTCACCACCAAATTTTGTTATTTCTAATTTCTTATATCTTTTGACTGATCCATGTCCTTTGTTTCAAAGTAGGGATTTTTCATTCCTGTTAAATAAATCAGAAACCCTCCTTATTTCTGAGGGTTTGTTATGAAAATGATATCAAATACAATATTCTTTTTGAACCTCTGACCGATAGATACTGGTGTTTTTTCTTCATATCTCCTAACTATAGATAGCTATTCTCCAAGTGGTAATTGTAGTGTAAGCCTGCAATCATTTGAGATGCTAGCCAAGCCATCTATAGCATAATGTCAAGTAACCAGAATAATATTTATCTTCTAATAAATTAAAAGGTATAATAAAATTCACTTGGATGTATTTTACATATACTCCGTTTAGTGAGAGCTACATCTTTGTAGTGTCATTTCATACCACTAAAGAGCAGAGCTTGGAATGTCATTTCTATGAGGAGTGGCTCAAAGAGCTGGGCATTTTAGCCTGAAGAAGAGAAGGCTGAGAGGAGACATGATAGCTATATAGAAATATGTGAGGGGAAGTTTAGGGAGGAGGGAGCAAGCTTGTTTTCTGCTGCCCTGGAGACTAGGATGCAGAACAATGGTTTCAAACTGTAGGAAAGGAGATTCCACTTGAACATGAAAAATAACTCCCTAACAGCGAGAGCTGTTCAGCAGTGGAACTCTCTGCCCTGGAGTGTGGTGGAGGCTCTTTCTTTGGAGGCTTTTAAACAGAGGCTGGATGGCTATCTGTCAGGGGTGCTTTGATTGTGATTTTCCTGCTTCTTAGCAGGGGGTTGGACTGGATGGCCCATGGGGTCTCTTCCAATTCTATGATTTTCCAAAAGCTACTTTTGGGTGTCCAAATGATATCCAGGAAATTCTTGTTCTTAATGAGTGGCAAACAAGGCTGTACCAGGATAGACCTGTGTTGAAAGTTGAAGAATGCTTAAGATTTTACTTTGGAAAAATTGTGCATAGCAGTCCAGCTCAATGCAAATTAATTTGCTTGGCGACACAGAGAAACAGGGATGGATGGGGGTTATTGCCTTCTTGGCAGGGAATTGGACTGGATGGCCCATGAGGTCTCTTCCTACTCAAGGATTCTATGATTCTAATGAGAACTGATAAAATGACAGGCTGAAGGCATCCATAAGGAGTCTTCCCAGAGTGCTTTAAAGAGGCGGTGGTAGCTCCATTACTGAAGAAACCGTCACTAGATCCTGCGGTTCCCTCCAACTACCGACCAGTGTCGAACCTCTCGTACCTGGGCAAGGTAGTTGAGAGGGCAGTAATGGAGCAGTTGCAGTCCTTCTTAGATGATGCAACATGGCTAGACCCCTTCCAGTCCGGCTTCCGTTCGGGGCACGGGACGGAGACGGTCCTGGTCTCCATCACAGATCAACTCCGCTGCCAGCTCGACCAAGGCGGGTCTGCGCTGCTCGTGTTATTGGACCTCACGGCAGCGTTTGACACGGTCGACCACAATCTACTGATCCACCGCCTGGCCATGGCTGGAGTGAGGGGGACAGTTCTTAAATGGCTGACCTCCTTCCTCCACCAGCGGTCTCAGCGTGTGAGGAGGGGCGAGGTGGTCTCCGAGGGCTCCTCATTAGTTTGTGGAGTTCCGCAAGGGGCCATTCTCTCCCTCTGTTATTCAACATCTACATGCAGCCGCTTGCACAGCTGGTGCGGAGTTATGGGCTGGAGTGCCACCAGTACGCTGACGACACCCAGCTCATTCTGAGGATGGAGGACAGGCCGGGATCCATCCCCGATAATTTCCAACAATGCCTCGAGGCCGTTACTGGATGGCTGCGTGCCAGTAGGTTGAGGGTGAATCCGGCGAAGACGGAGATCTTGTGGTCGGGCCGCTCGGGTGGTGTAGATGTCCAGCTTCCGACCTTGGACGGTGTGGCGCTATGCCCATCGCCTTCCGTTAAGAGCCTGGGGGTCCATCTGGACTCCCAGCTGACCATGGAGGCCCAGGTCTCCGCGGTCAGCAAGGTTGCTTTTTTTCATCTGCGACAGGCTCGGAGGCTGGCCCCTATATCTCCCGGAATGACCTGGCCACGGTGATCCAAGCTACGGTCATCTCAAGGCTGGATTACTGTAACGCGCTTTACGTTGGCCTTCCTTTGTCGGCGACCCGGAAGCTCAAGCTGGTGCAGAACACTGTCGCCCGGCTCCTGTCTGGAACCCCAGCAGGCCGCCACATCACACCTGTTTTGCAGGATCTGCACTGGCTCCCAATCGAGCACCGGATCTCCTTCAAGGTGTTGGTTCTTACCTTTAAGGCCTTGCATGGCCTGGGGCCAGCGTACTTGAGGGACCGACTCACCCCACACTGTCCCCCGAGATCACTACGCTCCGAGGATGCTAATTTGTTAGAGATACCCTCGGCGAAATCGGCTAAACTGACATCTACCTGCCGGAGGGCGTTCTCCGTTATAGCTCCTACGCTGTGGAACGCCCTCCCGGCTGGAACGCGGGCTATAAAGGACCTGCTCCCGTTTAGATGCACCTGCAAAACTTATTTGTTTAAGCAGGCCTTCGGTGAGTAGGTCCTGCCCATGTTCCGCTTTAGCCGCTGTCCTGGGGTGTCACGCTATCTAATTTCTGAACTGTACCTGGGGGTTTTGTATTTTGCTGTTTTAACTGTTTAATTGTCTTAGATGTTTTATCGCATTGCTTGTGTGTAGTTGTACCTTCGGTTCCTGTGAGCCGCCGCGAGCCTCAGGGAGTCGGCGGCATAGAAACCCGAATAATAATAATAATAATAATAATTGAGCAATGCTAAGATATTTATTCCCGTTAAAAGAAATTCCAGATTTTAATATTGTGAATATTATGTTTGTTCATTCTGAGATAGGGCAATGTTTTGGTGGGGAAATTCACACCATTTGGTTTGTGCATTTGCTTTGTTTCAAGTAGTTTCTGATAAGCTTTTAGTGATCACACAAATATTTCTGATATTTGCTCATATAATTTCAATTGTTGTAGTAATGAGGATTAAACATACTCATGTGCTAAGTTTCTGCATCAAAGACATGGAACACAACTTCATTATCAAGAAATAGAATAGTGATTGTATGATTCAGTCTTGTTAATTAATTGTGTCATTATACAATGAAATATGCAGTCTACTATGCACCTGCATATTCATTGAACAATGTACAAGATACGTAATCCATATGCAATGTACATGCAAGAAGACAATGATAGCATGTGGAGCTCCACTCTTTTCTGGACAAAAAAAATGTCCTGCTGTTTCAAAACGTTATGAACCTGTTTAAGAAACCCGGGGACAGTTTTCTCTTGCTCCAATCACAGGAATGTTTGGTGAGAATATGGAAAAGAGACTTCTCAATGGCTACTCCCAGAATGTGGAATTTTCCCATGGAAAGCTAGGTTAGCTCACTCTCTGCTCCCTTTTCACCAGTAGGCAAGTAGCTTTCTGTTCACATTTCATGGAGTGTCTTGTATTTGCATTTTAGATTTTATGTAATAACTACTTTAAAGGAACTGTTATAAATTAATGTTTGTAATGTACAAGGGCCCCCTGGTGGTGCAGTAGGTTAAACCGCTGAGCTGCTGAACTTGCTGACATAAATGTTGATGGTTTGAATATGGGGAGTGGGGTGAGCTCCTGCTTTAAGGCCCAGCTTCTGCCAACCTAGCAGTTTGAAAACATGCAAGTGTGAATAAGCACCGCTTCTGTGGGAAGATAACGGCACTCCATGCAGTCATGTTGGCCACATGACCTTGGGGGCGTCTACAGACAACACCAGCTCTTTGGCTTAGAATTGGAGAGTATCAAAAAGGAATAACAAGTATGATAAACAAAATATTAATAGAGATTAAGGGGGGGGGGGAGAAAGGGGATACAAACTAAGGAACTACGGGAGGAAGAATATGGAATAAAAATAAGAGAAAGCAAGTGGGAAAATTATGGAGAGCAAGACAATTCAAGAATTTATCATTTAAAAGAAAAGAAAATACTAATAGCAAAAATAGGAAAGGAAAAGTGGAAATTAAGATAGAAGAATGGTATAAGTAAATTCGGAAATTAGCAATAAATGATAAATTAACATGTAATCTACAGGTTAAAAAGGCCTCAGGAAGAATATTGATATTGAAAGTATATGGATTTTTTTTTGAAGAAACATTAAAGACAGAAGATGGGAACGAACCCTCACCATAAGAAATGAGGTCCTGGTGGGATCATAAAGAAAAAGACTCCAGAGATGGGGAGCACATGTAGCACAGCGGAGGAAAGGAGAAGAAATAACTATATGAAGTGGAAGACCTGGGGGGGGGGGGGTTGTAACAAAATGAATAGAAATGTAATAAAAATTTGCTATGGCCAAAAAAAGAAAAGAAATGGAGATGAGCACCACCCCACAGAGTTGGATATGACTAGACTTAACATCGGGGGGAAACCTTTACCTTTACTTTTAATGTACTTGATCCCAGTTATTCTGTCTGTATTCAATATATAGTAAAATTACTTTTGAGTAAATGATGGAGATATCAGATGGTAATTATAATCTTTATGGAAAAAGCAAAACATGTAACTAGTTCTTACAGGCTTTTCTGTCTCCATCCTCTCAGTTGCCTATAACCATCCCTTTTACTGGATCAGATGAACTGACCCAGGCCTTTAAGCAAAACCTGTCTATTTAGCAATGGATAATTCTGCCTATAAATTTACTTACACATTCAGGTTACATGGCAGGTCGCGGCTATCTATTGATTTTGTTCCACTAAAATAGATGGGTTTTGTTTAACGTCGGGGAAAAAATGTGCACCATTTCCCTGACACCCAACCACTTCTTTAATAGTCTAGGAATAATCTATATTTCATTAAAATGATGACTTACTATGCCCCGAGTATTCCCCTGTCTTCTTAACTATTGATTTAAGGCAGTTTAACACTTGTGCAGCATCTAATAAATTGGCTTAGACTGGCAGCCCTTTGTGATGAAATCATTCCTCAGTCTATAAATGTGATACTGGCATACCTTGCTGCTATTCTGTAGGGTTGTTTTCAAGGCTGTAGGGGTGAGAATCAAAATCTGGCTGATTTTACATAATATATGAGACACAAAATTTTCAGATAAGTAAGAAATGCAGCAACCCATATTCAAAGTGTGATTTATGGGAGAAGGAAGTGTTGCACCAAACTCTGACTGTAAACTCAATTACCTATAAAGTATTTAGTAAGGTCATCCATCATGGAGATTTTTAAAGGGGGGCTTAATGGGGCTCAGAAGTCGAGTGCTTGTGAATCACTTGCATTAGAAGGAAGCTGTTTGGAACTTTGTAAGTGACAATTATTCAAACTTAGCTAAGCATTTTACCCTTTTAATCAGGAATCTAATTACTCCCTGGCAATATAAGATTAAAAATGGTTCAGCCAAATATAGTAGGGTGGATAGGAAGAGGGAATGTATAGCCAAGATCCAATTGGAATAGTAGAACATAACGCTCCACTGAAATATCATAGATCTTATAGAAGTTTTGGAAGGCAAAGGTAATCAGAAGGGCAACAACATGGAGGATCTTCCCATGGTGCACACCACAGAACTCCACAGAGGCACTGCCTGTTAAATTTTGTGGAAAGAGGAAACACCCAGCACTGTCTGCAAACAGTTATGTGGTAGAGTTGTGTGCTGAATTTATTTCTCTTGTTTCTTTTTTTCCTTTGGGATCATGAAATGGGAAGACCCCTCCCCACACAAGAATCAACTTGATGCGAAAACTTTCTAGAGACTGCAGCCGAGTGCCTCCCAGGATTTGTCCCATTGCTTTGGAACAAGATTGCGTGTGGCGTGCAGGCCCAGAAACCTTTGGGATCATGAAATGGGAAGACCCCTACTCTAGAGTAAGATCGGTCTGAGACTGGTGTAGGATTTGTCTGGCATGAACATTGTGGGGCATAATTGCATGCCTAGAGCACAAAAAAGTGTTAATCCGGGCCTGGAAAGAGGCACTCGGATGCAGGTGCACACGTTTCTGGGCCTGTACACCCTGTCACCTCACACATACTCTTTCCAAGGAGAGTATGTGTGTGGCATAGCATGAAGGCCTGCAAAGCACCATGCACCTGCCAGTGCCTGCAGCTGAGCACTTTCTCTACAGTAGATAAGCAGGTAAGAAGTGCGCACCAGGAAGGGATGCCTGGGTGGGAAGCCCCTCCCACATAATTGTCCAATTGAAAATGGATCTTCAGGAGGGCCAAACTGTAAATAGATAATTGCCCTCCCAATTTCAGGTGGGTCCTAAAAATGGATTGAGGCTCCTACCAAGAAGCTGGGACACAAAACGGGTCATGCTTTACTCCAAATGCACAACCTTATTATGTGTGTTGAAGAAAGAAGAACTAGATACCTCCTTGTGCAATATGTGAAAAAGTACTGACATTGATGTGATACATGGATAAACTCACATGAATCAATTCTGCATATGCTGATTTTGGATGGAGCATTATCAAGTCCCTTTGGAACCATATAATTTCAGAGAAATTGCAATAACACTATGTAACAAAATTTGTAAAATCTTTTCCTTGTTTGAAAATGTTACTTCCTGTTTAGTTGTGCGGAACTTACATTGAAAGTAGTTATACTCCAGAAACTTCATTTTTGTGGCTGAGGATAGTACTATTATTTCCTTTAATCTAGGCATTTAGTTTGTAATTTTCCTTAATGAAAATATGCCATTTTAAAACTTTATTTTTTAATAATATTTTTCTTATGATAGAAACAATTGGAAAATGATATTTATTACTCAGGAAGAAATATCTTGTTACACAATGCAAATGATAATCATCATCATTTAAAGCCATTTTAAAACCATTGCTTTGCATCCTAGTCTTCGGAGGGAGCAAGCTTATTTTCTGCTGCCCTGGAGACTAGGACGTGGAACAATGGCTTCAAACTACAAGATAGGAGATTCCACCTGAACATTAGGAAGTTCTTCCTAATGGTGAGAGCCAGGGCCGTAGCCAGGATTTTGATTCGGGGGGCTGAGCAGGGGGGGCTGAGACTGGGTGGAAGAGGGTCTACCTCTTTTGTATTGTTATCCCAATAACCCCATTAATGTGGGATATAATGAGCATGGTGATCAGATCATGATATGAATAAGCATAACAGTTTAAATAATGTACCAGTAAGGCTTTTAAACGGGGGTGGCTGGATCATAGCCCCCCGGCCATCTTGGTGAGAGCTGTTCAGCAGTGGCTCTGCCCTGAAGTATGATGGAGGCTCCTTCTTTGGAGGCTTTTAAACAGGCTGGATGGCCATCTACCGGGGGTGCTTTGAATGTGATTTTCTTGCTTCTTGTTAGGAGGTTGGACTGGATGGCCCACGAGGTCTCTTCCAACTCTATGATTCTATTATTCTATCATCATCCTTTGCTGGAAATTTTGTACATCTGTGAGAACTTACTGAATGTTTTCCTCTTTTCCTGCCCCTTTTTGAGGAAGGACCATTCAAACCCAGCTGAAGTGAAGTAGTCCCTTCAAGAAATGATTCATTGCTACTGTTTAGTGCGAAGTTGCAGAATTACTCATTACATTTCTTGTTTCTCTACTCATTGATATTCCAATACTGGAGAATAAAATAACAGTAGGGGAAAAACTTGAATACAAAGGACCTGTAAAACTCTTTTCAAGGCCTCAAAATAGTAACCTTTTGGGGGAAATCTGACACATTAACAAAGTGGCTCTATTCCATTTCTGAAGTGGAATTTTGTAATATAGGGTGAGCATCCTTTATCCACAATTTTGAAATCCAAAATACTCCAAAATCCAAATATGTCCTCATAGATGGCTGAGATAGTGAAATATTTGCTTTGTTATGATTCAGTCCGTACAAACTTGTTTTCATCTTAAAAAATATATGTTTAAAACACTGTAGGGAATTACATTTTCACCAAGTGTATAAGGTATATATGAAATATAAATGATTTTTTGTGTGTTTGGGCATGGGTCCTATCCCCAAGATATTTCATTTTGAATGTGGGTATCACAAAATCCAAAAATATCTGAAATTCAAAATACTTCTGGTCCCAAGCATTTCAGATAAGAGATACTCAACCTGTCCCTCAATTACTGCAATAGTTATGAAGCAATCAAGCTTGCCCCACTCCAGCTTTTATCCAATAGTTGTCTCTTTCCTGAAACAAGGAGGTGTATAATCTCTTGTTAACACCATTTGCAGGAAAATGATAGTGCTGCCCTTCAGGAATTCTTCTGACATTTCAAGAATAATAATAATGATAGAAGACCCTCACACGTCAGCTTATTTTGGATTCCAGATAACTGCCACTTGGGTTAGATTGGCATTCAATCCAGCTGAGAGACATTTGCCTTTTGAAAACTCATCACTTGGCACCATAACAGTGTGTCTAACTCTGCAAATTATCCTGAATCTCCACGCTTACGTTCTCACAGTCTGTTAACCTCTCCAAGATTGGAAGTCTAATTTTTTAAAAAAAGAAAACCTCAATTGCCCATATTCAAGGTCCCCTGCCTACACTTTCACTGCATAATAGAATCCTCCCCCAATATTAATTTTACTTCATGGCCCCACTATAAAAACGATTTTTTTTCTCCAACCAAAGCATTGTACTCCTTCCAAATACATTAAGGCAAATGACAGAGATAGAGTTGGAATGACAAGGACAAGGTTGTCTGGTGTGAGAAAGGCAAAGAGATTTGAAAAGGTGGGGGGAAAGTGATTGAAAACAAATAGAATCCATGACTTTTCTTCAAGGACCTTTGGATGGTTGTATCTCTCAACGAATACAAGGGCAGCTTTAAGTTGAGGTGACAAACTGGTCAGCTAAAAACTTTTCAGCAGAAGACCAGGGTGCATTTACATCTGTTATGGGCAAACTTCATCCCTCCAGATGTTTTGGACTTCAACTCCCACAATTCCTAGCAGCCTACCAAAACAACTGGAGGCACGAAGTTTGGCCATGACTGATCTACATTTGTAGAATTAATGCACTTTGATGCCTTGGCTTAAGCATGGAAAGTTTTGTTGGAGGGTGTGTGTCTATTTTTATTTTTCATTTCACGTAAAGCTGTTCCACAACTGACCCTTAAAATATATATCACAATGAATGTAAGCCAAGTCGCATTAAAGGTATCCTGCATTTTTATTGTAATAGAAGCAACAAAATTAACCCAGATATGTGCGTGGAATGGGAAGTGGGTGTTCTCAATTGATCTCAAAAATTGTGGTGGTTCAGTGGGATAAAAGGGAAAGCCAAGCCACCCATTCACTTGATTCCTGTTGACCTATGAGTCACAATCGCTTGTTATTCAAAAAAGTTGTCCATTTCATGTAGTTTGTTCATTGATGGAGAATAATAACCTTTAATGGGCAATTTGCAGCAGCAGTATACACTTTAATATATCCAGCAGCTTTTGAATCATACTTCTAACTTCTGTTTTCTTAGCTGCTGTTAGGCTGAAAAGTCTAGAAGACACTGGTGCCCTTTTGGAATCATCACTGTCTCCTTTCATAATTGGTTCCCTGCTCCAAATGAAGCTGTTCTATCATGTCCGCTCTACATGTACATTTACAAATAAAAATAAACTATCTAAAGATACCAAAACTATATTACTTCATTCTGGTAGTATATTTGCATGTTTTGGATCATCTTCCTCTCCTAAAGGCCTGGTCTAGGAGATGCTGGGAGCTGTAGTTCAGAAAACAGAGTGTGGATATGCTATTGTGTGTTGATAGGTGTATTGTGTCCAAATTTGGTGTCAATTTGTCCAGTGGTTTTTGAGTTATGTTATTCCCACAAACAAATGTTACATTTTTATTTCTATAGATTATTCCTTTCAAACCATGGAATATAAGTTTTGCACTCATTCCTCCACATAAACAGGGTTAAGTTTTGAATATTTTTTTATCCAGGGATATGTTATTTCCAGAAATTTCTAGTTCTTCTAGTGTGATTATAGGATCAATGTCTGCCAGAACTTGATCATACAGTTTTGCCGGAGGACCTAGAGATTCCTAGATAGACTTTCAGGTGCTATCTCAGATCTTTAAGTGCTTTCCTGATTTATGGTTTTCTCATTTTTGTGGGAATTCTGAACCCTTAACACCACCAAATGTGTAATACTAACTGGAAATTGCCAGCAAATCTTCTGATTATATTAAGAGTGCAACCTTGTACATTCTTACCCAGTGCCTAAAAACAACACATAAAATAAATAAACGGTACAATAAAAAATAGCATATAAAAGCAGGAATTTTAACGCCCAATAATCTATGATGACAACTGCCATAAGACATGGCCAAACTGTAAACAAGACAAGGGAATAGGATAGTGCAAATTGTAGCTAAGGAACACGGGCAAGGGATGAAAGTACAGTGCTGTGGCATTAACTGCAGACCATTAGGGCTAGACATTCTCAAAGGCTTGCTGAATCATCCAGGTTTTCAAATCCCTGCAAAAGGGGGACAATGTAAGGTCTTGCCTAATCTCCTTGGTGAGGGTGTTACAAAGCTGGGGGACAACCACCGAGAAGGCCCTCTCCCTCATTCCCATGAACAGTGCTTGTGACAGTGGTGGAACTGCAAAAAGGGCCTCCCTCGCAGATCTTAATGCTCACACTGATACATAGGAGGGAATGGGGTTACAAAGATAGACAGGGTTCAAACTGTTTACGGTTTTATAGTGTCCACTTAGCAAAAAATAAATAAATTTAACGTGGCAAAAAAAAATGCCTCAACCTCTGTTAACTTGCCCACCTCTGAAATATATGTTTGTATCTTGAATAAAAATTATTCTCTGAATTGGAACCTACTTGTGATTGTTATGTGCTTTCAAGTAGATTCCAAATTACAGCAACCATATTGTATGATTTTCTTGGCAAGCTGTATTCAGAAGAGGTATTCAATTGCCTCCTTCCAAATCTGTGATAACATAATTTGCTTAAGATCACCCAATATTTTTTTCAATACTGAGCAGTAATTCAAACTCTGGTCCCCCAGCCTCCTGGTCTAACTCTCAAAGTGATACACAATACCAGTTCTCTTCTATGCTTCCATAAAATAGAGAAAAGAAAAAGAAAATCACTCTGTTCCATAGTCACATTTGGGAGTCATTCTTCCTGTCATATAAACTGAAGAAACCAAGGGAACACAGTTGTATCAAAGCTGTTTACTGACATGATCGACTATGACAGCTCTTTTGGAGCCATTACAAGCTATTGTGCTGGGAATTGCTTAGGGAATATTTTGTGTGCTACTGACCTGATGGATCATAACAGTTCCAGGAAAGTATAATTCAGAGTATATAGAGAACAATACCAGTGGATGGTTTTTACAAAGTGTTTCTTTTCAAGGGAGAAAAGTAGAAACCAAGGGGTGGGGGAGAGAAGCACCCAAGAGAGAGATAAAGAAATTTAAAAACAAAATGTGCCAAAACTGTCTCTATTTGCTAGTCAAAATGGACCAATAAATTGCTATATTTATTTTAATGGACAGATTTAAATATGTATGAGCTTTTTATAACTTATGGAAGACAATGAACATAGTGCATATACAGTTCTGTTAAGAATTGCAAATTCTCATCAAATTTCATGTCTGGTGACATATATAAGCTCCTTCAATAAATAACAAGACATTTATCCAAAATTGCATTATGGTTTTAGAATGTCTGCTTCTCTCGGGATTGCTTCAACAGAATTAAATGAATGGATTAGGTGTGTGCAACTTCCTTTTTTGCCTTGGTCAGATCTCATCTGGAATACTGTGTCAATTTCTGGACACCACATATCAAGAAGGATATTGACAAGCTGGAAAATGTCCAGAGAAGGGTGACCAAAATGATGAAAGATTTGGAGGCCAAGCCCTATGAAGACTGGCTTAGGGAGCTGGATGTATTTAGCTTGGTGGAGATGAGGAGGTGATGTTCAAATAATTTCAAGGATGTTATAGGGAAGATCAAGCACACTTGTTTTCTGTTGCTCCAGAGGCTGGATTTAAACTGCAGGAAAAGGAATTGCATGTAAAAGTTAGAAATAACTTCCTGATGGTAGGAGCTTCCACAATAAAAAGGGGTCTGTCAAGATGACGTTCTGGACAAACCCAAATTAATCCACCACAAACCAGGAAAACCCTTGTTTGTGGCAAATTAATTTGATCGTGCAGGAAGGTGCAGGATAAACTCACTACTTCGACTGTCTGGACTGCCCCCTCAAAGGTTCTGGACTTTTGAGGGGGCAGTCCAGATAGTAATTCCATGTCTTCCAGGCTGATTCAACCCCCTCCCTGAAACCCCACACAAAAACCCTAAAAGATAAAAAGGGAAGTTATCAGGAGTCATTTGGCTTCTTCTTTCTGATGGAACATACCAATTACACCCAAAATAAAGGGGCCCCAAATCGTTCCTGGTACCCCCTATGTAAAAATGGTTCCTGGTGGGTTTCCTTTTATTTTTAAGGAATGGGGGGGGGGGGTGGCCACATGTTATCCTGGAAGTATTCAGGATAGCATGTGGACTGCCAAAGGGTAAAGCACATTTGCCCCCTACCTGTGTGGATTTAAAACCCCTTTGGAGCGGGTTTCTTAAACCTGCTCAAACGTGGGTTTAATGTACATGTGGAACCACATTAAATCTACCTCAGAGTGTGATGGAGTCTTCTTCTTTGGAGGTTTTCAAACAGATGATCATGAGTCAGAAGTGCTTTGATTGTGAATTCCTGCATGTCAGGGGGTTGTACTGGATGGACCTATTGGTCACTTCCAACTTTGTCACTCTATGACTCATTCTCAGAAACTCACTCAAGTGAAGTCAGCAGCACTAGCTAAACTAAGTGACAGAGAAGATAAACCCCAGCTTGGATCATATATTGTTAACCAGATGAATCCCCCCCCCCCTTAAAAAAACAAGTCCTGGGTTAAGCATACTTCTCAAAAGATGAACAGAAGTCCTTCTATCATTATGGAATGAAGGTAAATTGCTGAAATAATTTGATCTTGTCTTTGGGATTGCATAAATTATTTATTTATTTATTTGTTTCAGGATTTTACCCCCGAGGGGGGACTCAGAGCGACTTACAGTAAGGCACAATTCGATGCCCACACAGTAACAATATAAAACCCCAGAACCCTTCAACAATTAAAATACATTAAAATACAATTACATTAGCATCATACGCATTCATTCCAGATTAAAACAATGTTCTGTCCATAAAAGCATTGGCCCTATTCATCCACTTTCTATTAAAATCCCATCTAAAATGCTGCCTTGTGCTGGTGTGCAAACGCCTGGTCCCACAGCCAGGATTTTACTTTTTTCCTGAATGCCAGGAGGGATGAGGTGGATCGTACATCGATAGGGAGCGCATTCCACAGGTGGGGAGCCACCACCGAGAAGGCCCTCTCCCTCGCCCCCACCAGCCGCATTTGAGAAGTAGGCGGTAGCGAGAGCAGGGCCTCCCTGTATGATCTTAGATTACAAGGTGGGACGTAGCGGCTGATGCGTTCGGACAAGTAAGCTGGGCCAGAACCGTATAGAGCTTTAAAGGTCAAAACCAGCACTTTGAATTGAGCTCGGAATTGGACAGGCAGCCAATGAATAAATAAATGAATAGGGAAGGTGGTGATTTCCCCTCAGGATTTGTAGTTTATGTTGCCTAGAAATCAAACAAAAAAACTGGGTATATATGAACACATTTTCCAATATTTGGCTTGAATGGCCATCCTCCCTCCCCCCCCCCCCCTTTAGAATCCTATTCATGAACAGTTTTGTAAAATATATTTTAAAAATTCTGCTAAAATAAAAGCAATGCTCAGCAGATGTAGTAGGCTTAGGAAGGATGCACAGTAAAGAATAATGAGCAAATGAGTTAACAGTACGATATGTCAAGGTAAACAATAACAATATGTGTATATAACCTGCTGGACCCTGTAACTATTGATTAACACTTTCAACCATATGTGTTGAAACTTTGCTAATGTTGTAGTGAGTGATTCAAAATATTTTCATGGTATATACTTCCTGTCAATTGAATATGGTAGCACTAGATCATAACATAGTCTGCTTTCATGTTACATCAGGTTTGAAAGATATTATTCAAGTAAGAGCTCAATGTTACATAAAAGAACTTCCACTTTTCACCCTTTTCCATGTTGGGTTATGTCAAGCTTCACAACATTTTCAATATTAAGTGACATTATCCTGCTATATATTTCTTCACCTTTACACATGGCATGGAAATGGTATGGTAACTTTTTGAAGAGACAGAGGAGGCAAAGGACTGAAAGGCATTGGTGATTATAGTTTTAATGGTTTTTATATGGATATTTATTATGTTATGTTAAATGTTTCTAATGGTATTTATGATTGCTGTGGTATCAAATTGCTGCTAAATTGTAAGTCGCATTGAGTTGCCTTTGGGCTGAGAAAGGTGGGATAGAAATACTGTAAATAAATAAATAAATAAGAACATAAGAACATAAGAAGAGCCATGCTGAATCGAGCCTCAGCCCATCTAGTCCAGCATTCTGTGTCACACAGTGGCCCACTAGTTGTACACAGGGATCTCTAGCAGAAAGGAGGACAAAACCCTCACCTGCTCCTGACCCCCCACAACCAGTACCCGGGGAAAATAAATAAATAAATAAATAAAGGATTGAGAGTATGTTTTCTGGCTTTGTGGAAAAGTTTGCATATATATATATATGGCTTGGTTGATCCAAAAAAATGGTTAAAACTAATTTTGGATGTAGGGGGCACTGGTGGGTCAATTCTAAAGTCACTTCCTTTTTTAAAAAAAAGGTCAAAACTTTCCTAAACTTCCAAAACTTCAGAATCGCTTCATTAATAACAGGCATGCATGTGCAGTAGGAAAAAAACAGCACTGGCACTGGGGAAAATTCAAGGGATTCTCCCTCCATCATTTTTAGGCCAATCGTGATGAAACTTGCTAGAGTGGTAGAACACATGGACCACTGTTGGCTCACCAAATTTCATAACTTTTGATTTATCCATGGATTTTTGGTGAATTTTCAAAGATTTTGTAAAAAGTTTTTATAGACTGACCCAGCTTCCCAGGAGTAAGTGAAGTATTAGTTCTGAATGGGAATCTACTATAAGGCAGTCATGGCTCAAGGAGAGTGCAACCAAGCCAGGAGGTTGTGAGGGGAAATGGCAAAAAGTAAAAAAAAAATCATGGCAAATGGTGGTAAATAATGGTAAACAGTGAGAGGCAGACCATTGGGAGCCAAGACACACGTTTTGCTGAAAAGGAAGGTGTTGAGAGTCATGGAGGTTCCTCTTTTGTGGTGGACACACATATCTTTATTGCAGGGATGACAGAAAAAGAAAGGCTTAGGTTTGTTTATTGCTTTGCTGCCTTAGACACCTTTGTAGATTCAATCAGTTAATTTTATATTTAGACAAAGACTGCTGCTTGGCCATTTTGGCTAATGAGCAGCAAGGAATTGTGGAAAATGTAGTTTAACACCAGGGCCATTTGCAATCTCTACCATTGGGGGCCTGGCCTTCAAGAATGGCTGTGCTTAGCCATGCCCACCTCATCCCTCATTTGCATCTCCGGGGAAGAGAAACCATGAGATTTTAAAACTGTTAGGCTTTACCAAAGTTGCTTAATGGTTGTAAAAATTAAAATTGCCTTGGGAGACATCCGAATAATTATGAATTATTTACGAAAAAAAGTAAGTGGTTCAAATTCGGATTTGCCCCTCCCGCCTTTCCTGCATAGTTCAAAACTGCTTTGGAAGCCCAAAGTCAGTAGGTTTTTGCGACTTTTAAGCTCTTCCGATCTGAACCTATCCAACTCTATGAGATAGATAGATACTATCTATCACAGATATTTGATTATTACAGTCATTTCTACTTCAAGTTGTATTTTGTTTTGTCATTGTGCCATACAGATGGCACCAGACTCCCAAAGGCTATACCAGGGGACTACAGAATTTCTGATGCCCAAGAGCCAGGCTCACTAACAGTCCTTATCCAGAATTTTGCTCTTTTATCTAGAACTTCAAAATTCAAAATGCTCCAAAATCCAAAATAATGTAGTTTTCTGAGATAGTGACATCTCTGTTTTCTGATGGTTCAGTGTACACAAACTTTGTTTCATGCACCACATTAGTAAAAAGATAGTATATAAGATTGTCTTAAGATGTTACATACAAGATATATTATGAAGTATAAATGAATGTTGTGTTTAGACTTAAAAAATCTCTATGACTCATCTCAGAGATGTCTTAGTGAATCTATATTTACAGATACAGGTATTCCAAAATCTGGGGGAAAATTCAAATCCCAGAACACTTCCAGTCCCAAGCATTTTGGATAAGGGATACTCAACCTGTAGCTTCTGTTCTCATTGTTCAAAATGTCTCTGGTCTTCTAGATGAAAAAGAACCCGCTGCACTTGGATGAAAAATGGATAGCTAAAATCAATTGTTTACTCCCAATTACAACCAACCCAAAGAATAATTGGGAACCTATTAAGCCAACACTTACATAAACTGCATTGATTTGAAGGGCCTACATACATTAGCTGGTGCTAAGAATTGGATTTCACTCAAACAACTACATCACCATATTCATGTGTTTTCTTTCTCACACTGGATTAATCGTCCTGGAAGAATTGCCCACAATGGTATATTGTTTATCATTCTGTTTATGCAAACATCACATTTTCCAAATGTCTTCTGATCATAACCGTGGATGAAACTACTCCGTAATTAATGTAAAAAAAAAAGATAAACTATTGCTCTTAGGTGGTGACAGTTCACAATGTCCTTTGTGGGTTGTTGTGCAGGCATCTCTGACTTGGCTGGATGACTGCTCGTTGCTTAAAAGAAAAGGGAAAAAATGAATGTAATGAAGGTTAAAGGAAAATTATTAATCTTATGTTCAGCCGATCAAATTTTACAAGCCACATCATGCCCGTGCTTGGATTGCCTATTACTTTGGCTTTGTAGGAGTCATAATATAAAATGCCAATGGAGTGGAAAGCAAATGCATTCCAGAAATAGATGTCTGTAATGGACTTTTGTTCAGGCTATGCACCTACAATTAGAGAGCTGCTCAGGTAGTATCATTTTGCATAATGATGCATTTGCATTATGACCTTGCCCTTCACCTGAGTTATACTTCCCAATGAATCCTGTCCCCTCCCTAGATGGATGGATAAACTGATCGGGCTTTTAGGGCAATAACTCTTTTGGATATCATAATCAGTAGGAGGAACAGGAAGTCCAATTGACTTGTATTTCCTGTTCATTAGTATCCTAATCTGGAAGCTTGTTCACAAATCGGTTTTATGCCTCCATTCTGCTGCATTTCATACCCCTACTTTTGATGTGATAAAAAAACAGCTCTTAAAAAGACATGGTTTAACGTTACCAGTGGGAGATATACTAAAGGCTTATAAAACCGGAGCAAAAGTGAACAGGGGAAAGCTACTCTGTGACAAATATGATGTCGTTCGTAGTGATGTCTAATACTCTCTTTTCTGCACTATATCTTCTCACAAGCAATAGACTGAAACAAAGATGTACAAACACTTGAGGAGTAGCCTCCAATTTCATCTCTCCAATTCTGTCCAACTGAATTTCTCCCAATAGTTTTCTCAGATATCTCTGAATTTGTCTGTGTTTCATGACAGAATGATGGTCACAAGATGAATATTCACTACAAATTTGTGAAGGACTCCAATTATAAAAGAGAATTTGGTGGACATTGGGGTGGGGGAATTCCTGTGAAAGACTGAAGGTGTTTTGTCAATTTTGGTGGCTCTCTGTGCAGTTTCCAAGTTTTTTTAAGGTCTTCAAAGGGTAAATAAATAGCTTCATGTGATGCAAAAGCGAATCCAGGAGACAGTAGGGGTGTGCAAAATATCATTTTGGTGTCCCAGATTCTGGTGATTCGGGGAACTTGTCTGTTGAATGCATTAAAATGTCCCGGGGGGGGGGGGGGGAGCCAAAGCTTTAGCCAAAACAGAATAGAGTAGCCAGATTTTTGGCTAATGGGTGCTAAAGTGCACTACTGGGGCTAGGCATCACTATATCTGAGGCAGAGGTGACGTGTGGGCAGTGCAACATTGCAAATCAGGCTCCTCCTTAGATTTCTTCCTCAACAAACTCCTCCATCCCTTCTCGAACTGCCCCCCTCCCCCATGGCACCTGCTTCAGGCAAACGGGAACTCTCTTACCCAGCATCACTTTGTGTGGCATGGGCATTGAAAGAGCCTCTGTACTTCCTCCCAGGGCATGATGGGAGTTGAAGTTTTTGTCTCGGTATGTGTTTCTCCCTTTCTTACTCAGCCAATCAGAGGCCTAGTTGACTGTGTCCATTCTCCTCCCATCTTGTGCTGTGCACCTGGGACTTCAATTCCCAGAACTCCTTCTTATGGGTTTTTAAAACGTTATGATTTTTTTTTTAAAAAAACTTTCCAACAATTAGTGGACTGGTGAAACATTATGAAAATTAGCAGGCTTACAGTTGTAATGTGGCCTACAAGTAAGGCAGGTTTCATACATATAAGCCTAAAAACGACAGAGAAATTAACCTCTAAATTTTTCTCATTGACACCAGTGGACCAAATCAGACACCCCTCCTGAATTTGGTAAGTTCTCTAAAAATGGAATGGGCGGGGGAACCAAAAAGCGGGCACCAAAAATGGCACAGGGTTTTCCCGAATTGCACACCCCTAGGAGATACATACCACCCATTGGTGATAAATGTATAAGCAGAGTTAACTCTACATTAGGGGCAAAAAAAAGATCTTAAATAGAATTGAAAGTGTTCAAAACTCACAGAAAATAGAAATGCCTAGACATACAGTATATAATAATAATGCATTCTTTGTAACCTGTCTTATCTCCCCAGGTTACATTTCCCAATAAGGGTTTAGGAAAACACAATTTAGGGGAGAAAGCTGGCATCTTTGTCTTTTAAATATATTTTTGTATCATTCTCGTGGTTACAGAAAAATGATGGCTATGGTGCAACACTGGATTGCTTTTGTAAATCTCTTTCTGTGGTATTACTCTGCAATTGTGCAATTCAGCCCTGCGACAGAATGATCCTCGCCTCCTCTGGCATTACTTCGCAAATGAAGATTCTTAGGAAGGACTCATCCCATGCTTTTTACAAGTGCGTTGATGACTAAAAAAGGCAATCTGAGCTAGGCAAGTCCAGTTGCAGAAAGCACAGCAGAAAGTCTCCTTGGGTGATGTTGTTTCCAAGTTGTAGTTCTTTCTGCGTTGTCATTTATCTTCGAGACCCGTTCGGTGTGTCTTCTCAAAAGACACTGCAGCATTGTGGGTAATGCATCTCCATGCCTCCCGATGTGAGGCCAGGGTGGACCATCTTTGGTCATCAATCTGGCCAAGCCTGAGATGTTGTTTCAGGGAGTCCTTATATCTCTTTTTGGGGGTGCCTCTCTTAAGCTGACCTGTAGCGAGTTCACTGTAGAGTAGTATCTTAGGGAGGCGGTGGTTCTCCATCCTAGAGATGTGCCCTGCCCGGCGCAGCTGTGTTTTCAATAGTATGGCCTCAATGCTGGTGAATCCTGCTTGCTCAAGGACAACAACATTTGTCACATAGTCCAGTGTACATTTAGAATTGTGCGAAGACAGCTCTGATGGCAGCGTTTGAGAAGTCGTAGGTGTTGGCGATAGGTGACACATGTTTCAGACCCACAGGGGCGGTCTCACCTCTCCCGGGGGGGGTAGGCAAGCCTTATTTTTGCCCCCCCCCCCCATGGCTGCTGGACGCCACGGCGGCTTGCGCGGCGATGCCACGCACAGCTGCACGGCTGCATCAGACGTGGCTGCGCATGCGCGGTGACGCCATACGCAGCTGCGCAGCTGTGTCACGCGTGGCTGCGCATGTGCAGTGATGTCATGTGCAGCTGCGCGAGTGCTTCCGGTGCGGCTGCACCACCGGCTGCACTGCCGGCGACGGAGGCGCGGGCAGCACTGGCTCCCGGGTAGGAGGCGCGGCGGAGGGGTGGGGCGGCCAGTGTGGCAGCGCCCCTCCCAGGCGGCAACGCCCCTCCCAGGACCCATCGTCCTACGCGGCCGCTTACTCCGCGGAATGGCAAAGGCCAGCACTGCAGACCCATATAAGAGAATAGACAGTACAACAGCTCTGTACACGCAGATTTTGGTGCTTTGCCTCAGGTGTTTGTTACTCCAGACTCTTTTGTGAAGCCTTCCGAATGCACTACATGCCTTTGCTAGTCTGTGATCGATTTCTTTATCAATTTTGGTGTCTGAAGAGATGATGCTTCCCAGGTAGATGAACTGCTGAATGGACAGATTTCCCTATGCTGATGTGGGGATGATGGTGTTCTTCCTGTGGTGTGGGCTGGTAGAGAACTTTCATTTTCTTCAAGCTGACTTCCAGCACAAACAGCTCTGCAGCTGTTGCAAAGCAGGATGTTACATGCTTCAGGGCTGCTTCTGAATGGCCGACAAGAGCAGCATTGTCAGCAAAAAGCAGCTCACGGACTAAATAGTTTAGAGTCTTAGTGCGAGCCCTTTAGACGGCTTAAGTTGAACAAGCTACCTTCAGTACGATAGCGTATATATATGCCATCTTCTTCTTTGAGATCTGCTGTAGCTCTTTGGAGCATCATGCTGAAGAAGATTGTAAATAGGGTTGGTGCAAGAACACAACCTTGTTTCACTCCATTAGTTATTAGAAAGGGCTCTGAGAGAGCATCGCCATATCTGACTTGACCATGCTGGCCCTCAAGTAGCAGGATAATCATTTTGAGGAATTTGGGGGGACATCCTAGTCATTCCAGAATCTGCCACAGACCTTTTCTGCTCACAGTGTCAAAGGCTTTGATGAAGTTGACAAATGTTACATAGAGTCCTTTGTTCTGCTCTCTAAATTTCTCTTGCAGTTGTCTAAGGGCAAATACCATATCTGTGGTGCTCCTATTAGCTCTGAAGCCACATTGGCTTTCAGGGAGATGTTCTTCTGCAATAGCAGGAACTAATCCTTGCAAGGATTTTTCCAGCAATGGAGAGCAGTGTTTGAGCAATCGGATTTTGTTCCTTTTTTCTTTTACAGGGTGACGATAACTGCATCTCGGAGATCTAATGGCAGTTCACCTTTTTCCCAGCAACTCACAACAACAACAAAACTTTATTACGGTCACTGACCAGCACAAAGCGGGAGCAACTCACAAGGAACTCGTGGAATTTAGCATGAAGTTCATGATCTCCCTGTTTCCAAGCTTTAGGTGGGATTTCATCGATCCCAGCTGCCTTGCCATTTTTCATCTGCTGCATGGCTTAAGGGTCTCTTCCAGAGTGGGAGCTGTGTCCAGTTCATTTTTCATTGGTTGTTGTATCATGTGTTGGATAGCTGAACCTTGGACTACTCAGTTGGCATTGAAGAGACTCTGAAAATGTTCAGCCCATCAGTTCAGGATGGAGGCTTTATCACCAGTACTGTCTGTACTGTATAAGGGGCTTTGGACCTGCTAAGTAGGTCCAAACACTGCTTTGAGAGCTTCGTAAAGTCCTCTGTGATCACCCAATTGTGCAATTCAGCCTTTCTACAGAATGATAGTGAACCATATTTATTCAGTTCCAACATTTCTACCCCGCTCTTCTCTACTCCCGAGGGGGGACTCAGAGTGGCTATATATAGGAATGATGCATAACAAACACCAAATTTGCAACCAAATACACAACCAATTATACATGTGCTGCATGCACAGTGCCACTTCTGAGATTTTGAAATGAATGAAAGTTATTTCACATTGAATACATCTGTCTAATTGATCTTATTGTGAAATAAGTTCACAATACAAGAACAGAATTTTGGCCATTTAGCATCCCTCCATATCATTGCAGTTTATATGGAAGACAAAAGTATGCCCTCATTCTTTCCAAAGAAATTGAGTTTGGAGTTCTTGAGGACAGTGAAATAGTTGTGCACCCAAAATAATAATAACAACAACACACTAACTGAGATCCTGCTGGTAAAATTTATATTGCCATAAGTGGAGGTTAAACTAGTGTAACCACTTGGAAAACTGCAGTTTCAGCTAAGCTCAAACATTTATGCATCGTCTGGTATAAAATATTAGTAAAAAAACATTTCTCTTCTACAAAATAGACTTGTTAAATATGCCCCAGATCTGATTTTTCACAGAGATAAGCCTCTTAGGCAGTACACACAAAGGGAATTATTAATATAATACCATGTGCAGATGCCTATTAATAATCTAGAAATGAGGACTAAAGAGACAATGGCATTTGCAAGTCTTGATTTGGGCTGAAGGAGAGAGCTACCTGCTGCGAATCTAACCTGTATGCTTGGCATCATTATGGAAATTATCATAACTTTCCTCATCAATGCATGAATGCTGAAGGACTTGAAATCAAGAATCCAGGAGAGCTGCAAATGCCAAGTACCTTCAACCACCTCCTGTTTATCTTGCTTCATCCCCATACGGAATGTTTAGTTCGTTAATTTCTATTCATATATATTTATATCAACCCTTCACAACCAGCTTGATGTTATAATCAAGCTGAGCTTTCTTTAGAGGCTACTTCACTTAATTGGCCTAAATGGTCTTTTGCAGATACTTGTGGCATTCTAAGCATCCCAGGAGTTATCAGATTTTAAAAGATTGGTCTGTTAAATAATGTGCCACTGAATGTTCACAAGGGAAAAACGCAAAGTCTACATGGTCCATCAAAGCTCAGTGATGCTGTCACTATGCCTTACCCTACAGCCAAAAGCCATAAGTTTGTAACTGGTCTTAATAGAAGAAAACATATAGCACACATCCTACATTAGGGCTGTATAGTACACATAGTTGTATGGGGCATTAAATGTGCCATGCACCTAGGACTGATGAGCAATGTTGCCCAAATAATGTTGTTAATAATTTTATTCTATTTCAAAGTTATGATTTTGTATCTTTAATCATATTATGAACCATGCATTAATGAGAAAATAAATTCCAAGACTCCACCATGGATACCTAAAACTGGATGACCTTATATTTTGACTATATAGTATGACCCTTATATCAACAGAATCAGTATCTGCAGTTCTATTTATTTGCATCTGACAAAGAAACCCTTTTGGGCATTTTTTGATTTTCCACGATGATTCTATGGTACACTTGGACCCTAGGCCCTTCATTTAAATAGATTTTACCACTTCCTGAGTGGCTTCAGAATGACTTCTTTTCTTTTTCTTCCTTCTTGAGGTACCAGATATAGTCAGGCTCTTTCTCTATCTCACCAAGTTTTTTTGTGTGTGTCAGGAGCAACTTGAGAAACTGCAAGTTGCCTCTGGTATGAGAGAACACCTGGATGTTTTGGATGTTTTACCATCCTTGTGGGAGGTTTCTCTCATGTCCCCGCATGGGAAACTGGAGCTGACAGAGGGAACTCATCCACACTTTTCCCGGATTCGAACCTGTGTCCTGTCGGTCTTCAGTCCTGCTGGCACAATGGTTTAACCCACTATGCCACCAGGGGCTCCACCTCACCAAGTGACACTGTGTATCACCATCAGTAATCTCTATCTTCTACCTCTGTTCTACAATACTCTATCCTCTAATCCTATCTCTTAACCTACAAGTCCCATTCTTTCCTTTTCTCAGTATATCAGATGTTCTGAAAATACGAATTCTCCTATTCTTGTGCACACCCTATTATCCTACATCTGTTTTTCTAGTGCTGCCAGTAGAGACATCTGGCCACCTACTAGGTACAGATGATGTATGAATCCAAGCCAGAAAAAGTACGGATAGGTGTTAAAAGATAACCCATGAAGATAGGACCCCAGCATGAAACTTCCCACAATTTGATGGATAAAGTTTAGGGCCTAGCATCATACAGTAAATTAGGGATTCTCTTTTCCTGAATTCATAATACCACTGTTTTTCAAAATATGTTCTTTTAGTGACTTTGAAGTGAAGAGATAATAAAACGGCAAATCTGACCAATTCCATTCCTGAACCATCGAAGTTACCAATTGGCACGATTTCTATTCGTCTTCTCAAGCAGTTGAATGTTTTAATGCATTCAACTTGTCTGACTGGACTACAATGAAAGATGCTGAGCATTTCTTCTTTTGAGATTTTTAAATTGTGGTTCCATACATTAGAGCAGTGTTTCCCAACCTTTTTTGAACCGCGGCACACTTTTTATATTTGCGAAATCCTGGGGCACACCACCAACCAAAATGACACAAAACGACACTCTAACACAGTAATACATATGGTTAATATGTTTTTAAAATGTATTTATACACTTAGTGTGAAACCTGGGCCTGTTTCAATGAGCTCAACATAGCTATCCTGGCAGGAATGGCAGAAAGTCACAAACTTCCCACACAGAACTCCCATAACCAAGAGAAAATGCTATAAGAGTTTGGTGGGCATTGACCTTGAGTTTTGGAGTTGTAGTTCACCTATATCCAGAGAGCACTGTGGACTCAAACAATGTTGGATCAGGACCAAACTTGGCATGAATACTCAATATGCCCAAATATGAATGCAGATGGAGTTCAGGGGAAATAGACCTTTACATTTGGGAGTTGTAGTTGCTGTGATTTATAGTTCCCCTACAATCAAAGAGCATTCTGAACCCCACCAATGATAGAACTGGGCCAAACTTCCCACACAGAACCCCCAGGAGGCAAGAGGAGGTCTCTACTTGGGGAAAGGGAAGTGGGCCTTCCCAATGCATGGAGAGGGAGAGACCAATTGGCAACGGGTGGGGGGTGTTTGTAATTTTGTGCCTTTATCGAGGTAGGTTTCTTAGGGTTTTTATACTTCAACACACTAGACTCTCCCCTCCCCCTTCCCGGAGGTTCCAATTTCCCACGACACACCTGATGATCGCTCACGGCACACTGGTTGGGAAACACTGCATTAGAGGAGGTTTTCACTTTAGTGCTTGGGAACCATCCATCTCTGTAATTTATGATTCTTTGAATTATTTTTTGCCAATTTAAGTTAGTATATGGAGATGAGAAACATCTTAGCATACAGGTGTCTTTTGTAAATATTAGAAGCTAAAATAGTGTACAGTGGAATAAAGAGGAGATCATGAAAAGAAATGCACAGTTGCACATCTTTTTTCAATTTTAAATTAATTACAGCCCATCCATTTTTTCTATATATAGGGCACTCAGTGGATTCATTGGTGAACCCACTCTCATTTGTATAGACATTTTCCTAGAAAGTACTCCAGGTTGTATGGAAGCTCTCCCAGTGCTAAATCTCTCTTGGAGATAGAACTAGCTCCTGGTCGGATTCTGTATTATGTGGTCTCCCCATGGAAGGAGTGACCATGAAACCAAATGGGGATTCATCATTCCCTTAGCAATTAATCCATCAGCCTCCTTTGCTTTTACGCATATACAATGGAAATGGTTGGAAGAAATGCAAAATGTGTCCATTCCATGTTGCACTCTCATCTGGATCATAGAAGTTGAGGTACTGTTTAATTATCCAGGTGGAGGCCACAAGGGGCAGCCGAGAGAGAACAATAGTTCATTTTATGGGGTGATGCAATGGAGGGTAGGTTGAAGGGGCCACAGTGGTGCAATGGTTTAAACCCTTGTGCTGCTGAAGTGCTGACTTGAAGGTTGGCAGTTCAAAAACATGGGCCCAGGTGGGTTCCCAATGTTATCTCCAGCCATCCTAGAAGTTCAAATGCATGCAAATGTGAGTAGATAAATTTGGTGGGCAAAGGCAAAAAGATGCAGTCATGCCAGCCACACGTCCAGGAACTGTCTATGGACAAAGCAGGTTCCTTGGCTTGGAAAGGGAAAAGGTCACTTCCCCCAGAGCCAGAGATGAACTCTGAACCCAGAGCCAGAAATGAAAGAAGCCTTTGCCTTTGTCTGTGTATTTTTGTCTCATTGTATTTCATTGTAACAAGGCATTGACTGTTTGTCTGTGTCTGTTTATATGTTGTAATCCGCTCTGTCCCCTTGGGGAGAAGGGTGGAATGTAAATAAAGTGTTGTTGTTGTTGTTGTTACTGAAAGAATAAAACTATTTCCCTCTGTTTTCCTGTTATTTTCCCCCACCCATGTCACAATTAATCGAAACAACAATAGTTTATGATATGGGAAGGTGGGGGGGGGGGGAATAACCAGTGAAAATTGGGGAAATGGTTTTCCCCCTCCAACTCCTTTCTCTATCTAGGCCCCCTCTTGTAGTCTGCCCAGATAATGGAACAGTACCAAACTTTGTAGGATCTGTATGGGGGAACTCAACAAGCAAAAGTCACAAATCAGTCAGCTGAAAATATTGCTCATACTGGACTTTATGAAAGTAAGATAATTTCTTCTTGTAAATGTGAATAGGATAAAATTGGCTCAATTTAATGTATTCTGATTTAACTTATTTGCAAATCACGGCCACTATTTCCTTATTAAAACTTTCCCCAAGACACCTCTACACATTCTCTGCTTTTTAATTTCTTTTCTTATTAAAATCATATCATGTCTTTGGACACCTGGCTAAACTAATATCTCCTATTTGATTTATATTCTTCTTTCAGTTCAGATGTCTCAAGAAAGTTTTAAAAAGAAATTATTTTTGCAGTGACCATTAGCTTAACCTGTATATGTGTCCCTTATTCGTATCAACCTGTAACCCAAAGTTGAATTAAAATAGATATTTTAAATAATATTTGAGCTGGAGCAATGCATATTTGAGAATGGATAAACTCTGGACTCTGAAATGCCTTTCCTCCATAGTAATGTAAATGTTTTATTGAGCTAACTTGGTGGGGACATGTAAAGAAGCTTTCTCAGTAACCATTTACAGGTTTTGGAACTTCCCTGTCAATGAAATCTTAGCTGAATAAATCACTGTTTTCCTTCTACTAGTGGATAAAGGTTAAGATCTTATTTAAAGCTGGTGGATTGTGAAGTTCTACCAATGCACTTACAGTAAGATCTGCAAGATCAACGGAGGGATGGTCAACTGGGCATAGTTATGAGGGAGCTAGGTTTACATGTCCAGTACTACTTTCCCAACTTACCAAAAAAGCACTGTATAGAAAAGTACTGGCTCAAATTTTGTTCCTGCACAATTCCACTTGTTGAATCAGTTGGATTTTTCCCTTACATTAAATCATGTTTTATCCCACTTTTATTCTGCAGCTGAGATCTAATGTGGATGAGCATTGTGAATGGTTCCATGTGCTGTGGCATTATTGAAATAATATTTTGGTATTCTATCTGAGTTGCTATTCAAGTGGTCTTAACTGGTGGAGCAATGTATTTTAATTAGATTTTCAGTTTGCTTTCAAGTTTTGATTGCTTTTCTATTTTTATTTGGATGCTCCTGTCCCCAAGCAATGTTTTCAGCAGAAAGTTGGGATGTATATGGAGTTAACAACTAGCAGACTAATAATCCATGATCCAGTTTCCCCCTTTTCATTCTTTTATTCGTTTTCAAGTGTGCACTGGTTCACACAAAGAGGAGGAAAATCCAAATGAGCTGAAGTATCTAACACCTTAAGCAAGTATAGCTTCTTCAATTTGAAATGTAATTTTTAAAGTTCTCCTTTCAAAAATAAATAAATAATGATTTATGTATGAAGGGTAAGGCAATCATGTCTGTTGGATGGCTATATAAAATTTCCTTTGTGTCATAGATTTTTTTACATAGTTTGTTGTTACTTGTCATAGGGTAGACTTACGGTGCATTCAAGTGTGGAAACAGCAATCTACGAACATTCATCTTGGCTATAGGTTTTATCTGGAATCCTGTTGTTATATAAACTGATATGTGCATATACTTTGAAGTCTTCAATTTGTTGTTGTTAATTGCAATGACAAAGATTTGGACTGATGGTGACCCCCTGAATGAGAGACCTGCAAGTTACCAGGTCATCAGAGCTGTGGCTTTCATGTCTGAGTCCATTCATCTGGAATGAGGTCTATTTTCTTACTGTTCATACAAGGCTTAAATAACTTAAAAGTACTAAATCTTGTCTGCTCTTAGAAGCTAAGAATAGATCATGCCAATGAAATCCTGTTACTGTAAGGCTATATATCAGAGGATGGCAATGTCAAAGCACTTCTGAATATTCCTTCCCAAGAAAATCCTATGAAATTCATGGGACCACCATAAATTGACAGGCAACTTGAGGGGGCACATACATACACATGAACTTTTTGTGAGCCCTCCATTTGCATTTGGTTGCCAACAGTGGACTAAGATGTTATTTGGTATGATTCAACCTTATGCTTGTGCTCATAATACAATACTTTCTATTCATCCCATGTATAATCCAACTCAAATTTTGCCTGCTGCACACCAAAGAGTTTTATTTTGATGAAATTATTTGCTTCTTCGTCCATTGTCTATAGGCCGGAATCTTATTGGTGTTTACCAATATATATTTTCTGATATAAAAGCATGTTGAATATTTTGACTTGAAGAGGAACATCTACATTGAGTTCAAGGTTGTGGAGATGGAGTTGCACATGTAGTGAAACTGACTGTTTAGATGAAGTTGCACATGGGATGCTTGTAAGAATGGGTGTGCATGGGTGACCATTGATGTCTGAGCATATTTTGGTGCATATCACATTACCTATTTCAGTGTGTACTCAACTGAGCAATGTTGCCATTCAAGGCAGGAATTGCAAAGTACAATCAATACATCACTCCAGATGTGAATATTTCATTATGCAACCCCAGTGTACAATCTCAACCATAGTCATAGGAAAAAATCTGTTGCACAGCCATATCAAGAGGGACACAATATTGGGAGCCTGACCTCAATTTCTGTCTGTCTATAGTCTGTCTATTCCTCTTTACTTCTCTCTTTTTTTCTGTTGGCTGCCTTGTCCTCCCAACCCCAGCTCTTCTGGATTTTTGTTCCTTCTCTATGCTAGTTGGATTCCATAACATTAATTTCCAAACATTATAGAAGTGGAATGACAGAAATGAACCAACCAGTTCTTTCACACAGAGGAGTAAAGTGTGCATTGTTTAATATGGATATATGGGAAAGAGAACAGTTTCACTGATATTTCAGGCAAATGACAAGGTTCACTTAACAGTTGCACAGTGAAGCTTTTATATAATTGTATATTCCTGCTGGAAAATAATTTGTCTTTTATGTTTCCACCTCTCAGGTACTGACAAAGTTCTCTTGAGTCAGACTCAAAGTGTATTGATACTAACCTTTACAGTGGTTTAGTATTATGTAATTTTGAATCTTTAGTCTGGTGAGTTATTCCATGTTCTCTGCTGAAAAAGTATAGACCAGTATGTTCTGCAATATCAGAACATAGTTCTAGCAGAGAGTTCCAAAACTTTCCTCATTACTATATATTTCAAGATTCCCTAGGATGAAGTCAACTGAGTTATAGCATGACTACTTGTCTTGTGTTTATGCCAAATCCCAATAAACAGATAATATAATATTCAAACAATGACCCAATAACATGTAGGCAACCCAGAGCTAAATTCCCTGGGGTTTAATGTTTTATTACACACCAAATGCTAGGAGTGATACAAGTTCAAAGTCTAATTTACCATGGTTATACCAAAAGAGTTCAAGAGTTTATGAAGCAATAGAAATTCCAATTCAAGAGTAAAAAAAACTGGCAGGTCAAAGCAGAATCCAAGGTTGAAGGCAAAATCCCAAGGCGGAAGTCAAGGTACAGCCCAGAATTAACCTAAACAAACATAAATTTTTTGGAGTACATTTTCTACTTTTGGAGCCCTCTGTGAGCTCGTGAGACATGCTAAATTCATAACAGCAGGTTGGATGGATTTATATTGAACTCGTATACGTATGTAGAAAAGCTCCAATTCGAAAGACTTTCATTTATGAGACTATTGGAGAGGGGCGATTTTGTATGTTTGTATGTTTATATGTGAGATTTAACATGAATATATAGTTGTACAATTGGTATAATTTGTATAATACAGATCGACTATAACAGCAACGAGTCTATGCAGATTTAGTAACTCAGTGAAATTGCCATTTACATACATATATACGGTTCTCCGTTTATGTTTGTTTAGGTTAGTCCTAGGTGACAACATTGTTAGTTTGTGTTACCCAGCCAGAATTAACAAGGCCAATAATCCAAAGAATCCAGAGTTTCTCCAGAAAGCAAAACATTGCCTCCCACAACATGACTACAAACTTAAGAATCTTTTATTCTAGGTTCTCAAGTGTTGCTTGTGAAGAGCTCATCTCTCTTCTAATCAGGCAGACCTGCAGTTTGCAGCATTCTCATGTCTGAATTATAAAAGGGATGAAGCATTTAAGCCTTCATCTGCCTGCCCTGATGTACAGGCTCCTGCTTGCTCCTCCTACTGGGAAGTGGTAGCTACTGCTGAAGGTCCCCCTTCTGCAATAACTAAGCTAGGGTGAGAGGGCTGCTGGGAGCTGCTGGTCTCCAACTCTGGCCCCTCCGACACCCCTTGTTCTCACTGTCAGAGCTGTCTAGGACCTGTCTACTTTAACTATGTAAAGCAGACACACATTCAAAAATCAAATTCAGGATCATATCAAAGCCTTCTTCCAAGCCAAATAAACTTTTGATGTCCTAGAATAAATAAATGAAGGTATTCTTCATCCTTGTCAGTGCCACATGTATTAAGTCACAGAACTTGGAAAAGTTACTTTTTGGACAACAGTTCCCAGATCCCTCGTCAACATGACAATGGCCATCTTTAGAGAATTGAGAAGTTGTGGTACAAAACTGGGTTTTTTTCCTGCCTTTGTGCAAATCTGCTCAATTTCATGTTCACAACAGTATGTGATCAAAGATAAAATGAATCAAAATTGAAATTGATTTCCAAGTGCACTTCCCCTTAATAAATGCATTTTGTGCACAAGTGTATGTAATATAAACATTTTGTGAACAATATTCTTAAATGTGAGCACATTTTGAACCAAGGACAGCACTGCAAACAATAGAGAAGTGTATAACCCAAAGGAAATCATATTCTAATCTGCATATTAGTTTGGGCGATGTGATTTAGAGTAATTGGTATTAACATGTGTACAAAGCTTTATCTTTCCATTCTTATATCACAGAATTATTCTCATCTTCCAACAAAAAGCATTGCCAGCTCATCTAACCCAACATACCTTTCAGAGGATCATTCAAGCACGGGTCAACAATCCAGGAAACAATTTGTCATGTGATCTGGGTTTCACAGACTATCACCCTTAAACTTTATTCAAGCCTTAACTGTTCACTGTAACGTCATTTCATTAGGTTCTTTATCTCTTATCCCTCTGTTGTGGTTGTTATAATGCTCAAATGCTCTGCTATGCTATTTTTAACAAAATAATTACTATAGCTGTCACACCGCTGTTTCCCATTTTCATAATTTGCTTAATGTAATTGCTCATCTTCATTCATTACATTTTAGTGCTAAGTCTTTAGTTTAACTAGTTGGTAGTAAACATCACTGTAATAAAGAATACTCTTTTTAAACAAGATTGGGGTCCAAAGAAGAAAAATGACAGGAAAGGCAAGACAACATAGGAAACATTTCATATTTGTAACATATTTTGTCTCAATACCATTTTCCGTTGTTTCCAAGAGTATGTGCAGTATGTGGCCACCAGCACATCTTAGTTCATTTCCATCTTGTTAGTTGAAAAAAGAGAGTTTTTCTTGATCCTAAAATGGATTGAATGAAAAATGAAGAGAAGTGTTTACTGGTCAATAAAAGAAGAATTGTCAACTCAAGGGGTGGATAAAAAAAGGGGGGGGATTGTGGAGACCTAATCCATAGGATCTAAACTATTTTTACCTTAGCTATGTAAGGCCTAAATTCAAGTGATGGTCACCACTGAATCCATTATATATATAGATTGACTTGCCAAGCTCTCATTGATTCAATGATACCAAAAATAAGCATGGCTTTGACTCATTGCCTGCAAGGATTTCCTACTTATTTGTTGACCTGCTCAGGGTGACATTGCCTTCAGGAGAATACTGATAAATATGGCAACTTGTCTGAAGAACAAGTGAAAGTTGAATCTGGAAGGATGAGAAGGGAAAGGGGCAAAACAAAAAGAAAAAACCTTGGCAGTGAGGCCAGAAGAGGCATTGCATTATAACTGCAACTAAAGGCAAAGTTAAAAGAAACTCTCAAATGACATAAAAATAGTAGGGAGTTTTTCACCGGCATTGGAAAAGGTTACATTTTTGAACAATAACTCCTAGAGCTCCACATCAAATGAGGACAAAGGGATTTGTAAATTCTGAGAAGTATCAAAAAGGGAAATCAGTCAAATTTTGAAGTTTGTTGAAACAATAGCAAATCTTAAGGAATCAAATTGCCCAAGACAGAGTGTGCAGCTGAGAAAAGGGGAAAGTGGGGCCAAATAAAAACTTCACTTTAGGTGTATAAACAGGAGGAAATTGAACCCTGAGGAATGGGGGAAAACTTAGGTATATCCATGCAAAACAATATCCAAAGACTGTTTTCTTCTTTTTAACTAAAGGGACAAAACAGAAAGGCAGTGTGCAGCCTTTTCCCACTTGCTTTCTGATGGGTTACTGAACCAAATAATTACTATTGAAATTAGGCCAATGACCCAGTAGCCACATTACTTACATACTGTGACAGTTTGCAGCAGTATGGCAGTCAACAGAAGACTTTGAAAATATGAATATATCCATTAAAACTTCACACAGAAGTTGGGCAGGAAACTGTAATATTGGTTTATTGCCGAAAGCTTTCACGGCTGGAATCACTGGGGTATTGCATGGTTTCCAAACTGTATTGCTAATTTATACTAGCAGTATTTCCTCCTGACATTTCGCCTGCATCTGTGGCTGGCATCTTCAGACAATCTGATGGGGATAAATCAAATGAAGTATATATTAGAGGTGTGAATTTTTTTCCATTTACCTCATAATTCGGATCAAATTCATTAAATTTTGAAGTTACGAGTTAATATCCGATACATGGACATGGCCTGTGCCAAAAATTTAAGAATCAAAACTTACCCTATTTTTTTTCATTTTAATTTTGTAAATTTAATTTTGGGAGGCTCCCATTGTCAGTTTCCTTTTCAGCACAAGGAAGCAAAGCCAAGCCAAAAAGGCTACCATAGTTCCTTGCCTTTTCTCGAAATTAATGAGGTCTTGTCATTAGGAGCGGGAAAAAGAGGGAGCTTTGTTTGCAGCACAGAACTCTGAGAAATGTAGTTTGGGAAGGAGTGAGCTCTATGCCAGAAAATTCAAAAGGCCCTGCCCTAAACTCAATTTCCCAGAATGCATCAGCATCAGACAACACCAGTGAGAGTAGTGGAGAGAGAGATTTAATCTTTCCTAGCAGCAGCCAGTGAGAGATCCAATGAATGGTTGTATCTGCAAAATGGAAGATTGACGGATACTTCTAGTAAGTAAATTTCTGTGCTGGGCTGGGAAGAAATGGCCTAAGTGGATGGCCCCCATATTATAGGGGAAGCATAATAATTAGTTAGAGGCTGAATGGCCATCTGTCATTAGAGTTTTGGTGGTGCCCTTCTGCCCAGAAGAAGGGGGTTGGACTAGATGCCACTTGGGGTCCCCTCTAATTCTAAGATTCTACGAAAATTTAGAATTGGTTAATACATTGGTTTCTATTGGTTAATATGAGATAAATTCAATGAGATTTAATAAGATCAATATGGAATGCGCTTCCAAGTGAAATACGATCGACCCCAACCCTCCTACCATTTAGGAAAAAAGTAAAATCGTGGCTATGAGACCAGGCCTTTGCACAATAGCAGCATGCAGCACTTTGGACTTTGGACTGAAACAGGATTGGCCAATTTACAGATGAAAATATGGCTTACTGTTTTCAACCTAGTCTTCCGGACGGAACATTGTTTTTAACTTAATTGTATGTTGAGTAGTTGTCTGTTTTTAACTGTTTAATCTTGTATGGTTTTTTTGGTTATATTGTATACTCTGGCATCAAATTGCTGCCTTGTAAGCTGCCCTGAGTCCCCCCTTGAGGGTGAGAAGGGCGAGGTAATAATACAGGAAATATATATATAAATAAATAAGATGGCTTTTTAAAAAAACAACAACCAGTTTTTGTTTAAAAATCCCTAAAATCAGTAGATGTATGAATATTTCTGAAGTTTGGGGGTGGATGATCCCCTGTTCTCAATGTATATAAAATTCAGGGAGAGAGCTCTTGTGGGGTTTTTAAAAAATGTTGTTTATAAAAAAATTGAAATGTTTCCAAAAATTTGTGGATAAGTGAAATATTTTGAAATTGGGTGGGCAAACAGTGGTCAATGTATTCTACCATTGTAGCAAGTTTCATCCCAATAGCTTTAAAAATTAGGGAGAAAAGAGCCCCTGAAGTTTCCACAATTAAAGTAATTTATGCACAATTACTGTAACTAAACAGTAATGAAATTTCATTATTCTCATTATAGTAATGAATTTTTCACTAACTATACTTTAGAAACACTTTAGAAATGATATGCCAGCACCCACCCCCCGTTATGTAATGACTTTTGAACCATTTTGAATTGATCACACATCCCATGTATGTGTGTGTGTGTAATGTAATGTACGTGTGGAATGTCCAGGGTGGGAGAAAGAACTAATATCTATTAGACATGTTTGCAAAATTCACAGATGAGAATCAGGTATCACTGGATGGCTATTCCCAGTAATTCCCTACCATTATTGGGCTGATGGAAATTACAGTCTTGTTACTAGAGGAGTGATTGGCAGCCTGGGGCCGCTAGATCAGTGGTTCTCAACCTGTGGTTCTCCAGGTGTTTTGGCCTACTACTCCTATAAATCCCAGCCAGTTTATCAGCTATTAGGATTTTTGGGAGTTGAAGGCCAAAACATCTGGGGACCCACAGGTTGAGAACCATTGATCTAGATCTTACTCAACTGGCCCACAAAATCCCACCTCAGTCTTCCACATTTTTGGAACTTTTTCAGAGGAACTTCTGTCCCTAAATTATGCAAAAAGTACTTCAATACATGAAAACACATGACAATGTCCTAATGTACTCCATAAGATCTCATAACCCCAAACTATATCTATATAACTCCAATTTCCATTTGAAGTGTTTCTGAAATTTGTGACAAAAAATTTGACATTTCTCATTGTGACAAGGGCTGGCAAGAAAAAAAATAGGTATCTGGGTTTTTTTAATAGAAGGAAAATTAGCCTCTGGACCTAATGTAATTGCTGCTTTCCACTTATCTTGAGCGACACAATATTCTTTTCTCTGCAATATAAAGCTTCTGCTGATTAAGTGTGTTTCTTGACAAATGGTTTTAAAAAACATTTGCTATTCTTGTTTTTCCCCCCTCAAAGTTCTGTTTTTCCTTATTAATTCCAGGCATTTCCTACTCAGAGGAACCACACACTTATTAGTTCCAGTGGGGCATGGCTTTTATAGCGCGTCATTAGGATTCAGTTGATGTCTCTGACTGAGCCAAACAAGAACAAATGTATAGCCAAACTGGCCCAATGACATGGGAGTGGATTCAAATGGATAGAGGCGGGAGGGTAGCATCTGTCCTGATCATCTTAGACCAGCCAAAAATGCTCATGGATGTAGCTCAGTGCTCTTCCAAAAGCCGCTTGCTCACAAATAATAAGTAGATTTTAATGGGTAAGAATTCAGCTTCAGGTGCTTAGTGGGCAATCTGTCGTTGGCTTTGAGGAAGGATTACTCTGAATACCGAAACAGCCAGTTCAGCATCACAGTGTGCCCACTGAGAGCTCATCCAGATCTGATTAGTGGCTTTTTAGAACTTGAAACTGCATGTGTCTCTAGGCATAACCAATATTACATTCCTATTTTATTTCTTTGTTTGGCTTCTGCAGCCCAGTACTGTTTGCATGGAATGGTAGTGCTTTACATGTAAGATTCTTTCCCAAACTTATCTGGAAATACTAGGCACTGGATCAAGGGATATTTCCATGACAAACATGCTCTACTGTTGACATATGCCATTTATCAGATTTCCCCCCACCCCCTCATTCTTCTGCATGGAAAATGTGACACAATTATTGGAAATCCCTCCCAGCATTGTTAATTTTAGTTGGTTAATCATGCAAACTGAGGCTGCCATACTTTGAATATGTCATGAAATGATGTGATTCATTGGAAAAGTGGAAGGCGGTAGGAAGGCCAAACGAGGAAGGCCAAACGACAGAAAAATTGACTTTTTACAACAAAATTGAGCAGGGCAATTGATATCTTGGGCTCTTGCGGTCTCTCATTTATAAGGTCCCTATAAGTCAAAGTTGACTTGATGGCAAATACCAACAGCAACAAATTGGATGCATATAAACAGCTATGCAGTGAAACAATGGAACTTATGTAGTTCTCATCTCATAATTGAAGAATTATGGAGATATGTTCTGACACCTTACCTGTCCGAAAGTTTCTCCCTCTATGATCCACCTTGGAGGCTAAGATAATCTGAGGAGGCCCTGCTCTCGGTCCCACCTCTTTTGCAAGCACAGCTGGTGGGGATGAGTGACAGGACCATCTCAGTAGTGTCCCCCTCATCAGTGAAATTAGATTGCCCCCTCCCTCCTGGCCTTCAGAAGAAACTAAATCCTTGACTCTGGGATTACGCTTTTGAACAATAATGGGAGCAAAGTAATAATAGATTGTAAATTAATTTTAATGCTGACTCAGACTGGCCCTGGAATATGACCTGGATCATGTGATTTTAATTGTTGTTTTAATGTTGTGGTTTAATTGGATGGTTTTAAAGTTTTTGTTTATTTATAGACATGTGCTATTGAATTATTTCTTTTGAAAGCTGCCTTGAGTCCCCCTCGGAGTTGAGAAAGGTGGGATATAAGTATGGTAAATAAAATAAATTAATTCCATTGCTCTTTTTCCTGTGAATTAATAGGATTTCGTTTATTATAGTAATAATAACTTTAGACAGATATTCTCCTTTTCTTATCAGAGAATGGGAAATTGCAACAGATGCCTCACCCATTTTTTTTGCAGCTTCCATCATCCAAAAGCCATCACTAAATTTCAAAACTCAGCAAAAGTACACAAACAGCATGAGAGAGAGAATGAGAGAAAGAGAGCAAAGTACTTCTCCCGTCGGGGGGAGAAGGGTGGGGTAAAAATATAGGAAATAAATAAATACTTGTAAAATAAAGCATGCAGGAAGCATAAAGCTTGTTTTAAAGCAGAAACATTAGTCTCTTGGAACAGTGATCATATTTTGAAATGAAATAAATTCTTTGCATAACCTATGTTTACATTACAGAGGAAATTCTGTTGATTTTTTAACTAACATTCAGCCTCCACCCCCATTTCTTTGATGAAGTAGCAGATTTAGTTGTATGTGGTAGATACTCAGGGGGGGGGGGGGGATCTGATCCATAGTTCTTCCCTGCTAAATTTGCCCGTCTTTGGTACAGTGGAAGGAACTGCCACATTTTGTTGCTCTGAAGCTACATTCCTAAGTGTTCCTGAAACACCACATTAACTTACCTTACTTATCAAAATAAACTATTGGATCACTTTGGCTATAAAATCTTCAGCATGCGACATTTGGTGGACACTGCATGGGGGAAGAAAAAAAATACATTTTCCTTGCAAAGGCAAAACAAAGCCACCCCATTTTATTTTTTAGCACAATAAGTTCTGAACTATGAAAATTCTCATCAGCCCAAAATACTTTTCATAGGGTTTCCTGACACTGAGAACTTATTTGACACCTGCGCGCACATACACACACAAAAGATATCATTAACAACCTTATTATCCTGCAGGCTTCAGTGCCTATGGCGGTGTATGCTGGTATAGGAATGCCAACACAAGCAAATATTTGACATGATGGTGGCAGAAGAAGATGAGTCACAGCTGTAGCACACCTTGGCTGTAAGAATCCATCCACAGGCCAGACACTGATAAAATATACTGCTCAAAGCCAGCAGTGTTGTTCTACCACCAAAAAAAGAGATGGCTTAGTTTACCTTCTTTTACAGCTGCTCCAGAAGAATTCAGAAGAGCATAACACTAGCACAATGGAGTGCTACAATACCAAAGGATATCCACAAGATTCTTTCTGATGTTTTTATCTCTTCCTGCTGGGCATATCTAAAGATACATGTCACCCTAGATCTAGAGCACAATTGAAGGCACAAGACATCTTCCCAAATGTTCTAGTATAAGTGTACTATTTCAGCCACAAATAGGCATTCATTGAATAGATGCCCTGAGTGCAAGATTGGAAGGCTTAATGTAAAGAGTTTTCCAGACACAGTCAAGGAAATCACAGCTCTGTCTCTGCTAGATCGGACCGGACGAAGGTAAAAGAAGGTAGTAAGCAAACATTATTTTGGTGCCCCATGGCTCTCCAGCCTGGTGGAGATCGTGCATGCATGCAGCTAGCTAGTTTCGCGCATGCGCTATTGGGACAGAGCGCTTCTGGTGGACGGAGTAGCAAAATGCACTCCCAAGAGGATGAAAAGGACGGGGAAACATTTTGCAGCCAGGGTGGAGGCTCCCACGTCTGGCTGCAAAATGTTCCCCCGTCCTTTTTGGCCCCTTGGGAGTGCATTTCGCTATCCATCCACCAGAAGCACTCTGTCCAAATGGTGCATGCATGAAAGTTTCACGCATGGGACAGAGCGCTTCTGGTGGATGGAGTAGCGAAACACACTCCCAAGAGGATGAAAAGGACGGGGAAACATTTTGCAGCCAGGCCGGAGCCTCCCGCCTCACGCCCGCGTGCCTGCCCGCAGCAATGGTATGATGCACCGAACCTGGCGGCCATGGCCAAATGCACCCCTGGCCACGTGGCACCTGGAAGCGGCCGTTTACTTCACTTACACTTAGATCTGCCCCTGTACAAGACAGTGGATTATTGTTGGAGGTCTCTCATGAGCCCTTCCACACAGCCCTACATCCCAGAATATCAGGGCAGAAAATCCCACAATATCTGCTTTGAACTGGGGGCCCTTCCACACAGTCCTATATTTCAGAATATCAAGGCAGAAAATCCCACAATATCTGTTTTGAACTGGATTATCTGAGTCCACACTCAGTGTGGGATTTTCTGCTTAGATATCCTGGGATATAGGTCTGTGTGGAAGGGCCCTGGGTTATCTGAGTTTACACTCAGATAATGTGGGATTTCCTGCCTTGATATTCTGGGATATAGTCTGTGTGGAAGGGCCCAAAGTCAACTTGATGGCAATTAACAAAAGCAAACTGAAGACCTCCTTTGTAAGATCCTTAAGAATACATTCACACATCCATTTATATGGCAACAGTATTCCAGCCAAACTCTATAGCAAAGCTGAATGTTCTTAGATGCTTTGTGTTTTTTCTACCCCCCCCCCCCCCCCCACCACCACCACCACCACCAATACTGCCCCACTGGGTAAAGAAGTTGACTTTGCAGAAAGTAAATTTTTGAGTGTAAAAACTGTTGCTTCCTTACTTTAAAGCTATGGAATTATGCTAGAATTTAAGTAGTTTTAGAGAATACATTGTTTTACTGGCTGTCAAGTCAGCGTTGACTTTTGGCAATGTTATGAAGGAGAGTCCTCCAATACACCTTGTTATTAATAGCCCTGTTCAGATCTTGCAAACTCAGGGCTGTGGTTTTCTTTACTGAGTCTAACCACTAATACAATCATTTTACTCTTTTCCTACTGACTTCCATTTTACTGGGTCTTATCATCTTGTGTAATGCATCTCATGTATGTCCAAAGTACAATTGTTTCAATTTAATCATTTTTGGCTTCTAGAGAGAATTTGGGTTTGATTTGCTCTAGAGCTCATTTATTTGTCTTTCCAGCAGGCCATCTATCTATAAAACTCTCCTCCAGTAACACAGTTCAAATGAAATGATTTTATCCCTGTCAGCTTTCTTCATCGTCCAGTTTTCACAACCATATATAGAACCACCATTTATAGCAAATATTAGGCTTGTTTGATCAAGTATCTTTCTATATATCTGGACAAGATGGCGACTGCTGTGGAGCTCCCTTTGGGTGAGCTCTGGCATGGCCTCTTCGACTCTCTGGATATATCGGGCCGATCCCGCCACTCCCACCAGGAAGAGACGGCGGTCGATTGCCAGACCCAGGGGGACACCTTTAGTAACCCGCAGACCCCGGAAAATGCAATCTGGTTGGGGAAAAGATCAGAACTACCACCGGAGCTACTGGGGAGGACGCCCAGGACGCCCAGGAATGGCTGGGTAGTCCGACCGATAACGGCCTCAGGTGCGCGCTTCCTGAGAAGGTTTGGTGGGAGATCGCTGAGCAAGAGCTTGCCCCTGCCATCCCTGATGACCCCCCCTGAAGGCAAAGCAACCTATCGGGCCGCGGTCTCAGTCCTTCGAGACGTGTGGCGCCCCACGGAGCAGTTCCCCATGGAGGCCACCACGAGGAGGCCAGGACTCCATCGCTGGCCAACCTAATCTCCGTGCCTACACAGAACTGCTGACAGAATACTCCAAGCTCATGGACCATGTCCGGGAGTTTGGAAGCAGATTTGGTGGCCTACTAGAGTCACTGGGGATCCCTACGGCCCAGTTTTCCATCCTGGACCTGAAGCCAAATAGCATGGATGATCCTCCCCCCGCTGACCAAGAGTTCGCATGGGACCAGTCGTGGGACTTTCCCTCCAGTACTCTGGAGGTCGACCGAGAGTTACTGGGCCCAAAAACCGAAGATCGGATACCGAGTACCCAGGCCATAGGGGGTGTACTAGCCGCCGCGGAGGACAATGCCCCCACTACGACACCAAGCGAGGATGAACGGGACGATTCCCAGTACACCCACCCACCCCCTACTGAGGCACCAGCGGGAATCCCTGAAGACTTACTGCTAGCTCTCGGAGGCCCGCCGGCACTGGTAGACATGTCGGCCACCGAGTTTGACATTGACGCCATCTTGGCCCCCTCGAGATGCTCCCAGACGCCCCCGCCGGGTTGGGAGAAGCTGGGGAGCATCTTGAAGAGGTGAGGCCCAACATGGCGGGCGCCCTTGACGACGCCCAGCCACTCCATGTGCCAAAACCCAAGGAAGAAGCAACACCCAGAAGCAGTGGCCTGCCGGATGCCCCGGAAGTCCCGCCTCTGGAGGACTCTTCCCTGGTTGACACCCCGCCACCCCATGTGTCGGAACCTGGGGAAGAGGTGGCAGCACCCAGATGCAGCAGCCCACCGGAAGCCTCGGAGGTCCCGCCCCCGGAGGACTCTATTCCCACCAGCGGCCTGGCCAGGGAGAAACGTGCGTATCAAAGGAGGATACGGACAAATAGTCAATTGATAATAAAGCAGTTTATGTAAGAGGGAACTTAAATATGAAAAGTGGCTTTTCATATTTAAGTTCCCTCTTACATAAACTGCTTTATTATCAATTGACTATTTGTCCGTATCCTCCTTTGATACGCATTGTTTTGCAACCTCCCCGTCCTGTCTTCTACAGGGAGAAACGTGGTCACCGGAAGAGGAGGAGACGACGCCGGAAGCGAAGGGAAGGTGTATTTCCCATCCCCCGCACTGCGGACCCGAGAGCAGGCCCATTCCCCTGCCGGAGAGCTGAAAGGACCCGGGACGACAGAACCGGAGCTTCTGTTGGCCCTCCGGTAGACGGACATGCAACAACGAGGACGGCAAGACCTCGGAGGACGTTCTCACCCAGGACATTCTGGAGCTCCCGCCACAGGCAGTTGCAGCTCCAAAGGACCTGTCAGACCCTCGGCGAGGACACTACACAAACGGATCAGGACCCCAAAGACGATCCCCCAAGGGAGAGACGTCGGTCTCTGTCTTCCGCTTGTGCTCTAATGCCAGCGATCCTGCTGGGCCCTCCCCACCTATCTTCTTTCGATGGCGGGGTGGTGTCTCAGTAGGCACCGCTGTTGAGTTCTTTTCCTCCCCCTCCCTTTCCCTATCCTTGTGTGCTTTCCATGTCCACTGTATTTCTGTGTTGTTGGTGTTGCCACTGGGCACTCAAACTTATGTAAACCGCTCCGAGCCTACGGGGAGTGGCGGTATACAAGTTTGATGTAATAAATAAAAAAAATAAATAAGTAAAAAAATGGTTCAAAACTAATTTCAGATGTAGGGGGCACTGGTGATTCAATTCCGAAATGATTTTCGAAAATTTCCCAAATTTCTGAAACTTCCGAATTGCTTTGTTATTAGCGGGCGCAATTGCGCAATGCGCAAAAACCTGCAAACGGGACAGGCAAAACTTATGGGATTCTCTTTCCCTCCATTTTAGACCGATACTGACAAAACTTGCTGCAGTGGTAGAAAAGATCCCCCTCTGCCAGCATACTAACTTTCAACGTGTATAGAAGATCCCTGGGGTCTTGACAATTTTAAAATTAATTTCATTAATTTAATAAGGAATATTACAAGAAGAAAAAATGTGCTGTCTCCAGGATTCTCTTGGAAAATTTAAATCTATATTTGTTTTGCATATTTGTCTAGAGCACACCCCTCTGAATATGAGAAAATGGAATTTATCTCATAACATTAAATTAACTTACTACATTTGCTTGTTACCAAGATAAGCAGAGGCCAGGACACTGTTCAACATTGCCCCATCCTCCCAGATCAGGAGGAAAAAATCCCCCGGAGTATCGATTCCTTGACCGCCCTGCAGATAGCAGACAGCAGCATCCCACCCCTGTCCTCCAAGTTGTGGCTGCCCATCATTGGCCAGTGTTCCACCCCACCGAAGGAAAAGATTAGATTAGTAGATTTCTAGTTTCCAAAAGAACAACGTGTAACCCCAGACAGACAAATGGGGCCTTCAAACTTTTTGTGTGTTTTCTCAAGGAAGTTATTAGCAGATTAAAGGAGATTTCTAGATTCCAAAAGGACAATGTGTAACCCCAGACAGAGAAAGGAGGTCTGTGCAAACTGTTATGGGTTTGTTCCCCAAGGAGAAGATTAGATTGGGATATTTTTAGTTTCCAATAGGACAACATGTAACCCCAGACAGACAAAGGGGCCTCCAAACTTTTGTGTGTTTTCCTAATGAATTTATTAGCATGTAATGGGATTTCTTGTTTCCCAAAGCACAGAAGTCAAACCCCAGGAGAGGAAAGGGTCTTAAAACTTGTATTCACTGCTTCAGGAAGGGAATTATTAGCAGAAAATGGGCTTTCAAAAGTCCAAAGGGACTTTCTGGGATCCCAAAATCCAAACTGTAACCCAAAGGGGATTGGAGGTCTGTTGAATGTTAAAATCACTGCTTCTAAAAGGAAAATTGGCAGCGGCAGGCAAGAGAAGAACACTTCTCCCATCTGCCCTGCCCTTCTTCCCTCCCCACACACAAGCAAGCCTCGCAGGCAATGGGCCTGCTAATGGCTGTTCTCCCCAATTTGTTCCCTTCCCTAACCCTATTGTTCCCTTCCCAAGCGGTAGCACCTTTCCCACCCAAGCTGCCTTCCAGTTCACGTCCCCAGCTTGCAATGACCAAGAGCTCTTTTTAAAGGGCAATGGTTGCCATGCCAAAACCACTCCCCTCCCCACGTGGTTTCCCCTCATTGGCTGAAGGCAAGCATTCCAGCATGCAAGCAGCTGCTTGCCTCAAAATGCTGGGTCTTTTCCGAATCGCTTCCAGGGTCGGAAAAAAGATGGCGACAGTGGTTTCAAAAGGGCAAGGATACTTCTGAGTTTCCAAATTGCTTCAAAGTCGCTTGAAAAAGGAATTTGATCCGAATTGATTCCAAATTCCGAAGTTTCCGACTGGACCTAACCATGCCTAGCAAATATCTATGTTGTAAAATTGTGAGTATCACTTTGTTGGTATTGAATGTTTAGAAAGAACACAAGTTTTACGCAATGCTGCCAGCGTTTGAGGGAATCCTGGGCCACAGATCTATGCATTCCTTGGCTTCAGGGCCTGTGATAGCAGAACCTTTCATTTCCCCTTTGTTATTTACTATCACTTCCCCATTGTCTTCAAAGTATAAGAACACCCCGTCCTTTCTCCTGTACGACTTCCACTGCCGAATCACCACTGCTGGATGCACCTTCTTCCTGAGTTCTGGCTTGCCTTTCTTCACAGTAGGCATTACCATGTCCCCCATGCCAGCAGCTGGCAGTCTGTTCAGGCGACCTTTAATTCCTTTCACGGAGATGATGTACAAATTTTTGGCCCCTGTATGATCTGCACAGTTGATAACTGCTCCCACAGGGAGGCCAAGGGAGATGCGAAACTTTGCACCGGACGAAACACCACGTCCTCGCTTAGATATCTTGGGTGCCCGGCCTCCTAAAAAAGGAGCCACTTTGTTGGTATAGAGTGTTAATAAAGTGTTCTGCTGGTGTTACTCCAGTCCCCAGTGACTCCTTTCATGGGAATTAGAATGTATAATGCATTTCCAATTTATGAATGATTGTTTTGGTTTCCATATTTGCTGGAAAAAATATTTATAATTTGAATTGATTCTGTCTCTGTAGTTTTAAACAACTTTATGGATATGTTGTTGTTCCAGATGGTTTATTTTTCCCAAGTGTTTTGGGTGTCTATATCACCTCAGTCATATAATTTCTCTCACTTGTAGTTTAGATTTCACCTTTGTGTTTCAAATCATGTGGAAGAGCTTTCTCACTCTACCATTTCTGTTTGTTTACCTCCGTATCCTTGCATTGTTTATAATAATGCTCTTTGTTCCCTATGCACAAATCCTTGAATAGTTATGTTCTGGATTCTAATTCTTTATTTGTCAGCTTTGCTTCTGCAGTCCTGGTGGGGCAATGGGTTAAACCCTTGTGCTGGCAGGACTGCTGACTGACAGGTCAGTCATTCAGATCTGGGGAGAGCAGGTTGAGCTGCATCTGTCAGCTCCAGCTCCCCATGTGGAGACATGAGGGAAGTCTCCCACAAGGATGGTAAAACATAAAATAAAAAACATCTAGGCATCCCCTGGGCAACGCCTTTGCAGACGGCCAATTTTCTCACTCCAAAAGTGACTTGCAGTTTCTCAAATCACTCCTGACACGAAAAAAAGGAGAGCTTTGCTTCTTGCCTGTAGTGCCAAATGAGCCTGGTTCATTTAAGGTTATAAACAATAAGCTCTATGATTATTTTATTAGATAGCTGACAAACCTTAGTTAATATTAAATAATATAATGCACTTATTACATTAACACCCCCCCCACACACACACACACAGACACAATTCACTTTGGCAATCAGATATCAGAGACCTATAGAAGAAACAATAGAAATGCTCTAGTGTAGTGGTACACAGCATCTTACTGTCTCTTTTGGTTTGCACCAATCTTTCCCAAAAAAATTCTGTTGGTATATTTTTACAGAAGTCCCTCTGAACTACACAAATTGTGTGCTATTTATTGATGACAGTCTGTCATCTGCTGCACATATGCTTCTGATCAATGATACTCTAAACTAACTGTTAATGCAAAGCTACATTAAACTGGAACATCAGAATGCAAAGAAATCTTATAGCATCATAGAGACTAGACAATGAAACCAAATATGGATATCTTAGGTTTATATTAGTTGACTAGCCCAGTATAACCTTACTTATACTAAGATAAAACCTTAAATGCAAAGCATACCAGGTTGTGTTTTCACCATCTATCTGGTCTTACTGCTGCCTCTCTCACTGTCACCTAGTTTATTGATATTACCATAAATATCTACATATAGATATATTATGTTATGACTGGGACTCCTACCACCAATGAGGAATGAGATGCTCTTCCTGCTTAGGCCCTTAATCACCCCTCCCAATACTTACTTTCTCCTTACCCCAAAGAAATGTCAATGATTTGGCTCTTTTCTTCAGTCCATATATAATGGATTATCTCAAAAGATGAAAAATCACATTTTTCTATGTCATGTTCAGCATATTGTGTGGCATATTCCTCTGCTATCTTCCTCTGTTTTAGTATTTATTTGGAAAAGGGTTTTTAAAATTATAATTTATAATTCAGTAAGTGTGCCACAGACTCTTTGATAGCGTTCCAATGGCTTAATCAACCTTCTCTGACCATTTTTGGGTGGTGGTGGATATACTTGGACAACAAAGTTAAGAGGAAGGAGGAGGTGAGTGTCAAACACTTGGCAGATCTCAGTACATGCCTGTTGGGCAATATTTGGCTTGGTGGATCCCAAGATGTTCAAGCCTGGTGAACCATCTGTTCATGTTGGTTGCCAGCACTAGGCCATTGCCCTGTAGGTTCAGTGTCTCACTTCACATTTCTGGCACAGAATTATTGCATTACTAAATTTTGTTGCAGGATAACAAAAAGAAAGAATCATACATAAATCAGAATGTAGCCATTTTCTACCAATGTGGTATGGGAACTACCCTTCATTACATGTTTGTTTGTTTTTTCCTTTTGTGACATATAATGGATGTTTGGATCATTGGATCAGAAGAAAAATAAGAAGTTTGGGTTATTGAGTCAAAGGAAACACTTTTTTGGATTTGATTATTTTATGGGTTTAATATGTTCTCTCTTCTTTAAGTCCTCCAGTTTGATTTTAGCCTTAGAGTAGTATTGGAGATCCCTAGAGAGAACACTTTTCTAAGCATTTCTAGGTCCTCCAATGTGGTTTGGTGGTAAAATTTAGCCAGAAGCTCTCTTAGGTCAAACAATAGTAGTTTGTTTTCCCACTTTTGGAGGGCCCCCTCTGCCTTTAATTACAAGGAATATGTATGGCTGACTGAAACAGTCTCTCAATGGAAGAGGAAAGTAATGGCAAACCTACTCTTATCAACAAAACCCTGTGATAGGTTCATCTTAGGGTTCCCATCAGTTGGAAATGATGTGGAGGTATGTCATTTCCAAAAGAAGAACAACTACAAAGTTATCTCAGGGAAGCTCTTGATGTTTTTATCAGATAAGCATTGAAGCAGAGTAGTGGCATAATATCATTGTGCATGGTTGCATCATGCAGCAGATGCAGTTGCACATTTAGTTGTGTGTTTGATTGCACATTTGCTTTTTTTAGTTCAGTTGCACAACACTGTTGTTCAATACAAGGGTTATATAACACAAATAATTAATATCTCTGGGAGTAAAGATTTGGGCTATTCACTCTAATAGGATATCAACTCAATGTTTCATCATAGGCAGCAATTTCCCATGCATTGGTTCACAGCAGAAGAAACCTCTCTTTCCAGAAAGATGTGGCAACACATTACAAGATCTGTTTTAGAAATATTATCTTGCCATTCTATGGTTTTCCAACCTAAGGTTCACACAGTAACTAGTTGCCATTGATATCAATACTTCTTGATGAGCTCTAGACATTTTCCCCAGTTCTGACATCATGGAAAGACTATTTTTTTCAGTAAATATGTGTCTGTTATTTCATTCGGTTTCTGCTAACTGTTTTCCCTGATGCTCATAGCATGGTTATTCTGACTCTCCCCGGGGTCTCCGATAAGACAGGCAAGTCGATGTGTCAAAGTGATCTTAAATAATAGGTTGTGATTGGTATGAAATTACTCTCCTCCACATGCTGCCTGCCAATTATGTATGATTAATCAAGAGCATATGACTGCTGGAAGAAACACACCAGTCCTGCCAAAATATTCTTTCATTTAGCTGCAATATAAACAAACAAACAAAAGGGAGAGAAGGAGAAACTGGGGCAAGGAAGGGAATGAACACGCAGTTCTTCTTTGCATAACGAAAGACTCTGCTCCTGGAGATCAAGACCACAACCATTTCATAAAACAATCCTGCTACTTAGTTTTAATAACACCATAGCCCCAGAATAGAAGCAGAACTGTGTGAAGTTAACTACTCCCTGACATTCTTTACAGCACTCACCTTCTTTCTTTGTACCAAAGATTTGGCTCTTGCTGCTTCAACATAATTAATATGGCTGGCTTGGAAAACATTCAAGAGAGACCATAATCCCTTTTGTTTAATTTTAATTTTTATTGTGTAGGAGTGGGAGAGTGAAATGTGTATTTCGAAGGCCAGAAAGGGGCACAGGGAAAACAGTATCTGAATAAAGTCAGCCAGTTCTGCAAGGTGCTGAATTTTTACTAAGTGATTGTTGAGAAAGAAGGGAGTGAGGGAAAAATGGATCTGGATCTCATTATGGGCTGTTTATCATTGTCAACACAAAAGGTTATGAAGTCAGCCCAATCACTAGTTTGGTGTGATTTAGGATTGTTGCACCCCATCACTGGAACACTCTTTCACCCAGCACCACATCAGAGTCCAGTGATCCAATAAAATATTTTTTATTAAAGAAAGAATATAAAGTATAAATATAGTCAGTATAAATATAAAATGCAGTTCTCAAAAGAAGCTAAAGTTCATGGATACCAAGTGTATCGGTAGTTACTGAAAAGGACATTCAAGTGCCACCTCGGAGTTGGTTGAGGTAGGCAGGATTTCCCTGGATACTGGTTGTGGGGGGTCGGGAGCAGGTTAGGGTTTTGCCCTCCCTTCTGCTCGAGATCCCCGTGTACAACTGGTGGGCCACTGTGTGATACAGAATGCTGGACTAGATGGGCTGAGGTCCGATTCAGCATGGCTCTTCTTATGTTCTTATGTTCATTAGCAGTAATAAAAAAATGGCAGGTTAAAACACAAAGCCAAGGAATCCAGAAGTGACAAAATTAATCCAAAGGTACGTATATGCATGAATATGAAAACAGGAACTTCTCCATGGTAAGTTTTCCAAAGAAACATAGATATAAACAGGAACATGAAACAGGAATTTTGACATTACATAAACCAAGGACTGGGAATCATGAACAGGGGTCTGATCTTCATTACCAACATTGTCTCCTCTGAAAGGCCTGGAAGCAAACCACTTTATTTAAGCCCTGCAAGCCACCCATGACATCATGTCTAATGCGTCTGGATTTCTGGGTCTTATCTCAAATTCTCTGAGAAAATCTGGTTTGCAAGCTTTCACACCCTGTGTTCTCAGGTCCAATCTATACTCCCTTGAAACCTCCACGTCTTCCCAAAGGCTTTTCTTAAAGGAACTTTCATCTTTCCCTATTGCCTGGGAATGAGCTGAAGAATCAAAAACATCAGCCTCACCTGTCTGAAAATTCCTCTGATCACAGGCTCCTCACTTTGAAACCCATCAACCCCTCATCCTCTGAACACACAGAAAAATCCTCTAATGTTTGCCAGACTACAACAAAGATTTTGTTTGGAACTGGATTTCTCTTGTTAATATACTTCTTGAATGTGCAATGTGGAATATCCATCAATGCATCGTGTGCAGCCATTCATAAGGGCATTGCTTGTGCAACTCCATTTCAGAATCCTTGGACTGAATCCTTGGACATCAGACAATAATGCCCAAACGTTTCCATAGAGGAATGTATTCCTATGTAATCCATGTGATTGAAAGTCTGTGCAAATGCAAGACACCAGAAGAATTCCTTTCCCTCATTTCTTTTTCTTTTTAAAAATCTTGCTACCAAGCTTTTATTCTTTCAATAAGAACCTGCATTTGTGGGTCTTGCTCATTTTTTCTCCTTCTTTTCATACCCCGCAGTATCTAGCATTCAGGTATGTAATGCATATCCCTTCTGTACACTCAGGTCCATTATCCATTTTTTCTTTGCCCCAAAAATCCTTCTGATGTATCAAGTGAACCTGTGAGAGAAATGTGAAAGTCCCTATATTCTTAGACTTTTTAGACGATTTGTTCTTCAGCTTTCACGTGGATCAAAACATCTTCTCTAATTGCCTCCATTCGTATCTATGGAATAATATATGAACAATTTCAATGAAAGTTGAATAAAAGAGAGGAAAGAAAGCAATGGCCATGCTTCAGTGTGCCATACCACATAAAACAGTTAAAACATATGAGCAAATTAAACACAGAAAAGTAAAACAGATTAAAACATATAAGGTGTTTGATTCCATTAATCTATAATCCTTGTGCATAATCCTGTGCCATTTTTGTGTCTGGATTTTGGTGGTCCCCTGATCTATTTTTTGGGAGCAACCCATTGCCAAAGAGTAGGCTTTCAAATATGCTCTAGCCCATGCTCTGTCAGATTCACTTTGAGTTCTCAACCAATGTAACTCCAGTCTCCGTCTCACTTACTTCATCGCTGCCAACTCCTTGGAAAACTAAGTTTGGCTCTTCTTCGTGAGCAGGGACATTCAGGATCCCAGAACAGGTGTCTCATGCCTTAAACCCAGATTTTACTGAAGGATATGAGCAGAAATTATCCCAGAAAGGGTGGTTTCTTAAGATTGATGCCCTAAAAATGATGGAAAGGGGAGCCTTGTAAGTTTCCCATTGCTACCAATGGGCCGGATCTTCCCAGAGTGAAAATGGGTATTTCAGTTGCTGGATTGCAAAATGGAATTTTGTTCACTCTAATTCGGGATGCTCCCAAAAAAACAATTCAGGGGGCCACCAAAAAATCTGGACACTGAAAAGGGCACAGGATTATGAATAAGCATTATGGATTAATGGAATCAAGCACCTTATATGTTTTAATCCGTTTTATTATTCTGTGTGTTTTATTTGCTCATGTGTTTTAACTGTTTTATAGTTGAAAGGAGTATGTTTTTATTGTTATGTTCATATGTGGCATTGAAGTGTGCCTGTATCTGTAAGCCACCTTGATTCTCTTGCGGGGTGAGAATGGTGGGGTATGAGTGAAGTAAATAAATAAATAAATAAATAAATTTAACCCAATTGCAAAACTCTACTGCCTACCACCTTCAACCTGCAGCTAGCTTCATTGTTCTTGCTTCCACCTCCCAAGTAGATAAAGGGTTACCTGGGCTCCAAATCCTTACTTAAGGACTTCTACAACCATTTCTTTTAAAACATGATATCCTAAAAGCATTCAGGAACTTTGGAAAGGCTTTGTTTACAAAAGGAGAGCAAGAGGGACATTCTAGATTCTATGAGAAGGAAATTTAAGCTTAGGAGAGCCACCAAAAAGATGTCTACTTTGTATCCACACCAGCCACGTCAGCTAAGTAGTGGGTCTGAGAAAAGGTCTTGTAGCAGAATTTGGAGTCCCAGAACTCCGGTGCAATACCTTTGACTCAGGCAGCGTATACGTGCGAGCGCATGGACGAAGACGACGCGTCAATCTGGCTGTGATTCAGGAAATCAGTTTATTTCAATTACAACAGCTGAGGGGTCTGCTCTATAACAAAACAAGTCGCAAGAACAGCACCCTCTCTCTTCCGTAAACAGGTCTTATACAGGCAATGGAGGCAATCCTTAGTCCCACCTCCCTCATGCATTTCCACTGGCTAGACATCTGTAAGCTGATCTGACATCAACCAATCAATTAAAGCATTGTGTCACCTCTCTTCTACTGGCTGACAAACATTTCGCAGTTTAATTTCCACCCAATTGTCTGTGCCATTCTCTGCATGCACAAGCTGTCCCAAAAGCGATACATTTCTATTGCGTTCCCACTAGGAGCCGGCCAAAGTGGGAAATTCATCAGCTGGCCCATGTGACATTTCCTAAACCAATCACTAACTTGTAAACAAACACACATGGCGATTCTCTAAGCCAATCAAGGCTGTCTCTTATCTAAAGCACACGGTGTTCTTTGAACTAATCACAGCTGTGCTTTTGTGGACCAATGGTAGCTGTATCTTTTGTAAGCCAATCACAGTCGCCAATTCTCGGGCTGCTGCTAACAAGCTGACTCCGTTGTTCTATGCCTATGTTAAGTAGCACTTTCTCCTGGTGTTTCTTCTGCAAAATCAACAATTCTACTTTCGTCTCTCCTGAGGATAGTGTTGTAAGTGGTGGATGTCATTTCCATGAACTATGCCATTTTTTCCTCCTCAGCATCCTCCTCAATCCTGTTTAAACTAAAGGGAAAAAAGCCACAGAGCTGCAAGAGCCTAGCTCCCCATGTCGCTTGCACTCCCTGGAGATAATACCATGTTGAAGATCTGTTTGCATGATTAATTCTGCATGAATCAATCCTGGGTTTTGCAAAACAGTGTGCAGAGAAGACCTGCAGAGCATCTTAGCTTCTCAGCTTCCCTGTGATTAAGCAGCATGACTGACAGGTTCAGCTAAAAGTTTGGCCAGCGTTTCAAATGGTGATTATTGGATAAGCCCTATTAAATTGCTGCTCAGAGAAGGTTAACATCCTGTCAACTAAAGGCATATCATTGTCCTTAATAATATCATCCTGGAGTCAGGAAAAATTGCAAACGATATAGTTAGTCAACCAATCTTTTAATGGCAGGATTGTGTTATAATGACAGGATTCTTTGAGTATGATAATTTCACTTTAGAAAACTTAGCCTTGCTACAGAAACACAGTAAGAAGCTTTAAAGATCAAATTATGGGATAAGTGATCTGGCATATCAGAGATTTTAAGAATCTAACAATAAATACTTAACACATTTGTGTCACCTCAATGTTCCCCAATGATAATTTCCATCTGTTCAAAAACATTGTGGCTTCTTCTCCAATTTCTACCATCCACTGATATGTAATACATATGCAAGGGCAGGCCTCTCCTGTCTGAGTTTTATCCATTCTGGGTTGTAATTTAGGCCAAGATTTTACATCAAGCAGATGGAGCATGATGTTCTACACAGTGAATTATGTAGCAGTTACACAATGACATATCATTAGTGAATTGTGAGGTTGCACAACCAAATGTGTACCCAAATGCCTGCAAGCTCCTGAAAGTACAATTCACACCATGCACACAAGGCATGTGTGTTCATCTGTAAGATTCTATCCACAGCAAGACAACCTACCTGTTCCTTGGATCCTTGTCCTTCTTGGTTGGTCAAGGATTGCCCAGAGGGGCTCTGGGTCCCTCTGATGCGCATAATAAATAATTCCCTGGAGCAGGGAATCTTTTCACAATGGTTTCACAGTACAATTAATGCATTGCCCAACATACTTTGCAACCCTAAGATCCTGAGGGATATTATCCTTTGAGTTTTCTTCCCACAGAAAAATTAACACAATTGTTATACATTTTTACTAATGCTGTTTTTCTCTTGTACAATTTGCTTACTGTATATACTCAAGTATAAGTCTAGAAGTCTAGCCAAAAATTCTAGGCCAACTAATCCATGGACCAATGTATGTACTGTCTGCTAACTCTTTTCAATAAAAAAACGATCTCCTTTTCTGAGTAAAGTGGCAAAAAAAGAAAGCTTAGTTCATCCTGGGAGAAACTTTAAAAAGACCATTCCCTCTACTCTATTCACCATGTGCCATTTCTTGTCTTTTTAAATGCCTTTTAGTCATTTGAATTTTAAAATATTCACATCATTTTGTGTGCATTTCATTTCTCGGAAACACCCCGTAAGCCTCCCAAATGTGTGGATGCTTGAGGCAAGGTGCTTATTTTTTTCTCCCGAGTCTGTCAGGACACTTTTTTTGCACTGTCAAATCTAGCAAAATTCCTTTCCATGTCTACTGGGATCATAAAGGTATAGCTCATTATTTCTTTCTAAGTTTGCTAAATAAACTAATCCAATGTGATACAGTGATATAAACTATTTTCACGAAAGAACACACATCGTAAGGCATTTATAATGTTCCGTTGGCTTCCTTTAAAGAAACATCCACTTTCATTGCTTTCATCACTTTAGATGTCAAAAAAGATACCATGTGCAGGAAATTTGTTCAGGCAGGGATACCTTAAAATGAAACAGCTTATAAAGATGATGGTAACTCCATTTAATTTAAGGGTTTTTTTTACAGGGAATGAATGCATGTGATACTGTCATAATGCCTGGGGATTCCATTTGAACTGTAAGTATTTTTCAAAGTGAGCAGAGCAATACAATTATGCTATGATGGAACAGATGCAATCTGGTGTGTCATCTCTTGCTTCCCATTGGTATCTGGATGGGTATATTTTGAACAGAAAACTGATTCTGAAAGGAAAAGCTTGATGATGTCTAACATACCTTGAGTTGCACTATGGGAAAATTATGTGGGCCAAAGTGCTGTAGTTGTAGGAGTGTTGAGCTACAACTCTGGAGACCAAGGTTTGCATCACCCTTGGCTGTGAATACATACTGAGTAACTTTGGGCGAGCCACATTCTCTCTACCTCAGAGGGAGGAAATGACAAACCTTATCTGAACACACCTTGCCTAGAAAATCCCATTGTAGGGTTGCCTTGGGTTTGCCATAAGTTGGAAATGACTTAGAGAGAAAACAACAACAATTAAGGAATTGGAAATTTCTGTCCAATGACAGCAGTATAAATTCAGTTCAAAGTTGTAGAAACTAAGGACTTCTGTCATGATAAATATGATACATGGATTGAATAGAATGGTATGAAAGTTGTATGAATGGGGCCTAATTGGGCTGAAGACACAATTCTAAAATATTGTGGCCTGGCCTGGAAAACAACTACACTCAGAAACTGCAATTAAAGGTTGCTGAACTGCTGACATTGATGAGAAGTGTGAGAAATGATTAACTGTTGCCATTGCTGACTGGGTAAACTTTTAGTGAAAAACGTGTTTACATCATCAGAGTCAATGGTTCTTTAATTCAATGAAATGTTTACAAAGCTCTTTACATTAAGTAGGAAGTCTTAATTGTGACAAACTGCGGTGTTGTTCACCCACCGCATTCTGCTCCACAGGATGGAGCAGGGTGACAGTTAGCCAAAATTCCAAACTTAATTATGGTTTGATGCCTTACTCCAACCTTGGCCAAATTTTGTCAGTGTCAGGAAAAAGTGAAAATGGTTAAACTGGTGGAGTCTTCCATTTCTTGTTTATTCCCTCTAATGTTAAACTACCTTCATTTGACCCCCCCCCCCAAAAGGATTGGAGGCAGCTGATCTTGGTGATGGGACCAATTTAGTGACACTGCACCCATCTATTCCCAGGAACAAAAGAATCTAGAGATAACTATTGCCTTCTATAGGAGATTGAGTCTAAGTCTAACCATCCAACCTTACCAACATCCAACTCTGCCAACAAAAACAGAAGGGGAAGGGGAAACATGAATCTTTTAATAGTGTCACAGTGTGTGCTTTCACAAAGCACTTTGGAGCAGATGTTTAGGGGGGGGGAGGCAGAGGATGAGGAGGCATCCATACCTAAAGGGCACTATTGATCCAACCGTTGGCATTGGCCTACTAACCAAAGGGTAGGAAATGGGGAGGAGACTTCTAGCCTTGTACCCTCAAGATCAGGGGTGCTCATTACGGTGATCGAGAGCACCTAGGTGATTTTCGGCCCTCTTCCAGGTGATCTTTGGGCCTCACCAGCTGAATGGCACACTCCTGCCGCTGCCGCCTTCGCGGGGCTTCTTTTGCCAAAATCAGGCTTTAGTGTGCGGGCCCTGGCGCTCGTCTTGCCACGCACGGTGTGGTGACATGACCGCCCATTGGTTGCTGCTGGGGGGGGGGAGGAAGGCACGTGCATGGATAGGATGCGAGGCTGTGGGAGGGATGGAGGGAATGTGTGTGTGAGAGAGAGAGAGCCAAGGAGAGAAGAAAGAAATCCGGAGAACTTTTTTGGATCCTTTTGGCAGGCAGGCAGGCGGGCGCTGGAAGGAGAGAGGGAGAGAGAGAGAGAAAGAGGCAAAGGAGGCCGGGCAAAGTGGGGCAAAGCCAAGCAAGCCCCACTGCAAACCCTGCTGCTGCCCTCGGGACTCCCATTCCAAGCCAAGACCTGGGTGAGCGAGCTGTGTGGGGCTGCTTTCTTTCCTTGGTTGGGGGCAAGGAGGGAGGGCTCTGCCGTGTTCCTGGGGCTGAACCCAAGGAGGAGGGGACTGCGGGGATGGAGACTCCACTTGCTGCTGCTTGTGCCCTCACTGTCTTTCTCTGCCTCGCCCTCCTTCGCCCTTGAAGGAGAAAGGCAGTGAGGGCCCACGGGAGAGGGAGAGAGAGAGAGAGAGAGAGAGAGGGTGGCTCTTCAGATCCGGTTAGGAAGAGCCACCCTCTCTCTCTCCCCCGTGGGCATGGACTGCCACCAGTGGGAGGGTCCTCCTTCCTGCCAGCAGTCCACTTGGGCGTCCTTTCTGAGTGACACCCTCGAAAGGAAGGAGGGTGTCACTCAGAAACCCGCCCCCCCGCTGCATCTGTCACTTTGGGGAAGCACCTCTTCCACTCTTCCTTCTCCTGCCCAGGTAAGGAAGCCTCGAGGGAGGAGGGAGGGGGGGAGGCTGCCATGGGGAGGCTCCAGCCTCACGTGGGTCCCTCTCTTGGTTGAGTTTCCCAGCCCAGGCAGCAGCCAGATGGCCCCTCTTCCCAGCCCTGCGCCTTCTGAGCCGCCGCCGAAGCCATATCTGGCCGGAGCGCTGGTGGGTGCGCCTATAAATACCCTCCATGGGAGGGGCCTGCTGTGCACGCAAGAAGCAGGACGGGATGGGGACTTCCTGTTTCATGAAAGCACGCAGCAGGAAGGAGGAAGGCAACGAAGACATTAAGAGAGAGTGAGCGTGCAGGCAAAAAGGATGCCCTTCCCCTGTGCGCACGGCGGCGAGTTCGTGGGCAGGCAAGAAAGAAGCCCCGTGCAGACGGAAGGCTGCAGTAGGAGCGTGCGTGTGCGCATGCACGCACACACATGCTCACATGCACAACAGGTGATATTTTCAACTTGATTGTTCATATAGTAGCTCGCATGATGAAAAAGTGTGGGCACCCTTGCTCAAGATGATCGGGGGTGGGGGCAGATTGGTTAACTGGCCACTCTTCCCCCCACAAAGGGAGGAGAGGCAGAAAAAACCCAAATCTTATGATGGTGGTGTATCTGCTCTACCCTCACCCCCCAAGAAGGGAATCACTCTCCTAAAGAAGGAAAGTGTAGGAGATAGGATAGGACATGGGGAGGAGGAGACCCACGGGTACTGACTCCCAGGACAGCCAGGGGATGGGGACAGAGTGGTTCACTGGCCACTCTCCCCCCCCCCCCAAGCTTATGACGGTGTTGCATCTGTTCATCCCACAGAGGTAGTCATTCTCTTAAAGTTGGAAAGGGTAGGAGATAGTGGGGGAGATGGGGGGGGGGAAGAGACCCATGGCTATTGAACCCCAGGGCAGCTGGAGGTCTGGGGGTAGAGTGGTTGGCTGGCCACTCCACCCTCAAAAGGGTCACTCACTTTCCAAAAGAAGGAAAATTTAGAAGATGGGGAGGAGGACCTCTGGCAGCACTGAGGTGCTGGCAGTATTATAGTTATGTTTTAAACTCAGACTTAGACTATTTGGAGTATTTGCATCACAGTGTCCTTTCTTGTTTTGTCATCCTGTTTGTAATTGGTCTTATAAATTCAATCTGTTTGCACTGTACCTTTTCACTGGGAGCAATACCTTCCTCTCACTGAAAGCCAAGGCCCACATCTACTACTTTTTCCTTCTTTAATAGACTGGCTAAATCCTTATCACATTGCTAATTGGCTGCACTACAAAACCACCACCTCATACTGCTTCATGGAGTGTTAACTTGTTATCATCACGCCACCAAACACATTCATTCCTAGCATGCTAGATCCAGGTCTAGTATCAAGTTGTATGCCAGAGGAAGAAGTTGTTTGTCCTTCTTTGTAGATGACTACTAATGTACTCCTTCTCACAGTGCTACATCCCACCATTCTGTACAGCTTCATGTGCAATATCCCCCTGAAGTAGAAAACAAACATCTTGAGAATGGCCTTCTGTGAGAAGGAGTGGGATGCCATCTTTCCCTCAGCTAATGGACTCTCCCTCGTTCTCCATTGCATGATCCCTGCCTAATGCTTGCATGACGAGAAAACTACAGAGATCCTCTCATATCCTCTTCCTCAGCAAGAATGAAGCATGCAGGGAGGCACAGGGAGATTTAAGCCTCAATGGCTGCCACTACACCTCCTTCTTTCAACCCCCCCCCCCCAGCCCTGATTAGCTGAGAGGCTTGCCAACGTATTTGGCTTCTCAGCAGGGTTTGGTTGCTCTGCGATTTTTTTACAGTGTCACAGAGACTTCCAAAGAAATGGAAACTTAAGAAGCAAACCCAGACATACGTTTAGATTTTTTAGTTTTGAGCACAAGCAATGCCTACATTTTGGAAATTGCGTTCAAATTCGTATGAATCACACAAATTTGATCAAACTTGTTAGCATGTTTCAAAGGAAAACTGTGGGAAGAAAAGGATAGGGTTTCATAATATTTAAGCCTGCAGTTGTCTGTATCAAGTTGAAGTTTAGGATATTACTTGTCCTAAACTCTTCTGGTAGTGTTGACTGAATATTGAAGTAATGATGCATGATGTCTAGACAAAGCTATAGTTGATGCAACATGCTGCAAGTGTTGGGCAAATCTTTCCCTAAATATCTCCTAACAAAGAACTCTATTGTATCTTCTGGCTTCCATTTCACAGTAACGGCAGACATCATCTTGACATTCACTTTGATCAGGGTACTTTATTCCAACAGATGTTTTATGCTCGGGATTTGCAAGACCTCTTTCTTATTGCTAAACAAAGAAACTTCTTCTTTCATAATGTGCTCACTAAAGCTGTGTACCCTACTTGCATAAATCCATCTGAAGCAAATGGCTTTCCCTTGAGAGCAATCAAATTGGGAATTGCAGAGATGATTTCATGAAAGGTTGCTTAAACTTAAATAGCCTCAGTGGGAAGCTCTAGGTCTGGTTGCCAGCAGTCGAAAATGGCTTCTTCTTTAGAGCTCAAACAAAACCCATATGGAAGTTCCTGGAATTATCATAACGATTTGCATAATGAACGAAAAAAATCTTAGTTTGCTGGCCATTGAAAAATGAAAATTACTGGGCTATGGGTACATGTACACTGCGGAATGAATGCAATGTGAATCCCCCTTGTGGGGAGAAGGGAGGGATAGAAGAATATGAAATAAATAAATATATAAATAAACAGACTGCTGTGGCTCAATGGTATGGAATCCCTGTCTTTAGGCTTCTGCCAAAAGTATGTAACACCAATAGTCTTCTGGCAAAGAGTACTTTTATTCTATATGTATTTTAATCTTTTGTTGTTATATGATGTTTTTAGATTGTATTATTGTATTGAATCCTTGCTGTGAGCCAGTCTGAGTCTCTCTATGGAGGTCGAGAAAATCGGGATATAAAAGTTTTAAATAAATAAATACTGATGCCTCAACAAACTATCAACTCTAGGATTTATTGTCATTGAGCAGTGGCAGGTAAAGTACTGCTAAACTGTATTTATTCTACAATGTAGCCCATTCAGAAGCAGCTCTGCAGGAGCTAACATCCTGCTTTGCAACAGCTGCAGAGCTGTTTGGGCTGGAAGTCAGCCTGAAGAAAACGAAAGTCCTCTACCAGCCCGCACCACAGGAAGAACACCATCATCCCCACGTCAGCATAGGCAAATCTGTGCTTAAGTCCATTCAGCAGTTCACCTACCTGGGAAGCATCATCTCTTCAGACGCCAAGTTTGATAAAGAGATAGATGACAGATTAGCAAAGGCATATAGTGCATTTGGAAGGCTTCACGAAAGAGTTTGGAGCAACAAGCACCTGAGGCAAAGCACCAAAATCAGTGTGTACAGACCTATCATACTGTCTATTCTCCTATATGGGTCTGAAACATGGGGCACCTATCACCTGCACCTACGACTCCTCGAACGCTTTCATCAGCGCTGTCTTCGCACAATCCTAAATATACACTGGACCGACTATGTGACGAATGTCACTGTCCTTGAGCAGGCAGGGATCACCAGCATTGAGGCCATGCTATTGAGAACACAGCTGCGCTGGGCAGGGCACATCTCTAGGATGGAGGACGACCGCCTCCCAAAGATACTACTCCATGGTGAACTCGACACAGGTCAGCGCAAGAGAGGCGCCCCAAAAGAGATACAAGAACTCCCTGAAACAACATCTCAGGCTCGGCCAGATTGATCACCAACAATGGTCCACCCTGGCCTCCCATCGGGAGGCATGGAGATGCACTATCCACAATGCTGCGGCCTCTTTCGAGAAGACACGCTGAATGTGTCTCGAAGAGAAACGACAATGCAGAAAGAACTGCAACTTGGGAACAACATCACCCAAGGAGACTTTCTGCTGTGCTTTCTGCAATTGAACTTGCCTATCTCAGATTGGCCTTTTTAGTCATCAATGTGCTTGTAAAAAGCATGGGATGAGTCCTTCCTAAGAATCTTCGTTCACGAAGTAATGCCGAGAGAGATTTATAAAGCTCTTGCAAAGCTATTCTCCCCTTACTTACTTTTCTCCCTCCCTTCTCTCTTACTTCCTCCACTACTTCCTTGGTTTCTTTATTCTAAAATGGTGTAATAGCATTACAGTGTATCAATTGCTCTATATCTAGTTATTAAAATTAACACGAAAAAGAAAGGAGGAATTGTATCATGCAAAGTATAAGGTTACCTTGGAAAATAATGCCCCAGTTTTCTGAAACATTCAGTAATTTATTAACCCCCGCCTTCCCCCGAATAGCAGAAGTGGACACAGAGTAAAGTATAAACCTGTCAACCCCACCCATGAAGCACTAAAGAACTATACTGAGCAAACTCACAGTAATTTTATGTGAATCTGGATCAGCCCTGAGTAGAAAACAAAGTAATATTTATATTTTTGATGTACTAAAAGTGCCAAGTTTGTATGGGGCTGTGACTTTTGTTTCTTGTGCTGGTCTATGACTGAAATAAATAATTTGATTTGAAGTAATAAAGCCATTGGCCCTCTACCTCCTTCTTCCTCAAGCATTTCTCTGAGCCGATGTTTGGAAGCAAAGCCAAGCCATATTTTTCTATGCCATTTTAATCTGTTGTCTATGGAACATTTAATTCTTTCCAGCTTCTGGAGTTTAATCTTTTTCTCTTGTAATGAATTCTTAGGATCCTCCCCCAGTGCATGTTTGCTGAGCCAAGGATTCCATTATTATTCCTGTTATATCCCTCAGTGCTGCAGGCAGAAGAACCTGTTTCCTATGGGTCCGGAGACACTTTTAGAGCAAACATCCTGGTGTGATTCTATCTAGGAAGAAGTGAGAGGAGTGCTAATGGGTGTCCCTGGAAGAAATGGTGCCCCTCAACACTGCTGAGAGAGCTTGTATCCTTTAAGGACAATAATTTCACCTTCATTTCTTTCTAAATTTATTTATCTTATCAGAAGTGAACTGAGAACACAGCTGTAATGTATTTTAAAAACATACACAAAGTTTAAAAACTTTGCATTATGCTAAAAGTCCTTTGACCTGTAGCTGGCCACTTGGACTGCCTCTTGTGTGGCTGTAAGGAGGTCTTCCGTTGTGCATGCAACAGGGCTCAGACTGCATTGCAATAGGTGGTCAGTAGTTTGCTCTTCTCCGCACTCTCATGTCATGAACTCCACTTTGTGGCTCCATTTTTTAAGTTTGGCTCTGCATCTCGTGGTGCCAGAGTGCAGTCTGTTCAGTGCCCTCCAAATTGCCCAGTCTTCTGTATGCCCAGAAGGGAGTCTCTCATTTGGTATCAGCCATGGTTTGAGGATCCAGGTTTTAGTCTGCCACTTTTGGACTCTCATTTGCTGAGGTGTTCCTGCGAGTATCTCTGTAGATCTTAGAAAACTATTTATTGGTTTAAGGTGTTGGCCTGCTGGCTGATATATGAACAGGGGATGGGCCAGGGATGTCAATGCCTTTGTCCTGGTGGATATCAGATGGTGCAATACCGTCTAAACAGTATAATTTTTCCAGTGGTGTAGGGTGTAGATATCCTGTGATAATGTGGCATGTCTCATTAAGAGTTCCATCCATTGTTTTAGCATGGTGAAATGCATTCCATAGTGGGCAGACATACTCAACAGCAGAGTAGCAAAGTGCAAGGGCATATGTCTTCACTATATCGGGTTGTGATCCTCAGGTTGTGCTAATCACCTTTCGTATGATGTTGTTTATAACAGTGTTTCCCAACCTTTTTTGAGCCACGGCACACTTTTTACATTTGCAAACTCCTGGGGCACACCACCAACCAAAATGACACAAAATCACACTCTAACACAGTAATACATATAGTTAATATGTTTTTAAATGTATTTATACACTCAGTGTGAAACCTGGGCCTGTTTCGATGAACTCAACATAGATATCCTGGCAGGAATGGCAGAAAGACACAAACTTCCCACACAGAACTCCCATAACCAAGAGAATATACGATAACAGTTTGGTGGGCACTGGCCTTGAGTTTTGGAGTTGTAGCTCACCTATATCCAGAGAGCACTGTGGACTCAAACAATGTTGGATCAGGACCAAACTTGGCATGAATACTCAATATGCCCAAATATGAACGCAGATGGAGTTCAGGGGAAATAGACCTTGACATTTGGGAGTTGTAGTTGCTGGGATTTATAGTTCTAAGTAAACAGTGGGCTGCACCGTGTATAACACAAAGGAGCAAATAGGGTAGCAAAGATATAGAGCACAATTAGAAAAATAATCTTTTAGTATTGTCATGAAATTAGAGGAACAATATATAGCAATTACACTCATAGGTTATAATAGTTGCATATAGAAGTGTAGATTACACACATAAATATCGAGTATCAAAACAGTACACATAGCATTTCGACTTCTTCCGCAACAGTAGAGCGCCACTCTATCAGTAAATAGTACAATATACAGGGCAAATACCCATGAAAATAACTTGGTACAAATGAGAGTGGGAGTTGGAGGCTTGCTCACGAAGATGTGGGGTGGGGGCCGCTTCAATAGCGTGATGAAGGTTTCAGTTGGGAAGAGAAGTAGGAAGCCCGTATGGGGAAACGTAGCGATAATGGAAATCCTGCTTCAGGCGCCTGTAGACGCTGCTGTATTGCACCAGGCTCCGCCCAATGGCGTATCACAGAGGATTCTGGTAAATGTAGTCCCTGGTGAGGGCTAATGCCAGCGGGGAGTCTGGAGGCAAAAGCAGGGCTGTGTTGCCAGGAACACAGTCCCCTCGGACGGGGCCCCAGTAAGGGCGCACCGTGCGGTTTAGCCTGACGGCGTGAGCTCTATCCAGAGGCCGGCAACGGGCCGTTTCGTCATCAACTTCCTCAGAGGCTGTGTGGCAATTAATTGACATCCTTGCACTCAAATGAGTAAATCTAAACAATGTATAAGAGAACATCATGTAATAAAATACCACTATAAATGGTGCTAGGAAACTGAGGAGGCATAGATAAAGTATATTTACCATATCAATTCTTCAGAGTAACAGGGAAAACGGACCATTCCATCCAGGAGCAATGGTAAGGAATGGGACGCAGCAGGGACTCATTTATAGTAATTAGTATGGGAGGTTACTTGTTGAGTAGGGCATTGATACTCAGAGGATCATTTAACCCTCCAAATTGTTTTTCAGTAGCCAGCTGGATTATCCAAAATGTTTCCCTCCTTTTGAGTAGACCAATAAGATCAGAATGAGGGGGTCCCTGTACTTTTTCAAGTACTTGTATGGCAATTTGGTCAAAAGAGTGACCCAACTCTGCACAATGTTGATAAAGGGTAGAGTCTGTCGCTTTAAGTTTAATTCTCGATTTATGTTCTAATGCTCTATCTTTTAGACTTCTAGAGCGGTAACCTGTGTATTGTTTCTTGCACTTGCACTCGAGTAGGTAGACTATTCCTGAGGTTTGGCAATTAGCATAGGATTTAATTCTAAACACTCTAAATGTAGTCCCTGGTGAGGGCTAATGCCAGCGGGGAGTCTGGAGTGTCCCATGTTCAGGGCCTCGAACAAACCCCCATGACGGCCCACAAGCACACACAAAACATAGGAGACATACTAGCACACACAAACTTGATCCAACCTAAACTTAAGAGTGCCCTTACTGTGGGGACTTACATTTGGCAATGAATCTGCTCTGAGTTTCAGGGCTTGTATACAAAAGTGAAAAAACCCGTAGTCACTTCACATGGACCCATAGTCACTGCTTTTGGTGTGTCTATCCTAACTTTTTTCACTTTGAACAGTCTTTGCCCCACTTGAGTCAAAGTCAAAAGGTCCTCCAGAATTTGCTGAAAACTTGGTAGTATCCCAGGGTTCTGGAAGTCTAGACAGTTGGACAGGGACCAATTCAATCCTCTCCTTGTCCCCATCAACACAGGCAAAGGGGATGGATCATACCCATGTCACTGTCACTACTCCTGGCTGACCATAGATCTGTCTTGAGCACCTGGCCACCACAAATTATTTTCAAATTACAGGAAAGGAGATTCCATCTGAAAATTAGGAAGAACTTCTTGACTGTCAGAGCTGTTCAGCAATGGAATTCCCTGCCTCAGAGTCTTTTGGGGATGCTTTTGATTGTGCTTTTCCTGCATAGCAGGGGGTTGGTCTAGATGCCCTGTGTGGTCTCTTTCCACTATATTATTATATGATTCTGTTGCCTACTTCAAAGGGCAAGAATTGCCTTAAGTCTAAGAAAGGAAACAATCAGAACGCCTCCCTGTAACATTTCCATGCTAGAAAAGGCTGACACAATTATTTTTGGCCTCATCAATACAGCTTGTTGATTTCCCTTAAAATAAAATGAATCCATTATAGGTTTGGGTAAAACTTGTCTCCCAGGAAATCACTCTCACTGCTTAGAGATTTAGCTACTATGGCTAAACTATGAGTCCCAGATAAAATTAAATAGCAAATCACTTCCTTGTGTTGATTTGTAAAATACTGACAAAATGTTATTTAGAGATCAAATGTGTGTTCTGAATTATTAAGAAGGAGAACAGAGCTGTCACAGAAGCTATAAGAAATCTAAGCATGTGTTTGGATCATTTTCTGTAAAAATATGTGTGCTATGCATAGAGATTTCATAGTGCAATGTTTTTCCTATACACAAAAAAGACTTCTTATTTAATTACTTATTCAATTGTCTAATGTTACTACAGACTTTTAAATGTTTATTTTAATAAAATTTGCATGTGCACAATGGAGGTTGGTGGTTCACTTATCACTGGGATACTGATCTCTGGATTTTAGTTCAAATTGTAAAATAATCTTAGAATCATAGAACAATAATAGAGTTGAAAGGGACCACATAGGTTATCTAGTCCAACTCCTTGCCATGCTGGAAAAGCACAAAGTACCTCTGGCAGCTGGCCATCTAGCTTTCTGTTTAAAAGCTTCTAAGAAAGGAGCCTCTACCAGACTCCAAGGCAGAGAATTCCACTGTTCAATAGCTTTTCTTACAGTTAAAAAGTTCTTCCTACTGCTCGGGTGGAATCTCCTTTCCTGTAAGACAGTGGTTTTCAACCTTCCTAATGTCATGACCCCTTAATATTTTATTTATTTATTTATTATTTCGACTTGTAAACCTCCACTCCCTGAGGGCTCGGAGCGGTTTAGAAAACTACCAGAAACTATACAGTATACTTAAACACATTTTTTAAAAAAAAATTAAGAAGAACAGAACCTCAATCAGCAGAAACCGAATGCTTGCTGGAAAAGGAATGTTTTACACACCATCCGGAAGGACGGTAAGCTTCGGATGGCTCGTGTTTCTGCCGGTAAAGCATTCCACAAATTTGGAGCCACGATACAGTTTCACATGTTGTCGTGACCCCCAACCATAACATTATTTTTGTTGCTACTTCATAACTGTAATTTTGCTACTGTTATGAATTGTAATGTTAATAAATATCTGGATGCAGGATATATTTTCATTCACTGGACCAAATTTGGTGCAAATACCTGATATGCCAAAATTTGAATACTAGTGGGATTTGGGGGGGGGGTGATTTTGTCATTTGGGAGTTGTAGTTGCTGGGATTTATAGTTCACCTACAATCAAAGAGCATTCTGAAGTCCATCAATAATGAAATTGAATAAAACTTGGCACACAGAACTCCCACGACCAACAGTAAATACTGGAAGGTTTTGGTGGGCATTGACCTTGAGTTTTGGAGTTGTAGTTCATCTGCATCCAGAAGTACAGTGGACTCAAACAATGATGAATCTGGACCAAACATGGCACCAATACTCAATATGCCCAAATGTGAACACTGGTGGATTTTGGGGAAAATAGATCGTGACATTTGGGAATTGTAGTTGCTGGGATTTATAGCTCACATACAGTCAAAGAGCATATTGAACTCCACCAATGATAGAATTGGGCCAAACTTCCCACACAGAACCCCCATGACTGACATAAAATACTGTGTTATCTGATGATCTTTGGTGACCCTTGTGACACCCCGTTGTGACTCCCCTCCCCCCAGTTGTCCTGACCCCTAGGTTGAGAAACACTGCTGTAAGAGCTATCCAATATGATGAACTTGGAGATAGAATTCAGTATTTGGTTAGCTACTTTAAAGTTTGGGTGAAAAGTCAGAACTATTCAGTAGCCCATTGGATGGGAGCAATCAAACATGTATTATATGTACTGGATGAGATCCTGCATCAATTTGGGGAGGTACAACTTCTGCTCATCCTGGATGTTGCAGAATTAATCCGGTCTGGCAGCACTTTGACTGTAGAATCTGGGATGCATAGTTTTGTATGCTATTTAGTATTTTGTATCAGAAAGCTGTTTTGTCAGAACAATTTACAAAACCTTGGATCCTATTAGCATTGATCCATGGCAATGAAAGTGGCATCAAACTGCTATAATTCTGCAATGTGACTGCACCCCCTGATTCTCCTTCACCGTCCTAAGGTAACCCAGCCCTTTTCTATTACTAATAAATGGTTACATAAGAACAAGGATATCCAAGCACTACCTGGCTGTCATTCCATAGGGAAGAGAAAGGACCAGACTTCATGGCTTTGGCTCTCCAGTATGTATGCTAGCTAGAAATCGGGGGAAATGATTTCATCTTGCTGAGGAATTACAAATGCCAGGACACCACAGAGGAGTGTTTTGTTTTGTTTTTCCTTTATATATTATTTATTCATTTATTTACTATAGTTATATACCTTCCCTCTCAGCCTGCAGGCGACTTGGGCAGTTCACAGTCAGTACAAGACCATAAAATGCAAGGTCTTTAGCTTTTTTCTGGAAGCCAGATGGGATGGAACCTGCCTGATATCACGAGGAGAGAGTTCCACAGTCAAGGAGCCACCACTAAGAAGGGCCTATCTCTCATCCTCACCAATGGCACTTGCGAAGAAGGTGGGACTGAGAGAAGGGCCTCCCCTGATGATCTTAAAGCTCTAGTAGGCTCATACGAGGAGATGCGTTCAGACAGATAAGTTGGACCAGAACCAATTAGGATGTTATTGGCCCAGAACAGCACTTTAAATTGGGATTGGTAGTGTATCGGCAGCCAGTGGAGCTGATGCAACAGAGGAGTTGTGTGCTTCCTGTACACCACTCCTGTTAGAAGTCTGCCTGCTGCCAATTGGACTAGTTGAAGCTTTTGGGCCATCTTCAAAGGCAACCCCATGTAGAGAGTGTTGCAGTAGTCTATACTAGGTGTAACCAGAGCATGGACCACCATGGCCAAGTCTGACTTCCCAAGGTATGGGCGCAACTGGCACACAAGTTTTAGTTGTACGCAATCTCCCTGAGGCACCTCCAAAACCTGGGGCTCCAGGCTCAAATATGAGTCCAGAAGAACTCCCAATCCAGGTCAATCCTCTGAAATGGAGGAAGACACAGTCAAAGCAATCCTGACAAATGGTCATTGGGCCTCTATTTTAAAACTTCCCGAGAATGAGATCTTCATCACACTCTTAGGGAGCATATTCAACTGCTGTACAACTCATATCATTGTGAAGTTCTTAATATTTAGTTTCGTATAAAGAGGGTGAGACCATATGTAGTTCTGCAATATTGTTTTTATAGTCCCAGCTCTTTAACAACCTGTCTCAGATTGGCATTTTTCCTCTCCTATAATTTTTTGACCTTTAAAATCTGTTCAATCTCACACTAACCATACTCATTAACATTATATATTTTAAAAACCAGGAACAGAGTTTGCTCACTTCCTTGTGGGTTTTGAGCTCAATATTGTGCCATATTTTTCTGTCTCTGTGATTCACTGGTAGAAAAAACCCAATGGTAGAAAAAAAAAGTCCCCTGGACCTACTGAAATCTCCCACTATTGAGACAGTGGGCCCTTGGTATCTGCTGGTGTTTAGTTCCAATATCGTCTGTGGATATCAACACCTCAAGTCTTGTTATATGCAATAGTGAAGAAAAATGGGGTCTCTTACATAAAATCGTGAAACTAAGGTTTCCTTTGGGGATTTCCCCCACAATATTTTCAAGCTATGGATGATATAAATGCAGAATCCAAAGATATAGATGTACAAAAGGATTTCAGATGGATTGTGATCCAGAATCTTTGGGGCCAGTATAAGTTTCAGATCATATCATAGCATGCTTGAAAGTTCTTACAACTAGTATTACACCCAAATATGAAAAGTGGAAAAACTTAGCCATAAAAGACAGCAAGACAGCAAGAAAGCAAGAAAGGAAACACTACAAAAGAAATATTTAAAACCACTGTAAGAATCATTAAAGGAATAAGTAAAATCTGAAAACAATGGGGAAAACTTTTCTTTTTTTATTGTCAGTTGGAACAACTATATTTATTTCCTTGTCGTATATCACTTTGGTTGGCTATAGAAAGACGACAATGTTGCATGTTGATTTACTTTAGTTATCTGTTTAATGTTACTTGCATACACAATGCTGGCCATTAAACTAATTAGTAGTGCTCCTTCAGTATAATTAATAAGCTATAAAAATACAGTTTGAGGGTACTAAATTTTTAATTGTATGCCTTGTCTCTTGTGCATTTTCGAGTATTTTTCAAGGAATTGAAAATTTCCAGCTACACAATAACCAGACAAGGTCCTTCTGGTGTTTTGTTATTATCAGGTATTTCAGCATATTTTTCATGCATTCCAGGCAATTGTTGCAATAAGACACAGTATGTGGCTGAAATAGAATTCTTGATGAAAGTATTGATTGAACTAATAACTCTTGCTATTCTTTTGGCTTTGAAATACAACGTGTTTGTTTGACAGTTTGCATGGAAAGCACTATGGAAAGAAGAAAATTACACTTGAGTTTGGATCCAGGCTTAGTGAAATCCCCTGGATGTATATTAGTGAAGATTCATTGACCCCATTCATTTTACAGAATGTGCTCTGAGCTCTCTCAAGAAGCCAAAATAACTAGGATGAGCCTGTTGTACTTTGGACATATGAAACAACATGATGATAGTGCTGGTCAAAAGGCAATAATTATTGGAAGCAAAGAAACTTTTCAGGTGCATTGATTCAATCATTTAAGTGATGGACCTAGGTTTGTGAAACCACATGGCAACAACAGATGACCAAGGACCTTGGAGATGGCTCCTTCATAGGCTTTACATAAGTCACAAGATGATTTAGGACAAATAACAATAATCTTAATCCTAATAATAATAATAATAATAATTTTCCAAGCTTCAGTGAACATTCTGCAATGTGTTTAGATTAGGGCAGTCAAAATGGGCAAAGATCTGCAAACCATGCCCTATGAGGAGTATGTTTAACTTGGAGAAAAAGAGGTTAAGAGGGGACATGATAGTCATGTTTGAATATTGGAAAGTATTCCAATATTAAGGTGGGAGTCAGATTGTTTTCTGCTGATCCAGAGACTAGGGTATGGAGTAAAAATTGCAGGAAAAGACAAGCCAGCTAAACATGAGTGAGACCTTTTGGAAGATAAGAGCTATTTGGCATTGAAATACAGTTTCCAAGGACTTCATCACATTGATGAGGTCCCCCGTCCCCATTTACCAGCTTCCATGGTGATTGGTGGGATAGCGGGACAATCCTAGTATCCCACCTCACCAGCAGTGACACTTCCCCATCACATGTGTCAAAAAGTTGCCACGTGATTTCCCCCTATGCTAGCCCCATTGTTCCTAATGGAATGTGAGAAGCCTCTTCTCTTTCTGGCACAGTGTCGTAGGACACTTGTGTCTCAAATAAGCCAGGTAGCTCTTCCGGAAGGGAGCCTGTGTCATCTGATGGGCGGCATGGGGCACCATGTCTCAACTAGGGTGAAAGCACCATAGGATGCTGAAAATTTATCATGAGATGAAGTCCAAAGTGTGGTGGAGCCTCCTTCTCTGGAGGTTTTAAAATAGGGGCTGGATGACTACCTATCCAGAAGTACTTTGATTATTGCATGGGAATTGGACTGAATGGCCCTTGTCACCTCTCCCAACTCTATTTTTCTATGATTCCTAATCCAACATACTTTTCTTCTAGAGCTGCAACACTTGTTTCATTATTCAGAATGATCATCTTGTAGCTGCTGGTCTAATTTTCCCCTCGGAAGCTCAATATGAAAGCAGAAACATCTTGTTTTCAAAAAAAAATGAAGCACAGGTTCAGAGCTGCAGCACCATTTGAGGTCTCCCATGAGGCACTGCCCACCTCCGTACTGGCATTTCATAGACTGACTGTCAATTGCACATGAGGAGGTTGTGCCTTTCTTTCCTGAGTAAATGTACATCATGATCAAATTCAAATGTGCCATTTCTTGTAGCTGCTTGCTCTCTCTGACCCAGAAACAAGTGTGTTGCGAGCAAAATTGGGAGGGGGAATGGGGAATAGGAAGTATTAAGGAATGCAAGATATGAAGCTGGCAGCTGTGGTATTACTTGTCCATTGACAAAATACCTTCATGTGGTAAATCCAACTTGTTTTTAAGCAGGTGTGATGAGAGGAGGAATGACAGGAGCTGAGAAAAAAGGACAAGAGAAGACAGGGAATTAATAGGCTCAGCTGTATGAAAATCCTTCCTTCAGCCATGCCAAATAAATTGAGTCTGACAAATACAACCAGCACATTCTCTTTTTCCAAACTGCCTTTTTGTTTGTTTTTATGAGCTGCGAGAGGCAAGGTTTGTGGGCAACTCCCTCTTGGATAAAGTGCCCTACAGGAGAGATTTAGCCACAAGAGATGAATTTCTGTCTATTATCCCACCTCCCCCCCATTTTATAATCCCCTAGTGGATCTCTCTCTCTTTTTTTCTGTTCTCGTGCAATGACCTTCAAGATGACAAGAAAGCAAAAGAAAACATAAATTTGTGGAAAGGTTTGCTGATTATATCTCTTGTTCAGCAACACTGAAGAAGAAAATGTGATATGCGCTGATGAGCAATGTTTTCATCAGGATGGCATAGTGTAAATCTCTGCGTATTGGATACATTTACACTGTAAAATTACTGCAGTTTGGATGTCATGGTTCAATGCTATGGAATCATGGGAGTTGTAGTTTGGTGAAGCACCAGCACTCATTGACAGAGAAGGCTAAAGAACTTGTAAATAATTCTATTGAGTTTTGTTCAGCAATAAGCCTTGCCTTGCTGAGCATCAAAGACTCTTACCCCACTTATATGAACTCTGTTTGCTTCGTGGCCATTCCTAGGAACCCCACAAAGGCTGGCCATGCCTGGCCCAATGACAGTTTGAGATCTGTAGTTCGCCTCAAGTTCCAAGGACAGACCTCAGCTTCCTGCTTTAATGGGAAGCTCCCACTGCGCGGACACATGGATTTTCTCCTAGCCTTTTAAAAGACTTTTTATGGACTCAATAAAATTTATTACTATTTCTCTTGGAGGGAGGTGGATGGGTGGGTGGTAGAAATGCACATTTACCCTTCAAATGTATTTCCCTATTTGACCCCTTCCCATATCTGAAAATATGAAGAAAGCCATGTTTTTGACACTCTGCCTGGGAAGTCAGGCCAGCTGCATTTCCTGAGCAACCGCACATTAATCTAGCCATCAAAGACATTTGCATGATAATAATATGACTCCTCTTGTTTGGAAAGACCCTGTCCCTTTCTGACCGAGGACCCCTTTGTTCAGGAGTTGTAGGGCCATCAGAAATTCGCAACCTGCCCTCCGGCTATGGACACCTGGCATACCGATCCTATTTGACATAATGGTTGTTTTCTCCGGCCTCAGAACCCAGAGGGTATGACAAACTGGAAATCTCTTTGTCCACTCAACTGCACCGAAACTACCCATCATCCGCTTTTGGTCTGTCCTTTGTCAACAAGAAAAAGATGGATCTTGGTCAAATGTCACTTGCGCAAACAGTCAAAAAATAGCCCAGGCCGAAAGCTTTGGTGCTTGGTTTTTTCATTAACATAAGGACTAATCTAATCAAGGAACCTCCGGACTCTTTGTCTTTCTCAAAACTCCCTCCATTGGCCAGCAACGTAGAGCCAGCCAAGAAAGGGAGGGCAAGAGATTTGAATTTTGACAGCTCTGTATAACTATAAATATGGCATGTATTTTGAATGTAACCTTATGACTGCTTTGCGGCAAGGATATTGCGGTTGTCATCCTCCTCAGCTGACGAGAATAAAGACTTTGGTGGCATCTTCTTCCGGACTACTTTGGTGAGATCATTTGGGAAAGGGATTTTAGATTGCTTTTAAAAACTCGCCAGAGGTTCTGCTGAAATCCTCGCTTTAGGGGTACTTCTGAGCCTTTGCCCTCCCTGGGCCAGGCTATTCCAAATTGTTTGGTAACAAACTTGATTAGCATGTAATGGCTTAGCAGACCAAAACCGAATTAAGGAACATGAAAGGCACTGCAGACTATTTCAACCAGAGAAGTCATCCATAGCAGAGCACCTGATGAACCAACCTGGACACAACAAATGATTTGAGAACACAGAAATACTGGACCAGTCTAACAGCCACCATGTCAGGCTACACAGAGAAGCCATTGAAATCCACAAGCATGTGGACAATTTCAACAGAAAGGAGGAAACCATGAAAAAGAACAAAATTTGACTACCAGTATTTAAAAACTCTAAAATCATCACAGTATATAAGGAACAACACTCAAAAACAGGGGAATTCCAGACAAGAAACAATCAGAGACAGCTAATCACCTCCCAATAAAGGACTCCTTCAGGCATTGAGAGGCTAGACCTTGAAACTGCTATGCCATTAAATGCTAATCCAGGTGGCCAATTGAAACACTCCCACCTATCTCAAGTAGACAAGAGTTCTTTCTTTCACCCTGGACATTCCACAGATATATAAACCCCATTTTCCTGGGGATGCCTGCCATAGATGCAGGCGAAATGTCAGGAGAGAATGCTTCTGGAACATGGTCATACAGCCCAAAAAACTCACAACAACCAAACAAAAGTGTGCATTAGCTGTAAATATCTTATCCACATCTTATACACACTAGTTTCAGTTTAGTATTTTTTCAAAAATTTAAAATGGAGGATAACTCATAGTAAAGTATAAAAGCCACATTGTAAAGCTATTTTTCTTCTTTAAAAAAATGTTAGTGTCTGTTAGAAGTCAATTTACTCTTGCCCAAGGCTATGCCTCTCCAAATTATTTCCTAGATGCTAAGGATTTGTAAGTGCAGAGGGAAAGTCATGACCCCCTGTAGATAAGGGAGTTGTTGAATTCCTGTGCCACTTAATTCCTTGCGCTTTGTTCGATTTCCCATTCTTTCCCTGAGCAATTTTTCCTCTAACCAAACAGGGAGTTCATTGTCATTTGAATAGCCTCCTTTTAGGCATGAACAGAAATGGGCAAGGAATGGGAAATATACAGAAAGCTATAGGGAAATATTCAAAACAGACATTTCTTGGGAAGTAACACACATGATATTGAGCCAAACAATATCATGTGTTACTTCCCAAGAAATTTGAAAAACAATTCTCATATTTTCACCACCCTTCTTTGTAACCAAAACTATAGGGAATCATGCTAGGAGTCAAAGAAAGTATCTGTAATATTAATGCAGTTGGACACCACTTTAAATGCCAGGGTTCAATGTTGTAGAATTATGTGAATTGAAGTTTTATAAGAACTTTAACCTATTGGCGAAAGTGTTTCACCAAACCGCAACTCGCATGATTCCCTAGTGTTAAGCCTTCGCCGTTAAAGTGGTTTCAAACTGCATTAATTGTGCAGTGTAGATCCATCCACAGAGATAGGTATGTGCCTAGTTCAAGCGTGAAAATGTTATGTTATAAGGACCATGCTCCACATGATTTTATACTTTTCTAAGTCCTTTCTTAGCTCAATTTTGTGGTCAAAACCCAGAAGAGCCATGTCTAAAGAGCCTAAAAACAAAGTGGCCCCACATCTTCTTTTAGCCCAAAATCAGCCTTTGTGGAATCAGGGAATGACAACTGTGTCACTTGCCAGTTCACCTCTGAAATTTGGTTTTATACAATCTATGAATAATAGAGTACACCGTTTTGTTTGACCACTAGTGTAGATTAAACCAAGAAAATAAACAAGCAAGTAAAACAACAACATTGGAATGTTTAACTACCCTGCAACAGCAGTCGTGCAGAACAAATGTCAAATATTTGTGTACAGAAAACAATGAGATGTGTTAAGAGGGACAAAAGGGAACATATCGATAGCATAAGAAACAGATGAAGCAGAGGCTTGGTGAGCCATTTCTTGGAGCAGCAATTTTCTGCAAGTGTCTTTAGACTTTGGGATATTTTGGTGGACTCAACTTCTAGGCAAGACAGTGGATTGATGCTGCTTGCTTCAAATCTGCAGCAACAAGAGCGTAAACATACTGCCTAGAAGGATCTCTGGCTGAAATGGCCTGCCCTGGATTAAAAGGGGAGAGAAGGGATCACATACAGCAGGGGTGCTCATTAGGTAGCTCACGAGCTACTAGCCAATCTTTGGCCCTCTTCCAGTCAATCTTTGGGTCTCACCAGCCAGATGGGGTGCTCCTGCCATGCACGCGCACACACCCTGTGCTCCTGCTGCTGGCTTCCGCTCTTGCGGTGCTTCTTTCGCCTGCGGGGCATTGCAGGAAGAAGGAAGCACGAGGCAGGGCCTCTGGAGACAGCGCCCTGCCTCTCTCTCATCCAGAAGCAGCTGTGCAGCCTCCGCTGCCGGCGAGACAGGCAGGGCGGAGCACTTCCTCTGGATGCCCCACTTTGTGCTTTCTCCTTCCTGCAATGCCCCACAGGCGGAAGAAGTGTTGCGCGGGTGGAAAACAGCAGCAGGAGCATGCGGGAGTGCGTGGCGGCGGGGTCAGGTAGATCTTTTGGACTTGGTTGATTTAAGAGTAGCTCGCATGCTGATAAAGTGTGAGCACCCCTGACCTACAGGGTTCCAAATTCCCATTACTTGCATTTAGTTGTGAGTAATGCAGAATGAAAGAAAAAGCATTTGAAGGAGTTACATCTTTTGCCCTAACCATTGAATGCAGCAGTTTTAATGTGAGGCTCTTACGGCCCTAAGCTGGTAACCAGCTTTCTTAAAGACTTTGGAGTTATACATGTGAAAAATTATTCTGATTAAATCAAATGAACCCTTGATTTTTACCTTCTTTCTGCAAACAAGAGATGAGTAAGTGAGTTTACCCCATATGATCAGGAGTCAAATCAGAAGATTGGTGGTCGATGTGTTCCAATGAGAAAATGAAGTATTTAAGTGCATATGTTTACATGAATAGCCTCAATTAAATCTCATTTACAAAACTGAATTGAGCTTTAGCAATGAGAATCTTCAGCATGAGAAAGTCCAGGCTTTATTACTCTGATGGTGCTAAGACCAGCTATTTGTCATGTAATCTGGGGTGGATACATATACTGTAGTATTAATGCAGTTTAGCCACACTTTAACTTTTCATGGAAGTTGTAGTTTTACAGGGTCTTTAGTTTTCTTTATCTTACCAAACTACAACTCCCAGAACTCCACAGCATTGATCACAGTAAAAGCGGTACCAGACTATATTAATTATACAGTGTAGATGCACATCTGTTTGATAGACTGGTGCAAAGGTTTCTAATGTCAGATTAAAATTAGCAATGTCTGTACTTCCAAAGTGATTTCTGACATGTAGGAATGGCGTCATGCCTAAATGTTAAAAATCAAAACTTCCCCAATCATCTTTCATTTGTATTTTGTAAATCTTGGAAGGCTCCATCCTAAAGTCAGCTTCATTTTCATGACAAGCAAGCAAAGCAAAGCCAAAAGGCTCCCATTCCTCTGTAAATTAATGGCCTCTTACCATTAGGAGAGGGAAAGAAGGGCGTAGTTTTTGCTGGGAAAGAAAGCACAGAATTCTAAGAAATGTAGTTTGGGAAGGCGAGGAATCCTATAAAAAGAATGCAAAAGGTCCTGCCCTACACTCCATTTCTCAGAATTCTGCTTGCATCAGAAAGTCCCAATCAAAAGAGGGGAAAGATTTTGCCCCTCCTAGCACCAGCTAGTCAGAGTTCCAATAAATTGTCAAATCTGCAAAGGAGACTGAGACGGACTGATACTTCTATTAGTAAATCTCTATGCTCCACTGAAAGTCTCTTACAACTCAATTGGGGAAGCATATTGATTAGTTTAGAGGCTGGATATCCATCTGTGAGGAGAGTTTTGCTTGTGCTCTTCTGCTTGAAAAAAGGGAATTGGACTCAATGGCCTTTGGGGGTTCCCTCTAATTCTAGGATTCTATGAAAATGTAGAATAGGTATTAGTTTCTATTGGTTAATATAAGAGATGTTCATTGAGATAGCTGTTGTGCCTTTTAAAAATACTTTTTTGTCAAACTTTTAAAAATCTCTAAAATCGGTAGATGTATGAATATTTCTGAAAGTAGAAGAAAATGATCCCCTGTTATCTGATGTCATTGGCTAGAAAATTCAAGGAGATGGCTATTGTAGTGTATTTTTTTAAAAAAATGTTTATAGAAACTGAAAATTCCTCAAAATTTTGTGGATAAGTGAAACATTTTGAAATTTGGTGGGATAACAGTGGTAAATGTGTGCTGCCATTTTAAATTTCACCCCAATAGCTGTAAAAATGAGGGAGAAAGGAGCCTCTGAAGGCTTGGCAGGGCAACTGAAGATCCTCCCCTTAGGGGACTAGATGGGGGGGGGGGGAGGATTGCTCATTGCTATAGAGCTTTGTGGCTTGGGAAGGAGTACCCTGGAATGCCTTTCCTGTAATGACTGACTGGAGGAAACATACCATTGTATAGAGTGCCTCCAGGGGCAGGTGTTTGCCCAATGAGAGAAGCAGGGAAAAGATTGATGTGAAGGGAATCTTCTTCAATGACCAGACACAACTAATCTGACTCAATGAAAAATTAATAAGAAAAGTACTTTGTCTCATGAAAAATAATTTAAAAAACAAGTAGGAAAGAGTTACAAATATTAATAAGCAGTAAGGAAAGTAATGTGAGAAAATTGAATACAGGAGTTCATGGATGAAAAAGGGGGGTTAAATGAAAGAGAAAAAAGTAGTGGTTGAAGGTAGGCTATGAAATGGTTGCAGACACAAGACAATGAAAAGTGGATTTTACAACAATTTTGAAAAGGAGTTTACACTATGAAGTGTGAGATATGTTTGGATGAAGTGACATGATATTGCATGTAAAAGATTTATAGTTCCAAGTACTGAAGATTAACACCATGTAATTGAGTCAGTAAGTAGTTTTTAATATCAAGATTAGCAACTTATCACAACGTAATGTGATGTCCTGGTTCATATGCTGAACAAGAAGACAGAGAGATAATGACTTGATATATTAATGCCAGACTTGTTAACCTTTGGGGAAAAGGTTTTTTCTTTTCTTTTCAGGTTGTTGAATGAAATAGGAGATGGAAAGAAAAGAATTACTGGATACTATCTTTGATATACCTGGAATAGTTGCAGTGTCATAAAAGAAGAATGGATGTCACCTTTTCTTTATTTTTAAATCTCTAGCTCCTTATCTTCTTTCTTTCAAACTGTGGGCAATTTTGAATTTTTAAGAAGAGAATTCTGTCTAAAAGGATGATAGCAGAGACCTGGAAATTAAGATCTTAACCACCTTTAAACATAATTAAAGAAAATAACTTTTTAAGAGTGACTCTGTGACTCTTCCAAAGCTAGGAATGCCTTAAAAATTCTTTTAGAGTTTAAATACAGAATCTCTTGCACTCTGACAAAAACTCTATCACTTTTGCTAGTCTCTTTGCTTTTACCCTCATTACTTTTAAATACTCCCGAATACTATCTCTATTTTAGAAAAAGAAATACATTTCATCTTTTATATACATGCTTTTATTGTGTCAATGTTTATGGAGTTCTTCAGTGAGCATTTTTTGTGGAAATTTTATATGAAATGGATATGTACAAATTTCAAGCAGTGTGTTGTTATTTATCCATTCAGACACTTCCGACTCTTCATGACCTCATGGGCCAGCCCACACCAGAGGTCCCATTGGCCGTGGTCACCCCCGGCTCCTTCAAGGTGAAGCCAGTCACTTCAAGGATAACATCTATCCATCTTGCCCTTGGTCTGGGGAGCTGGAGTTGACAAAGGGAGCTCAAACTAATCTCCCTGGATTTGAACCATTGACCTGTTGGTCCGCAGTCCTACCAGCACAAGGGTTTAACCCACTGCAGCACTGGTGGCTCCTATGTCATGTGATAAGTACCAGCTATGGATGCTTCTTATCCTGATCTACCAGCCTCATGGGATAATGTAGCACAGCAGTTCTCGTTCGTGCCTGGAGGGCAGGGAATAGGTCCTGGGGTTCCATTAGCTTTAGGGCCTGCAGCAGCAGAAGTGGATTCAGAGGATGAGCTAGATGACTGGGGTGAAGCACAGGGCCCTTCGGATGGGCCTCGCTCGCCTGCAGAGAGCTTGGCATGGGATGAAATGATGTTTGGGCCCAGCATAGATTCCGATCACCAGGTGGAGATGGGAAGCAGCGAAGGGAGTTATGAACACCCCGGGGGGAGGAATTCCCAGGAGTTTAAAAGTGTAAACATGGACGAAGCCGAATGGGAAAGTGCTAGGGAGGAAAGTTCTCAGGAAGATAGCGACACAGCTGCTGAGAGGCAAGGTCGCTCCTTCGATAGGAGACGGGACATTGAATCTACCAGGAGGGCTTGGTCTAGGGTCCTAGACCGACCGAGGTCCGTGAGCAGAGATTGGAGACGGAGAAGCCTAGAGCGTCGCGGACCTCGGCCGAAGGATTAAGTATAGGGTCCGTGGGAACGCATCCCCAGTTCTCCGGCCATGTCTTTCCTGGATAGGCGTGAAGCGGAGTGGGACCACAAGCTAAGCCGTGGTCATCAAGCCTTGCCTTGCCTTTGTTCCTGATCCACATAGTTTTGTGGAGCCTTGCCTTTGTTCCTGATCCACATAGCCTTGTGGAGCCTTGCCAAGCTTCAAGCCTCTTTGCTACGTGCCTTTGGATTATACTGCTTACTACCTTTTGGACAATCTTGCTTACTATATTGGACTATTGCTTATTATTGGACTATATACTCTTTGGAACTGTTTTTATACTCAATAAAGTAGTTAGCCTTCAGTACGTCTCTGTGTGTGTGATTAAGGGGCGCTACGTCCGTGATCGTGACAGTTGGCCGGAGAACTCCAAGAACCCTTATCACACCACGGGACGCCATTCGGGGACCGCAAGAAGCGCTCCACGACAGTGGTAGCCATGGCTAACCTGACCGACGCCCAAGTGCAAGAGCTGCAGCAGGAGTTGGGAGAACTACGTACCCGGGCCGGACGGCACCCGGGGGTGAGCCCGCCGGCCCGCTTCAATGGCAACCCGGCTCAGGTGGAGGTCTTTGTTTGCCAAGTGGAATTATACTTGGAGCAGCGCCCCAACGAGTTCGCCACTGATCGAGCCCAGGTGGTGTTTGTTTACAACCTGATGGAAGGGACTGCAGCAACGTGGGCCACCGCGTTGATCCGGGCTCAGTCTCCCCATACCAACACGCTGCGGGCTTTCCTAGCCGCGATCCGGGCGACCTGGGGGTCCCCCGTGAATGAAGAGCTGGCTGAGAGGGATTTGGCCCGGCTGACAGTCAAAGATCTCTCCCTGTCCCAGTACATCTCCCGCTTTCGAGTCCTGGCCGCCCAGGTAGACTGGAACGTATCGGCGTTGCGTTATCACTACACGGCGGGGCTGACCTCGGAACTGCAACAGGAGATGTTAAAACATCCTCGGCCCGCTGATCTTGAGGCCGCCATTGCCCTAAGCCTCCGTTTGGAAGCAGGATTGCAGACCAGGAGGCGGTGGGACAAAGCCCCAATGGAGAAACCTGTGGCCAGGAGGGAAGGGGGGCCGGGCAGTTCCAACCCCGGCAGTTGCCGATCCCCGCTGGCCCTGACGATCCGGAGCCCATGCAGTTGGGGACAGTACGGCCCAAAGTGGACCAGGCGGAGAAGGCTCGGCGTCAGTGTCTCAACTTATGCTGGTACTGCGGGGGGCTGGACATTTTTCAAAGGAGTGCCCCCAGAAACCGCGTGGAAAGACTCCTCGGGCCTCCGCCGCCCTCGGCGGGGCCCCCGAGGCCGAAGAAGCCATCCAAGCGACGGGGGAAGGGGCCGGCCGGGTGTAAGAGGGTTCGCTCACTCGGCCGACGTCGCTAACCTCCCCCCTGAACCCAAGACTGGACAATTGTTCCTTGTAATGGTCAGCCTGTGGTCACCCGAGAAGGGGCCGATGATGGTCCATGCCATGATAGACTCGGGGGCCACCAACAACTTCATCGATGCAGACTATGCCCAGTCTGCTGGATTAAAATTTCTTGATCTCCAAGAGCCCAAGGGTGTCCAGACTATCGAATTTTTTCTTCTGAACATTGCCAAGGCCACTGCATGATGGCCCGGGCGTGCCAGGCTCAAGAAGTGGAGAATGTGGCCACCCTGCCCAAGAAGTATGCCGGATTTTGGGATGTCTTCAGTGAAAAGGAGGCGGAACGCTTGCCTCCGCACCGGCCCTATGACTGTGCCATTGAACTGCAGCCGGGGGCCCCAATCCCGCGGGGGAGACTCTACCCTCTCTCGGAACCAGAGCAACAGGCTCTCCGAGATTTCCTGGATGAGAATCTGCGGAAGGGGTTCATTCGGCCCTCCCAATCCCCGGCTGGGGCACCGATTCTGTTCGTCAAGAAGAAATCGGGGGAGTTGCGGCTGTGCAATGACTACAGGGAACTCAACAAGATCACGATCCGGAACCGATACCCCCTTCCTTTGATCCCCGAGCTCTTGGAGCGGATGCGGGGAGCCAAGGTGTTCACTAAACTGGACCTGCGGGGGGCTTACAACCTTGTCCGGATTCGCCAGGGAGATGAATGGAAGACGGCCTTCCAGACCAAGTGGGGAAGTTTCGAATACCTGGTGATGGGATTCGGTTTGTGCAACGCCCCAGCCTGTTTCCAACATTTCATGAATGACATTTTCCGAGACCTGCTGGACCGCTATTTGGCGGTCTACCTAGACGACCTGCTGATCTTTTCTCCAGATCAGGCGACCCATGACCGCCATGTCAAGGAGGTGCTCCAGAGACTCAGAGCTCACGGGCTCTATGCTAAGCTGGAGAAATGTGCTTTTGACCTGCGGGAGGTGGACTTTCTGGGCTACCGTATCTCTCCTACGGGCATCGCCATGGATGACACCAAGGTCCAAGCCGTGGTTGACTGGGCGGCCCCGGCCAGCAAGAAAGACATTCAACGATTCCTGGGCTTTGCCAACTACTACAGAAAGTTCATTCCTGACTTTGCCAAGTGGGCTGATCCTATCACCCAGTGTTTGCGGGAAAGGTGCCTTTCCGGTGGACTCCGGTAGCAGTTGTGGGGTTCCGCACGTTAAAGCAGCTGTTCACCACTCAGCCACTAGTGCAGCACCCCAACCCCCGCACCCCTTTCATCGTGCAGGCCGATGCGTCGGATGTGGCGGTGGGAGCGATCCTGCTACAGCCTCAGGGGACGGACTTGTTGCCCTGTGCCTACTATTCCCGGCAGCTGACGGCTCCGGAAAAGAACTATACCATTTGGGAGAAGGAACTTTTGGCCATCAAGGTGGCGTTTGAAGTCTGGAGACACCTGCTTGAAGGGGCCAAGTTCCTGGTGGAGGTTCACACCGACCACCGGAATTTGGAGCACTTGAAGACCCAGCGCAAATTGAACCAGAGGCAACAGAGATGGTCCCTGTTCTTTGAGCGATTCAATTTCCGCATTCACTATGTGACCCCAAGCAGACCAAGCAAGCTGATGCGTTGTCCCGAAAGCCGGAGTACGTTCGCGATGGGGCCGGGCCGTCGGAGGCCAGGTTGCTCAAAGCGGAGAACTTTGCGGCTGCTCGGGCGCTCCCTGTCCACCCTCCCGCGGCCCGCCGGCCCCTGTTGACAAGAGACCCTTGAGTGTGCGCGTTCACGCTCGCCAGCGGACCGACCCGTCGATGCAAGAGCAGCTGACCAAGGGGCCCCAAGCCCCTTTCCAGGTAAACGGGTGACCACGGGACTCGGTCTATGTTTCCCCTGGGCCTGAGCGGGAGGACATTCTCAAGCTTTGCCACGATAGCCGGGCCGCAGGCCATTTTGGGCTTTTCAAGACTCTGCAACTGGTCCTACGGGACTTTTGGTGGCTTAAAGTGCGGAGGGATGTGGAGGACTATGTGGGATCCTGCCCTGTGTGCCAGCGGGCTAAGAACCAGGGGGGCAAGCCGGCCGGTTTGCTCCAGCCGCTCCCGACCCCCTCTGCTCCCTGGAAGATGATTTCGGCTGATTTCATCACCGACCTCCCCAAGTCCAAGGGTTTCACCACGATACTGGTCGTGGTGGACTGTTTCACCAAGATGGGACACTTCATCCCCTGTGTGGGGGTGCCTACTGCCAAGGAGACTGCTGATATGTTTGTGCAACATGTGTTTCGGCTGCATGGACTTCCACAGAGCTTGGTGACAGACCGGGGCACCCAATTCACTTCCCAGTTCTGGAAGGCTGTCCAGAAGTTGCTGGGGATTGATGTGCGGATGTCCACGGCTCATCACCCGCAGACCGATGGGCAAACCGAAAGGGTTAATGCCACCTTGGAGCAGTACTTGCGCTGCTATGTCAACTATCAGCAAAACAACTGGGCGTCCTTGTTGTCTTTGGCAGAGTTTGCTTACAACAATGCGACGCAGGAATCCATCAAAGAGACTCCTTTCTTTGCTAACTATGGACACCACCCTCGGTTCTACCCGCCGGTGGACCCGTCTGGGGACGTTTCGGAGGCTAAGGATTGGATTCGAGAGCTCACTGCCTTGCAAGACTTGCTACGCACCCAATTGGACCAGGCGAAAGCTGACTACAAGCGGATGGCTGATCGGCGGCGCCAGGAGGGTCCTGAGATCTTCGTGGGGGACAAAGTTTGGCTGTCCACCAAGAATTTGCCCACGCAGCGACCCAGTCGCAAGCTGGACGCGAGATTTTTGGGTCCCTACAAAGTTTTGGAGAAGGTGGGGCCTGTTTCCTTCAAACTACAACTCCCAGCGGACATGAAGCTCCACCCGGTGTTTCATCGTTCGTTGCTCCGCCAGCGAAGGGGTGCGGCCTGACGTGACGCAGCCGCCTCCTCCCCCTGTGATGCGCGATGGCGAGGAGGAGTTGGAGGTCCAGGACATCTTGGATGCTCGCATTCGCTACCGGAAGTTGGAGTATTTGCTTGACTGGAAGGGGCTGGGCCCGGAAGAACGTTCATGGACCCGGGCTCGGGATGTCCATGCTCCGGATCTGGTGGCTCGTTTTCACCGCAAGTACCCTGACAAACCCAAACCTCGAGGGCGGCCTCGGAGGGGCCCTGAGGGGGGGGATAGTGTAGCACAGCAGTTCTCGTTCGTGCCTGGAGGGCAGGGAATAGGTCCTGGGGTTCCATTAGCTTTAGGGCCTGCAGCAGCAGAAGTGGATTCAGAGGATGAGCTAGATGACTGGGGTGAAGCACAGGGCCCTTCGGATGGGCCTCGCTCGCCTGCAGAGAGCTTGGCATGGGATGAAATGATGTTTGGGCCCAGCATAGATTCCGATCACCAGGTGGAGATGGGAAGCAGCGAAGGGAGTTATGAACACCCCGGGGGAGGAATTCCCAGGAGTTTGAAAGTGTAAACATGGACGGCCGAATGGGAAAGCGCTAGGGAGGAAAGTTCTCAGGAAGATAGCGACACAGCTGCTGAGAGGCAAGGTCGCTCCTTCGATAGGAGACGGGACATTGAATCTACCAGGAGGGCTTGGTCTAGGGTCCTAGACCGACCGAGGTCCGTGAGCAGAGATTGGAGACGGAGAAGCCTAGAGCGTCGCGGACCTCGGCCGAAGGATTAAGTATAGGGTCCGTGGGAACGCATCCCCAGTTCTCCGGCCACGTCTTTCCTGGATAGGCGTGAAGCGGAGTGGGACCACAAGCTAAGCCGTGGTCATCAAGCCTTGCCTTGCCTTTGTTCCTGATCCACATAGTTTTGTGGAGCCTTGCCTTTGTTCCTGATCCACATAGCCTTGTGGAGCCTTGCCAAGCTTCAAGCCTCTTTGCTACGTGCCTTTGGATTATACTGCTTACTACCTTTTGGACAATCTTGCTTACTATATTGGACTATTGCTTATTATTGGACTATATACTCTTTGGAACGGTTTTTATACTCAATAAAGTAGTTAGCCTTCAGTACGTCTGTGTGTGTGTGATTAAGGGGCCCGCTACGTCCGTGATCGTGACAGTTGCATATGGTGGATGAAAAACCTAATTCACCAGTCTTTTGAAAATGTAACCCAGCTACTGGATTCTCTGATGTTCTACTGAGTTCTCATGGTGACCACAAGACTTCTCAAGAAAAGTCATAGCAGGGCCAAGCAGGGCACAAGATAAACACATTCTAAATTGAGCATAAATCAGAAGTAAAACATGCAATGCATCTTGCCCACTCTTGCATTTGGACAAGGAATGCCAAGAGAGTGTTTCCAGTTGATGATTGCTTTTTCACAGCTGGTAAAATTGTTTTTGCTGATGTAGATTCTTCCATTACACGTTTAAAAGTTCCAGAGGTGAAAGGCCAGCGAGGAAAATACTTCCGAAGAACACAGTTCATTACAGAAGCAAATTGGTGCAGAACCAAAATCAAAGAAGTGGGGAAAATTCAATTTTTGGAAATGCATAAACATTATTTTTAATCTAACAAAACCGCTCAGGGGCAAACAGAAGCCGAATTTCAAGAAAAAGTTCCTGCATCTCACACAGCTCTGCTTACTTGCTGCTTATCAAATTTTTATCTCATTCTTCGGTGCATCTTAAATTATTAAGGCTTCTGTAATTGAATCTGTCTGAGTGTTTAGTCTATGAAAAAACCCACAAAGGTGTATATGAGTGGGAATTACAAATAAGATTAGCAAATGATTGCATAAAAATCACAAGTTTATATTTTTAAATAAAATATGAGGCTGATATGCTAGGTGGTAATTGCTTTGCGTTCAAAGAGGACAAGAAAAATTCTCCATGTAATCTTGGCTCAGAGATATTGTAAGTTGTTGTTTTTTGTGCTGCTGTTGCTAATGAAGTTATTGGAAGAGCTCTCAGTCATTTGGTTCAGAGTATTGTTCCCCAGCTATCTATTAATTGGCAGAAGTGATAGGACTCATAAAACACTGATCTTGCTTAACTGCAACTGATTTCATATTTGTTTTAACAGCCGAATGCTATCAACTTGAACTTGGATATCAGGGCTATCTTAAAACTCTTACACACATGGCAACCTCACATTCCATTTATGAAAGTCGACTAGTTGCTGCTGTTGTGTGTCTACATGATGTTCCAAACCTATGGTGATACTTGTATGATAGGTTTTCTTGGCAAGATTTGTTCAGAAGAGGTTGGCCATTGCTTTCCTCTGAAGCTAAGAGAGTGAGACTCACCCAAAGTACCCCAATGGGTTTCATGGCCTGGCAAGGATTCAAACCCTGGACCTCAAAGTCATAGTCCAACATTCAAACCACTACGCCAAATGTTTTAGTTGTATTAAGGGGTTGTGCATTAGGAATTTATTTATTTATTTCATTTATTTATAACCCGCCTTTCTCTACCCCCAAAGGGGGACTCAGGGTGGCTAACAAAAAGGCAACAATTTGATGCCGCATACACAGGAGACAGAACAACAATACATCATAAAATACTACAAAACAGATTAAAACAATCAAATATCAATAATTAACCACATGATCCCCATTCCATAGGCTGTCCAAAGCCAAATCCACAGTCAGCCTCAGCAATCCTATCATTATTCAATTGTCCGTCCACTGCCCCACATCAACCAAACATTCGGTCCCAAAGCCACATTTTAAACTTTTTTCTAAAGGAAAGGAGGGAAGAAGTTGACCTTATTTCGCTGGGAAGTGTGTTCCACAGGCGATGGGCCACCACAGAGAAGGCCCTGTCCCTCATCCCCACCAACCGTGTTTGCGACAAAGGTGGGTTCGAGAGCAGGGCCTTCCCAGAAGATCATAAACTTCGAGGTGAGACATAAGGGGTGATACGTTAGGACAAGTAAGCTGGGCCAGAACTGTAAAGGGCTTTAAAGGTCAAAACCAGCACTTTGAATTGTGCTCGGAATTGGATAGGTAGCCAGTGGAGCTGGCACAACAGAAGAGTGGTGTGCTCCCTGTGTGTTGCTCTAGTTAGTAACCTGGCTGCCAACCGCTGGACTAGTTGAAGTTTGCAGTCTTCAAAGGCAGCCCCACATAGAGTGCATAGCAGTAATCTATTCGGGATGTAACCAAATCATGGACCACCATGGCCAGATCAGACTTCCCAAGGCACACAAGTTTTAACTGTGCAAAAGCTCTCCCAGCCACCGCCGAGACCTGGGGTTCCAGGCTGAGCGATGAGTCCAGGATCACTCCCAGACTGCGAACCTGCATCTTCAGGGGGAGTGTGACCCCATCCAACACAGGCTGTAACCCTATGCCCCGTTCGGCCTTTTGACTGGCCAGGAGGACCTCTGTCTTGTCTGGATTCAATTTCAATTTGTTCGCCCGCATCCAGTTTGATACAGCGACCAAGCACCGGTTCAAGGACTGGACAGCCTCCTTGGTGACAGGTGGAGTGACAGATTCGGACATCATCTGCATAGAGGTGACATATTCCAAAACTCCAGATGATCTCCCCCAACGGCTCCATGTAGATGTTAAACAACATCGGGGACAATATTGAACCCTGTGGGACTCCAGAAGACAACGGTTGTGGAGTCGAACCGGTGTCACCCAACAACGCCTTCTGTTCTACAGTGTAGATGTATCACACAGATTTATGCTTGAATATGTCAATAATAAGATTCTAGAAGTTGTGCACATGTGTAGAGAAGGGGGCCCCTGCAGATCACTGGAAGTAGGAACAGAATCAGAATGACTGAAATTTGTCTTTATGTCTTTGAAGGGAGGGTTTATTTTTATTATTTTTGCTGCTGCACCTTCTCAGATTTAATGAAGGCACTAACATGATAGACTCTCAAAACACGTTGACTCATTTGTCATTAGAGTTGGCATTGATGGGAAAGTCAGCATCTCTAATTGTCAGATTTATGAAACTTGAAATGGCAATAGCTGAGGGGAAAGGGGAATATAAACAAAGGGAACAGACAAACATACATCAATATTGTTATCACTGGTTGTTTTGTAGTGTCTGATTAACAGTCCTGCGGTAATAAATCAACAGCAAACAAAACATTTCTGAAGGACATTTTCAAAATGGAGGGAAAGGAGGTGGAAGGGATGTGACTCAAAATGTTTCCGTAATACTTATACAGAGTTTTATATTTAAAAATTAACCCCTCAGTAATGGAGGGAATATACACCGAACCTGCTATATGTATTTGTGAATATCTCCCAAGGTTGAGGTAAAGGTTTTCCCATGACATTAAGTCCACTCATGTCCGACTCTGGGGTTGGCGCTCATCTCCATTTGTAAGCTGAAGAGCCGGCATTGTCCGTAGACACCTCCAAAGTCATGTGACCGGTATGACTGCATGGAGTGCCTTTACCTTCCTGCCAGAGCAGTATCTATTGTTTTCAAACTGCCAGGTTGGCAGAAGCTGGGGCTAAGAGTGGGAGCTCACACTGCTCCCGGATTTGAACCTGTGACCTTTCAACCAGCAAGTTCAGCAAGTTCAGCAGCACAGCAGATTAACCCAGTGTGCCACTGGGGGATCCAAATATCTCCCAACCCTACTTCTAAAAGACAGAATCAGAGATTTTTAGGTGAACATTCAGCAATTCATTTCAATTGTGGCTATTAAACAGGGTAGACTTTAAGTAGCCCTTTTTTATTGGGCCTGTGGATAAAGCTTTAAATACAGTATCGAATCAATGCAGTTTGACCCCCACTCTAACTGTCATGGCTCTTTGCAATGGAATCATGGCAGTTGTAGTTTTACAAGTTAATTTTTACCCTTCTCTTTCTAAGAGTACTATTGCCTCTTCAAACGGCAAATCCCAGGATTCCATACCATTGAGTCATGGCAATTAAAGTGGTACCAAACTGCATTAGTTCTACAGTGTAGATACACCCTTAAAACGCAATTTCAACAATCCTGGGTGTTCACATGGTGTTATTATATTGTGTTTAGTAAATCTGGAGAGGCTACAGAACCGTAATGTGTCAAAGAAGGACAATTTAGCATTTCTCCAAGTCCTCTGAAGTTGTGAACTGTGATTGATGTTACACTAAACAAGATTTAGAATTAATTTCAGAAACTGGGTTCTTGTAGTTTTCGGGCTATATGGTTATGTTGTAGAAGAATTCTCTCCTGACGTTTCACCTGCATCTGTGGCAAGCATCCTCAGGGGTTGTGAGGTCTGTTGGAAACTAGGAAATCTTGGGTTTATATATCTGTGGAATGTCCAGGGTGGGAGAAAGAACTCTTGTCTGTTGGAGGTAGGTGTATCATTCACACCTACCTCCAACAGACAAGAGTTCTTCTACAACATGGCCATTTATTTATTTATTTATTCGTATTTGTTTGCCGCCCCTCCCAATGGCTTGGGGCGGCTTACAACATGTTCATAAAACAGTCAGACATAGCTAGAAAGTTAAAAACCACAGTTAAAAGACAGTTAGCCCGAAAAACCTATGAGAACCCAGTGATTTCAGTCATGAAAGCCTTCGACAATTTCAGCATGTTTGAGAATTTTATCGGGTTATTAATAGCCATCAAGTTGGTTTTGACTCAAGGAAACCCTATGAACACGAGGCCCCCAAGACCCCATATACTTTACAAACCTCCTCAAATCATGAGGAGTCCATCTGCCTATAATGCAATCTTTCTTTTCCCATATCGTCTTCCAAGCATTGTAATATTCCTTGTCCTCTCTTAATGTGACCAAAGGGCTTCTGTTTCCATCTAGTCAATTTGGCTTCAAGGGAGAATCAAAGCTTGAATATTTCCAGGACTAATGCATTTGTGTTTTCACATTCCAAGGATTTATTAAAATTCTGCTCTAAGACTACATTTTAAATGAATTGATGTATTTCCTGATGGGATTTTTTTTCAGTGTTCAGCTTTTATAACCATACATACAAGTTGGAAAAACTATGGCATGGTTGTCCTTGACAATGCTATTAAATGCTATTTGCAATGAGGGGGGATTAGGAGACAGACACACAGGCTTGGTTAAACTCTGACCACCATTAAATCCATTGAGAATAGGGGTACTGAAGTTCAAGTGGCAATTTACCACAAGCCAAAGTTCTAAAATATGTCAGATTAAGGGGAGAGGGGTAAAGCGCCACTTATTTATTTATTTATTCGATTTCTTAGCCGCCACTCCCAGTGGCTCGGGGCGGCTTACATCGACATAAAATCATAGCCTACAATAACATTAAAACACAGATTAAAAGGATTCCAGAAGAGAATACAACCTTTAAAAATAACATATTCACAACTCGAAGGCCTGCCAGAATAAAACGGACTTGCAGGCCTTCCAAAAAGCTGGTAAATTGCACAAGGCCCTAACTTCCGGTGGCAGTGCCTTCCAGAGGACTGGGGCGATGATGGAAAACGCCCTCCTCCGCGTTGATGTCAGATGGTACTGTTTAACATTTGGCACAAGTAAAAGATTTCTCTCTTCAGATCTAAGTGATCTCATGGGACAATATGGGGTTAAGCGGTCCCTCAGGTACACTGGCCCCAGACCTTAAAAGTCAGAACTAGCACTTTGAAGGTGATCTGGTACTCGATAGGAAGCCAGTGCAGTTCTTCTGCTCTTTTCCCCTGGAAATGCCATACATTATTGAAAATACTCTTTGAAGAATTCTGATTTTATTCCAATGAAAGAATGAAATGAAGACAATCTCCAAAAAGTGGTTAGAGGTCCAAGTTTAGTTTATTTATTTATTTAAAACTTTTATATCCCGATCTCTACCTCTGTAGAGGGACTCAGGCCAGCTCACAGCAAGAATTCAATGCTAACAATAAAATTCTAAAAACAACATATATCAACAATAAATCAACAATACATATAGAATAAAATACATATAAGCCATTCGCCAAGATAAAATCATATCTAACTCAGTCCTCCTATTACAGTCCATAACTTTGGTCAATTACCGATCTCAACTATCATTCTGCAAATGCCTCGTTCCACAGCCAAGATTTCACTAGCTCCCTAAAACGATGAGAATGCTCTTGATATTAAACAAAGTAGGAGAACTTGCACCCTAATTTGAAAAGGTGTATTACTGCTCCAGTTTAAAACAATACAGCTTTTACAACTCTTTCCTTAAAAGACTTCCATTATACTTCCATTATATGGAAGAACAAGTGGGGAGTCAATCCCAACATCTAGGAACAGCCACTGAAGGTCTGCTATTATTTCCCCATACATGTGATTGATTGGCTATTCTAGATCAGTGTTTGTGAACCTGTGGGTCGGGACCCCTGGGGGGTTGTGAGCAGTGTCAATGGGGAGAGGGTGTCAGACGGGTTACCAAAGACCATCAGAAAATACAGTTCTGTTGGGAGTTCTGTTTGGGAAGTTTGGCCCAATTCTCTAATTGGTGGGGTCCTGAATGCTGTTTGATTGTAGGTGAACTAGAAATCCCAGCAACTGCAACTCCCAAATGTCAAGGTCTATTTCCCCCCAATCTCTGCCAATGTAACTCAAGGTCAATGCCCACCAAACCTTTCCAGTATTTTCTGTCAGTCAGGGGAGTTCTGTGTGTCAAGTTTGGTTCAATTCAATCGTTGGTGGAGTTCAGAATACTCTTTGATTGTAGGTGAACTATAAATCCCAGCAACTACAACTCCCATATGACAAAATCCCCCCCCCCACACACACACACCAGTATTCAAATTTGGATATATCAGGTATTTATGCCAAATTTGGTCTATTGAATGAAAATACATCCTGCATATCAGATATTTACATTAAAATTCATAACAGTAGCAAAATTACAGTTAGGAAGTAGCAACAAAAATAATTTTATGGTTGGGAATCACCACAACATGAGGAACTATATGAAGAGGTTGCAGCATTAGGAAGGTTGAGAACCACTGTTCTAGATGTTATATTTTTAGTCTAAAAATGTAATTTTACCAAGTTCAGTGAATAACACAGATCTCCGTGTTTTATAATATGGGCTGTGTAGATGTCTTTGGTTCAGAGGAATGTCTAGCTCTGACATTGCTGCCTTCCAATCTTTACCCAATTCCATAATTAATACTATTCCAGATAATTTTCCTGATAGTGTGAAAATTGGAAAATTTAAATCGTGAAATGGGTTATTAGGAATAAAGCCTTTAAGAGAATAATTAGGAATTAAAATTGGCAGGGATATAAATTGAGTCATCATCAGTAGCTCACGAGGAAATGATCTGACATGAAAGAAAATTGCTACTGCTAATTTGATTCTTTTTCAGTATTATTTCCTTCAAAATAAACAGGTCTCCCTCTCTCTCTCTCTTTAAAAAATGACATAAAGGGAACTCATGTCCATAAGCTTTTAAGAGTGATTTTGATTTGGGCTGTTTGTTTGTTTATTATTTTAAAAAAATGGGATAGAAGAAAGCTGCTCATATATGATCCAGCTTTAATCCAATTTATGTGAAACGAATACAAGCATATCTTTTCACATAGAAAATCCTATATATTCATTCTAAAATGAGCTATTTGTGCAAGCCATTAGGGATATGTGTAGAATGCAATATAAATTTGAGGTTCAGTGTGCTTTTTATCAGTCTGCACTTGCAGGATCCACACATCAGATGTAACATGCATTCCTGGATAATCGTGTTGTTGGACAGAAATTGATTCATCTAAATATGTGGTCACATTTGAAATACATGCAAAAAAAAACTAACAATGAGCACATTTCCTATAGTTTACAACATGCACAAAAACATAAATATAGGCTTGACTGCAATGATTCACCTTCCAACTGGACGACTGTAATGTGATCTATATAGGGCTGCCATTGAATAGTGTTTGCAAGCTATGACAAGAACAACATGTCATATTTGAATGGGGGGGCAGAGTAAAACAAAGCCTCAAATGTTGAGAAACTTTGCCAAGACCGATATGCATCTTAGCAGCTCATTTGACACAAAATCTCTTTTCTGAACTTAAAATGCTATTCACTGGTAGAGCAGCATTTCTCAACCTAGGAGGTGGGACCCCGGGGGGGGGGGGCCATGAGGGAGTGTAAGAGGGGTCACCAAAGATCATCAGAAAACACAGTTTTTTCTGTTGATTACGCGGGTTCTATGTGGGAAGTTGACTCAATTCTGTCATTGGCGGGGTTCAGAATCCTCTTTGAGGATTCTGCAACTACAACTCCCAGCAACTACAACTCCCAAATGTCAAGATCTATTTTCCCCAAACTCCACCAGTGTTCACATTTGGGCATATTGAGGATTCATGCCAAGTTTGGTCCAGATCCATCAATGTTTGAATCCACTCCCTGGAGAATGTTGTACTCCCTGGATTGTTGGTGAACTACAACTCCAAAACTCATGCTCAATGCCCACCAAAGCCTTACAGTATTTTCTCTTGGTTGTGGGAGTTCTGTGGGCCAAGTTTGGTTCAATTCCATGGTTGGTGGAGTTCAGAATGCTCTTTGATTGTAAGTGAACTATAAATCCCAGCAACTACAACTCCCAAATGACAAAATCAATCTCTCCCCACCAAAAAATCCCACCAGTATTCAAATTTTGGCGTATCAAGTATATGTGCAAAATTTGGTCCAGTGAATGAAAATACATCCTGCATATCAGATTCATAACAGTAGCAAAATTACAGTTATGAAATAGCAACGAAAATAATGTTATGGTTGAGGGTCACCCCAACAGGAGGAACTGTATTAAGGGGTCGTGGCATTAGGAAGGTTGAGAACCACTGGTGTAGAGAATGTTGTTTCCTAAACAAAAATGACATGTGTGACTTTTGTACAGAGTATGTCTTGAACTCACTATAGTCTTTGAAAACTTCACAGTTTCTCACAGCTAAAAAAAAACCATGTTAGAATTATTCATCCCTTCAAAGTATTACATCCCCAATACGTGGCAACTAGGCTATTGTTTGGTGTATGCTTTCGCAACCTCAACATTTTTGAACCATCTTTTAATTATCTTCCTGTTTCATACAATGCTCAATTTATAGTGAAGGCTTCCAAATACTATGCTCCAAATAGCTTAGAGCCAAGATATCTGAGAGCTCATCTCCTTTCCTGTGCAGCTACTCTCTCACATATCAATGAGACATTTGCAGCCATTTACCTTTGAAAAATCTTTTTTTACATAGCATAAACCTTGGAAATATGTTTATTTCTGTGAAAAATTATGGAAATAGAGGAAATTTTGAAACAGTTTATTTAAAAAGAATCATCAAAACCACCAGAATGTTAGTGGTAGCCTGAAGAATATTTGGATTTTTTTCCTGGTGTCTACCTTAGTATCTTTTGGATATCAAGCAAAACCCTTTTTTGTTTTTCTAGACTTGCTGAATCATGTTATTGCATTTTAAAATGTTTTAGTTCTGTGTATGTATTTATTTATTTTACATTCTTGGTTCTCTTTTATCTTTGATCTGTTTTCAATTGCATTTGCTGCTATTTTAATAATGCATTTTATCAGATAGTGTTTTCACGGAATTGTTCTGTTTGATGTCTTACTTTTGCAGTTCAGTGAGCTATGACTGGATGAATATCAATTCTCTTTTCTTCCAATGTTTCCCTTCAAATGTTTTAAATCTAAAGTTCTTCCCATTAAATATATGAAAAAAAAACCCTGTTATGACTAAGTTTTTCTCAGAATTCAACTGAATAAAATTCTCTTTTTCATTGGGGAAATTCAATAGTCAAGATCTACTAATGTGGTATAAAAGTAACACAATAATCATGCTGTGTAACACTTGTGTTGAATTGCATAACTTATCAGAACAAAATGTGCAATCAAATATACATAACATTTTCTCTTCAAGAAACAGATTTTTCAGTGCAGAAACTATGCTTCTGTGTAAAAAGAGTATTTTGTTTCCAGGAAAAAAATCTATGCAATACAACTTCATATGAATTTTGGTCAGAATAAAATAGGCTTCAAAAACTGTATCTTTCTTACAACAGGAATTAACAAAATAACCAAAGAGAAAATGAGTGATTAGTTGCATTCTTAGTCTTTTATTTTACCTGACAATTCCAATTGGTGTCTTAAGCAGGCTTATGTTTCTCTACAGAAGTAGTTGAATATTTTTGTATTATCCGGACATTTACAGACTATATTGATTGGACTGGATTCCATGAGAACTACGGTTCCACGGACTTCCCCCCGCACTTCTCCTGATTTCCCATCGTCTTCCACCTTCCCTTGCTGTGTTCCTACGGTACCGTGTTTAATATCATGTTGTTTTATGAGCGAACCGAGGAGGATGTTTGCTTTGCATAGTGATACACTTATGATGTTGCTGATGAAGCCTTTTTGAATATTATAGAGTGATAATTCTTTGATACCATTGATACCATTGTCCCCTTTGTGTTACTAATTTGCTTTGTCAATAACCTACTATTTCTTGGAGAAAACATGTTGTAATCGGGGCATTTTGTGCAGTATTCCTGCATGGTTGATTCCTACTTTGAAAAAGTATTTGCTACATTTTCTGTGCAGAAAAGACTGTTTCATGCAGGTAAAATGCTTTTATATCTGCAACTCAATCATATTTTTGTTTTGCAAGGAATTCATAAGCAATTATAACATTTTCTCTTCAAGAAACAGATTTTTCCAGTTTCGTTGCAAAAATTCTTTGCTAATTTTGTGCAGAGTAAGAACTGAACTGCAAAGTTTCTTATCAATCCAGGGGGGGGGGGGGTTGCATCAGGGTTACTTTACCAGTTGTATCTTTACCAGTTGTATAGAAGATTGAATTCCATCAGATGTTGCTTACATGGTGAGAATTCCTGTGAATAGATAAAAAGAATTAACAGTGAAAGAGAAACTCAGTGCATCACTTAAAATTAGAAGTATATTGCAATTAATGTCATAACTACAAATATGTAGTTATGACATTAATATGCTGTATTCAGAAAAATTCAAGTCCCATTTTCCTTTTTTAAGATCTTAAAATCCTGTGCCTGTATCAGTCAATCTTTCATTTCTCACCTTCCTAAGTTTTTTCTTTAAATCTCAGTTTTTTCTATCATTTTAGCAAAGAAGTTGGCAAACTTTAAATGATCAAAAACAATAAAACAAAGAAAACTCTTGTCCGTCCCTGCTCACGGTTCCAGAGAATTTCTAATAATTTGCTGAATCTGACAAATAAATTGCAGAATCTGCCCGTTTGAATTGGCTTCAACAGTTTCTGCCAAGGTCTATTCACTATGATAAGTGTGACATTTGTCACCAGAAGAGATGGGTCTGACTAACTGTCCAATTCACAGAATTATATTATATGTACGCTCATAGGTGCATGGAGACAGGTCATACCTCCATTAGCACAGACAAGAGGCCTTATTCAGCTATTCATCTTAACCTCACATTTCATGAAATAAAATCATAAGATCATATCTTATTACTTGCCTACCTATGGAAATATTAGAACACAATGCCTGTTTTTGCAGCCTATTTATAAGAAACATGGGAAGGGGAATGCTTAGTTCTTTTTCTATTTAAAAGCTTATACAATTAAGAGAGAGGCATATGTCTGATTTCATTTGCAACATTTTGCTATATCAAGTTACTGCTTCGGGTCGCAACTTTCTTCTTGCCCAGAGAAAGTGTGGGGCATGCTTCTCTACATTGCAAAGAATTCTGAAATTTTATTGCACTGCAAAGATTTCTGGATTTCTGAAAGCAAAGAGTATGTTTATCCATTGTGTGCATTGAAATACTTGTAGTATCCATTGATGTACAACCAATGAACAAAAAGCCAGATATATAAAGTTGAGTAAAACAAGGAGCACTTCATTCACCTAAAATACATTTAATTCTGTCCTACCTGGAGATTTATGAATGAGGGTAAGAGAAACCTGATATGAGTTTGACTGAGTTTTGACCCTGTGACCACCTCCTCAATCACGCTTGGGCAAAAACACCTGAACCATAAAGCAGGCATAGGCAAACTCCAGCCCTCCCATATTTTGGTTTTCAACACCCAGAAATCCCAGCCAGCTTACTGGTTGTTAGGAATTATGGGAATTGTGGTTCATAACATCGAAAGGGCTAACGTTTGCCCATGCCTTTCCTAAAGCAATCCAATGCTATGGATTACTCACTCAAACCAGGCATTTCCTGGTAGTCAACCTAAGGAACTCCCCACCCCAAATCACAGGACATAAAGAGGCCATTCCAATGTCAAGATGTACAATGAACATATCCTCACTCTCCACCAGGTTATGTGTCATGACATCATTCCTAGCCATCTAAATTCCACAGATATAGTGGGGGGGGGGAGGAAATCTTACCAGATCCAAAGTGAGAATCTAAGCTTAAATTGAACTGAGAGCCAGAGGGCAGATCATTTGCCAAAATAAAAAAAGTTATGTGGAAAGGCGTACTGGGCAGATCGATCCTAAATAGCCTCCTCTCATGTGATACACCCTAATGCTTAGCACCAGATTATTAATCGGGCTATGTACATATTTGTTTGGGCTGAAACTGATTTGGAAAATTTGGTGATTCAAATGCTATATCTCCAAAAACAGGGCGGGTAGGGAGGAGTTGGAAGGCCAACTGAAACAAATAAAGAGGAGCTGGATCTTTAAGTTCCTGGAGATAATGGGGTTAACTGCAGAGTACCTGAGGCAGAGGCCTGCTATTGGGGGGGGGGGTCCTTCTTTCCTTTCCCCCAGCAGCATCCTTCATTTCTTCTGGAAAGCTTCTCTAGTCCACTCCTCGAGAGAGAGAGAGACTTGCTGGGAACTTTCATTCCCAGCAGCACTTGCATGAGGCAGGCATTGAAAAGCCTCTGAACTCCTCCTGGGGCATGATGGAGTTGGAGTTTCTTTCTCTCTGTTTCTCAGCCAATAAAAGATCTGGCTGTGTCTATTAGGGTTGGATAGGTTCGTTTGGGAAAGACTGAAATTCGGAATAAAACATACAAATTTTGAACCACGCAGGAAAGTCGGGGGGGGGGGGGGGATCCGAATTTGAACCACTTACCTTTTTTCCTGGAAATTGTTTATTCTTCGAGAGCTCTTTGAATGCACACTTATGAAGTTTGGCGCCAGCGCGGGCTTCCAACGGAAACTTTCCCAGTTTGAAAAGTTTTGGCGGTAGCTCCGCCCAGCCGGCCCGGAGGGCATAAAAGGCGCCTCCATGCGCGCCCACCCCATTCCTTTGTTTTCCGCCACTTGGGCAACATCGAAACACGACTGGTTGTGTGAGCATAGTATGTCCACAACCAGTTTCAAAGTGTTCATCCTGCGGTAGCAAGATCCCGGACTGCGACGGTCACTCGAGGTGCCTTCGGTGTCTCGGTGAGGGACACGTTGTTCCTACCTGCCGACACTGCCAGGCCTTCTCGTCGCACACCAGAAGAGCAAGAGCCCGCAGGCTTCAGGCCTACCTGACGGAGCGTGCTCTCTGCCCTCCAGAGATGGCGACGGCTGTCCCATCTACCTCCTTGGGGTCCGGGGCGGCTGCTCCGGCCCCTACCGTATCGACCGCTCACCCGGCTGGGAAGAAGCGTCCACGGAAGGAGAAGCACATGAAGTCTGTCTCTCGAAGACTTCGTCATCGAAGAGGCCCTGCACCGTGACGACAGAGACGGTTCAGCTGCCTCCACCTCGCCGGTTGTCGACGAGCTCGATGGCGTCGGGCCTCTCCCAGAGGTCGGCCATCTCGAGGACTCCCTCCGACAGGGCTATGGAAATAGCATTCCGGAGGTTGAGCGAGGAAGCCCGTAGAGCCCAGACCAGAGGCCTGGTTCCTATGAGTCCGGGCAAGTCTCTGGAGGCCGTTGCCTCGAGACCTCCATCGCCGAAGAGGCGCAGGACTCTGACGTCATCGTCATCGGTGTCGTCCCCTGACTCCTCGCCTGCCCCTGTTCTCACTGTGGAGACAGGGGTAGAGCAAAACATCTCACCGAGAGACTCTGTCCAGACCGTCGTCAGGCTCCCCTTGGGTCAGACCTCGGTCCGACAACTCTTCGTGACGTCGCCCGACAAGGGCAGGCAAACCACGAGGCTCGCCTTGGCCCCGGCGGAGAGAAACCTATCTCCCGAATCGACGGTGATGACTGCGGTGCCCTCGACTTCGAGATCACCACCACCGTCCCAACTTCCGGTGCACCAGGAAGTGGTTCAACCTTGGTCGGGAGACGAGGTCGAGGAAGGAGAGGTCCTCGATCGGTGAGGTCGGGGTCCATCTTGTCCTCAATATGGACAGAACACCTTCCCACAGAGGCTGTGAGGTGGAGCCATCGTCGCCGCCGACAGACTCCGCAAGAGCCTTCGCGAGCAAGTGGGCCGGATGGCAAGGTCTCTGGGCATGCAGACGTATGTCCCAACAAGATCCAGCGCCTGCCCCATCTTCAGCAGGGTGCAGGTCAAGGACGCGGCCCAGCCACATCTTCCCATGCTGGAACCCTGGAAGAGGTCGTGGAAGACTCCGTCCGACCATCCCACCCACGTTAGGGCGACGAGGCGTGGTACAAGATCGACGCGAGAGGGAGAAGGAATGGCTGCACGATCATCCGACACCCAACTCGATGATCGTTACCTCCTCCCAGTCTTCGGGCCGAGAGTCCACAGCCCCCTCCGACCAAGAGGGAAAAAGGTTCAACACGGTTGGCAGAAAGATCTACCGAGCCGGATTCTTGTTGACAAAAATGGCTAACTACGGGCGTGCATGGGAGCCTACCACCAGATCCTGTGGGAAAGGGCCCAACCCTTTTTCCAGGATCTCTCCCAGGAGCAACAGACTGCACTTCTCTCCATCTCGCAGGAGGCGCAGTCGCTGGCACACCACCAAATCCTGATGGCCCGCCACACGGGGACACTCGGGAAAGCTGCTGGCCCACGGTGTCGCCATCCGCAGGCACGCGTGGCTGAAGTCCTCCGGCTTGTCTTCCAACTCCAAGAAGACCATCGAGGACTTGCCGTTCGATGCCCAAGGACTTTTCTTTGCGGGCACGGACGACAAGCTGAAGGCCACTCACGACTTCAGAGTCCTGACGGCCAAGCTGGATCGGCCACAGCCACAGCCCAAACCTCAGTACTACCAGAGGGCAAGGTTCCAGCCCAGGTCGCAGTACCGCCAGTCCCCGATGCCATACTCGGCTGCGCAGCAACACCAGCAGCAGCAGCCGAGACAGCAGCAGCACCAGCAGGCCAATCGACCCCGCCAAGGCAACAAGTCGAGACCCCGCCAGAACAACGGCAACGGACAATCGAATCGCCGTGTTTGACGGGGCGAGGGACGACACCGCCTCCTCGCTAGGTACCGCTGCCACCACCATGCCTCCCCAGCCTCGACCTCCACCATCTCACCCTCCGTTCGGAGACCGCCTGGCCCGTTACATCACTGCCTGGCGACGCATCACCTCAGATGCATGGGTTCTCCGGATTGTCGAAGACGGCTATGCCTTGTAATTCGACGAGCTCCCGCCAACAGGGTTCATCGTCGAGACGGAGCTGTCCGGGGTGATCTGGGAGGAGGTCGACAGCTTGCTTCAAAAGGGAGCAATTTCACAGCTCCCCCACAGCAAGGAAAGAGAGGCATTTTTCTCACGGTACTTCACCGTACCGAAGCCAGACGGTTCCCTGCGACCCATCCTGGACCTCAGAGACTTAAACGCCGAGGAAATTCAGGATGGTGTCGGTGTCGTCCATTCTCCCGCTTCTCCGGGCAGGCGACCACTTCGCCTCGATCGACCTTCGGGACGCATACTTCCACGTCTCGATCAGGCCTGCTCATCGACGGTTCCTGAGTTTCAAGGTGGCAGGAAGGGCGTACCAATTCAACGTCCTTCCCTTCGGGCTCGGGACGGCTCCTCGAACATTCTCCAAGTGCATGTCGGTCGTGGCTGCGCACTTGAGAAGGCAAAAGATCTGGGTTTTCCCGTACCTGGACGACTGGCTGCTGGCGGCTCAGTCTCCAAAGCTACTTCAACAACAGGTCGCGATGACGCTGCGAGGATTATAAAGTTCATCGGGACAATCTTCGACTCCGTCGATCAGCTCGCTTATCTGCCAGAGGTCAGGTTCCAAGCACTTCGACGCGAGGTGAACAGCTGCACCCAGCCCTGCATCACGGCAAAGCAGATCCAGGTCACGCTGGGGCACATGGCATCCACGGTGGCCGTCACTCCGCTGGCAAGACTACGTTTCCGGCCACTGCAGCGTTGGTTTCTCGACCACTTCAACCGGTCAGAGAACACCACTTTCGAAGAAGCTGTCTCTCCCGATGGGGATCAAGAACTCCCTCCGGTGGTGGACTTCAAGGCCAACGTGTGCAAGGGGTGCCGTTCCACACGGTGACGCCGTCGATCACTGTGACAACCGATGCATCGCTGCTTGCCTGGGGAGGTCACGCAGGCAACCTATCGATCAACAGCTAATGGTTGGCGGTGGAGAGCCTTTACCACATCAACTACCTCGAGCTCCTGGCCATAGCCAAGACGCTTCGGGCCTTCGCCCCCCTCGTCAGGGGACACGTAGTACTGGTCAGGACAGACAACATAGTGGCCATGTACTACATCAACAAACAGGGTGGTACGGGCTCGAGGAAACTCCTGGCCCTAGCCCAGAGCCTGTGGGAGTGGTGCATCCGCCTCCAGGTGACCCCCAGAGCCGTCCATCTCCCGGGAGTCGAGAACTTAAGGGCAGACTCGCTCAGCAGAACCAGCTGGTCATCCCACGAATGGATGCTGCATCCGGAGGAGCTCCACTGTGCCTTCCAGCGGTGGGGATTCACAGACGCAGATCTATTCGCATCGCCGGAAAACAGCCAACTGCCAGTTTTCGGTGCCAGGCTTGCCCCGGATGCTCACCGGGGATGCCTCGGGGACGCACTCCTGCTCGATTGGACGACGGGATTCTTCTACCTTTTCCCGCCGTTCCTGCTTCTTCTCCGCATCGTCGAGAAGATCCAGCTATCGGGGACCGACTGCATCCTCATCGCTCCCTACTGGCCGAGACAGGTCTGGTTCCCGACCCTGCTCCACTTGGCCGACGGCGATCACATGCTTCTCCCGCATCGACCAGATCTGTTGACTCGGGAGAACGGGTTGCTCCTACATCCGGACCTGCCCTCCCTGCACTTGATGGCTTGGAGGATCCACCGGCACCGGACGTCTCACCAGCCGTAGCGGCGATCCTGGCGGCAGCCCACAAACCGACCACGACTAAGGCGTACTCGGCATGCATCGCCCGCTTCATCACGTTCCAGGCCGCCCGTTCCAGCGCCGTCTTCCCGCTCTCAATTCCGGCGGTCCTTGACTTCCTAGTCGGATTGGTCGACAGAGGCTTGTCCATGTCCTCGGTGAAGACCCACCTAGCGGCCCTCACCTATGAGAATCAGCAAAGGGGTGGTCCTTCGCTGTTCCAGTACCCGATGGTCAAGAGATTCCTGAGAGGGGTCAACAACACCCACCCCCCGGTGCATCCACCGACGCCGGGCTGGAGCCTAAAGCTGGTGCTGTCCTGCCTTGCGGCTCCACCGTTCGAGCCGTTGTCGTCTATCGATCTATGCCTCCTCTCCTGGAAGGTGGTGTTCCTGGTCGCCATTGCTTCGGCGCGTCGGCCTTCCGAGCTGGCCGCGCTCCGTGTCGACGTGCCCTACCTGCTGTTCTTGGCGGACAGGGCCATCTTGCGAACGGACATCACTTTCCTGCCTAAGGTGGTGTCTCCGTTCCATATAAACACCGACATAGTACTTCCGGACCTGGGGTCCCCTCCGTCCGGGGACGGGGAGTCGACACTCAGAGCCTTCGATGTCAGAAGAACCCTCTGGGTCTACAGGGGCAGGTCGGCAGACTACCGTCGGTCAAACAGACTCTTCGTCTCCTACGCCACCGACAAGCTGGGCTTGCCGGTGTCGTCACAGAGACTATCAATTGGGTGGCGTCCCTGGTTGAGCTGTGCTATCAGATAGCCCGTCAACCGTGTCCCCCTAGGGTCAAGGGCCGCTCGACTAGAGCGGTGGCCACGTCGACTGCTTTTCTCCAGGGAATCCCCTTGGACCAAATTTGTAGGGTGGCCATCTGGGCCAACCCCTCCACCTTCATATCCCACTACCGGGTAGACACCCTCTTTGGACGGGAGGCGGCTTTTGGGTGGGCAATCTCCACCCCCAAGGGCCTTTCAGGGTAGTGTCTAGTGGGCGACCTTGTTTCCCCCCTCTATCCAAGGGTTGTTTGACAGTTTAGGTCGATCGACCCCCTGTTGTTTTTTCTACTTTGTTAAGTAGCAAGTGTTTGCCGTGCCCCGAATCGGGGCACAGCCTACTGGTTTAGCGCGCTTACCTAGAATCATTGGGGTTCTAGGTTGCACCCGTTGTGCACTTATACTGTGAGGCCTGCGTGCCTGACATGAATGGTGCTTGTTGCACTTACTGTTATGAGGCCTGTGTGCCTGGCATGAATGGTGCTTGTTGCACTTTATACTGTGAGGCCTGTGTGCCTGACATGAATGGTGCTTGTTGCACTATGTTTACAAGTGGGAGCATGTCTTCCACTCTTATTTATTACATTGTTGTGATGTTATTTATTCATATTGCTGGTTGCAATAAACCTGTTCGGTTTTTAAAAATTGGCTGGTTTGTTCCCACCTCCTTCACCTTAGCTCGGTAAGTCTTCATAAGTGTGCATTCACAGAGCTCTCGAAGAAGAATGGTAGGTTACATACCTGTGACCATCTTTCTTCGAGTGAAGCTCTGTGAATCCACACGAACCCGCCCGGCCGTCCCCTCTATCTCAAACCACCCTTTCCTAGTTGCTATTGTGGCATAGGAATGGGGTGGGCGCGCATGGAGGCGCCTTTTATGCCCTCCGGGCCGGCTGGGCGGAGCTACCGCCAAAACTTTTCAAACTGGGAAAGTTTCCGTTGGAAGCCCGCGTTGGCGCCGCAAACTTCATAAGTGTGGATTCACAGAGCTTCACTCGAAGAAAGATGGTCACAGGTATGTAACCTACCAATAATGTTTGGATGTCTCCCAAGTTTATTTTAATTGTCACAACCATATAGCAACATGGGTAAAAGCAAGGGAATTTTTAAAATCTCATACCTTCTGCAGGTGATGCAAGGAGGGAAGTGATGGGCGTCGCAAATCACAGCCATCTTTAACTGTAGTTCATGAAGGTCAGGCCCCCAATGGTAGAGATTGCAAGAGGCCTCCTGTTAAACTACATTTCCCACACTGCCTGGCTGCTCATTAGCCAAAATGGCTGAAGAATCCAAAATAGCTGTTTGTAGCAGACTTTGTCTAAATATAAAATAAACTGATTGAATCTATAAAGGCATCTAAAAAGGCAGCAAAGCAATAAGCAGCTTTTGCAAAGCCAAGAGAACATAAACAGCTTAAAAACCAATCATTTAACTTTGGCCCGATTGCCATGAACAAGGCACTGGGGTAGTCAGCCAGCCACAGCCAGCCAGCCCTTTACAGTCAGTAAGTAAAGATAAAATAAAATGATTGATTGCATCTGTAAAAAGGAATAAACAGATGGATGTGTCTTGAGGGTCCCCTCCAACTCAGTAGAGGAAGCAAATAGATGCCAGGAGAGTTTGGATGGTGCCTTTTTGCCCAGAAGAAGGGCGTCAGTCTAGATATCCTTTGATCGGTTCTGTACTATGATTTCTGTTTTCTACCAATTTTACAGTTTGTGCCACACAAACAAGGTTCTAGAGTAGAACAACTAATTTCAAAGTAAAGACCACCCAATGAAACAGGAAATAATACTTTAACCAGGAACAAGTTTTCTTTATTATTAAAAATGTTTTTATTATTATTTCCTATAACTTTATCCCACCCTTCTCACCACCGTTGGGGGACTCAGGGGGACTCAGGGCAGCCTCACAAGAGCATCATCAGATGCCAACATCATAAACACCATCAGCAATACCTTAAAAATATTAAAAACGGTAATTAAACAGTTAATTAAAACACATCTGTTAAAATCAGAATGCAGAACCCAGAGTCCAGTCTGGGTCAATTCATTGTCTTAAATCTTCTTTCATTTGCTATTATTACTGGGCGAATGCCTGGTTTTAAATTTCCTTCTGAAAAACAGGAGAGAGATGGCCAATCTGATGTCCCTCGGGAGGGATTTCCACAGATGGGGGACCACTACAGAGAAGGCCCTGTCCCTCATCCCCACAAGTCACTTTTGTGATGGTGGTGGGATTGAGAGCAGGGCCTCTCCAGATTATCTTAAATTTTATGATGGTTCATAACAGGAGATATGTTCGGACATGTCTGGGCCAGAACCGTTTAGGGCTTTAAAGGTTAAAACCAGCTCTTTGAATTGTGCTCGAAAGCTGATCGGCAGCCAGTGGAGCTGGCGTAACAGAGGAGTTGTATGCTCCCTGTATGCCGCTCTGGTGAGCAACCTGGCTGCCGACCATTGGACTAATTGAAGCTTCCAAATAGTCTTCAGAGGCAGCCCAAATTATTAAAACTTTGAAAATTCACCAAAAATCTATGGATAAGTGAAAGGTAATGAAATTTGGAGAGCTAACAGTGGTCCATGTGTTCTATCACTGTATCAAGTTTCATCAGAATTGGTGCAAAAATGAGGAAAGGAGAATTCCCTGAATTATTCCCAGTGCCAGTGCTGTGTTTTCCTATTGTGCATGTGTAAGGAGTCACCCATTCTAGGTAGGCCGGGGCCTGTTTTGCAGTTTGGCTCCCTGGTGGAAATAGCTGGCATACATCTTGGGAAGGGAGTTCAGCAGAGCGTGGGAGTTGAGTGAGGGAGTTGCCAGAGAAAGGGGGAGTGGTCTAGCTGCTCTTCTATATGGATACAGACTCTCCCAAGTAATTGGCTGAGAGCCATGGGGGGAGGAGTCTAGCTTTGTAGGAGGGAGGATTCCTGACAGGAATAGTTTTTAGTCTTGTGAGAAGCATCTGAGCCTCGTGTGTCTTCTGCTAGGCTGTGATTGAGAAACATCTCAGCCTTAGCAGTCTTGAAGAGGCTTTTGGATAAGCAACATCCTAGCATCTGAGGTGAATCTGAAACAGTCTATTCTTTAGTGGATCACCTAGGAATTAGTCTGTACTAAGGGGTCAGATAAGCTGACAGGTCTTAGGGACAGCATAGGATTCAGGAGGCCACTTAGAAGGGTAGAACCAGTATACACCTTGGAGTCTCTTGTTACAGAGAAAGATGGGCTCTTAGACTGGGGGGAAGCTAGCACGAGTCTGTTAGCCCCATTCAGAAGCAAGACTCAGGGAACTGTCTTGGAGGAAGTTCCTGGTTGAAACAAACTGTTCACACTAGTTGCATTTAGTGGAACAGGGCTATTTCAGTCACGACTCAGTACTGACTGGAATTGCTGGTTTTAAGATCTAAAATAAAGAAACCTCTGTTTGTAGCCATACGCTCCAGCACACTTAGATCTTTTGGAAACCATATGCTTTTGCCATTACTTGTTTGGCCATACGCTCGTTACCTCAAAGTGAATAACCGTACGCTCGTTGCCTCGTTAGTAGTTAACCATCAAGCTTGTGCCTTGTTTGTTTGTAGAAGTTAATACTTTTAATTTAACTTTTACCTCAGTCTCCATCGTATTTCCTCATGGTTTCCTCACAGCTTTTTATGTAGTTAGGAGCCTAACTGAACATCTTAGTTAATTTTTAAAATCCTAATTAAGTTAATTAGGTTGGTGGCAGTGATTTGAATATTGGGTGCATCCGAAGTTGTCACAGCATGCATGTCCGCATTAACAAATCAATTTAGAAGTTTTGGAAAGTTTTGAAATTTTTTGGTAAAAATCCGGAAGTGACTTTAGAATTGAACCACCAGCACCCCCTACATCTGAAATGAGTTTTGAACCATTTTTTTCAACCAAGCCTAGTGTCTTTGCTTTGATTGCCTGAGGGTGATCACAACCAGCGACTACAATTCCCAGAACCATCTCTTGTGGTTTCTCTTATTTTAAAAAAGTTATGTTAAAAATTTAAATAATACCCCCCCAAAATATAAATTAGTAGATTGGTGAATTGTTTGAAACTTTGCAGGCCTGCAGTCATAACTGTGGTCTACAATTGAAGGAGGTTTTGTGCAGATAGACCTAAAAATGACTGAGAAAGGAGCTGCTAAAGTTTCCCCATTGTAACCAATGGGCCAAATCTTTCCCGAATGAAAATGGCACCCCACCCACACCCCAATTTTGGCAATTTCCTAGTAAACACAATTAGGGGTTTAAAAAGATGACTGAAAAACAGCATGGTTTTGTGCCAAATTGCACACCCCTAATTATTAAGGAGGCCATCAAAGTGCTCCACTAGTTGCACTGTGTGCTCCTAGATTTATTTATTTTTTAACCAATAAACCTGTTTTAACACCAATGACTTTGATTCCTTGTGATAATCCTCATATCTGCTTGGCTCTAATAAAACCTGATTGTACATCTGATTTGTACTCTGTACATCTATCAACCTTTGCCATATATCGTGTATCTGCCATATATATTGTGTACCCTGCAATGGACAGATCTTCCTATCTTTTATTGCTTCCCTGATTTTTCAATTTTTGTCTCACTTCTGTTTATTTTGGTCATTTTATTGGTCTTTTCTTTGAGTTTACAATTTTTGCAATTAAAACTGATTTTTTTCTGTACAGGAAAAATGAGAGTTTAGGAGATTAGAAAGAAAGCTATGCAACAATCCATCTATCTTGTGTATTTGGACTCCCACACACATCTCCTTCTTTCCTTAGACTATAACACTGCATATCACTTATGCATGCTGTACATTTCAAATGTCAAGGAATAAGATAATAGGAGAAAATGACAATAAACGCTGTTCACTTTCTTCAGTTATTCTTCCTACATGAGGCAATCAAACCCAATGAAGGTTGCACCTATTATACAGATTGACAGATTAAGGATGCTGCGTCCTCTTCCCACTTTCTTGTCTGACTTAGTGGCACATTGGTAGGAACAAAGCAGCAGCAATTTCTATGTCAGTAGAGTGGTGAATCTTGCCCAGGTTTTAGTCAGAACTTCAAATTAGCTGTCCAAGCTATTGTCCCCAGTATAGGTTTGATATCTTTGATAGGTTTGATATCTTTAAACATCAAAATAAAACCAGAGACAAAGTCACTATCCCACTGATATAAAAGTCAACAACTGCTACTTAGAATTAGGAATGTGAAGTCATTTGGATCAAAGTTTTAAGCAGACATAGGTAGTACCTATGGATGCTTCTTAAGGTGAGGCTCCTCTCCTGCAAGCTACCAGAGATGAACCTTAACTCAGCCAAAGCCTGGGTGCAAGATGTATCTTCAGAAATACAAATCTCCAGGTGTCATATCAAGCAGTTGATGGTGATACACAAAAGGCTTGGCAGGATCATGACCAGTAGGGTGGTGATGCTGTAGAAGGTATGAAAGGGATTAATCTTCATCCTAGTTCTAAAGAGCAGAGTAATCTGTATGTAAAAACTTACAGACGGCAGCAATAAGAGTAAAGGCCTGCAGGGACAGGATGCAGCTGGGATCAGCTGCATAAAAGAACCTAGCAGAGACTTCTCTTTGAGAGAAAAGTGTTTTGTTATACTTGGTTATGGATGTTGGTGGTTCTTTTCCTAGGTTGTGTGGATTGTTGGTATCTTAACCTCTCTAGTGAACTCTTGAAACCTTGTACCTTGAAGAACCTTGAACCCTGGTGAACATCTTGTTGGTGTACCTTGAATCTCTGGACTGACTCTTGACTGTGTATTTTGGATCACCCTTGAACTTTGGACTCTCTGCCTTTACCTTTGGAACAACCATGCTTTGGTCTCTTGAACTTTGGACATTAATCAGTGATCTCTTGGCATTTGATTCACGAACTGTGACCTTGACTATAGCGTACTCTTTCTCCTTGTTCTAAATCTTTGCTTTGTATCTGAGCTGTGTGTTATCTCTATGTTTTGAACTTGGACTGTAAAACGGCCAAATGAGTAAGTGCTGCTTTAAGTAAACAGATTTGACACAAGATGGGGGTTTGTCTTGATTAATCTCTGCCTGCATACTGGAAAAAGCCTGGATCATGACACCAGGCATCCAAAATGATATTTCTTTCCATGAAACATGCAGGATGAATTATAGGGGACAATGATTGAGTGGGGTTGAGTTTCATCATGCCCATCAGCCAATCCTCTATTTTGGGGGTGCAATGTGATTTTCTTTGTTCTCTCAGTTCTGTATTCTATTCTAGCACCAAGAACTGTTTGCCATTTAGTGTTTTTTTGGCCTAAGGTAGAATGATACTCAGTTATTTTCTTCCTTCCTTAGGGTATTATTCTTTCTATTTTCATATAGTCATTCCCAAATAGCCAGCAGGCTTGGGAAACTGTGGTTTTCAAAAGCTTCATCATATCAGGAAAGAAATAATACAATTATTGATTGGTTTATCCAAGAAGAAACTTAGTGAAGAGTTATAAACCTATGACCACCACATATCCTGCTAAATCATTTCAGAAAGGTCTTGTTGTCATAGTTCAATACATCAACAGAATGGCTTTAAATATAAACCATCGTATTAATACATGTCAACTGTATCAATTCTGTTCTATTCAATATTTCAGTTTCTTTGTTCCAACCTCTGTAAAAAAAAAACAATTCCCAGTCCCCTACACACAAAAAACCATTTTTAAAATAAAAAAAACCCTCATCAATTACTCTAACAACTACAAAAGACTGGAGTGATCAACAAAGTTAAACCTACATCCCTGCATTCCTAAAAGGGTCTTTCTCCACCTAGTTATTTCTCTCTCAGTTAGATTGGAGAAAGGCTTTAATATCTTCTTGTATGTGATGAATCACTCCTGTACCTCCCAGGACACATTTCTTTTTTTTCTCATTGATCTGGAGACTTCAAATAGTAGCCAGGCTTTGAGAAAATGCATGAATGAAGGAAGGAAGGAGTCACACAGCTGTAGTACATCTCTGACTTAAAAATCCTAGGAAGACAGAGCAGAAAGAAATATCAAGGTCATTTAAACCACTGGTCCTGTCTCGTTAGATCTGCACCTCCCAAGTCGGAGAAACCCTGTTTAAGTTTGAAGGGTTGGAGAATAAAATTGAAAAGCAGAAGAAAAACAAATTGGGAGAGAGGGAGAAAGTAGCCAGAAGTAGAGAAATCAAAAAATGGAGGGATAGAATTTGGGGGAAAAAGAAAACCCGGGGGAAGGGATCTTTGAAAAAAAAACTTTTAACAAATTTGGCTATCCTTATTTAATTTGTCTTTCTTGGATGCTGGGCTCTTTGATTTGCCTTTCTAATAAAGGGTGATGAATGCATCCTGATAGGTGACTGATAGGGATACAACAAGCAAAAATAATAAAAATGCTAAAATACTGTTTCCTTCAGGAAACAACTGAAAACCTGATTTTTCCACCTGGCCTTCGGAGATTAAGCTCCCCAAATGCCCCATTTCTGTGAGCCCTTTTCCCCCTATGTGACCCTTTGTGTCCGACACTATTTCAGTTCTCCCTGAGTTTTAAAAATATCCTATATGCCCATGCGGCCTGCCCTGTCGGTTTTGTTTTTAGATTTACCTGTACTGTTGTGTTTTCACAGATGTATTTTATTGTGTTTATTGTTTTTATTGTGTTTATCGTTCTTCTATGTTGTTATATTTTATGATGTGTTGTGCACAGCCCCATGTAAGCCACTCCGAGTCCCCTCCGGGGAGATGGATGTGGGTTAGAAATAAAGTTTTTATTATTATTATTATTTTCTGAGAAGAAAATGTTAAATTTGTACAATTTTTGACACAAATATATTTCTGCAGATAAATATTTCTTTCTACAGATACTCCTGTGTCCTTTTATTTTTATTTATTTTACAGATTGAGTCCAAATACGTAAGGAATTCATCTCACCTGGGTTTCTTGATACTTTATGAACACATTTTGAATATTTTTGACTATACTGCTTGCTAGTACTTCCAAAGAAGTCGGCTTATATCAACGGAAGCTCGTGCTAAAAAGGTAAGTCAATGCATAGGCAAAATTGATTGAAGCAATGGATCTACTCTGGTTGAGAATACAATAAGAGTCCTATAGAATAAGATAAATATAGTATGTAGTATAGTATAGTAGACGCCTCCTAGGGCATGTGGCCAGTGTGATTGCATGGAACACTGTTACCTTGCTGTAGAAGTGGTATCTATTGATCTACTCACATTTTCATGTTGTCAAACGCTGGGTTGGCAGAAGCTGGGCCTAACAGCAGGAGCTCATCCCGCTCCCCAGTTTTGAACTGCCAACCTTTCAGTCAGCAAGTTCAGCAGCTCAGTGGTTTAACCTGCTACACCACCAGGGGGCCTATGGGAACATATATGATAATTATGACGAGAGGGAAGAGATCTGTAAATGGGAAAATATAGATTTCCCCCTTTAGAGGAAAAATTCTTCATTAAATTTCATCTCTAAGATAGTATTTTTAACAATGTTCTTCTTGCTTAGAGAAAGACTTTGAAAGCCACACAGCTTTCAAAGCCTAGTTGTACTTAAGGATTAATTCTGTGCAAAACCTGTATGCTGTGGAATTTCACACAAAGAAGACTTTTCGGTGCAGCGAAATGTGCAGAAAACATTTGACCTCCAACCCCCGGAATAAAGAGACGAAACAAGTAAATTGGATGCCAATTGGGCAACTTTTATTCAATCGTTACCTATTTAAACTCCTCAACTAAACTTAAGGAGGGGTGTCAGGAATCAAGGTGTTTCAATCCGGGGTGTCCTCTTAACCCGGCATCTCAACACAATTTAAGGGCAAAACACCAGGATTGCCCGATTATCCAACCAGGACAAACCTTGAAGGGAAATGAGAGAGAGGCCTGGTCTCCGTATGCGAGATTAGCCTCTTCCCATTCCAGGGCCATTAATTTAACTCACCAAACAACAACTTCAATGTGAGTGTTAACCACGGTCTCCATGCCAATTATGGATTTTAAATTTGGAGATAACCGTGGTGCACGCGGACCCTGGGTTGGGATACGAAAACCAAATGAAAAGCCGTTAAGCAAGTAACTTGCAGCGGCCCGGTTAGGATAGAGCTTCAGCCACTGTCCGAGAGGCCCTAACTTAATTGGGCTGGGCCCCTTTTGGGAGAGTAGGTTGATTTGGGGTTCTTTTGAATTGTGAATCGCGAGGGGAAGCTCTCCCTGCCTTGCCTCTAAAGCAGCTTCTGGCCGAGTGATTGCTGAGGCATATAGTACATGCATGTTGGAATACGCAGTTCTTTTTAGAGCAGGTCCCCTGTGCTGCATACTCCCAACACATTTGTCTTTGCTTCTGCACCTGTTTGGGCGCAGTGTCCTGGCAAAAAGGCTGCACCACCCGTGAATTCTGAATTGTATGGCCGCTATCGGACTTCTCGCCTGGAATTGTTCTGGCGGAATTCATGACCTCCATCCACAGTTGACTGTCGATGAGGTCCCACCGCTTGGCAGGCTGACAAGCTGCTTCGCTCCTGAAGCGCTTATCGTAAAACAACCATGCCTGGCCTGAAAAGTTTACCTTCGCCCCGTAAATTATGTTTTGATATTTAAGCAAGGACTTGGCCCTGTACGGGGGAGGCATCTAAAATTATGGTGGCGTAGATTGTGTAACACGCAAGCCAATTGTCCCAGTTTTGCTCAACTCTACGCTTCTTAGCCAATTCATTACTCTCCTCATCAAGGTCCTCCTTCTCTTTTTTCTCTAACTCTCTAAAGTACAGGGAAAAGATGTCTACGTATTTGTTACACAGAATGTTATCTAACGTCTTCTGGGCTAAATATGATCCCAGTGAAGCTGCTGAACCCGCCACAGTTACCGGCAGGGTCCACTTGTCTGTACCCCAGAAACCTCTTTCATCGCTAGTCCTAGCAACTTCAAGCGAAATAGGATCCTTCGCTACTATCCTGGGGATGTTCTCGGGTGTGTCCCCCCCTTTCGCAGTTGACAAGATTGCTGCTGGTGCAGATGTGTCATGTTGTGTGGTGGTGTGTGCTGCCTGGGTTTTGTCCCAAGGCCAGACCGCGGCAGCGTCTTTACCTGCCGTTGAAGGCGCCACCGGGGGGGTGAAGAGCAGGCCTGCTCTATAGGTTAAGGCAGAACCAGGACCTCCAAAGGCAGCTGTAACCTTTTATTCATAACCTTTTATTTAACCATATGATGAATAAGTCCCACTAAATGAATCTGTGCAGCATTTCTCCCTGTCTGGTAGAATGCTTTTCAGTAACCTCCCAGCCAATTCAAAGTTTGATGAGAAAAAGTAAGGAGGTTGGGCGGGAGTAATAGGCCCAACCCTAAAATGGGTTGGCAGCTGGGCAGCTGGGATCCAGAAGTGTCCTCTGATGGTGTGGACTCCTCCTGTTCAGTCCCTGAAGCCTCCGCTTGGGGCTGGTCAGACACCCCGGTCGGTTCGTTCCCCCGACTGGCTGCACCTGCTTCTAAATCAGAGACACGAGAAAGCAACATTTCAAAAACTGCTTTTTTGTTGTGCCGTGTCGCTCAGGGTCCGGCTCTAAGTACCGGTAACCCCGCCCTCTTTTCCAAATCCTCCACCCGCGGTAATACGGCCGCCAACGTGGCCGCCGAAATGCCCTCTTCTTCTGAAGACGATTCCGCAGGGGGTGCTGGGCATTTTCCGGGTGACTTCTTCACGGGGCCCTTGCATCTCCTGACATTCTTTCTCAGTGCCATCTGTAATAAACATGCAGCACGACATTTAATTAGAACAATGATAAAGGGAGAAACCCCACTGCGAGGCCTTGACACCATAAGGGTAGCCAATGAATCACACCCTGAAAGGTGACCAGGTACCCTACTTGCATATTAACTTCCTTTTATTACTTGAATATGCATATTTATTAGGCATGGTTTTGAACCCAAAAATAGAGAATCGAAAATCTAATGGGGGGGGGGGGATTTTTTTTGATTAGTAAAAGAAAGACTTACAAAAAAAATTCCAAAAATTTCTAAAATGTAACGCAATTACTAACGAAATTCGTTAGTAGTTCTAAAGTAGGCAAAGCAGGGAAACAGGACTGACGCTGTTTTAAGCACATGCAAATCAAGGGGCAACATTTCCCTTGGTTTCCTTGCAGGAGATATAATGCATTAATTTATTATTATTAATATTATTAAATACCTCTGGTGCAGGCCTTGCTAATCTCTCTGTAGAGTTCTCCTCACTCCATTCAGTTTTACCATAGCAGTCTAGGACCCCGTTTGAACTCTATGGCTTTTCTTGATTCTGAACTCTTCCTTCTCCCTCTCCGTGCTCTTTTCACTCCTGCTGCCCTTCTCTCAACAGTTCTAATGTCCTTCTACTCTGTCCTTCTATCTAAACCCCCTTCCTGGGTGTTTAAATCGCTTTTTTGTCAGTCCTCCAGCTCCTCTAGGAGTGCCGATCTGGATCTCTCTATCGTTTCCGGCTCCTTTTTCACTTCCTGGAAGAGGCCTTTCACTCTAATTAGGCTTCAAGCATGGAAAGGCCCCGATTTGACTGTGACTTATGTCTGCAAAGCTATTTTGGAGGGGGAAATTTTCCTGTTGGGTAGGCATCCAAAATATTTAATAATCTAACGAAATTTTGGGCCCAGAGAGTGCGGAAATGAAAGTCCACTTCCGGGATTGGCCTTGCGATCCGTAAAAACTAGAAAGTCCCATTACATGCGAATCCCTTCCGATTTCTTTTCATTTTCATAACTTTTTTCTCATGCCTAATATTTATAATTCATATCCTTTTGATGCTTTATTCTCAACATTAATGGTGGTGACCTACCCGGAAATACGTCTAACCCCATAAAAGGTTCTTAATTCATTAATGTTACCCTTTAAATTTAGCCTCCCCACAAAATGGTCCCTAATTTCTTACTTGCCAGCAGCAACTGTCTTTTCAAATTGCAAAGGTCAACAACCACCCACACCAATTGATCAAGTGCTCGCCCATAACCGAGCAGCCTCGAATTCATAACCTTTTATTTAACCATATGATGAATAAGTCCCACTAAATGAATCTGTGCAGCATTTCTCCCTGTCTGGTAGAATGCTTTTCAGTAACCTCCCAGCCAATTCAAAGTTTGATGAGAAAAAGTAAGGAGGTGGGGCGGGAGTAATAGGCCCAACCCTAAAATGGCCGCCATCCAGGGCCTGGCTGCACCACAGAAAATGGTGTCCCCCTCGGAGGCCAGCCATGTGGCCAAGATGGCGCCGGAGGGAAGGCCACTCCCCCCGGCGCCCAACTGGCGCCATCCAGGAGGTGCAGCTCCAAAGCGCCCAAATTGGCACCAATGCCAAAGCCCCGCCCCCATCTTTGCTGCAATGATGCCCTAGATGGGGGGAAGCCAGCAGCGTCGGCCCCGCATAACAGCGGGAAGAAAAAATTCTGTCATCTATTACCCCACCCCCCTGCCCCCATCAACGAGCGCCCTGAGCAAGAGAGACAAATGGGAGGAGGGATGATGTGGGGGAGGGGACACCCCCCGGTTGCAAGCCAGGAGGCCCTCACCCTCCCGGCCGCCACCCGAGAAAAGACCGTAGACAGGCAAAGAAAATAACCCCCCCATCCCACAGCAAAAATCCCCTGCCCACGAGGCAATGGCAGCGGCAAACGGCGCGAGGGCACAAGAGGCGCCCGCAGCCGCACTCCCCCAGAAACGAGCCCGCCCATGGCCAAAAGAGGGGGGAACCCAGCCGCCCCCACAGCAGCGGCAGCAGCCCCAAGGGGGAGGGGGAGAGAGGAGCCCCTGCGAAGGCCACCCGCTCCCCGACTCCCAAGCGGTCACCCAGTGTCCTCCCAGGGCCGCAACCCACCGGCGAACCAGTGACCCGGCGGCGAGAGGGAAGGGGAGAAAGAAGCCCATATCAAGGCCTCCCACTCCCCGATCCCCTCGCCAAAACATAAAGTCCCCAAGGACCCGTCCCGCGGGTCTCTGGGCAACCAGAGGGACTGTAGCCCAACTCTGGTAAAAAAACACCCAATGGGAGGGAGGGGGGAATGCCCCCCCCCATGGCCTCCCTAGGCCCCCGATACCGACCTGGCTGGTGCAAGGATAGGCCTTCGGATTCCAACGCAGCAGACCAGGTCTTCCTCCTCCAAAGCTTCAGCTCAGAATGAGCTTTGCAGAGGGCCTGGTTTCACTTTTGAAACCACGCCCCCTGCCTGGAAGATTCAGGAACCTTCGCCTCCTTTCCGAGGGAGGGGTCAAATCCCTCTCTCGCCAGCAAAGAGAGGCCCTTTCCCATCCCGGCAAAAGAACCACACCTGATTTATTTTACTGAATAAACGCTACATTGCAGTGATTTTTTTCTTATTCCATATAAATAAAGTGTATTATTATTCCAGAAATTCTTCATTAACACTTGAAAACATGGTTTTAATTACCATTTTTCAGATATTTTTAAATATTCTTTGTATATGTACTCTTCTTTGTCCCAATATGCAACCCAAGACATAACACTGGATCCCTGGTAACTGCTGAAATTAGGTTCCAGAACTTCCCATGGATACCAACATCTGTTTCATGATATACAATTACATAATAAAATGGTTTTATATAAAATGGTAAAACCAAGATTCGTTTTTGAAATAATATTTTCAAGCAATGAATAGTTGAATCCGTACATGTCAAAGGATCTGAGGGCTGACTACATTCACGATTTTACTTTTCCTCAAGGCCTAATGTGAATAATGCAATTGTTCACACCCATTTTGGAGCTATCTTGTTATGTATTTCCTACCAGGTTAGTATATAAGCAGCACCAATATAAATACACTTAAGAACACAAAGGCTCCAAAGGAGCTTAAAGTCAAACACATTACCTTGACAAATTTCACACTTTTCATTTTTGACTGCTCATAATCTGATGTGCAGCAGAGAGGGGGGGGGGGGGGCTGGCAATCTCTATTTAAGGATTACAAACTCACCTGCTCAGCAGACTTCATTTCCTTCCTTCTTTGGATGCCAAAATCTTATCTCTAAAGCTTGGACTTTTTGCCCTCCCAATTATACATAATACAAAGGAAATCTGTGTGAGGCATATTATTGTTTTAGGCACAGATGCAATGGCCAAAAGGGGCAAAGAAAGCAGGGGGTTCAGGAAAAGGGGGATGGCAGTAATATACATTCCTGACTATAATAACTATGCTTATTTTAGGTAATGGAAGTTATAATCTAATCATTAAAATTCCATAACCAACTGCTTTCATCTATTCATATGTGTGAAATGCTGTGCAGCTTCTCAATTGTGTCCCAGCTCTTCCTTTGCTGCTTCTAGTCCCCTGCAGAGAACCATTTTTGTGGAAAGTGACTTCATCTAAATAATATTTAACAACCCAGCAAAGAATATCAACAGAGACAAATTGTCACTATATTTTAATATAATCAACTCTGTGTCTGGCATGACATGAATCAGAAGTGGTTGATGTGAGGACTATTTACAACTGATGCACCTGAATGAGGACACGATCCAGTTCATGTGTTCACAGAGATATAAAGCCATGCTCAGAGTTACGGAAACGCTTAATTTCACAACCTATCCCATATTAGGAAAACTGGAAAGCCTGCCATAATGAAGAATCCCTTACTATCCTCATAGAATCATAGAGTTGGAAAAGACCTTATGGGCCATCCAGTCCAACCCCCTGCCAAGAAGCAGGAAAAGTGCATTCAAAGCACCCCTAACAGATGGCTATCCAGCCTCTGCTTAAAATCAGCAGTAGATGTAGTACATCTACTGCTTAACTTGGCTAAACTCAGCCTGAACTGAAACATCACATCTGCTTCATTTTCGAACAATGAACTCTCAAGATAGACATGCGACTTTGCCAGCCCTTCATATAAAATAAAAACTTGTTATGTTCACCTGTTTATTTATTAATTTATTTATTTCGTGTATTTATATCCCATCCTTCTCATCCCTGGAGGGGGACTCGGTGTGGCTTACAAAAGGCAACCATTAGATGCCAGCAATATACAAGTAAAATATCACAATTAAAACAATTAAAACTTACGTACATTCAATTTAAGAAAGCCCGATTATGGTTCAGGTCAGTCCGTAGTTGGTCACTTAAAACAATCTCTTCCTAGTTGCTACATCTACTGCTGAAATGCTTGCTCCCACAGCAGGTTTTGAGTTTTTTACAATAGGCCAGGAGGGAGGGGCAGATCTAATTTTATTGGAGAGGGCATTCCATAGTCGAGGGGCCACTATGGAGAAGGCCCTGTCTCTGGTCCCCACCAATCATAACTGTGAAGAAGATGGGACCAAAAACAGGGCCTCCCCAGATGATCTCAGTGTCCTTCGTGGTTTGTAGAGGGAGATACGTTCGGACCGTAAACTGGGTAACAATCAACTGTTGCCTTGATTGTGACCCATTTGGATTATCGTATTGCAGTTTACATAGGGTTTCCTTTAGAAACTATTGATAAACTCCTGGCATGTATTCTCAATTAGCTTCTTTGGATTTGAATTGCTACAATGTAGATGAAGCGAGAAATCCAAAAAGGTGTAGACTTAGGAAATATTTAATTTAGTCTGAGATTTCAATTCACTGGCATTGTCTGATGATTTATTTGTTGTGATTATTGAAGCTACATGACTATTTTTAGACTGGTGGAGTAACAAAAGTAAGAGCAGGGAATACTGGGAAAAATGGTTGCTACACTTGGAGTCACCACAAATTAGTTTTGATAGCTAAAAATTTTAGTTCAGAGGGTATCTGCTCTGCAGAATTAATGCAGTTTGGCACCACTTTAACTGCCATGGCTCAAAGCTATGGATCATGGGGTTTTCAGTTTGGTGAGGCACCAACACGTTTTTCGCCCAGAAGGTTACAAACCTTGTGAAACTAGAACTCCCATGATTTCCTAGCATTGAGTTAAAGTGGTGTAGAAAGCACTAATTATACAGGATAGATGTACTCTGAGACTATCTTAGCAATATATATTTCTTTTTCTGTTGCTACAGAGTTGTTTTTATGAGCACCACTTCCTCTGTCAAACATTTCAATTAATAACAAAGCCAACATTGCATTTGACTAGAATCATAGAGTCGGAAGAGACCTCATGGGCTATCCAGTCCAACCCCCTGCCAAGAAGCAGGAAAATTGCATTCAAAGCACCCCAACAGATGGCCATTCAGCCTCTGCTTAAAAGCCTCCAAAGAACGAGCCTCCACCACACTCCTGGGCAGAGTTCCACTCCTGAACAGCTCTCACAGTCAGGCAGTTCTTCCAGTGGAATCTCCTTTCCTGTAGTTTGAAGCCATTGCTCCACACCCTAGTTTCCAGGACATTAAAAAAACAAGCTTGTTCCCTCCTCCCTATGACTTCCCCTCACATACTTATGCACAGCCATCATTATGTCTCTTCTCGGCCTTCTCTTCTGCAGGCTCTTCTGTCCAGCTCTTTAAGCATCTCCTCATAGGGCTTGTTCTCCAGACCCTTGATCATTTTAGTTGTCCTCCTCTGGACACATTCCAGCTTGTCAATATCTCTCTTCAATTGTGGTGCCCAGAATTGGACACAATATTCCAGGTGTGTAGATCTGTGCATAGTCATTGAAATATGATGACATATTTCCCTTCCTGAATCTTGACCAACATTTGTTCACCTTTTGCTGCACTGTCCTTATAACTGGAACTTGGAAACTAGTAAAACTACACTTCCAAAAGGTTATTATTTCAAACTCTACTTATGACTGGTAGAAGAGACTCAGCCAAGCTATGGAAGAAGCAATCAAAATAGCATGTTCCCTTGCAAGTAGAGTAGAAAGTCATTCTGATACTTCGAAATGGGACATCATCACTGGGGTTTACAGTATATCTCTAAAAGCATTTATTGAAAGGTCCAGTTAGTTTAATGAGATTATACTCAGCTACATGACTTGAAGAGAGATGGTGCAATAGGTGTTAACTGAGAATGCTTAATACTTTCTTTGTATCTTGCAGATAGAAGAAATTTCTCCAGTGAAATATACCTGTTTTCTTCCTTTTAAGTGTCAATTTACCATGTTAACAACCTGAACTGTTTGTGTATGTTTTACTCTTTGGTTTGTTATTTTTTTCCTTTGGATACATTTTGTATTTATAAACCTTAAAACTACTGGCTTTGTGCACATACATCTGAAGAAGATGAGGCAGGCAGGTTTTGAAGATAGGAACTTATCTCTGATCCGGTATTATTTTCCCACTGGTTCTCTAGCCAAGAGGCTTACTTATACCACACTTCATTAGAAAATATGAAGGATGAAGTTCTAAATATTATCTAAGAGTTGAGAGATAACAATGGAATTTATTTAGCTTTTTGTAGGCCATATGGGACCATTCATGAGCCAAATTAGGCCCATGGGCAGAGGTTCGAGTCACCTGATTTAAATTAAATAATCCAATCATAATTTATTGCTCGGTGGCTATTTTTGTTTATTTATTTATTTATTTATTTCTTGGGACTTCTACACCGCCGACTCCCAGGGGCTCGCGGCGGCTCACAAGAACCAATGGCACAGCGCCAGAGGGTTAAAAACAGAACACTTAAAAACATCATTAAAACATGCAACAACAATAATTAAAACAAGAGCAGCAGCAATATAATGGCCCAGTGGATGTATAGACGAGCCTACTCACCGAAGGCCTGCCTAAACAAATGTGTTTTGCAGGCCCGTCTAAACGGGAGTAGGTCCCTCAGGGCTCTGGCTTCGGCCGGGAGGGCGTTCCAGAGCGTGGGAGCTATCACAGAGAACGCCCTCCGGTGGGTAGATGTTAAATGAGCCAGCTTCACCGATGGTATTACTAAGAGGTGGGCCTCCTCAGACCGGAGTGATCTCGATGGGCAATATGGAGTGAGACGGTCCCTCAGATACGCTGGCCCCAGGCCGTGAATGGCCTTGAAGGTAAGAACCAACACTTTGAAGGCGACCCGGTGCTCGATAGGCAGCCAGTGCAGATCCTGCAAGATTGGAGTTATACGGCAACCTGCTGGAGCCCCAGACAGGAGCCGAGCGGCAGTGTTCTGCACTAGCCTGAGCTTCCGGATCGACGACATAGGCAGGCCAACGTAAAGCGCGTTACAGTAATCTAGCCTCGAGATGACCGTGGCTTGGATCACCGTGGCTAGGTCGCTCCGGGAGAGGTAGGGGGCCAGCCTCCTTGCCTGGCGGAGGTGGAAAAAAGCAGCCTTTGGCCATGGAGACCTGGGTCTCCATTGTCAGATGGGAGTCCAAATGGACACCCAGGCTCTTCACTGACGGCGCTGGGTGCAGCGCCGCACCGTCCAGGGTCGGAAGCCGGGCACCCACCTCGCCCGGGCGGCCCAGCCACAAGATCTCCGTCTTCGCCGGATTCACCCTCAACCTACTGGCTCGCAGCCATCCAGTAACGGCCTCGAGGCACTGTTGGAAATTATCAGGGACGGACTCCGGCCTGCCCTCCATCCTCAGAATGAGCTGGGTGTCATCCGCATACTGGTGACAGACCAGCCCATAACTCCGCACCAGCTGTGCAAGCGGCTGCATGTAGATGTTAAATAGCAGAGGGGAGAGAATGGCCCCTGAGGAACTCCGCACACTAATGGGGAGTCCTCGGAGACCACCCCGCCCCTCCTCACACGCTGAGACCGCTGGCGGAGGAAGGAGGTCAGCCATTTAAGGACAGTCCCCCTCACTCCAGCCATAACTACAAGTTGCTCCTGGTGTGAGAGAATTGACAGTCTGCAGAGACATGCCAAGGGAATTCTCAGATGAGTTATCATCCTGTGGGACACTCACATGGGAAGCTGGGGTTGATAGATGGAAGCTCACCCCGTCTCACAAATTCGAACTGCCGACCTTCAGGTCAGCAGTTCATCTGGCACAAGGTTTTAACCCATTGTGCCACTGTGGCTCCTCAGTGGCTAAACCTTATGCAGAACAGAGAAACTATGGCATATAGATAAATGGGAGACATAATAAAATAGCAGTTATCTTAAAAGATGACCAAAAAAGCAAATTAAATATTACATATTCAAGCAAAAAATGCTATGGGATAACAGAAACTCGTAAATTCACCCTTGAAAAATCACAAATTTGTCCTTGGATTGTTTCTTATTTTGAACAGGAAGTGATCTGTTTCAGTTTCCTGTTTAAAAATAATAGGACTCACACTCGCACATTAAAGGTTCAAGAATCCATTTCCATTCTCCTGCCACAGTTTTACCCTCAGGCTTTGCCTCTGTAATCTACTTTAGCACTAAATATTTAAAGGGGTATCAATTTTACAAGTTTAATAAAAAAAATCCTTGATTGCTGATTTTCTTCTCCTTTTTTATGGAGGGGGAAATGAAATGGAAGACAACATTAAAATACAGAGCATCACGTACATCCCTGGATATATTATTGAATAACTCTCTTGCAAGGAAGAGCTGCAATCTTGAAAGTATTCATTTAAAACTTATTCAGACCCCAAGTTAATAGGGGGAAATCTCTGGTGCATCAGCTTCACTCCATTAATGAAGTATTAACAAGGTGATCTTATTTTAATGTGGAAGATGAAAGCATGGTGCATGAATTTCTCACTAACACTCCTCGGTGTCAAAGGAATTATCCTAAAGTGCAAGCACATCAGCGCAAAAGATGGAGGAGAAAAACAGAGCTAAATTTATCCAAATCTGGTTGACTGATGCAAGTGCGGGGCTGTAAACTCTCAGCTGAACATGTATCACTAAATAGCTGCTCAGTGATAATGCACAAGAAGATAAAACTGGAGCCATGTGAGCCCAGGCAACATAAACTGTCTTTCTGAGATGTCCTTCAAAGTTGATGGCTTCTTTGTAGTTTATGATCCAAGCCTATTGCCAGCTATCGTCGGTGAAGAAGGGAGTGCTCATTTTCCAGTTGTGTGCAATCAAAGAACATACACCATGCCTTGGGAAGAAATTAACTGAATAATTAAATTAAGAATTGGGGACAGTGCACCTTTAGACTGGTCAGTTGGCAAATTGGTGGTTAAGATCTAAGACTTTGGATGGAACATTGTTTTAATGGTGATGAATGTATATGATGTTTTTAATATTAACTGTATTTTAATGTATTGAATTCTAGGTGTATTTTAATGTATTTTAATTTTAACTGTTGTTTACTATGTATTGTGTGGCATCGAATTGTTGCCGTCTGTTAGGCCGCACTGAGTCCCCCCTCGGGGGTTGAGAAGTAGCGGGGTATAAACACTGGAAATAATAAATAAATAAATTTGGACAGCATGTGGTCTTCAAAGTTGTTTCTGCTGTCCCCAGGACAGCCTACAACACAAGTTTTCTTGGTGGTTGGGGATGTCACGTTAAGCCTAGGAGTTACCTTTTTCTAACATAATGTGATTAGAAACTGACTTCCTGCTATTAAAAATGTTATCTGGGCCTAAAATGTGCCAAAGAAAAACAAACAAGGAGCAAAATTGCTTCTACAGTCTCTAAGGACCTCTTAACACGGACCTTTTGGGCTGTGCCATTGCCCCACATGGCCTTCCTCCTCCACTCATCACATGGTGAGGATGGGACAAAGTGCCAACTCTTTCCTTCCCCTCATCAGATGACAAAAAGTGTGGCAACTCATGTTGCCCTGTCTCACTTTCTACCATCGCACAGCAAAAAGGGGAGGAAAGTGCAGATAGCTCAACCAAACAACATTTTCCTTCCCGTAGTGGTAGAGGAAGGATCTTTTGGCACTTTCACCCCACATTGGGGGGAATTATGGGGCACAGCATCATCATAAAAGTGGCAAGATAGTGCAAAAATGCCCCATGTGAAGAGGTCCATCAAGTATTTAGGAGGGTGGGAAAATACCATTTCTAAGGCATCTGCAGATCTCCAAAGTCCCAAAAGGAGTCAATGTGACTCCCTAATATTTGACAATTTTCCATCCATTACTTCATTATACTTATGAACCCCAAAATACCATCCTCAAAGAGAAATCTATGTCCCCATTTAATTTTCATTAGTCCAAGAGCAAGACCATAAGAAAAAAATGTGTCTCATCTGGTATCTGTTGTGGCTAATGAGATGCCCATAGAAAACCTACACACAGTACAAAATAAGAGCATATACCTCCTACTCTTGGTGCCCATTGAGAACAAATGAAGCTGTGAACAACCAAACCAAGTCCATTTATGATGACTAGCAAGCCCCTCTAGATTTTAAAACAGGACTTTTTCTCGGTTCTACCTAGTACTCTTTCACTGATTAAGGATCGTTTATTCAGCATCTCCTATTCAGTCAAAACTGGGGCTCATTTACAGGGGCATGGCAATTTGGGGGGGGGGGCTAGGTTGGAGTGGCCACAGATTTTATAGAGCTGTTCAGACACATTGTCCCTGATGTGTGGTAGAGGAAGGAGTGTACCTATTGAATGGTCACCCTTAGCTTCCTTTCCCTGGTTGCACAGGCACTTACGCTGAGGTCAATAGATTTCCCCAGTAATGGTCAGGAGCTATCTGGAGCTCTTGACAGGCTACTGCAGTGCCAAAGACAATATGGCCTCAATCTGTCTTCTTTTGCATGCTTCACAGTGCACAAGAGAAAAGGGACTGTGGCTCTGTTGTGTTGGCAGCAGACTGGTAAAAAGTGAAGTTGTCTACAACACCCCAGAGTTTAGAGCTTTTCTAAAATTTCACCAAATCTCCAGAGCATTATCTGACTTCTCCTAATACAGTTATACTGGGTTAACTAGTTTTACCTTATGCTTCTAACTGGAAGACCCTGGATGTTGTCTGGACATCTAGGAACAGCTTTTGAATGAAAATGGAGAACAGCGCCGGATTTATTTATTTATAGTATTTACAGTATATTCCACCCTTCTCACCCCGCAGGGAACTCAGGGTGGATTACAATGCACATATACATGGCAAACATTCCAAGCCATAGACACACAACATATATAGACAGACACACAGAGGCCATTTAACATTCCAGCTTCATGAGGATATTCTGGCCACCGAGGGAGCTGTTGCTTCACCATCCATTTGTGACACTGATGGAGTACTTCCTCATTCTTTGCGTGCTTGCTGTAGATGTTATGGTGTCGTAAATTAGTTAAATTAGCCTCCCCGCATAAGCGGTACCTAAATTTCCTGCTTGACAGATACAACTGTCTTTTGGACTGGAGAGGTCAACTGCAAGCTACACAATGGTCGGAAGCTCACTCCGTCCCGGGCTAGCTTTGAGCACATGACCTTTTGGTCAGTAGTGAGCTAATGCAGCTGACTCCCAGCCAGCTGCGGCACAGTCCCGGTGCATGGTATAGAAAAGGCCTCAGAATCAGTGATTGCTCTGAACCTCTGTTATTCAAGTACTGCTACAACTAGATATGAAAGTTTATCAGTCCTCAAAAAAGTTTGCCATGGAGATTCTGACATGTTATTGATTGGGGGCTTGCATCATTTGCAAAAGGAGACATTCTTCGCTCAGCTATAAGACAATAATTGTAGAAGAAACAAAACACAATTGTTAATCTAGATCACCCCATTTATGTTTACTTTGTTCTTTAATAATTTTTGGCTAAATATAAGTGAGAACATTCTTTTTTAATCCCAATTACCGCACAATCAGAGAATCAACTGAATCATGAGTCAGCACATAGACAAATCCTATTGATTATATAGATTCATGGTAGATGGTGCTAGACAGAATTCAAACCACAATGCTTTGGTGGAAGGGCAGAGATGGAAAACGGAATAACATGCCCACGTATATAGTCTGCAGGCAGCAGAATTTTGACATGCTGGAAACCCTGTTCCCAATTGCTTATTTTGCCCCAATATTACCCTTTGGGGAAGTCATCTTCCTCCAGGTATTTTGTGCAAGTACTGAAAAATGGAAAGCTTTCATAAACTGATTGTCAGGCTCTTCGAAAATTACCTTCAAAAGGTGTTGTTTGTTTCAAAAGAAAGAGGTTTGTGGGAGGAAGGAAAATTTCCTACTTCTGAAAAATAATTGTCCTTCTCTATGATAAGTGATTTTCCCCTCCCTTCTAACTCTCTGTCTTCCACTCCCCATATTTTTAACCTTGAAAGCAATTGCATCTAAATGCCTTGAGTCACACCTGTGTGCACTGTGGGCGTGCGGAGGCTGTGGTGTTTGCAGAGTTCATAAATGCATATGTAGTTGTTGATGGGAGGATGTGTCTGGCTGGGTTTGTGTTTGGCAAAGCTTTCTTGCCTTCCTTCCCAGCATGGAAGACTAGCTGGCTGAAAATGGGGCAGGCAAACTAAGTTGTGGATTTTTTCATTGCAAATAAACACTAATGGGGTTGGTCAGTCAATGTCTATAAAGCTGTCGTTGATGTTTCTTCTACCCCTTGGTTTAACGCAGACGGTTGAAAAAAACCCTCTCTTTTCTGCTTCAAACACAGCTTTGGTTGCAGCACAGCATTTGCAATTTTCCAGACATGATTATGTGAACCTGGGATTAGTTGAGATGCTCATTGCTAGGAAATTGTCAGGTTTTGGTCTACTTGAGAGATCCTCAAATAGACTCATGCTTCCCAATCTCTGGATCCACTTTAAACCTGGTTTCTGCCTCCTGCGGAATTCTTGGATTTGTAGTTTAGTGAGGCCCAGGACCTGCCTGGCTGAGCAGTTTAAGCTACAAGTACCAGAATTTTGCAGGAGGCAGAAACTGGATTTAAAGTGGATCCATGCTGTAGTGTGATGAGGTCCATAGTTAAGGATGGGGGTGAGATAACAGGAAATGAGAGAAATCTACCCCTCGGATGGGAAATTCACTCCTAAAAGAATTATCATGGGGAAAAGTTGTCTCCGCTGAAATTTTGCCACCAATACTTGGCCACAACAAGGCAAATTTTTTTTCAAAATCCAATTATCCCAGGGACAGAAAGTGAGATGAAATCTTCTTAACAGGGGTACAGATAGCAAAATAAACACCGCAGGGGTGTTAACCCTTCTCTATGCTACCCAAAGTTTTTATACACACACACTAGGGCTCTGCAAAATTTTATTTGTGCCTCGTTTGTCATATCTATTTTGTAAGATAAGTATATATGACTCGATATTAAGAAATGCAAGGGGCGCCCACACAAAAAAACACTGACCTATGACTTTTGAAAGAGTTAAGTAAGTCTCATAAATGTCTACAGGTCTCCATTGTGGGTGCCACTTCTCCTCCAAAAGGCTGGCTTTGGTTCCCCTAAACGGCCCCAATGAGGGTGGCGAGGCTGGAGTGGAGGAAGAAGCCCTGCTCTTTTCCCCAAAAGGGAAGGCAAGAAGGGGCAAGGCCAGCAGGAGGGATGGAGGCATGCTTGGTTGTATGGCTGGGCAAAAAAGAAGCCTTTCTAAATCATGGCCTGCTGGAAACCGCCCTTTGTCTTCGGAGGCCGAGAATCGGACCGGATATAAATGTTCTAAATAAATAAAAAATAAATGGCCAGCCCAGGGAGAGACAGAGAAAGACCATCACATTGAGGTTTTCATGTGGGAAATGTGCAGAATTCTGGAAATAGTCTTTTTGGACGGGGCCTTTTGAATTTTCTGCCACAGGGGTCCTTGTCTTCCCAAAGTACATTCTGAAGAATTCTGCTTACTGCCTTGTGCCTACTCTTCCATCTCTTCCATGAAAGTTTTGAGGTATCCTGAAATCCTGCTTATCCCATTTTAAGTCTCTCGTGCATGTTTCTTTACACATTCATGCTATGCACCATTAAAAGATAATGTTTTTGACATGCTTTAAATTAATGTTAAGTGTAGACGGACCCATAGAATCATAGATTTGGAAGAGACCACAAAGGCCATCCAGTCTAACCCTTTTCTGGCACACAAGAATACACAATCAATACAATCCTTACAGGTGTCCATCCAGCTTCAGTTTTAAAACCTCCACAGATGGCGACTCCTCCACACTCAGTGGAATACACTGACTTTGACTGGTGTAGTCTCTTTGTAAACTGAGAACTTAAGTATCTCTCAGGGTTGGATGGATAGCTATTGTAACCTCTTCCAGGTCTATAACTCTATGTTTTTTATGATCTTGCATAAGTTACACACTCTCAGCCTCAAAAAAGGCAATGGCAAATCCCCTCTGTACAAATCTTGTTCAAAAAACAGCCCAATTAATGTTCAACTTATGATCGCCATGAGTCAGAAATTACTTGAAGGCACACAAGAAAAACAGAAAGGCTTATGTTGTTGATATGCAGCACAGCATGCATTGCTTTCAGGAAAGATTAGTGCCATCAGTATACTCCGTTGGAAAATATGAAACAGAGGTCCAGCAATTTAAAAGAATCAGATTTGATATTGAATTAGAAACTTTGCAATTTTCCCTTAGCAATTGTCTTTTTTTAAAAAAAAATACTTATCTCTAATCTGGTTGCTCATGGGGAATAATGTAAATTGAATTTTTTGATACGATTGGAGTTGTTCAATGAATTACTTAAACCTTAAAACAAATCTTCTTTGCAGTCAGACAGTTGAGGATTACTTTAGCAAAGTAGTTAGGAAATGAGCAAAATAAAAAATAAAATTAAAACAAAGTACAGATCTATAGATTTGGCAATGTGAATTATTTATCCTAAAGTGCAATTTCTAAATGTACAGTTATGTTCCCAAAGCTATACCACTTATGTAAGTGGCATATTCAGGGACAGTGTTTTTTATTTTTATTTCCAAATTATGCAGTCTAAATTATGCATTCATTCAAATGCTGCACTTCAAAAGACAGATTGTCACTGCAGACAATAAAGCTTCACAAGTAACACAGAGTTCGGGAAAAAAAAGTACAGTGCTCAGTTGATTGTATATTCAAATTTAGGTTTTTATATTCATCCACACATTTTTACACACTTTGAAATGCCTAAGAGGGAAAATTAAGGGGAGGATTAGCTTATTTCTTACTTGGACTATTTTGATGTGAGTCAGCCTGACTTAGGGTGAATCTACACTGTAGAATTAATGCAGTGTGATGCCACTTGTGTCATGGTTCAGTGCTATGCGCTTGTAGTTTGGTGAGGCACCAGCACTGCTTAACAGAGAAGGTGAAAGACTCTGCAAAACTATATCATCCAAAGATTTGATGACCATAGAACACTCCTCAGTTTCGCCCGAAAAGGATTTGCCAAATTGAGTTTAAATTGTACCTTAAAGGGAAAACCAATGCCATCTGTATAACCCATTGCAATGGCCCAAGAAAGTGATTGCCACTTACATTGGAAGTTGCCTCATATTGAGTTTAATCATGGTCTGATTAGCTCAGTATTTTCTACAGTGACAACAGTTTTTTTCCATTTATTTGTGGAGCCTGTGAATAAGGAGAAAGTTTTGCTTCCTCTCTCATAACATAAGGATGCAAGTCAGTATTTCCCCACTTTATTTTTTACTAGGGACCACTTTGACCAGGGACCACTCTCCAACATTAGTACCACTAGGGTTACAAATCAGGTTTTGGCCAACTTTAGATTTGGTTTGGGGTGCTGATTCAGAAAATTGCATTGGATAGACCACATAAGCTCTAGTTTCTGATACAGAATATATGCCATGGTCAATGACAGGGAAGCAGTGGCAGGTGGCATAAAAAGAGTAGAAAAAATAAAATTAAAAAATAAAAAGATGGAGGCTCATGGGCCAGATGTTCGTCCTCATGGCCCACAGTTTAAGAATCACAGATAGAATTGTATGGTTAGTATTGAAAAGAGGCTTTAGGATGGTGTGCTCAACCCTTCCTCCATATATCTTGCCCCAGGGACCTACTTTCTCCAATTCTTTACATATACACTGTAACTTTGGGGGAGTGTCTTATACTCTAGGGTGAACATCTGATAGTAACACTATGTCTGTGAATATGACACTGAAAACAAATATAAACATTTACTCTGTCCTGAATTTTCATAATGGTTTTGGTCAATTGGTAGGATTAAGCTACTGGCACAAACCCACATGTAGGCTAGACAGCTTTTAAACATAGTCGTATATCAGCATACAGTATGTTTCCAAGGCCACTTCACCTAGAAAGAGCCAATTCAGTGACGTCACAAAGGGCCACCTAGCAGCAGACTTTGTTGCACATACAGACAGATATATTTTGACATTTACCCAGACAAGATTGCTTAGATTCTGTCCTGTGAATTTTGCTGCATCCATAGGTGTATTTTATTCTTCACAATGATTATAGTAAAGTAAAAATTAAAGCACCACTTTAATTGTTAATGGCTACATTCTCCAGAATTCAGGGATTTCTAGATTGACAAGACACTAGAGATGTCTGGCAAAGAAGTCAAAATAACTTACAAAACTACAATCCAACGATTCTATTGAGTGGAAACATGACAGTTATAGTGGAATCAAAGTGATATAGGTGTGTAATATCAAAGGGACTTTATAGTAGCCAGTCCTTAACTTTCTGCCCTCCAGATGTTTTCAACTTCAAGTTAGCCTCCCCTGTCATGGACAGAGCATCTGAGGATTCTGGGAGCTTCAGTGCAAAACAGCAGGTAGATTGCAATTTGTGAACTTCTATCCTCTAGTGAGATGTGTTGTTCAATTGGCTAGCCACTGGAATCTCTCTGTTGTTCCTTGTCTGTGGGCCTCAAAAAACTTAGAGGAATGGAAGATCATTTTTACTTAACAACTTTCTCTATCTTTTCTTCTTGCCCAATATCTGAGAAATCTTTAAACATTATATCCTTGCATTGTTGTTGCCCCTATGTATTGCAAACCCTTTGCCTATGTTGAAGTATCCGGAGTTATCCATTAAATATGTGAATAGATTCATGATGTATTAGCTCTCATAAGAAGTAGCAGTGGTTGCTCACCTGAATACTTGTAAATATAAATTTGGAAAAATCATAAGATGATCTTATTGGATTTTTCTCATTCAGTGTTGTTATAATCTCATTCCATGCATCCAGATAAACTAGTTTGCATTCTAGGCAAACTTACTTGCTCATTATGCAAATAATGTGTTGGGCCATGAAGAAGTTGATCTGCACTGTTTATTCACCCTTCTACAGCTGCTGTGTTATTTTATTGTTGTTCTCAATTTTGACCCAATTATCACTTGATTTTTGGGGAGCTGCTTTCAGTTTAACAGATTAATGCAATATCTCCTGTACCATGAAAAAGGTATCTAGTCTGTGGCAGTGACTATTTGCCCATTATCAAAAAATGAATACAAAGGGGGGACATTGGTTTCAAAAAGTTGCCTGTACTCATGTATATGAATACAGGCAAAGTTAGCACTCATTTTAATAATTTAACTGGAAATGTTGTACTTTTCTCCTGACCTGTCTGATTTCTGAGTTTCTTGTCCAACTAAGAAGTCAGTATTGATGGTTCAATTTTAAGGCTGCTTGATCTTCCTTTTTGTAGGACTTTATCTTTAAATCAGACCAGAATTAAGTAGGTCTTCAAACAGATGACTCTCTCAAAAAGAAAAAAAAGACTTGAGGTGTGCAAAAATTTAAAGAGAAGTCTGTGTTTGAAAAATGACCACCCTACTAGATTGAGATTATTCACTTGAATGCCCAGGTCTGGAGTTCTCAAACTGTGCCCTGCAGAGCCCTTGGGGCTCCGAGGATGATAGTGAGGGGCTCCGGAGTGCCATGCTGCTTCCTGACTCCTCTTTAATCCTCCTGAGAAATGCAGGGAAATTAGAGTTTTGAACTGCTGGAAAGAGCAGCAGCAGCATCCCAGGGCACAGACCCTTTCCCCCCACCTCCCTCACTGCCAGACTCTTTTCCTTGCCTTCCAGACCCTTTCCCCTGTCTTCCTTGCTAGCCAGACTCTTTTCCTTGCCACCCAGACCCCTTTTGCTTCTAAAACGCTATTTCCCTCCTGCCACTCAAGGGTTGCTTTGGTTGCGTTTTTCCTGCATGGCAGAAGGGGGTTGGACTGTATGGTTTCTGGGGTCTTCCACTGAAATACTGTTAGATTTATGTTTATTAAAATTGTTCTTTATTTTAAATATTGTTTTGTTCTTTATTTATTTCATTTTATTCTTTCACTGCATGAATTAATTCACAAAAACATTCTTGGAAGCCATCTGCCATCCTGGCCCACGATGGGGCAAGGCAGAGCAACGGGAAGAGAAGCATCTGAGAGAGCGCCGGGGAGAGAGGAGAAGCGCGCGTGTGTGTGTGTGAAGCAGGCCCCCAGGGGGGAAGCCTGGAGAGAGAGGAGCCGGGGAAGAGAAGGAGGGGGGAAGCCTGGAGAGAGAGGAGAAGCGCGCGCGCGTGTGTGTGTGAATCAGGCCCCTGCGATGGGGCATGCATGGCAGCAGAGCAACGGGGAAGAGAAGGAGGGGGGAAGCCTGAATCAGGCCCCTGCGATGGGGCATGCATAGCCTGGAGAGAGAGGAGAAGCGTGCGCGCGCGTGTGTGTGTGTGTGAATCACTTTCCAGAATGCATTGCCTCTACCTAGCAGCAGCGTCACTTCCAGTTCCCCATAGAAATGCGGGAAAAGAAGAATTGAATATACATTCGGGCAGCGATCCGTAAAACAACAAAATCCCATATAATATTTATTTATTTAGCATGCCTAATATATATTGTATACATTATATATAATATTTATTTATTTGGGCATTTCCATATTGCCTTTCTCCGAGGACTCAAGGCGGTTTACAACAATAGATAAAAATTCGAAGTATAAATAACCCATTAAAATAATCCCAAGTCAGTCCTTGTCAGATATTTTAAAAATCATCAAAAATTATAAAATCACTCTTAAGTGCCCAGGAAGGTAAAATATAATTATTAAGTGCGGGTCCTAGGCTTTGGTCACCTTAGTTAAAAGCTATTTCACATAGGAAAGTTTTCAAGTTTTTCCTAAAGGCCAAGAGGGTGGAGGCTGATCTTATGGCTTCTTGCAAAGTGTTTCAAAGTTTTGGTGCCACACCCAAGAATTTGCCATCTCTTGCCAGTTTTAAAGGACAGCTGTCCCTAAGCTGAGTCGATAGGAGCATTTCACTACTTGATCTTAATAATCTTCCTGGCTTATATTAATATATAATATATGAACATTTCTTGAGCCTCCACAAGAAACTTTTGCTTCAAAAAGGGCTCAAAAAGTTTGAGAATCCCTGCTCTAGATAATATTATCTGTTTCTACTTTTCAGGTGTCAAAATAGGGAGGATGCATGCAGATCAGGCTTGAATATTCAGCTACTTTATAGGGATTTGCTTGCTCTTGGAGAAGTTATTGATATACTACTTTGCTTGGTATGCATCTCTCTCAACTATTGGTTGTCCATAGAGTTAATGACAGGAGCTGATTTCTGCTGTTCCTGAAGACATCACAAATGTTCTTCGTGACATCTTGAGGCCAACAGGCGGTGGCAGAGAAGAGACTTCAGAGCCCACGGGCATTTTAAAAACAATGCCAACAAACATCCCATGGAAAAATTGTGAATGGACTAGTGAGGTGGGGCAAGGAGATCAGCAGAAAACCAAGTGTTGTTGGGTGAAATCACCATTAATGACTTTCTTTAGCAGTAGAGATCTGAGCAACTAAAGCCAATTCCAAAATAACTTTTGTGATTGGTCTTCATTGCTGGCTAGATTCTGCAGCGATTGACAGTTGATTTAAAATGTTATCTCTGGGAATTTCTAGGTTTTCCAGTATGATACTATATTCAACTTCCTCCAGGAGTGCTGGGGAACTTGAGTTATTTCTAGGGAGAAATTTTTATAGCCTTTAATAAGATTCTGCGGTCAGTTTCCAGTGGAATTTTACTATAGTGTCATGCTAGAAGATTTCAAAATTCATTTAAAAACAGCATTTTTATTGGCAGTTTCCCCTAAACCCAGCAAATGTGGAAAGGTGCCTGCATATTATAACTTCTTCAGGAAGTAAAATCCTGAAAAATTGTAAAATTGGTATAGGCTTTCCCAGTCCTGTAGAACAAATAAGGAATGAAGTTGCCCTTTGCGAAAAGATATTTGTAGTCTTAAAGAAAATGGCAATATGAACTTGAGCAATCACTTATATGGCACAAAAGATAGTCCTTGATCTCCAGGATAAATGGAAAGCTGAGAGTGAGACATTTGTCCACAAGTATCAGAACAAACACAAAAAATGGGGTTGTGAAATATGTGGTAAATGGATCTTTAGTAAATGCTCAGGGTTAAAATGTCACAAGAAAATTGGATGTCAAGCATTAGGTGCATTTATAGAGGTCTGTTGCAACTCTTAGCATTGAATGTTGCTCTTGACAGCTCCGTTAATCTCTCACTTCAGCAAGTTCTTTATTTAATTTGATTTTGCTCTAAAGAAAGTAGAGAAAAATGCTAGAGAAATCACACTGCAAGGAAGCACAGGATTGACTAGGAATTTGTTTCTTGTAGGGAAAATGAGTAGTTTTACCAATTTTTTATTGAATCAAGACAATACTAGAAAACCATATGGTTTTGAAGAATTTTATATGGTGCAAATTTTGCATGTGGTTGTTTTGCACAGACAATAGTATTTTCAGTTTAGGAATCAGCATATACTACACATAATTAATCTGTTTCCTTCCACGGGGTTGTGGAACCAAATCCCAGCAGGTAGTAAGGGCACACCACATATTAAAATATATTCAAAATTTGTTCATAAAGTTTGAAGAAACTTTGCTGAATATAAGAACTTTGGAATAAAGAGAATCTTCACATTTTGGGAGTTATTCTGGAAACAATTACAGGCAACAGCTCTCATTTTTTGAACACACATTTTAAAAATTGCAAGACACAGCACTATCTTCAGGAATATGACCTGTTGGTAATAATCATCATGATAAAATTGCTGCGATCCCCCAGATATATTTTTTTAAAAAAATTGTGTGCTAGATGAATTTGCAACCCCCCCCCCCCCCCCAAAAAGACACTGTGAATTGGAAGCACCCTATTGGGCCTACTTCAATTACCTTCGCTTTTAAAGATCTCACCCATCTAGATGTAGGACCTTGGAGAGCTCCTTTAACATTCAAATTGAAACCCAGAATAGATTAGCTATTGCCACGGGAGCTACTAGGTGAATTCCTTGCTGACACATTAAAAAATGTCCATATATTTATATATTTATCAAAACCACCAGTAATTTCTGCTGGGGAAAATGCTTGTTTCGTGTACAAAAATAATCTGTTTTCTGTGCAAAACAATCACATGAGAGTTTCCTGCAGGGAGGATGCCCAGGAGTCCAGTAATCCTCTCATCAGGGCTTCACAACGCTCAAAAAATAAGGTCTGAATATATTTAAAGTAGTTATTTTCTCCCCCTAATGCAGACACAAATATTTGGAGTATAAGAACATATTTCCTTTTGACATTCCTGAACCTGTAGCCAGTTACATCTCCAATATAAGAAAGTGTGTAATGAGGAAAAGTCAGTTATGCAGTCTCTGTGGACAGATGTTCAGCTCCATTTAACTTGAATCCCTGTCACTGAAATGGAAAACAAAATCAAATGCTAGGGTGTGTGTGTGTAAACCAGCTTCTCAGAAAACATGTTTGTTGGCATTGTTTTAAAAATGTCCAAACACCTGAGTGCAAAATACAGTTGGTTTCCAAGGAATTAACTGTGATAGTACAAACTTGAAGCCAGGGGGAAGACACCAATACTTTGACATCATTCTGTCCTTGCAAAAGATAATTCCGAGAGCCTGAAACATGCAGCACATGGCGAATGTGCTAATACTCCTTTTATTATGCATTGGAAATATGAAATCATTTGAAATAATGGGATATTAGGTAAGCTTCTTATTCTGCTTAATGGATTTCACAGATCTCCATCTTTAAAAACACTGCAGTTTTAATATTTCCTTCTATTGCTGCTGCTTAGTGTAATATTGGTAAAGGCCCTGTTCTCACATCAGCTCAAAGCATTGGAAGCTGGTGTCTTCATTGTCACTGGAGTAATGCAATTGTTTTCATCTATGCATTAAAGGAGGTTTTTTAAAACCTATGTTGTACTCCACCTTAAGCCATGAGGAGAGGCACATAACAAATAAAATTACTACTACTACCGTGTTTCCCCGAAAGTAAGACAGCGTCTTACTTCCTTTTTACCCCCAAAAGCCCCACTACGTCTTACTTTCGGGGTACGGCTTACATTGGGCGACGGTAAGCCGTACCCCCGGCCGCCGCATCACTCGGTCCCGCCTCCTCCGCCGCCGCCGCCCAAACACTTGCCTTGAGGTGAAGAAGAAGGGGAGCGCGCGCCTTAGAAGCAGCCAACCCTCCCTCGTGCGGCGGTCTCGTACTCACGCGTCCTGCGAGGGGAGGGGGAGGGAAGAACATGGCGGCGGGGCTCCTGCAGGCGTCGCTCGCTCTCCGCCTTTCCCTGCGAGGCCCTCCCTCGCCCAAAGAGGCCGGCTTTGGTGGGATGCCTCTGCTCTCCTCGCAGCCGGAAGCCCCTCCTCCCTGGGTCCGGGGCGGCGGGCCCCTTGGGTTGGAGAGCGTGCGCTCTCCTGCGGCCGCCTCTTCTCGGATCGGAAGAGTGGCGGCTGAGGAGAGCCCTCTGCTACCTCTCTTCCGTTCCCCGAAGAGGAGGCCGAAGGGGAACCCGGCGATCGCTCTCCCTGCGGCCGCCTCTTCTCGGATCGGAAGAGAGGCGGCTGAGGAGAGCCCTCTGCCGCCTCTCTTCCGTTCCCCAAAGAGGAGGCCGAAGGGGAACCTGGCGATCACTCTCCCTGCGGCCGCAGAGGGCTCTCCTCAGCTACCTCTCTTCCGATCCGAGAAGAGCAGCCGCAGGGAGAGCGATCGGTGGGTTCCCCTTCAGCCTCCTCTTCGGGGGTGTCTTACTATTGGGGAAACACGGTACTACTACTACTACTACTACTACTAATGTTATCAAACAATTTAGGTCAGTGCATGGATAATGAGATCTCGAACATGGAAACTGAGTCCATGCCTGGTGAGACATAAAGGTAAAACCCGAAGTTCCCAATCTAAGAAGTCTCACCAGTCGAAGCAGAAGCCACCAATTAACTTTAGTTGAACTGGGAAGGATGACAGCCACAGACAGCAGTAAACTGCTCAAAGAAGCTGACATGTTTTTGAAAGCATAAAACATACATTTTTATATAGTATAGTCTTTTGTTTTGCACGCAATGAGTGCAAAGGGGGCCGCCTTTGCACTCATTGGCAGAGTCAGTCTTGATGTCACATTGAGTTCCATCTCAGTATATTGTCCAGGATCATGGGATTAGATGATCCATCCTTGGAAATCTAAAAGTAGCAGAACTTCCCCAAATTCCAGGGAAGATGCCTGGGTGATTGTGAGCCCTTTGTCCATGTGGCTGGCACAAAAGTCAGTTGGCCCAATTCAGGATCCAGTAATCCCTCACCCAGCTGCTTCTATTGATCCTGGAGATGCTGGTTGTTTGAGTCCTTTGTTGGAGTGATGGCCCAGAAGCAGGGGCAGCCTCACCTCTCCCGGGGGATAGGCAAACCTTATTTTTGCGCACCCCCCTGGTGGCTCCTGGATGCCCTCGCGCATGCACGCTGGCATCCCGCATGGCCCCGCGTGGCCCCGCGAGTGCGTCCTGCGCGGTGGCGCGCACACGCGGCGACTTCCCAGCCGGCTGCGCATGCGCGGTGGCGTCCTGCCCGGCCGCGCGAGTGCGTCCCGAGTGTTGTCCCAATCTGGGTCATGATGTGTCAGTGAAAGGTTACCAAGGTGGCTTCATACTCCAAAGAGTTATATATAGAATTACAAAACACAAGAATATTAAACACACACATAAGGATTCCAGTATCTACTGATCAGTGGATCCTAGAAGCAGCAATTTCTCAGAACTCTAGAGGTTTGGGGATGATCCAGGGGTTGGGGTGCATGCAAGAGGATTCATAGGGAAGGAATAAAGAGATCTTATTCATGATTATGAAGGCAGGAAACCTCAGCCAGGGATGATGGGGTTTGTAGGAGCAGAAGCCAGCTGCAGCAGCAAAGAGAAAGGAGAAATAGTGAGTCAAGAAGGATACAGAGAGGTAAAGATAGGTTAAAAATATTCTTTTTATTGGGGGATAGTTTCACAGTTTGAGGGAGAAAAGCCGTTCAAAACAATGTATCTCCCAGACCCAGCTCTGCTGCAGGTCATCTCCTGGTCTTCCGCCAATTCAGTTTTTCACAGTGAGGGAGGTTATGGCTTGACATCACTACTGCTGCTGCTGCTGCTGCTGCTGCTTCTACTACTACTTTATCCAAGGTGCTGAATCTATTTTGGAGAGAAATAACAACACCATGGGTAAGTCCTTTCAAGTTCAAACTTAAATCCAGAATGGATTTTAGCATTACAAAGTGCCTTATGTGGGCAACACCAGGCATATGTGCTAGTTCCTAATAAAATCCAATGTATTTCCAAACTATAGATGGATAGTCAAAGAGAAGTTGTGAAATTTTACAGAACTTGGAGCTCTGCTGAAAAAAATGTGAGATGGCATAGGTTTAGTATTGCTAACTGGCTGGGGAAAAATGGAATTGGGGAGCCAAATGGCCCAGGCTTCTCATGTGCTTTTACCAGCAGCTTATTATTCAGCAATCAGTGAAGCTTTCAGCACATGAAAATAAGCATTTTCACCTGTTCTTCTGTTAAAGGCCATTAAAAAACAGAAAAAAGGACACCCACCACAGCTTAGTACAAAGGGGGCTAGAAACAGAAGAGGCTCTCTAACAGTCACTGAGAACACTATCCTATGCTGTGCATATGGATTGGAATTAGGTCAAGATTAAACTTGGAGTGCATACTCTGTTGCTCAGCCCTAATTCTCCTTTCCTTTTGTATGTTCCTTAGTTCACTGGTCATTGATTAGCCTTTGAAACAATTCTAGTTGTATTATTCTTTACACTACAGAAACACTGAAGATTTAAGACGGCTTCAAAATATTTGTCTTATTTTGTTATTACAATTGTCCTCAAATTGACTTAGGCTACATCGGCACTGAAGATATATCAAAAACACAGTGTTTAAATTACACATAGTGTGAATGTGCAGACGAACACAGTTTTAGGGGCCTTAAACCATGTAAGAAAAGTCACGGCATACTCCAAAATAGACCCCACAATGTGCATCGGTGCATGTAGGTGTAAGCCACATCACATGCTGAAGCTGTTTAAGCAATTAGCACTTTTGCAGACTGCACATGCACATTGTGGCAGGGAAGGTTGGAAAAACATTCTTCAGGGTCATGAAGCTGCGAATGCTGCAGAAGCGGTAAAACCAGGTCGGAGCTGAACTGGGTCGGAGTCTGGAATCAGTCTATGCACTTTATGTTTGATAAACTGCACATTTATTTCATTTCCACCTTTGACACTTTCATCATTCATTACTCAGCCAGTGTAGATTTTATTTACAGTATTATATTCCCCCATTTTCACCCAGCAGGGGTCTCAGGGCGGATTACAATGTACATATACATGGGAAACATTCAATGCCATGTAGACACACAACATAGACAAGCACAGAGGAAATTTAACATCCAACTTTCCATAAGGGAATTCTGGCCACCCAGTGGAGCTGTTGCTTCACCATCCATTTGTGACATTGATGAAGTACTTCCTCATTCATTGCAGGATTGCTGGAGTTTTTTAAATTGGTGTCGTAAATTAGTTAAATTAGCCTCCCCGCTAGGTGGTACCACTACCTACATTTCCTACTTGACAGATGCAACTGGCTTTTGGGCTGCAAAGATTGACAGCAAGCTACACAAATTGACTGGACACTCACTCCAACCCAGGCTGGCTTCGAACTCATGACCTTTTGGTTAGTAGTGAACTTAATGCAGCTGACTCCCAGCCAGCTGTGCCACAGTCCCAGTGATGTCCTTGGACTAATGAGCTGTGCACCATGACATGATAGATCAGATCAGGGGTCAGGAACCTTTTCGACTCAGAGAGCCATAAAAGCAAAATATTTGGAAATTTATTTCAGTGAGAGCCATATAATATATAAAATATATTTTAAGACTGAATTCAACTAAATGTGAGTATATATGTACATTCTATGAGAAAAGGATTCCCCCGGCAGAATGACGGGACACTTCAGACCTGGCTCTGCAAAAGGCATGCTTAGGACTATGGGAAGGAAGAGAAGATGGAAGGGGAGAAGGAAGAGAAGATGGAAGGGGGAAAGAAAGACAGAGGAAATAAAGGAGGGAGGGGGAGAGGAAGAAAGAAAAGAAGAATGAACTATGGAAAAGAAAGAAAAGAAAAGTAGGAGAGACACAAGGAGGGGGAGAAAGAAGGAAATGAGAAGGGAGGAAAGGAAAGGGTGGGGAAAAGGAAAGGGAGTAAGGGAAATTTAAAATAATAAGAGGAAGGAAGAGGGAGGGATGGCTAATGGAGGAAAGGAAGGGGAGAGAGGGAGGGAAAAGGAAGGAGAGAATGAAAGAATGGAAGGGGAAGGAAGGAGCAAAGAGGGAGAGAGGAAAGAAGGTAGGGAGAGAGGGAGGAAAATGAATGAAAGTAAAAGAGAGGGAAAAGAAAGGAAGAGGAAGGAAAGAAGGAAGGAAGGGGGAGGAGGGCACGGGGCCAAGGCGGACCTTGGTGTCGACGTCGGCGAGGCAGTCCCTCTGGAAGATGTCGAAGAGGCAGCGGCTCTTGAGCTGCCTGACAATGAGGGCAATGAGCTGGGCGTCCCCCGGAGGCAGCGAGGCCGGGTCTGCAGTGCCAGGGCCAGGCCCGCCTCCACCACCTCCCCCGAGGCCCGTGGTGGAGGACGAAGAGGAAGACAAGGATGAGGCGCTGCCCTACCACCGCCTCCGAGCTCTGCCATCCCCGGCAAAGAGAGTGCAGGGTCCCGAGAGCAGTGGGGGATGAGGAAGAGGCAGTGATGGTGGCACGGAAGCGGCAGTCACAGCGCATTTGCATCACTCCTCCCGGTTTTACGCTGGGAAACCCAAGCCCGAGCTGCTCTGGAGAGCCAGATGCAATCATGAAAAGAGCCACAGCTGGCTCCCGAGCCATATGTTCCCTATGAAGGAATATATTCCATGAAACACATTCTTGTAGGGACCTGAAACCATGGATAATAGTGAAACCTATATTTTGCCTATACCTGGGTTGGAAGTTTGATATAGAAAAACAGTGGAGGATCTAGAGAAGCCCATAAATACTCCTGGGGGAGATGTTTTTAGAACCTACATAAGTGAAACATGGCTATTGAGTTCATGACTAAGAAGGGTTGGTTTGGATTAACAATCATTCAGTCTGATATTGACGGTGAAACACTGAGCTGTCTTTTTCAATGGATGAAAGGTTTCTCTAGGTGCTTTCTTTCCTGGAAGCAGCCAACCAAACAAGCCAACATACAAGGTGAAGAGAATCAAGTGGGAGACATGAAAATTGAAGGGAAGAAAAAGATGATAGCCTGACTGTGATGAGTGAGACCATTAAGTGAAAAAGAAAAAAAAGAACCCCTCTTGGTGCTGTTGTTAGCTACTTGGCCCATTAGCTAAGCTCCCGAATAGCAAAGAGGCATTGAGAAGCAGCCAGCACAGCTGTGTGAGGAGCACACACAAAATACAGAAGGAACAGATCAAAGGAGAGGATTTTTGCAGTTGCACCTGGACCTCTTTTGACTGCATTTTCATTGCAGAAAAATATAGAAGAGAAATGCACCTAAAGGATGGAGAATTTGGCACCTTCTCCTAGCAACCTCAATTGCATTGAAAGGCAAATTCACACCTGGCTTTGCTGTTTTGCCCTTCCTGCTGCCAGCTGCCCATAGTATAAATCTAGCCATGTAGCAATGTCAAGAAGCCACTGTGCTTTTTGGCTGAAGGACTGGAGACCTTCACCAAAAATATAAAGCACAGGGTTCACTAGTGAATGGATCATACGTGAAAGAGGCAGTATAGCCTTTGCAGCCAAGGCACAAGTGTGTGCTTTCCACCTATGCAACTGTGAAGCTAAGAGGAAATTGAAAGACACCTGGGAAGGTCAAGAGCTTGAACATTGTTTCCATCCTAAATATCTTGGTGTCACCTTGGATTGAACACTAACATAGGAAATTCTGCATGAACACCAAGCACAAAGTGGCTTAATGCAATAACATCCTGCAGAAACTTACTGGCAGTGCATGGGGCGCAGGCCCCAAATTATTAGGAACATCAGCCCTAGGGTCTTACTCAACTTCTGAGTATGTCTACCCTGTTTGGCAGGTGAACATAGCATTGAACAAAACATGCAGAATAATCACAGCATGTCTTAAACCTACACCTGTCGAAAAACTCTACAAGCTAGCTGGCATTGCTCTCCACCCCCATGTGCGAGGGGAAGTTGATCCTAACTGTGAGAGAAATAAGGTTGAACACTGTGAAAGCCATCCATTGCATAGTTATCAGCCTCCTTCCAGTAGGCTCAAATCAAGGAAAAGTGCAAGGGTTCAAACTTCTCAATAAGGTAAGGACGCACACTCAGAACGATGCTGGTAATGGACCTCCATTTATTTCAAAGGACAACAATGCTTCTGATGCCAGAGTTGGCCACACACTGCAACAAACTTAGCTTATATACAAATGAACCTCCCTTTTCCTGTCAATCAAGCACATAGACACCATCCCCCTAACCCAGGATGATGCAACACATTGCAAGACCTGCTCACGTTGGTGTGGTGTGACCCAAGACTTGCTCCCAGCCCTGTGTATGTCCCCAAGGCCACCACCTGGCGGGGATTATCTTGCTGGAAGGGTATGAGATAAGAGCAATGCCAGCTCTGATCGACAGACCATTACAGAAAAGCTTAATGACAACCACCACTCCTCTTAATGTTTCCCCAGCAATAGCAAGAGTACCTCTCTGGGCAGCTAAACCAGGAAACCCTAATTGGATGGCCCCCCATGAGGGTCTTCCTCCAGGAGCAAACCAAGAATGGGCAAGATCTGCGCATGTGACCCCACTCCTGCGTGCACTGCACTGGCTTCCCATCGAATTCCGGGTCTCCTTCAAGGTGTTAGTTCTAACTTTCAAGGCCTTATATGGTTTGGGGCCAGTGTACTTGAGGGAGCGTCTTACCCCATACAAACCCAGAAGATCACTGCGCTCAGAGGGGCTTAATCTACTAGAGGTCCCTAGTATTAAGATCTGTAGGCTGTCGAGCACCAGGCAGAGAGCATTTACAGTGGCCGCTCCGATCCTCTGGAATTCTCTGCCGGAGGAGATACGAGCACTACGGGGTTTGTTGGCCTTCCGCAAGTCTGTGAAGACTTGGCTATATAGGCAGGCATTTGGTCCCAACTGATGCCTCCTTAGTTGCCAGCTGCCAACATACCGTCCTTGGGTATATGTCTTTTATCTGTTTATTGATGTTTTATTGATTTTATGCTGTAAACCGCTCTGGGCTCCAGAGAGAGCGGTCTACCAAATCGAATTTATAAATAAATAAATAAATAAACTTGGAAGTCCCTGAACAGACTCAGAAGCGGAGTGGGCAGATCAAAAGACAACCTGGCAAAATGGCATTACCTAATAGAATCCCACACCTTGTGTGCCTGTGGAGCAGAACAGCCAACTCCGCATCTGTATGCTTGTCCACTATGACCTGCCTCATGTACAGAGGAAGAATTGTTGGAGGCTACAGACAATGCCATTGCTGTTGCTCATTTTTATTCAAGAGACCGCTTCTGCTCCTTCTATTTTTATCAGATTTATACTAATTTATGCAATTCTATGATACAAAATAAATAAAATAAAATAAATAAAAGCTGGTAAATACTGGAACAGAAAATATGCAGTTCCCACGGTATATCAGCAATTTAAATTTAAAACAGTTTACAGGCATACAGAACATATGTCCCACTGGAAAAAAAAACTTCAACAAAACCAGTTAATTGCCAAACATCTGTCTAAATGAATAAGCTTCTTTGCCTTTAGCTCCCAACATCTCCATTTCTTAGAAGCAAAGCTAGCAATAGGACTTGGAAGAGTTTGTTTTAGTGGCTTCAAGTGGCCAAGATTCCAGGTGTAATCATCCAACAAGTAACATATCCCTATGTTCTGACTGACAATGGTCCATCTGGGTTGACTCTCCCAATCCATAGATGTTAACTGCATGTTTAACAAGGAAACAAAAATGCCCAGCCATTCTAGCAAGCTGTTTTGCATCATTTGGAAAGAATAAAAAGAACACCCCACTTGATGCTCAATTATGACATGTTCCTCCTTCATTTCAGTCTTGGTCCGTGATGCCTTTCTTCTTCTTTCCCCCTTTTAAAAAACGGGACATGTGTACTTAACTCTCTCAGCATGCCGGAAGGCTTTTAAAATGCCATCACGCTGATGTTAAAATAATAAGGTTCACTGAGTTGGCAAAAAAATGATTGCCTTTTTTATTGTTGCTCAGCTTGCATCGGGAAGCTGCGACATAATTCCAAAGGTTATGGCTTTTAAAGCAGAAGAGTTGCTGTGTCCTCCCCCTGAATGCTAGCTGAGACAGGTGGGAGATGTGTTTGTGTATTTGTGTCTGTGTGGACACTGTGAATTCCAGCATATATGCCAGCTAATCATGCCTCCTACAAGTGAATTTGGGTTTAATTCAGTGTTCTTCCTTCCTTTAATTTCCTGGGATTTTTTTTCCTGCTTCTTCTGCCTTGCATGAATATTTTCTTCCCACTGGAGTAATACATTGGAGAAAAAAAGGAACTCACAAAATAAGTCAGGGGTGCGGGCGTTTTGGGCTGTTTTGCTTTTTTGCCAAATGTAGGCTTGAAATTCCCTGGGGAAGATGAGGAAATCAAAGTGAAGATGAGGAAAAGTAGCACTGCATAATCACTTATAGCAGCTGCCTCTCAATGCTGCAGATTTTCAATATGAGATGAAGAAGGGATGGAGAGGTTTATAGATTTCTAGAGTTGGAAAGAGCCTCAAGGACCATCTAGTTCAACTCTCTGCCATGTAAATCATTCCAAACATTTACCAGCCATACACTATTTTAAAACATCCAATGGAGAAGCATTAATTTCATAGAATCATAGAGTTGGAAGAGGCCACCAGGGGCATCTAATCCAATCCCATTCTGCTAAACAGGCACACACAGTCAAATCACTCTTGATAGCTGTGTTTCTCAACCTGGGAGTTGAGACCCCTGGGGGGGGGGTCATGAGGGGATGTTAGAGGGGTCACCAAAGACCATCAGAAAGCACAATATTTTATGTTGGTCATGGGGGTTCTGTGTGGGAAGTTTGGCTCAATTCTATCATTGGTGGGGTTCAGAATGCTCTTTGATTGTAGATGAACAATAAATCCCAGCAACTTCAATTCCCAAATGTCACGATCTATTTCCCCCAAAATCCACCAGTGTTCACATTTGGGCATATTGAGTATTGGTGCCATGTTTGGTCCAGATCCATCATTGTTTGAGTCCACAGTACTCTTTGGATGTAGGTGAACTACAACTCCCAAACTCAAGGTCAATGCCCACCAAAACCTTCCAGTATTTACTGTTGGTCATGGGAGTTCTGTGTGCATAGTTTGGTTCAATTCCATCACTGGTGAAGTTCAGAATGCTCTTTGATTGTAGGTGAACTATAAATTCCAGCAACCACAACTTCCAAATGACAAAATGAACCTCCCACACAACCCCACCAGCATTCAAATTTGGGCTTATGGGGTATTTGTGCAAAATTCGGTCCAATGAATGAAAACACATTCTTGAATATTCCGATTCATAACAGTAGCAAATTTACAGTTATGAAGTAGCAACAAAACTAATGTTATGGTTGGGGGTCACCACAACATGAGTCATGGCATTAGGAAGTTTGAGTACCATTGCAATAGATGTTCATGCAGTCTCTATTTAAAAATCTACAATGAAGGTGATTCTACCAGACTCCAAAGCAGTGTATCTCACTGTAAAACATCTCTAGCCATCAGGGCATTCTTGTTTGTGTTGAATTTTTCCCCTGAAATTTGAATCTACTGCTCCATGTCTTTGTCTTTGGAGCAGCAGAAAATACGTCTGCTCCATCTTCAATACATTTAAACTTGGCTGTCATGTCCCCTCTTAAGTTTCTCTTCTCCAGGGTAAACATATCCACCTCCTTAAGCCATTCTTCACAGGACTTGGCTTCAGACCTTTTGGTTGCCCTTCTATGGACATGCTCTGGCTTATCAATATCCTCAACTAACTCCTCTGTTCTTTTCTTGTACAATGTAATGGCACCATGTTTCTATATTTTCAAATTTGTTCACTGTCCAACTTTTGCTAAAGAGAAATTAGCCCCATCAGAAAGCAGGCAATACACATAAACATGGAAACACGATGCTCTTTTCCTTTCCAGTTAACTAGGTTCTCTTTGGAAAGAAGTTCATTTCTCCTCACTGCTCTTTTTGCCTCTTTTCTAAACAACAGAAGCTACATCCGAGCTTCCAGTCCCCAGGTGCTACTAAGTGGGAAATAAATAAATTAATGAACCCTGCCTCACAGCTGAGTTGCCCAGGTGTTTTCTTAAGTCCAATATTTATTCACTCAGTTTTCTAAATTAGCCCCCTACATACTAATGTTCTCCTGTTTTGCATCCAACTACAAATAATTAATACACTCACTAAATGCTACTTCAGTGGAGTATAAAGCCCAATGCAACCACTAATGGTAACATAAAAGCTTACTGCCAGACACATAAAGGAAGTTTTGCAGTCCACTCTTTGCACAGCAACCAAACAAAGCTATTTCCACATTCTTAAGGAAGTGTGTTATTTAAGAGTTTCTGCATATGCCAGAAAATTCATAGGGGAAATTGGACTTAGATTTTTGGGGAAAATGCTGTTGTGGGCACTAATTACTAAAATCCTTGGATTTTTGATAGATCTATGCCTCAATTTTGTGACAAAAGGAGGAAAAACAGATTTTTTAAAAAATAACACAGCAACAAGAGACAGAGCATCTCTAAATACATTTAAGAGTTGTGCATGTTTCAAAGTGCAAAATGTAAAAGCATGATTGAAAACAAACAGGCGTTTGAAAAGACAGGTACAATCATTGGCATACCTCTCAGTGGACTTCATTTGGCTCTTGGACTGCATTTGGCTTGTGTACAACAATTTTGCTAGTTGTTAATGTCACCACTACTGCCATTACATTCAATGATATGAGTACATTTTATGGCTTTGTACGGTTTTCTATTTATTTTAAATGTTTTAATAGTATTCTATGATTGTTTTAATTGTTTTATAATTGTTGAGGAATCAAATTGTTGCCGGCTGTCAACTGCCTTGAGTCACCTTCGGGCTGAGAAAGGTGGCATACAAATATGGTAAATAAATAATATAGAGCAGTTTTGATTTATGAGTTCCATTAGTACCCCCCATTAATTTTTTTTGTTACTAAGGATTCTATATTATCTGCTATGGGAGGAGATCCATGGAGGTGTCACCATGAGTTTCAACTCTGCATAATAGCAATTTCTGATACTACTGAACTCCACTTATTCAAATATGAAATATGTCAAATATATAAAACAATGGTAGAAAGACAATTGCTTTCTTAAGGGAATGGGCACATGTGTACCACATCAGTAGGATCCAGGTCCTGGTTATACAGACTGTGTGTTCAATGACAGGCACCTTCTAAGTCAGCAGTCCTCAAAGCTTGCAAGCTGAGGGCTAGTTCATGGCCCCCCTCAGACTGCTGGGGACGACACTATAGTTTAAAAAATGTGGTATCCCAGCCTCGTAGTGTGACCCCCCCCCCACCTCCTAGTGTGGCCTCCCTCCCTTGTGTGACCCCCCAGCCTAGTGGGCCAAGTCAGGTACCCTTAGTGCCAGAGGATCAGGTCCAGGATGAAGAGGATGAATGGCCTGAGTTGGACACATCTATGGATGCAGACCTATCATGGAATAATGCTTGGTTGCATGGGAATTGGCCCGAGGAAGGGGTTAATGAAGATTCAATGGAAGTAAGCTTTGAAACTGCAAGTGAGAATTCTTTCGACCTTGACTCTCACAGAAATCCTTCTCCTTTGCCAGCTGGGGCTGAGAGAATTAGGGAGGAGGACCTTTCCCACCAAGATAGTCCACCTGGTGCGAGTAACGAGCAAGGGAGTTTTGATCGAAGAGTGAGCATCCGTTCGAAGCGGAGAGATTGGAATGTAAAGCATGGGATTCAATGGAACCCCAGAAGAGAGATTTGCTTTTAAGACTGGCCCTGGGAAAAGTCCAGTAGACTGGAAGCGACGTTTGGACTGAACGGTTCTGTACACCAAGTCTCCAAGATCAAGACATTGCTGGGGCTGATTTTGCCTGGAGCTCCAAGTACCTTGTTGACCGTTGTTTCGGTTTGCCTAGACTCTAAGTTCCTGTTTCGGCCACCGGAGCGGCCTGCCTTCCTTTTGGATTGCTTTCATTGGGACTCACTCCGTTTGGGAGAACTTTTGCAGTATTACTTTGGGACTTATGTTTGCTTCTTCCCTTTACCTTTTTGGACTATATTATTCTAAATAAAAGTAGTTTCTAGACCCGCATGTGTGTGTGTGGTCTAGGGGGGGGCACGTTCCTGGTCTGAGACGCAACAAAAAAAGATTTATGAAAACTCTACATACATTAGATTCTTGCTTATCTGACATAAATGGATTGGCAGAACATTGGATAAACAAAAATGTTGGATAATGCAAAGTCTCCTACTGTTACCTGTCCAACATGGTGCTAGATATTTGGAATACTAGCAACAGGGACTCAAAAGGTTAAGGCAAGGCAAAGCCTCAGTGCTAGAGTGGCCCAGCAGGAAGTGCCCTGATGCGAAAGAGGAGCATGGAAATCACAGACGGAAGGAGAGAGGATGCTTCCACTTCTGGTCCTGCCTCCCCCCCCCCCCCCCTTTTTTTCTCCCTCCTTCTCCTCCTTTCTCACCTTTTTTGCTTATTGGGAATGGAAAGAGAGTGGGGAGCACTCCTTTAATTGAAGGGAAATGCTGGAGGAGAAGAGGGGCATGGGATAAGATGGAATGTCAGATAAGCAAAGATCGGATAAGCAAGACTCTATGTGTCTTATTTGTAATGCAAAAAACATGAAAGAACAATGCAATATTTAAAGTATAATTCTAACAACATAAACTTACCAGTATTTTAATGGGAAATGTGAGTCTGCTTTTGGCTAATGATATTGTCAAGTAAATGAGGATTTTTGTTGTTGTGGGTTTTGTTGTTGTTGTGTGCCTTCAAATAGTTTCAGACTCAGGTTGACCCTAAGGCTACAATTTAGGGTGGGCACTGGGTAAATGACCTTGGAGAGGCAATTCCAGCCTGTGGACCTTAGTTTGGGGATCCCTGTATCCAACTCTATGATTTCTGACTTGATAAGGTCCCAAACAAAGGATGGAAAATGAAATATAATCTTTCAAAACAACCTGTTTGCAATATTTATTTTATTTATTTATTTATGGCATTTTACCCTGCTCTTCTCAACCCCCGAGGGGGGACTCAGAGCGGCTTCCAAAAGGCATAATTTGATGCCTACATCACAATTGCAGTATAAAACACAAGATAAAACCCTCCAGCATTCGACACTAAAATACATTAAAATACAATTATATTCACACATCCTATGCATTCACCTATGTTAAAAACAGTGTTCCATCCATAAAAGCATTGAGCCCTATTCACCAACTTTCCATTAAAACAACTAAAGTGCTGTCCTGTGCTACTATACGAACGCCTGGTCCCACATCCAGGCTTTCACTTTTTTCCTAAATGTCAGGAGGGATGGAATTGATCGTGCGTCGCTAGGGAGCGCATTCCACAGACGGGGAGCCACCACCGAGAAGGCCCTCTCCCTCGTCCCCACCAGCCGCACCTGGGAAGCCGGCGGGAGCGAGAGCAGGGCCTCCCCGGATGATCTTAAAGTACGAGGTGGGACGTAGCGGCAGATGCGTTCGGACAAGTAAGCTGGGCCAGAACCGTATAGAGCTTTAAAGGTCAACACCAGCACTTTGAATTGAGCCCGAATTGGACCGGCAGCCAGTGGAGCTGACACAACAGGAGGTGGTATGCTCCCTGTATGTAGCTCCAGTTAGTAGTCTGGCTGCGGCCCGTTGCACTACTTGTAATTTCCGAACTGTCTTCAAAGGCAGCCCCACGTAGGGTGCATTGCAGTAATCTATTCGAATGTGACCAGAGCGTGGACGACCGTAGCCAGATCAGACTTCCCAAGGTACGGGTGCAACTGGCGCACGAGTCTTAACTGTGCAAAAGCTCCCCCAGCCACCGCTGAGACCTGGGGCTCCAGGCTCAGCGATGAATCCAGGATCACTTCCAAGCTGCGAACCTGCGTCTTAAGGAGGAGTGTAACCCCGTCCAACACAGGCTGTAACCCTATGCCCTGTTCGGCCTTTCGACTGACCAGGAGGACCTCTGTCTTGTCTGGATTAAGTTTCAATTTGCTAGCCCTCATCCAGTCCGACACAGCAGCCAAGCACCGGTTCAAAGTCTGGACAGCCTCCTTGGTGACAGGGGGGAAGGAGTGACAGATCTGGATGTCATCTGCGTACAGATAACACCTTACTCCGAAACTCCGAATGATCTCTCCCAGCGGTTTCATGTAGATGTTAAATAACATCAGGGACAGAACTGAACCCTGAGGGACTCCACAAGACAAAGGTTGCGGAGCCGAACAGGTGTCACCCAATAACAACTTCTGGGTACGACCTTCCAGAAAGGATTGGAGCCACTGCAATGCAGTACCCCCAAGCCCCATATCTGCTAGGCGACCCAGAAGGATACCGCTGAGAGGTCCAGCAGAACCAACAGGAACACACTCCCCCTGTCGAGTTCCCGGCGTAGATCATCTACCAAGGCGACCAAGGCTGTTTCAGTACCATAATATATACCACACTCAGGGATAGTAAAATATAACAAATTGTATTGAGGCTTCCAAATAAGCACTATAATATCATGTAACTATCACAACAATTATATATCTTCAAAAATACAACATAAACCGAGTGAACATATTAGTTTCACTCACGATGCTGGCAGTAGCCCTTCAATGGGTAAAGTTCAGTTCTTTCCGTAGATTTTCTGTATTTGTATCCAGGACCCGATGGTCACCTCTATTTTCTTCTAGACCCAATGGTCAACATAAATTTAGTTATAATCCGCGGCCCGTTGGCCAAAACAAATCAATCAGAATCAAAGGTATTAGTTGGGTTTCCGCCAGTCGTCGCGAACTCCAATGCGCAATATCCCCTCCGTTTAGTAGTTATCGCTGGGCAGTCCACCTACGGGTAAATCCATGTCCGGTTACCGACCCGTTTCGATCAAATCTTCGTCAGGGTGGCCCCAAAATACACAGAGATGCACAATAACAGTATATCTGTAACATAAACATATACAATAGTATCCCATATAATACACAGAAAGATAGTAACAAAGGGTAGGAGTTAATTCTCGTTACTCACCAATATAAATCATATAAATGCTCAATAGCATAGCTGATATCTCAGCTTACAAGTAACTCGCCCACATGGCGTAGACCACAATCTGGTAAAAGCTAAGGCTGAGAGGCTGCTTAAGTGCCTACCAGTGGTGCAAACAAATTGATTGATTGATTGATTGATTGATTTTATTATTCATGAGTCGCCCTCCACGTCAGTGCTCCGGGCGACTTACACATAAAACATATAAAACAGTTCAATAGTTAACATACAATGGATAGAGGCTTCTTAGAGTCCCTTAAAGCAGCAGGTCTGTTAGGCTTAAATTCTCATTGAGGCCTAATGGTTGCTCGCATTTGGTGCGGATTATCCACATCCGCTCACATTTGAGTAACGTAGTATGAATGTCTGCATGTGGTGGTACTGTCACTTGCTGTAATCCTACAAATTTAAAGTCTGGCTTCGATTTATGTGTTGTTTTAAAATGCCTGTACAGGAATGTTTCTTCATTACCTGCTAAAATGCGGTTTTTGTGCTCCCCTAATCTTGTCCTTAAAGATCTTTTTGTCATACCAACATAATATCTAGGGCACGAGAAAAATAATAGATAAATGGCCCTCTCAGAAGCGCAGGTGAAGAACTGTTCGAGCTTGATAGGTCTGGCATTGCCTGGCAGTATAATCTCTTTCAGTGGTGATAAAAAATCGCACATATTGCAGTGCCCGCATCTAAACGAACCCGCTTTAAAGTTGCTCTTGATTGTCTGTTTCTTACAATGGTCTGTTCTTATAAGCCAATCTTTAATATTTTCCGTTCTTTTGAAGGCTGGTATAGGCATCTTTTCCAGGCCCTTAATATCTGATATTAGGGGCCAATGTTACTATCTTTCTGTGTATTATATGGGATACTATTGTATATGTTTATGTTACAGATATACTGTTATTGTGCATCTCTGTGTATTTTGGGGCCACCCTGACGAAGATTTGATCGAAACGGGGTCGGTAACCGGACATGGATTTACCCGTAGGTGGACTGCCCAGCGATAACTACTCAACGGAGTGGGATATTGCGCATTGGAGTTCGCGATGACTGACGGAAACCCAACTAATACTTTGATTCTGATTGATTTGTTTTGGCCAACGGGCCGCGGATTATAACTAAATTTATGTTGACCATTGGGTCTAGAAGAAAATAGAGGTGACCATCGGGTCCTGGATACAAATACAGAAAATCTACGGAAAGAACTGAACTTTACCCATTGAAGGGCTACTGCCAGTATCGTGAGTGAAACAAATATGTTCACTTTCGGTTTATGTTGTATTTTTGAAGATATATAATTGTTGTGATAATTACATGATATTATAGTGCTTATTTGGAAGCCTCAATACAATTTGTTATATTTTACTATCCCTGAGTGTGGTATATATTGTGTGTAGACTGATAGTAACTAGATTGTTTGTAGTGTTTAGTGTTTCAGTACCATGTCCCGGCCTAAAGCCAGACTGTGCCGGATCAAGATAATCAGTGTCTACCAAGAATCCCTGGAGTTGCGAAGCCACCACACGTTCCATGACTTTGCCCAAATAGGGGAGATTGGAAACTGGCTGATAGTTCACTAATTGAGTGGGGTCCAGTGATGGTTTCTTCAACAGCGGTTTTATAACAGTTTGCTTTAAGCTGGCTGGAATTTTGCCCTCCTGTAAGGAGGCATTAACCACCACCTTCACCCACTCTGCCAAACCCCCTCTGGCTTCATTGATCAGCCAGGATGGGCAGGGGTCTAGGATGCATGTGGTAGGCCTCGCTTCCCCAAGGATCTTGTCTACATCCTCGAGCTGAACCAATTGAAACGAATCCATTAAAACCGGACAAGCAGATGCTCGTGTCACATCCCCAGAGACCGCTGTTAAAGTGGTATCGGAACGGATCAGCGCCACTTTGTCTGTGAAGCCCTGAGCAAACTCCTCGCAGCGTACCGCCGAGCCATCAGGGATCTCGCACTGTGGCGGATTTAGTAGTCCTCTGACGACTCGGAACAGTTCAGCTGGACGGTTTTTAGCAGTGGCCACCTTGGCGGCAATGGATGTTTTTTGTGTAGCCTTCGTTGCTGCGTCATACATCCTCAAATAAGAGGCCAGACATGCATGGGCTGATCCGCTCCGCTTCCGATGCCATACGCACTCTAGCCTCCTCTTTTTTCGCTTCATCGCTGCCAGCTCCTCAGTAACCCAAGGAGCTGGTTTAGCTCGGTTACTCGAGAGGGGGCGTTCTGGAGCGATCGTGTCAATAGCCCCTCGTCATCTCCCTATCCCAGAGAGAAATGAGAGCCTCAACAGGGTCACTTACCGAGGAGGCGGGAAAATCCCCAAGAGCTGTCAGGAATCCATTCGGATCCATAAGTCTTCTGGGGCGGATCGTTCTAATGGGTCCACCACCCCTGCGGAGGTGGAAAGGCACAGTGAGTCTAAACCTGACCAGGTGGTGGTCAGTCCATGGCAAAGGAATGTTGGTCAATTCCTCCACTCCGCCACCTTCTTCCCATCCCTGACAGAAAACCAGATCTAGCGTGTGTCCTGCACTATGGGTGGGACCTGATATTAGTTGAGACAGGCCCATGGTTGCCATGGCGGCTATGAAGTCCAGAGCCGCACCAGATAGAATGGTCTCGGCATGGACGTTGAAGTCCCCCAGCACAATGAGCCGTTGGGGCTCCACCGCCAGGCCCGAGACCACTCCGGCTAGCTCCGGTAGGGAGACTGTACTGCAGCGGGGTGGTCGGTATACTAGCAGAATCCCTATACAAAAAGAGCAATATGGCTCTTTTTGTACTTAGTGATCTCTCCAGCCACCAATAAACTTATTTTCCCTTCTGGTTTTCCCAGTCAGTCTTCATTTGTCCATCTGCAATGTCTTTCCATTCCATTGAGTTATTATAATATACAACAATAAAGATAATGTGTGTTTTAATTGCGGCATTAGCATTCCAGTCATCAACATATAAAGCCCCAAGTGAAGACAAAAAAGCTGATATGCCATTTATTTCTAAAGATCAGATTCTAGAACCTAAACACCCTCTTGCCAAAATAATTAGAAGTGGGGAGAGGGATAACTACCAGCAGTCATTTCTTTTCAACAGCATACAAATGTGGCTTTATATTTGTTTATAGATTAGTGAAATAGGAAGTAATTATAGTAGAACAACTGGGAGAGATTTAATATGACTTGAATAAAATTCTGACCACATATGCACAAGGTTACTAAGGCTATTAAAGAGAGGTAGATTGAAAGCAATTGGGGAGGGGGGTATTTATTAAACCATTTACCCTCAACTGAAATACAATCATCTTTTAAGAGAACCTTAAGAGGCCAAGCAAACAGTGGCAAAGGTTATTTTCCCATTGTATGCATTTAACATGGGGAGTGCATTTTGTTGGAGATTATATATGACTTGATACACTAGTGTCATTAGGGGGTTGTAGAGATTCTAACCGCATAAAAATTAACACCAAAATTATTTATATTTTTCCTTCTAGTTTCAATTGAAACTGCTCCCTCCCCCCTCCCCCCTCCCTCTTTCTCTCTCATCAAAAAGTCTCCTACATGACTTGCTGTATCTGGACCAAACTTGGTATTTCTCAATTTAAAATACTGAAGCTCTCGCCCCTCCAAAACTGTGAGAAAATGTATGCAGTGCTCAGATACAATTACCAGAGGGAGGAAAACAGAGACAAAGAGATGAGAAATGAGATGAGAGGTGAGAAATGGAGGAGGGCAACCATAGACATGGAGGCATTCAAGCATTTTAATTGGGGTACACACACACTGGTGAAGGGATGGGGTACAGGGACCTGGGTGAGAGGAGTGACTGCTGACCTTGAAAAATCTAGGTTTCCCACATCTCCAGGTGAAGGGGTGGCCTGGCTGGAGACCCTCCCAGTCCACTTTTGCCAACAATATTTCAGATGGAAAGAAACCTAAGCCTGCCCACCAACTGCCACTTATGTGTGGTTCAGACTCCGCAAGATCTGTGCTATTGTTATGTGCTCAAAAATACAAAAGGAAAAGAAAGGAAGAAAGTAGAAGAAAGAGAGGAAGGAGAGAAGAAAAGTGAAGGGGGTGGGAAGAGAAAGGAAACCAAGTAATGGAAGAAAGAAAAAAAGGAAAGTGGGGAAGGAGTACAACTGCAAAAAAAGAATGAAAGAAAGAAAGAAAGAAAGAAAGAAAGAAAAGAGGGGGCAAGAAATAAAGAAATGAAAGGAAGGAACATGGGAAGTTGGAGATAGAAAAGAAGATGGGAGAAAGGACAGCAATGAAAAAGAGAAAACATGGAGGATTTAGAAGGTAGAGAAAAGGAGGAAAAGAGAAGAAAGAAACAGATGAAGAGAAAGGAAGGAAGGAAAAACAAGAAGAAAGGAATAAATGCACGGAATGTGTATGAGCAGATGGAATGGAGGAAGAAAAGAGGAATAGAAAAAAACAGAGGAAAAGGAGGAAGGGAAGGAAAAACAAAAAAGAAAGAAATGAATGAAGAAAATGTAAAGGCGGAAAAGTAGGAAAGAAAGAGAAAAGGGAAGAGAAAGGAAAAAAAGAACAAAAAGGAGGGAATAAAAAGACGGGAATGGGAAAAAAGAGATACAACATTTTTGTATCGTTGGGTACATGAAGAAATCCATGGAGTGACACATGAATTACCACAGTGTGTGTCAACCCTAGTGATGTCACTGGTTGGCAATTCATTAACATGGTCCTGTTGTACTGCTGCAACATAACTAAGGATCTTATATAGCATAGCATAGGTTGCGATGTTGAATTTCAGACAATAATTGTTGTAAGTTCTGGAAACTATTAGGCAACACTTCCCACTGGGAATTTAAGTTCTGAATTGGTTTGTCCTCACATGGTAAATGGGACACGGAAGAAAGGTCTTTGTGTCCTCAACATATCAATTAATATTAAAGAAACATCCAAAGAACAGAGCTCACCATATATCTTGGTAATTGATTCCACTGCTCCTTCGGAATGTGGGTTTGAACCTTTGTGGGAAATACAGGATTGTCAGATCAAGACCACTACAAGTCCTTAATGCACCTCTGATGTCACTGGAGACAAAAAAGAACAGGCAAAGTGGACTCCTCGGAAAGTCTACAACTCCTTGGAGATCAACAGCAGTAATATTTTTTTCAGGGCAGTGGTCTCAAGTTTTCCCTATACCAGGAATCCTAGGAGAGAGCGACCAGGAAATGGACATGAGCTTCAGGAATGCTGTTGTCATCCTGGAAACAGACTAAGCTAAAATAAATAATATCGCCAGGGGAAAGAAACGAGATAAAGCATCAGAATTATGGATGAAGAAACTGTGTAAAGCTTATTGTGCCATCAGGCCACACTTCTCAGGATAGTTTCATCTTTCTTTGCAGTTAAGTGAGATATGAGAGGAAACATACTGGGACAACAGATTCCTCAACATGTTGAACATATACCCAAAAGTAGGGGTGTGTGTTAGTCCCAGCTTCTTTGTCATCAATTCTTCCTCTCTCAGTATACATATTCAGAATGCGGCTGCCAGGCTACTTGCAAAAACACCTTTGAGATGCCACATAACTCCAACTCTGTTACTATTTAATATTTCTTTATTGTTTTATCATTGTCAACACAATTATTATACAATGTCTATTTTACAGCAAATTCATGTTGTTCATTACTAGCTACAATACAATACTTAAATCTTTGGCATCTGCTGTTATTTTTCTTGTACATTTTTTGTATCCCTCACCACTGTGCTCCCCTCCCATTCCCAAGCCATAGCTTTTGAATATCATTTGTCCAAAAATTTCATTTTCTTCTTTTGGAGGTAACTTGTTTTCTTTCTTCTTTAGTCCTTTTTCGATGATTTTTTTCCATACCTCATCGAAATCACTTTGTTCTACAAAATCTTTTTCTTCTTTCTTTGTATAATTAAATAGCATCATTTCTGACGTATTCCAGTTAACTTGTAAACCCGTTGTTTCCCCAAGTTTCTCTAGATGACCCTTTATTTTATCCATTTTTCCTACTATATTTTCTATAAATAACAATGTATCTTCTGCTAATAAGCTCACCTTCTGCTTTTCCTTTATTCCTACCCCTTCTAAGTTTTTATCGTTCCTAATGGCAATTGCAAATAATTCTATCACCATCGCAAACAAAATTGGTGATAGAGGGCATCCTTGTCTTGTTCCCCCTGTCACTTTTATTTCTTTTGTCACCCCATCGTTTATATTTACTACTGCTGAATTTCTTGAATAATATTGTTCTAGTAAAACTTTTATTCTACTTCATACTCCAAATTTATTCATAATTTCCCTTAAAGCCTGCCATTCCACACAGTCAAAAGCTTTAAATATATCTAATGATAGTATCCCTATTTTTATATTCCTCTCGTGAACCACACAAATTGTAATACTCTCCCTATCAGGTTTGACATTTGTCTTCCTTTTACAAACCCACATTGATCTTTTTTTATATATTTGTACATACATTTATTCATTCTATTGGCTATTATAGCAGATAGAATCTTTGCATCCTGATTAACTAGTGATATGGGCCTATATGATCCTGGGTCTGTTAAATCTTTATCAGGTTTTGGTATTAATATTATCAATGACTTCCTCCATGATTCTGAGATGTTCTCTCCCTTCATTATTCCATTGTACAATTCTGTTAATTTTGGGATCAGTACATCTCTAAAGCTCTTATAAAATTCTGTTCCCAGACCATCCAAGCCAGGAGCTTTCCGAAATTTAAATTCTTAATAACTCCCTCTATTTCTGTCTTCTCAATAGGTTGCTGCAACATTTCTTTGTCTTTCTCCTCTAACCTACTCTCCCAGTTCTCCTCCACATATTTCCTAATTTCCTCTATGGAGCTGGCTTTTGTTTGGTATATTTCCTTGTAGAACTCTTCAAAAACTTTCAATTTTTCTTTCATAGATCTACATGTTTTACCAGTTTTGTCTTTTATCGTATTTATTATACCTTCCATTTTCTTTTCTTTTTTTGGTGTGGATTTGGCTAACATCTTTGAGTTCCTATCACTAAATTCAAAAAATTCCCTCCTTAAGTATATTAAATTTTCTTGTACTTCATCTATTTCCATTTTTTACAGTTCTTTTTTAGCTCCAACTCTGTTACATTTGCACTGGCTTCCAACAGAATTCCTGGCCCTGTTTAAGTTGTTGGTTTTGACCTTTAAGGTGCTTTACGGTCAGGGGCCAGCATATCACTGAGACCGCCTCTCCCCTCTTCACTGCCAGTGGTCGCCACGACTCCTTCAACTAAACTTACTGTATGTTCCAGGCCCCAGGGAAGTACATCTCGAGAGCACAAGACGTAGGGCCTTCTCCATCTCTGCCCCTGTCTTGTGGAACTCCTTGCCTCCCCACTTGAGGGCCATGCGTGACCTGCGACTCTTTGCTCAGGCACTCAAGACCTGGCTTTTTAGCAGAGCTTTTAATGTCTAATGCAGTCTATTTGGTATTGTGTATTTTTAATGCTATTGTTTTATGTAAATCGCCTTGAGCATTTTAATGGAGGGCGATGAACAAGTGAGAAACTGATGATGATGATGATGATATTCCAGAATTCCATTGTTAACACATACATGTCTTAATTCCTTTATTTATGAATTTGGATATTATTGTTCAATGTGCAACATCCTTATTCAGTTCAATGCAATAAAAGTTATATGACTAATATTCATGTAAATGTGCATTCTCAAGTAATATACATGTGTCTTACTCTTGCTGAAAATAGAGGCAGTACCCCTCTACTTAGGGAGAGATAATATGGTAAACTGATTTGGGTTTTAGACTAGGATTCTTGGAGACCAAGATTTGAATTTTTGCCTGGAGATGAAAACATGCCTTGGGCAAGTCAGACTTTCTCAGTCTAGGAAGAATATGATAGCAAACCTCCTCTGAACAAATCTTACCAAGAAAATCTTACCAATGAAATTGTATGACATTGGCCCCTTCCACACTGCCCTATATCTCAGGAACTGATACCAGACCATCGGCTTTAAACTGGATTATATGAGTCCCCACTGCCAGATAATCTGGGGTAAACAGATAATCTAGGATCAGATCCTATGGCATAAGGACAGTTTGGAAGGGGCCAATGTTTCTATAATTTACAAAGCACACATGAACATTTGGTTTGACTCAACAATTGGTGAGTTCAGAAAAAAAGAGAGGACTGCAACTGGAGAGAGACTACTGTGCATATGTGTTAAATTTCATATCTCATTCATTGTACTGCCAAATATATACTGGAATATAAATTTTGATTGTGTTTGCAATACTGAATTATAGTTGGCCCCAAAGGACCCAGAAATTGATAGTCAAGCACACACAAAAAACAGCCAATTGGTCATAGATTACAGATTTGTGAAGTCTTTAACATTCATTGATATGTTGAGGGTACACGAAGAATCATGGAAAGTAGAAATGTCCATATGACTCCTTGCATTTTCCCTTCGCTTACTCCTTCTTGATATGCCAAAATGTCTATAATTCATCATAGTTTCTCATTTTTACTAACACCAAACCAGATTCTGATTGTCTGTGCATGGGTAATACACCTCCCGCCAGGTAACCAATAAGGCAAAAACACCAGTGGTTGGATGAAAATTGGCCACAACTCATGCATGGGTCCTGGATCAGGGATCGGACAGCCCACATATGTCCGCAGATGCTTGCATGCCTGGGTCCCATGGAAACTCGGCACCCCAGGGGGGCCAGGGCCTTATCCCCCTTTACAACCAAGGGGTAATAAGCCAGCCAGATCGGGGCCCATGCCACACGCCAAACACAGAGTTGCGACAATGAACATAATAACAGCCGAAAAGTCAACAAGATGCAAACGATGAATATACAGCAAGAAAATGTACAACCAAACAAACAACGTAAAAAAGTAGGGTGGGTGGCAGGAAAATCCATCTCTGGTCCCCCGGTGCCAACTGGAAGCCTCGAGCAGCCTTAAGTAGGCTGCCCAGGTGGAAGTAAGGGCCGGCCAGCTGACGATGGATGGCGGGGCGGAGCCAGCCCCGTCATTGGCTGGCTGGCCGGCACTGGTGGTGGGAAACCTTCCAGCCACCAAGGGGCTTCTGGGAGGAAGAAGCCCCCTCCCCACCAACAAAGATAGCGGTGAGGACATCCCCATACCGCAATCCGCTTGACCGGTAAATTGGCCAAGCCATTTATCAGCATCTGAAATTAGATGAAAATCCTAATTTGTTCAATCTTAGTTTGTTCAAACCACAACTTCCTGGCTTAAATAAAATATGGTAAACAAAAGAGTTATTGGTTCAACCGTAGCATGTCAAGAAGGGAGAAGGCATATGTATGTATTTGAGCAAAAAAATATCCACATCTCAAATATTAAACTGAGATATGATTGTGAAGACATGGCCATTATCATTATATGACTGTATTACCCTATATTTTCTGTGCAACTCAATAAATATGAGTTAGGAATGGCATGAGACTGTGCTACTTACAAAGTGTCACTGGTTATTCATGGCTCTGCAGAAGCCGTTGAAAATAAACTCTTATACTTCCTTTGACTGAATGTTAAACTAAGCCATCTGGGTGATGTTAATGTGTCTTATTAATAGTTTTTATGCATCATCAGATACTAGTGTTGTCCTCAATACAAGTGCAGGTAATAAGAACATACTTCTCTTTGAAGGCAAGCTATCAATCCAATCCATTGGCCTTTCATTTTTAGTCAAAAGGCAGCACATATATAGTTGCTATTTTTTCATTTTAATGGTCATGAATGTGATAGTATCCTTGAGACTTTGATGATTTTATTACTTTATAAAAAGAATATTTTTCAATGAATGTTAAAGCAGCATGAGTCCATATCCAATTGCCTTACTTACAGGTCCAGCAGTATCATCATGACTTTGTTTGCTCAGAAACATATTGCACTGAATTGCATGGAACAAACAAATCAGTTGCATAACCTAAGGATAACCAACCTTATTCCTCTCTACTAGCCATATTGATTGGGTCTAGAGGGCACTAGCTTGCCAATTCCTGGAACTATCTGGTTCAGGTGTCATCTGAGTCCCATAGTATATACCGTATTTTCCAGCGTATAAGATGACTGGGCATATAAGACGACCCCCAACTTTTCCAGTTAAAATATATAGTTTGGGATATACTCGCCGTAAAAGACTACCCCTCTTCCAACGCACACCAAATAACAATTTAAAAAGCATCAGATTTGATTTCAATATAGTAATTTTCCAATTACTGTACCTCCTTTGATTCTCAGATCTTGTAACTGCGCACTTCCACCACCTTCACTGCAGTCTTCAGGAGCGAGATCTGAGAGGCAGAGGAGGAGGTAAGGTAATAGGATATAAGGGTGGGCCAGATAGGTAAAAGAGGTGTGTTTACTGGGCCCAGAGCCACTCTATCTCTTTTTTCCATACCCCGGGCACCCTGGATGCCTGCAGCTTGCTCCGGCCTTCATTTACACCTCCCTGGTGAGGCACCCCTTCACCTCACCACATTAAGTCCACGTATCCTGATGAATGGATTTTCTTCTACCGTACTTGTACAGCGTCACCCTTAATGCTTTCATACAGTTGCTGCATGAGGCAGCTGCCATTTTTTTAGCTCCCGCCACCATATGCGGCAACCACAGATTATCCAATCTGGATTGGAAGTTTCAGCACTCACTCTATAAGATGACTCCTGGTGTATAAATCGACTTCTGCGTATAAGACAACCCCTGACTTTTCAGAATATTTTCTTGGGTTAAAAAGTAGTTTTATATGCCAGAAAATATGGTATATAAAATACAGGTTATAACATGGATAAGTAAAAATGAAATATATCAACAGCAGAAAATTGTGATAGAATGTTGAATTAGAAGGAACAGATAAAGGTCTAAGACTTATTTGTTAGTTCCAATAAGAGTACACTTATTTAATCCACTGCTGAATGGAGAGTTAGCACATAGATGAACAAACTTAATTAATGGCTCTGCTCTCCTTGGATAGCAATGAATCTAAGAAAAAATAAAGGGCATTCCTACCCACTTCTGATTGCAGGTGAGAGTGATGCTATGCCAACATACTTCTGCAACTATCCCTCATCTGAATACTTCGTTGGGATTATTTCAGATTTATTTGGGGGAGGATGTGGAATACTTGCTGTTTCATACATAATAAGATATCCTGGAGATGGAAGCAAAGAAAGTCCAAACACAAAATTCATTATTTCATATACATTATATGCACCTAGTTTGAAGTTTTTGTATGCCAATCAGAAAACAAAGGAGCCATTATCTCAGCCACCTATTTGGACCCATGGGGATTTGAGAGTATTTCAGAAAGCTCAACCTGTATTAGTCCTGGAAAGTCTAATAACTGGTTTTTAGCTTCTAGGGATGTAGTTGTTCTGTTTATCATACTATGGACTGAGACAGCTTGTTTGTATGTGAACATGGAGGAGGGCTTTTTTTTTTACTCCAGGGCCCATTGTGTGGAATAGTCTCCTCTATGAATCATAAAATCATAAAATCATTGAGTTGGAATAGACCTCCAATGCCAATCCAGTCCATCTCCTGGCAAGAAGCAGGAAAATTGCATTCAAAGCACCCTCGACAGATGGCAATCCAGCCTCTGTTTAAAAGCCTCCAAAGAAGGAAACTCCACCACACTCTGGAGCAGAGAGTTCCACTGTTGAACAGCTCATGAGATAGACTGTTCCTGTTCTTGGCCATGTTGACCATCAAGTATAAACCTGCATATTGACTTTTGAATGTTCCTGATTATTCTTCTGAATGTCCCTCCTTTTATTTGATTTTTTCAATGTTTTTTAAAAATCATTTTTATTTTTGAATGTACTAAACTGGCTACTTAGCTTGTGAGCACCTTAAGAGCCAGCATCTGGATCAGATGAAGATGGTCCGTTCAGCTTGGGTCAGCCCTGCAAGTCTGTAAATCTGATGTTCTCATTAGGTTCTTGCCAGGAGTCCCCAGTGGCACTATTGGTTAAACCCTTGTGATGGCAGGACTGCTGACTGAAAGGTTGGTGGTTCGAATCCAGGGAGTGGGGTGAGCTTCCACCTGTCAGCTCCAGCTTCCCATTCGGGGACATGAGAGAAACCTCCCACAGAGTGATAAAACATCTGGGCATCCCCAGGCAAAGTCCTTGAAAACAGCCAATTCTCTCACACCAGAGCGACTTGCAGTTTCTCAAGTCGCTTCTGACATGGAAAAAAAATAGGTTCTTGCTAAATCAAGGTTTCAATTTCATCTTGCTCAGTGGACATTAAAATAATAAAAATGAGCATTCAGACTGAATAATGCCAATATAATTGGCAATATGTCAACATCACAGACATTTTCCGGAAGCAAAGCAATGCAAAACAAAACAACAATTTGGGGGGAAATAATCATTTCATTTTTTTTCTAGGAGAAATCTTTGAATTGTTGACACACTCGTTAAACATTAGTTAGGTAAGTGAACAATAGATTTCTCTCCCCACCACTAACATTGGGTTTGCAGTGGAGTGCAGATTTTCCTATTTATTATTCATGCACATTTAGAAAAACCAGCCAAGTACATTTTGCATTTCTAAAAAAAACCAGGCACCGATTAATGACCCAACGCAATGTTCCTAATGCATTTTTTCAAGCCAATTAGTTCCTATATTTATTACAATTCCATATTCCAATGTGAGAAGTTGATTTTGTGGGAATGAGGAGGTCTAGAGGTTAAGTATGTCAACTGTAAAATATCTAGCAGGGCTAAAGAGAAGCTGATTGCTTTGGTAATTAAAATACGAGGTCACAGGAAATAGGTTTCATGGCAAGCTTGCACAGTCTCAAAATCCACCAAGGCAGAGTTTATTGGATCTGGTTCTTTCAGCAGGATGGAAGCAAGAAAAAGCAATGTGAATGTTAGTTCATATTTTTGTTTGGTTAAGAATAAAAATGTTGCTAAACATCTGTCATACACATCGTGGTACTCTGTGGTACACATGCACTTTTAAAAACTTTATCCATATCTTTGAACAGCTGCCCAATGGGTCATGCTAATAATGGTATCTGGAATTTTTAGTTTTAATAATGGAGCACTTGGTGTGTTGCTCATAGAATCATAGAGTTGGAAGAGACCTCATCGACCATCCAGTCCAACCCCCTGCCAAGAAGCAGGAAAATTGCATTCAAAGCATCAACAGATGGTCATCCAGCCTCTGTTTAAAAGCCTCCACTGAGTTACACTGCCCCAGAGTGTGGTCTTATTCTCCAGGGCAATGGAAAACAAGCTTGCTCCCTCCTCCCTATGACTTCCTCTCACATATGGCTATCTTGTCTCCTCTCAGCCTTTTTTCTCCAGGATAAACATGCCCATCTCTTTAAGCCGCTTCTCATAGAGCTTGTTTTCCAGAGCCTGATCATTTTAGCTGCCCTTCTTTGCATTTCATTTTTTCTATCTAAGTGGAGTATTTTTGCATTTGTCACTGTTGAATTTCATATTGTTAGTCTTGGCCCATCTCTCTAATCTGTTCAGATCGTTTTGAATTCTGCTCCTGTCTTCTGGAGTATTGGGTATCCCTCCCAATTTGGTGTTATCTGCAAACTTGATGATCATGCCTTCTAACCCTTCAGCTTGTTGTTGGTGTTCTCTTCCTCCTTCCTCTCCTCCTCTTTTCTCCTTCTTTCTTCCCCTCTTCCTCGACTTAAAATTGCCCATAATTTCCTTCAAGAACAAAATTATAGAAAGATTACTTCCCTATAGTATTGACACAGACAACAGTGTTACAAAAGAAAGTAGGAAGTGGTTCTTTCCGTTTCCCAAGGTTCCTGACCTACTGTCACTCTGGAGCAATGCAGGAATCTATAATGGCAGCTGTCAGATATGGCCATCTGGCATAGAACTCCCAGGCAAGGTGTCATTGCTGAACATCTGCCGTTGTTCCTTCAGTTCTTTGCTTGGTTTTCTTGCTCTTTTCTGCACTTTTCCCCAAACCTGTTCTTCTTTATTTCTCAGACTATGAATCCTTATGTAGACAGGATGCTACCACACTCAAACAGAAGAATAAATGAAGAGCATGCTTGAAGCTATCCTGAAATTTACTGTCTTCAGAAGAAAGACTACGGCACTGTCTATACCTATCAGATATACTGTATCTGGTTTAAAGGGCTTTGTAACTGCTCTGATGTAGCCCAGGACTGTCTCTGGAGCCCTTCAGATGGCTGAGGATGCATTGGGACCACTGCTGCCACCACTATGTCACCACCAGCAAACAGCTCTCTCCCAAAGTTTTGCTGGTGACATTACATTTCTGGACAAAAGGCAAAGTGCCACAAATGACAGCAGCAGAAATGCAACATCACCAGGAAGCTTATGGAACTGAGCTACTTGTTTGTGGTGATAAACTGATGGCCATGTGAATAGCTGGTTGGGCAATTCTGTGTTAAATCGAGCCATGCATCATGTGGACTCCCTGCAGCAGATAAGCAATGTAGAAACAACCTAAAACAACCCAAGGAAGACTAAACAGAGGGTCTGGAGTGCCAAGTGATTTTTGAAGATTGGGAAATCAAAGTTATTCAGGCCATATGTTTCTCTGTTATATGGGACTTACTTAATTATTTACTTAGACAATCCCTCATAGCTCCAGGATGATTGCCTTCCAGATGTGTTGTTTTGGCAGTGGGTTCGTAGGTGGCTATGGAGCCCCATTCTTGATCCAAATCTCCTTCCCCGGGTACTGGTTGTGGGGGGTCGGGAGCAGGTGAGGGTTCTGCCCTCCTTTCTGCTAGAGATCCCTGTGTACAACTAGTGGGCCACTGTGTGACACAGAATGCTGGACTAGATGGGCTGAGGCCCGATTCAGCATGGCTCTTCTTATGTTCTTATGTTCTTCCACAGTGAGAACATCAGTTTCTAGATGGAAACCTGTCCTGGTCAGGGTTGGCTTGACACAACTTCCTCTTGGCACAATTCTCTTATTTCGCCCTCCATTCATACCTCTTTGAATTCCACAGCACTACTGGTCACAGCTGATCTCCAGTTAGAGAGTTCAAGGGTCAGGGCTTCCCAGTTCTCGGTGCCTATGCCAGTTTTTTAAGGTTGACTTTAAGCCTATCTTTCAATTTCTTTTCCTGTCTGCCAACATTTCATTTCCCATTCTTGAGTTCAGAATAGATTAGCTGCTTTGGGAGATGGTGATCAGGCATTCAGACAATGTGGCCAGTCCAGTGGAGTTGATGGTGCAGGGGCATCACTTCAATGCTGGTGGTCTTTGCCTCTTCCAGCACACTGACATTTGTCAGCCTGCTACATGGGAAAACTAGTTCCAATGAGAGTGTTCAATATAACCTCCTTTTTATAGTGCCTAATCTCACCCATATTGCCCCACCCAGACATATACAATAGGACCCCAATAACTGCTGATGCTTTCACTTACCTTTACCTGAGGAACATGAGGGTTTTTTTGCCTAAAAATTTACGAAGTTCTCTGCATGATTCTATGGTAAACTTCTCCCAAAAGTTACCATAGAGTTGTGTTTGAGGATCTAGAAAAATGTCAAGGTTCTCTATGATATGCTGAAATTTTTAATCGGGTAATTTGGTTTTTTCTACAGTTTCATGCAACTACCCAAGAATGTATCCTGCATGGATTCAAGGGGATTACTCTAGTTGCTAGAATTTGAGACTTCCAGGAAAAGAAAGCATAATTCAGTCCCAATATGGCTGAATATGCATGACATCCAACTATAACATGGTACAGATCACCATTTGCCAAGTTGAACGCATTTTCCCCTACCATATCTATGGAGGAAGTAATGAGAAAATTAGTACAAAGGTGATTGGGAACACTTTTAGGTATCTTTTGATGCTGTCACTTTTATATATAAACCAAACATCAAAGTAAATAATGTAAACAAAGGAAAGGAGGGAAGAAGGATGGAAGGAAGAGGAAGGAAGGAAGGAAGGAAGGAAGGAAGGAAGGAAGGAAGGAAGGAAGGAAGGAGTAAACACCATTTACCTGAACTGGATTTATCCAGGGCACAAGAGCTAACATCTTTTTCCTGATTACATATTTCTGCAATCAGTTACTTTAACAACCTCACACATTTGCATATCCCTCAAATGAAATCTCACACAGACGAGAGATAGAGGTGATAGCTGTTTATTGCCAAAAGCCCGACAAAACCAAAATAAAGCTTGCTCCTTGTCTGCAACTGTGATTGCTACACAGACTCACAATAGACTTTGGAAATTAATTTCTCCAACGTAGGAACAGTGGTTGGTATTTATCAAGTTTAGATTTATATTTTCATGTCAAGCCAGCTGGAAAATTGAGTAAAAATCTAAGACTTCATTGAGCAACCAGATGTTGCATCTCAGCCAACTTGTCATAGACCAATAAATTACACATGCATACACACAAAACTGTTATTTTGAAAGAATCAGCAATGTAATCTTTAGTGAATCTTGGGGGGAGGGGGTATTTTGATGAATAACAATTTTGATTTTTCCTTCATGAACAGAATCAGGTGTGCTGTAAAATGTTGTACTGTTTTAACCCCAAATTATTAACAAATATAGTCAGTGGTGATACAATGTAATCTGACAATAAGGCCATGCATCAAGTGGCAGCGTTATATACAACCATTACATAAGGCTGACATATTTACAAAGTGGTTGTGCTTTTAGGCAGTAAAGTGACCTGTACTCCATTCTGACACTTGAAACAAACAAAAGCTTAAGATTCCACATCAGGATCTGATATTTGTTATGATTGCCCTTCATTTGGCGATGACACATTGGTTAATGATGCCCAGTACAAGGAACTTAAAGAATGCTCTTCATCTTATCTAGAAGAGAGGGGACAATATATGACTTAAACGAGTTAAAGGATTAGACTCACAGGGACCCAAACAATTAAAGAGAACAAAGCTACATGATTTTTGGAATAGCAAAATTCTAGCAAAATCCTGTTGTGTAAATTCTCTCACAGAAGTGCATCGTGCACCTGAATTTATTAATGGGGTGACATTCCTTAATCTCTATGCTGTTTAGTGCATGCAAATATATCCTCCATCTCAATGCAAAGTCTTGGCCACCAGAGATTTAATATGTCTGTCCTGGTTGGGAGTAATCTGGATCTAATTCATTAAAACAATTGGAACCTCAACCCAAACTAAACAGTGAAAATCCTGCTTGGTTCTGTGTTCTGTAATTTCACAACATTTTGCCAGAATTCTTATGTTGGGGCATCAAAAGAGCCATTTTGTTGGGACATTTAGGATTTTATCCTGCCACCTGTTAGTCCACTAAAGTTGCCTTATTGTTATTATTATTACTATTACTATTATTGCATTTATATTCTGCTTTTCTCACTCCGGGGGGGACTCAAAGTGGTGTACATCAAATAATGGCAAAATTTAATGCCAGCATACATACAAAACAAAGCATAATATCTAAAACAATTATATATAGTTATACATTAAACCCTTAACAACATATTAAAACACATAATATAAACAAGCATTTAGGTAACTAAAACATAGAATTAAAAACCTCTTAATATTAACATTGAAATAACAATTGCGCTTATTTCCTATTCATTTCTTGTACAACATTAATTTATTACCTAAAGGCTTGGTCCCATAGTCATTCTTTCTGAAGGCCAGGAGAGAGGGTGCTGATCTAATTTCACAGGGGAGGGAGTTCCAGAGCTGAGGGACTACCACTGAGAAGGCCCTGTGTCTCGTCCACATCAACCACACCTGCAAAGGTGGTGAGACGGAGAGCAGGGCCTCTCCAAAAGATCTTAACCTCCAAGGTGGTTCATAGAGGGAGATGGGTTCAGACAGGTAAGCTGGGCCAGAACGGTTTAGGACTTTATAGGCTAAGGGCAGCACTTTGAATTGTGTTTAGTAACAGACTGGCAATATAGCAGACTGCCTTAGTATAGATAATGGATAGTATAAATACTAGGTTGAGCAACTTCAATCACGTTCCTCTCTTCATAAACTGCATCTGTTTGTCTTTCAGTGGCCCCACAATTGTACTTCTGCACATCCTCATAAATCTGCCTTCATATACTACTTCTATTCCTTCTTTTTATTTTCATATAGTTGCACAAACATCAGCATTAAAATGTGTGTATACACACACATATAATGTAATTTTTTTTTTTTTTTGTTAGGAGTGACTTGCGAAACTGCAAATTGCTTCTGGTATGAGAGAATTGTCCAGGGGATGCCCAGATGTTTCGATGTGTTACCATCCTTGTGGGAGGCTTCTCTCATGTCCCCACATGAGGAGCTGGAGCTGATAGAGGGAGCTCATCTGCACCTGTCGGTCTTCAGTCCACCCGCCACAGGGGTTTAACCCACTGCGCCATTGGGGGATCCTAAAATGTAAAATGAAATGAAAACAGACAGCTTGGGAGAGCGAGGGAGATAGGGAAGACGAGGATGTCATCCCTTGATGTCATATACTTCTGGTATTGCAGCACAGAACTGGAAGAAACTACCACACTAAGGTAGGAACATAGTGGAATTGGGAGTGATTGATAGGTTTAACCCATTAATTGCTCAGGATGGGTTGTGAGATGCACAAGTAATGGAGTGCACTCTGTTTCATATGAAGAATTCATGTCTTTTATTGATTTTTGTGTGGTGTTGAAGAAAACAGGACCTTTGATGACAGTCCAGCTGCAATGCAGGTTTCTTTCCTTGTGTAATAAAGAAGATAGTGCAGAATCCCATTTTCCCTAACAGCCACACAGAAACCTGAAAAGAGGACGTGGCGACAAAAATTCTCCCTTTCTTGCTCCCCAGTAATTATCATAGCAATATACTTGTAGTCTTCCTCTGCTACTTAAGATACTACGTAGTATGTAGCCATCATGAACACTTCTCAATGATAAACAAGATCGCCATGATTTTCTTTAAGAGTCATCACCCCAAAAGGCATGTTTGCACCCCTGTATACAAGTCATAAACAGGAACTCTTCCTCCATCCTAAACATCTGGGAGTCAAAACTAAATGTTTGTTCTGTTTTTATCTGCTAAAAATCTGATGGAAAATTGAAAGATGTTGCCCACTTTAGAGATGATAATTGGCCCCTGTGCTTGTCATGGCATCCCACATCGGGGGAAAGCCCACTATTCTGCTACAATGTGCAATGACTCCAGATACAAGGAAAATGTTATTTTACACATCGGGGCAAAGAATCCCAACTACACCTACCAATTGATGGGGTCAAAGCTTTCCGAGACAAACCAGGAAAGGGATCTTGGGGTTTTGGTGGACAGCTCAATGAAGATGTCAACCCAGTGCGCAGCAGCAGTGAAAAAAGCAAATTCTATGCTAGGCATGATCAGAAAGGGAATCGAAAATAGGTCAGCAAATGTTGTATTACCTCTCTGCAAATCTATGGTAAGGCCACATTTGGAGTACTGTGTACAATTCTGGTCTCCGCACCTTAAGAAGGATATAACGGAACTGGAAAAGGTACAGAAAAGGGCAACAAGAATGATCCAAGGGATGGAGCGGCTCCCTTATGAAACCAGGTTGCAATGCCTTGGTCTTTTCAGCCTTGAAAGACGGCGTCTAAGAGGTGACTTGATCGAAGTGTATAAAATCATGCATGGGATAGAAAAGGTGAATAAAGAAAAATTATTTTCTTTGTCACAAAACACTAGGACTAGAGGGCATTCCCTGAAGCTCCAAGGTAGGAAAATTAGGACTAATAAAGGGAAATATTTCTTCACCCAGAGGGTCATTGGGTTATGGAATTTACTTCCAGAAGAGGTTGTGACAGCTGTCAGCCTGAACAACTTCAAGGCAGGATTAGACAGATTCATGGATACCAAGTGTATCGGTAGTTACTGAAAAGGACATTCAAGTGCCACCTCGGAGTTGGTTGAGGTAGGCAGGATATCCCTGGGTACTGGTTGTGGGGGGTCGGGAGCAGGTTAGGGTTTTGCCCTCCCTTCTGCTCGAGATCCCCGTGTACAACTAGGGGCCACTGTGTGATACAGAATGCTGGACTAGATGGGCTGAGGTCCGATTCAGCATGGCTCTTCTTATGTACCAAATGCCAGACTATTTCTACTTGGCCATAGCTGGTTAATGATTGTTTGCTTGTTTTCAAATTACGCATGCCTCAATGTGATTCAAATCTGCATAAAGACACAAAACACTTAATAGCTCTATGAATCCAAGACGTATCAAGACTAAAATAAATGGGAAGAATTAACTTATGCCTTTTTTTGCTGTTAGATTGACTGAGGAAGATGTCTTTGGGGAAATTACCAGAAGGGCAAATTAATGACAAAGTAAACTGAATTATTATTTTAACATTTCCCCACACCTATCTTAACATTCTTGCGAAGGGAGAGTTATTTTTTAAAAAGTAAACCCAACAAATCCAAACAAAACTATTCATTTTAATGACATTTATTCACACTGTACAAACCGGTGTCTAAAATTGACTTTTGTAATTACAGGACTCTAATCTTCAATAATGATATAACTCAAAACAGCACAGAGCTTTTTTTTAAAGAACCAAACAACAGGCAGAGTACGTGCATGAGCAAAATTACATTTTTTTCATCTCCTGCTCATAACTAATTATCACTATTTCCCCTGTAGCTTTTAATAACCTCACAGTGTGGACATGTGTCTAGATGACAGTTCAGTCAGGCAAGCCAAAGGCAAGCATGAGAAGATAGAAAGAATAAAGTAAACAGTTATTAAGGTTGTTATTAAGGTCTGTAACCCCATCATATAAACTATTTTCTGCCAAAGCAGCATCTATCTGCTTATATTGTGTGTGTAATAGGTTTGGTTTTGAACCCAAAAATCATGGTTCTAAAAACAAATGGGTTTTTTTATGCTTAATGTAATGACTTACAAAAAAAATTCAAAAAATTTCTTATTTCATATGTTATTACTTACAAAATTTTGTAATTAGTTCTAAATTGTCCAAAGCAGGGAAACAGGACTGACACTGTTTTAAGCACAGGCAAATCAAGGGGCAACATTTCCCTTCTTCTCTGGAGTGCAATTCACTGGGACCTATTATTATTATTATTATAAAATGCCTGGGGAACCCTTGCAGGGAAATATAATGCATTAATATTATTATTATTATTATTATAAAATGCCTGGGGAACCCTTGCAGGGAAACATAATGCATTATTATTATTATTATTATTATTATTATTATTATAAAATGCCTGGGGAACCCTTGCAGGGAAATATAATGCATTAATATTATTAATATTATGATAAAATATTTGCCCACCTCTGGTCTAGGACTTGCTTCTCTAGATTTCAGATTTCCACCATGTCTCCTGGGTCATCAGTGAAGAGCCCCTCCCCCCAGCACCAACTGACGTTCTGAGGCCGGAGTGAAGAGGGGGAGCCAGGAAAACAGATTTCCACCATGTCTCCTGAGTCATCGGTCGGGAGCCCCTCCCCCCCAGCAACAATACTACATCTGCCTGCGACCTCAGGAGGAGAAGGAAGGAATCCTGCTGCTTCTCCCCCTTCCCTGCCCCCAAGCCAGCTGAGAGGAGAAAGGGGGAGTGAGGAAGAGACTTTAAAAACACATGTCTCTTGGTTGTTGCTTTTTGTTTCTGTTGTGATTTTATATTGTATTTAATGTTTTTATGTGCATTACTTGCTGCATGTAAACCGTCTTGAGTCGCCAAAAGGCTGAGAAAGGCGGTATACAAATACAGTAAGTAAATAAATAAATAAACAAATAAATAAATAAATAGTGCTCTTCTCACTCCCTCACTCCAGCTTTTCCCCCTTCCGTTTTCCAAACCACTCTAGGACCTCTGTTTTTCCTCTATGGTTTTTCTTGCTTCTCTTTACTTTTCCTTCTCCTCTCCATGCTCTTCTCACTCACTCCTGTCCTTCTTTCAGCTTTCCTTATGTCCTTCTCCTCTTTCCTTCTATCTAGCCTAATTTCCTGGGGAATTAAATGGCTTTTTTCCTCTCAGTCCTCCAAGCTGCTCTAGGACTAGCGCTGTGGTTCTCTATGGTTTCGGTTGCTTTTTCACTTCCTAGAGGAAGGCCTTTCACTTAAATTAGGCTCCGACCATGCAAAGGCCCTGATCTGACTGTGAGTATGTCTGGAAAGCTATTTTGGAGGAGATAATTTTCCTGTTAGAGGGACATACGAAATAATTACAATAATAAAGAACTTTTGGGTCCATGAAGTGCGGTAAACAAAGTCCACTTCTGGTTTGGCGGGAGAAGTGCGGTAAAGCTCAAAATTAGCATTTTGAACGGATCTAATACGAACTAATTTAATTTCTTCATCCGAAAACCCAACCCTAGTGTATAAATGTTGTATATTTCTATACATTGGGCCCCAGTATCCACAAAGGTTACCATTGATATAAGTCTGGTAGAACTTTAAACTCATGGTGTTTTATGTTCATCTCATAGCACTTTAAACTGATCACATTTAATTTCATCAAACTGCAAAACACAAGACCCTGTAGGACAGAGAACATATGGAATTATGGGATTACAGGCATTTAAACTGTCTCTGCTTACAAACCTCTAATGCGCTCCAACAAGAACTGTGATTCTAAGTTCCTCATTATTTCTGTTGTATGCCTTCAAGCCATTTCTGTTTTAAAACAACCCAATCGTAGTTTGTCTTGTCTCAACAAGATTTGTTTAGAGTGGGTTTGCCATGACCTTCCAACAGGCAGAGGGACTGTGATTTTCCCAAGGGGGCCCCATATAGTTTAAACTGCATCATATGATCAGTGTATAGACTTATATAATGCAGAAAGAACTGGATTATATGAGACTACAATGTGATATAATCCAGTTCAATCTACATTATAATTGCAGAGTAAATAGTAGGGTGATGCCATCAATAAAAAGTATTTCAAAAATCATTACAAAATTAGGAGGCACCAGTGCTTCATTTCTAAAGTGTCTCTAAAGTATTGTAAGTAAAAATGTCATTACTATAACAAGAGTAAATTATTTTTTGTTACAGTAATTGTGCAAATGGGGAAATTTCAGGGGATCCTTTCTCCCTCATTATTAAAGCTATTGGGGTGAAACTTACTACAATAGTAGAACACATTTAACACTGTTCACTCATCAAGTTTCAAAAACATTTCACTTATCCATGGAGTTTTGGATAATTTTCAAAGTTTTTTTAATAAACATTTTTTTAAAAAACTACAAGAGTTATCTTCTTAAATTTTCTATACAATGGCACAAGATAACAGAGGATCAGTTTCCCCAACTTTCAGAAATAGTCATACATCTATTGATTATAGGGAATGTTTTAAAAGTTTTGACAACATGTTTTTTGAAAAAAGCCACAAAAGTTATTTCATTGAACTTCCATTTAGGGATTTCTTCCCAGCCCAACACAGAGTTGTTTTATTTATTTATTTATTTATTTATTTAGTTAGTTAGTTAGTTAGTTAGTTAGTTAGTTAGAACATTTATATCCCATTCTTCTCAAACCTGAAGGGGACTCAGGGAGGCTTACAACCAGCAATCATTAGATGCCACATGAACAATAGCAATACAATCACAATTAAAACATTAACTAAACAGTACATTAAAACATTCATTTAAAATAATTACTTACTAGAAGTATCAGTCATTCCTCCTCTTTGCAGATGCAACAATTTCTTGGAACTCTGATGCTGAGCAGAATTCTGAGAAATGTAGTTTAGGGAATGTCCTTTTGAATTCTCTAGCATAGGGATCCTCACCTTCCCAAACTACATTTCCCAGAATTCTGTGCTTTCTCAGTCTCTTTCCCAGATAATTCTGCTTTCTCTCTGCTGTTTCCCTCTCCTAATGTTGAGAGATCATTAAATTAAAGAGGGAAGGCAGCCTTTTTGGCTTTGCTTTGCATGCTTGCACTTATTTATTTATTTCGTATCAAAAACATTGCATAAATTAGTATAAAATTGATAAAAATAGAAGGAGCACAAGCGGCTAAATATGTTTTGACCAAAAACGGGCAACAGCAATGGCATTGTCTGTTGCCTCCAACAATTCTTCCTCTGTACATGAGGCAGAGCATCGTAGACAAGCACTAAAAATGAAACTGACTTTGGGAGGCTTCCATGATTTACAAAATTCAAATGAAAAAGTATTGGGGAAGTTTTGATTCTTAAGTTTTTTGGCACAGGCCATGCCCACATGTCAGATATTGCATCATAAGTACACATTTAATGAATTTGATACTACTTTCAAGGACACATGAAAAAATTGCATATCCCTAGGAAACAGGTGGTCACCTAAAGGTTTTCCACAGCTGATTGGGGATTTGAATTTTAGCTTCCAGAGTTTTAGGCCATCTATACCACTATATCAAGCAGGCTGTTTTCTAACTACACAACCACAGCATGAAGCTTTGATATTTACAGTGGTATCAAAGTGCTATAGCTGTGTATATTGGATGCTTTGGTAACCTCTACAGATTTCGTATTCACATCTTCCAGTTCTGTCTGTTATCCTCGAGGTCAGTGGGTTGAAAATAATAGAATTATAGAGTTGGACAAGATCCCAGGAGGCACTCAGGCCAATCTTTTGCCGTGCAGGAATAACAGTCAAAGTATTCCTGACAGAAGCTGGATTAATCTGTTATAACTAACTAAGCAAGGACAACACAGGACAATGAAGGGATCAGTTCACTGGCCCTTCATTATCATGACCATAGCTGTCCTATTTTCTATGCAGCTGATCTTCAGATAGTGTAGAAAACAGGATGAGTAAAATTGAAATTTAAATGTATTGTCAAAGGCTTTCATGGCCAAAATCACTGGGTTGCTGTAAGTTCACAAACTCTGAAGATGCCTGCCATAGATGCAGATGAAATGTCAGGAGAGAATGCTTCTGGAACATGGCCATACAGCCTGAAAAACATACAACAACCCTTGAAATTTAAACCTATTCTGAAAACATTTATTTCTGAAAGATGATTCATTGAACTACAGATTCATGTTTTCTTGTGCTCTACCTGGAGCCTTTGTTTCTTGTTCCATTGCAATCCTTAAATAACCCATAAAAGAACCATGATATAAAAAGACAGACTTGTCCATGGATTGAGCCAAAACCATTACATTTATGTTGTTTTCTAGCATCTAATCACCTAATGATGCACCATCCCCCTGAACCTATTAACACCAACAATTCAATTTAGGTCCTATTGCTTAATCAGGACTTGTTAACAGGATCAGTTAACCAATGGCATGAACTCACTCATGCGTTCTCAGTCTCTGATATATATGGTAAAGGGGTCAGGCAGAGGCTGATGGAAATTGAAAGTGAAGAAAAAAGAGCCATTGGAGAATTCTGTCATCTTTGCTCACAGGTGTTTTTGATTTTGCAAAGTAACTTTGCAATATCTTTTTTCAGAAGTACTAGGTAACATTGTACCCTTGGAGTCTTTTTTTTTGTTAAATAGTTTTTATTGGAGATTTCAAATTAAGTGGAGATGAAATTTAGGGAAATAGAGGCTTGTGGAGAGGGGTGGGCTCGGGAACTTGGGGGGACGGGGGTTGACCTTAGATATGGGATAGGGAGGTTAACTGGGTCGAGGTGAAGGAGAGGGTGGGTGGGAGAGAGGACAGGAGAGGGGGGTGTAACTTGCTGGCTTCCGTCTTCTTTCTTCTGATTTTGCTGCATAAGGCAACCTACCCACAGGTTACCCTTGGACTCTTTTAGCGCTTCCTTTTGGAATCTTCAGGTTTATTGAGATCTTGCTTGAGGTCTATCCATGTATATCCCTGCCATTCATCTTTCAATTTCAAGAAATGCATGTCTGATTTCCAAAACAGGCATGAATTAGATCCAGGTCTCCGTAGCTTCATCAGGGATTTTTTCTTTCTTTGTGCCATATATACATTCCTCCATAGAGTGGAAACATTAAATAGTAATGATAATAATAAACTTTATTTATACCCCGCAACCATCTTCCCAGAGGGGACTCAGGACGGCTTACATGAGGCCACACCTGGTAATACATTACAGCAAACTAAATACAGAGCAGCAAAAAATAACATCACAATAAAATAAGTAAAACATAAGGGTAAAATAAAACAATGAAAAATATAAAGTGAAAAATCAAACACAATGGGTAGGCCAAATGTATGACATAAAATGATAAAACTCTGGATGAAATAACAATGAAAAAGGTATATTTGTAAGGGAGGAGCTCTTAGGGGATAGAACAGTGGAATCAGGACTTAAGAAAGGTGGGGGGAAGTGCAATATGAGAACAACAGGAGAAACAACAGGAAAGAAATATATGGTCACTCTCCAAAAGCACATCGGAAGAGCCAAGTTTTTAAATTCTTTTTGAAAATTGCTAAAGTGGGGGCTTGCCTAATCCCACCAGGTAGTGAGTTCCACAGCTGGGGAGCCACAGCAGAGAAGGCTCTCTCCCTTGTTTCCACAAGTCATGCCTGTGATGGAGGAAGGGGCAGAAGGAGGGCCTCCCCCAAGGATTGAAGAGATTGTGCTGGATTATGGATGGAAATGCGGTTACGAAGGTAGTTGGGTCCCAAACCGTTTAGGGCTTTATAGGTAATAACTTGCACCTTGAATTGGGACCAGAAAATGAACGGCAGTGGAGCTCCTTAAACGGGGGTTGACTGCTCCCTGTAATTCGCCCCCGTTAGTAGTCTGGCTGCTAAATGTTGGACCAATTGGAGTTTCCGGGCCATCTTCAAGGGAAGCCCACGTGTATTGCAATAGTCCAGTGTAGAGGTAACTAGGCGTGGACAACCATGGTCAAGTCAGACCTCACAAGGTATGGTCGCAGCTGGCACATGAGTCTTAATTGTGTGAAGGCCCTCCCAGCCACCGCCGACACCTGCACATTAGGTGTTCGTGCTGAATCCATGTAATGTAAAATCAAGTTCATTATCTTTGTCCTGCATGAGGGGCCAGAAGTCTCTGAACATATTCAGGAGCAACATTTAGCCTAATTTGTACCCCACTGACCACTGACTTGGTTTCGTTTTAATTTATTGTATAACTCAAATTGTATAATGTGGTTTTAATTATTGTTACTGTTTTAAATGTAATTTTTGATTGTTTATATGCTTGTGAGGCCACCCTGAGTCCCCCTTCTGGGGAGAAGGGCGAGATAGAAATGCATGAAATAAATAAAATAAATAGATGGGCCCTTGGAAATTATCAGGAGTAAATACAAAATTTTCAGGTAAAGTTAGGAAAGAACGTGATTGAACCTCAAGAGAGGCACTTGCCACCCTTTGGTTATAGATGCCAGGGGGCAGGAGTGTTGGAAATTCATCTCATTACAGTCTTTTTTAGTAATTTCCAAACTTTGGTCTCCTGGGTGTTTTGGATTTCAACTTCCAGTAGCCCCAGACAACATGGACAAAAGTAAAGAATTATGGAAGGAATCGTAGATAAAGAGGATATAGAACAGTGAAAACAGATTCAGGGGAATTAGAGGAAGAAATCTGGAATATTTTTAAAGAGTTAATCGAGAAAAGAAATTAGAGAAATTGGAAACCCAATGTTGAGTAATGTATTCGATTTCTTTATATATAAAATCTCAGCCTGCATATGTTTGTGCTCGCAAAACTCAAAAAGTAATTGGTCAATTGACTTGACATTTCAACACAACATTGCATTACAATATGCACGTGTTTTTCTAGTAAAATGAAATTAACACACAATGTTGCATCTGAATATATGAATGAATTTAGGATAAAACTAGCAGTCTGGGAATAGACAAAGTAGAATCTGTGATACCTAAAGTAGCCACTCACAGCCTAGCTTTCATTTTACCTCAGCAGTATAAGAAATGAAATCTGAGCACTGAAATTTTGACACAATGTTGCATTCAAATACACATGTGTATTTAGCAAAACTAGCAGTCCGGGAATAGACAAAGTGGAATCTGTGATGTCCAAAGCAAACCACTCACATTTTATTTTATCTCAGCAGTATTAGAAATGAAAGTTGAGCATGAGCAACAGTTGCTGCACAGCTTTCTTTTTACCTCAGCAGTTGATGAAATAACAACTAATCACAGTGCAGCTTTGCTTTCCTTATACCTCAGCAGTATAAAAAATACCAACCAAACATAGAGCAGCTGGTATTTCACCTCAGCAGTATAATAAATGAAAGCAGAGCTGTATTTGGATGCTATTGGTATACCACTCATTCTAATCGACATGGCATTCAAGTCCTAAAAACTTCAATTTACAATTTATAATACACCTTGCATTTTCTATGACTATCAAAAAAGTGCAGGGGTAATATTTGCAAGTGTGCTGTTTGAATTTAGAAAAAAAATGCTTCTCTCATGGACACTTATATGTGGCACGCTCTGTCAGATCTTTATGTTTATGCAGTAAATGGACAAACCAAAGATGTAGTCAAAACCACTAGCTATATGTGGAATAAAAGGAAAGGAAAGAAAAAGAATTATTTTCTCTCCCCCCCTTTTCTTTCATTCCATGTAGACACAGTAACACAAGGCAGGATATTGAATTGAATGATGTGCTTTCTTTCTATGTTCAAAGCAATACTTTTATTTACTATCTCATTCATTTCATATCAGACTGATCCACAGCGAAGTGTGGTCGGGTTTAGCCAGTATGGGATAAATATAGGAGAAAATTAATAACTGATGGTTCAATAATAACCCCAATTGTAATGGAAAGGAAGCTTCCATTTTTTTAAAAAAAAATAGACAAAATTGAATTGCTCAGAATTGAATAGCTCTAGGATTCATTTGATTTCTAGAGGTCCATAGTGTAAAAAATTAATGACTAAATATTAAGAATCACATGTCTCAATGAATTCCTAATGCTGTGGATCTCTTTCAGAGGAAGGAACTGGTTAAACCATCTCTGAGTATTTCTTGCCCATGGAAACTGTGTGAGATTATTGGGATCACCATAAGTCAACAGGTGACTTGAAGCCACATACACTCACAGATTCAAATAAAACTGCTTTTTTTTTACTAATTGAGCAGATAAGAGTCTCTGTAGTGCCTGTCAAAATAAGCTGCACTTGTTACTATCCTTTCTTCTATAGTCTTTTAAAAGTCTTGACATCTAGCCACACAACACCATTACTTTCTGTACCCCAAATGTGTCTTTCCCTTCTCCTCTCATATCTCACAAGGCCTTATTAATCAATGGCTTTGTTTTTCTCAGAGCTTCTCTTCCCCTTCTGGTACCCAGCAGTTTAAAGTGTTGCTGTTGTTCTGAATGCAGCCTTCATGTCCAATTAGCCAACTGCTTTCCTCCAACCAGCTGCTTATTTCATACCTATCTAGCTGTCCTCTGAACTGTGAATGAACTGTTCGTATAACAACCTTTGAACTCCACTGGGAATTGAACGAGCGGAGAAGGTAGATCAGAAATAGCTCAAGGAGAAAATGACAGAACACTTTAGAAAGAGAAGCTTGCAACACCATGAAGATTCTGACTTAGGATTTGACTGAGCTTCCTCTTGTTACTGTCATTCCATAAAGGGAGAAAAGATTAAATAACTACTCCCCCAAAGTAGGCCACCCAAGGGCAAAACAAAACAAAAAAAACAGCTTCTGCAATGGAAGACAAAGGCCAAAATAATGTTGGTGTCTTCTTTGTTGGACATGATTTTATCTTGGTGAATTGGCTTATATTTATTTTATCCTATATGTATTTTTAATTAACTGTTGATGTATTATGTTTTAGACTGTATTGTTAGCATTGAAGCCTTGCTGTTAGCCAGTTTGAGTCCCTCTACGGAGGTAGAGAAGATCGGGATACATAAGTTTTAAATAAATAAATAATAAATGTGTGTGTACTTTCCACTGCAAAAAAGTGGAACATTTTTATCCAATGAGGTCAGGGACATTTAAGATGAACACTGCTTCAAGGGATGGACTTACATTGGATGGCCTTTCAAAGGAAAAGCCATGTGTCTCTGCATCTGGTACACTGCGCCTTTGGCATTTTGTACAGGGGAGGAGTTCTATAAGTATTGTTAATCTCTCCACATGTCTCACATTATGACCCACCCTCAACCCATTGTGAGCAGAGCTGACCACTTTGGAAGTGGGTAGAAATGTTCTCCCTTTTACACTCCCCCCCCCCCATCCTTTAGTATATCTGGGGGACTAGGACAATTGACAGTACCAATCACAGTCAGAGATAAAATTGGAAAGATTCTACTTTTCCCCCCTCCCTGTTTCAGCCTCATACATTGGGTTACATACATTTCTGAACTGGTTATCCTACTGATAAATATGCTCTCACAAATAATGGGAAGAAATAGAAGAAGTGTGGTGTGCACTTTAATATCATTTGATGTATAATCTCTTTGTCCCTTTGAATCTAAATTTAGACATTTAGATTTGGTCTATTTTGAAAGTGGCACTTTTTTCATTTGGAATGTTTCCAAATCAGTCTGATTTGATTCTGGATTGAAAATGGTCAGATATTTAATCACTGATATAGCGATATTTACTGGAGGTGTGCATTTGTTGTGGATTGAATTGGAAGTCATATCTGATTTGTTAAATGTGTGCATATGAAGCTATTTCTGAAGCAAAGGTGGTGGTGGTGGGGAATTTAGAATTTGAACCACTTAGCCATTTTTTTGGGTAAATGTTCTTTAATGTTCGGATGGCTCTCAAGGTCATTCTAATTTTCACTCTAAGCAACTTTAATAAAGCCAAGATAATATAAAGTGCTTTTAAGATCGCATTCCTTACCCCCTCTGCATCTTTGCCAGAGCTGCCATAAGGAAGGGAGCTGTGGGCATGACTAATCACAGCCATTTTAACTGTAGTTTGGAAACACGAGGCCCTCAATGGTAGAGAATTACAACAGGTTTTGCCATAAATTAATTTCCCAGAATGCAAAGCTGTTTAGGACTCAGATGAGGCTGAAGGACCCAAGTGAGGGTTGGCCTCACCAGTTGGTGTTTAGAGTTAGTATAAATAAAATAAATATCTGCAAAAAGAACTAAAGTAAGTAAGTAATAGTATCTGTGTTAAGTTGAAGTTATATGGTTGTGTGTCATAAAGACAGATTGACATTCAAGGGGATTGCTGTTGCCACTTTTTTGGGGGGGGATACATTGTTTTGGTCTAAACTTTTAGAAATCCCCACAAATTTGTAGATATTTGAATTTTTCTGAAACTTCCTGGGATTGATGCCCTCTTATCTTGTGCATTGTATATATAAAATTCAAGTAGATAGCTCTTGTAGTTTTTTTTAAAAAAAATGTTGATTATGAAAACTTTGAAAATTTGCCAAATTTCCATGGATAGGTCAAATATTCTGAAATTTTAAGAACTGACTGTGCTAAATGTGTTCTACCACTGTAGCAAGTTTCATCTGAATAGTTCAAAAAATGAGGGAGAAAGAAGCACCTCAATTTTCCCACTGACAGCTATGTTTTCCATGATACACAATCATGACCATCATTAATGAAGTACTTAGAAAGATTCGTAAGTTTCATTAGAGTTTTTTACCGCCAAAATTTGGAACGAACTTTAGAAATGAAACATGAGGGCCCCTACTTTCGAATACCGTTTAGATAAATTTTAATGGATCACACATGTCTAATATTTACAGATATTTGAGACTACTTTGGTAGCTCCTCCTCTTGGTGAAATATCTGAAACTTAAAAGACATGCCCATCTTCAACCATAATTATTCCATTTTCATAGTAGGATAACACATTAGTTTGAATATCATTAAAATTGCAGATTTTCTGGCAAAGTGGTAAAGTTGGATGGTTATTTCTCCACATTCAAATCTTGAATGAAACATGGGTGAAATTTCATCATGACTAAAACTGCTTTCTAAGAAGAGCCGGGTGTAAATCCTGCGAAGTGTTGGAAGCTAATTTAGAAACCTGTCTGCTTCCCTTGAGCACAAATAAGGAAATGTATTATTGATTAACTTTAGAAACAGTGTTATTTATATCCTGCCAATTATTAATCCTTGAGTGTTTACAATCCATACTTCATTAAAATACCAGAAGCCAAACCCAGATTGAAGATTTCATTTAACTCACAAATTCAAATAAAATCTAAAAAACAAAACATACACACACACACTATGCACACACACACACACACAATTTTATGTTTGCTATAAATTAAAAATCTCTGCAAACTTTGAAGTTCTTCCAAATTCCTAAAGGGAGAGCATAATTAAAACAAACTCTTTGAATTAAATATAATAAAATTTGGTATATGTGCTTGGAGATCCAACCTTGGATATCTCCCTTTCTTCAAATACCTTTGTTCCCAAAGGGAAAGTAGCCCCAATGAAATAAATTGTGGTGCAAAGTCCTGAAATTACATATGCAAATGTAATGTCGTAGGTGCCAAACACTATGGTATATTTCCAGGGGTGAAAAACCATGCACTCACATGGTGCAATGGGTTAAACCCTTGTGCTGCTGAACTGCTGACCTGAAGCAAGTGACCCTGAACCTGGTGACCCTTATAAGATCAAGCGTGACTGTCAGAAACTTCATGATGATCTTAAACAATTCAAGATAATTTTTTTAAGAAGGGACTAAAATGATTATAAGGAAAATCGTGTGTATAAATGGTTCTTTCAAAACACATCTAGACCAGGCAGTAGACAGGTGTCTTTTGAATCTAATAATTCTGGTGACTCAGGAGAACAGGGCCACACCTCAGATTCTTCAATGGGGGCAGCACCTTCTAATAAATACTACCTTCCTAATCATAATAGAAATTACAATTACCGTCAGCAAAATTTTCGCAGTGGACGCAGAAGAAGGTTCGAAACTTAGTGATGAATTTATCAGACCACCACCTTACTACTCGTGAATTGGACTTAATCGATAAAGGGACATCATTTGTGTTGACACCAGGGTGTTCAGACATAAAAATTAGAAGAAATTTGGCTTTTTTATTTCATAGGATCTATTTGAGGGAATTTTTTTCTGACAATACCAGCATTACTAGACCCAGTGACACTTTTCAGATTCCATCCAACAGCACCTTTACCCCCAATGTGGTATCCCAGGAGAGTAAAGTATTTGAAAATATGGTAACCCGAGAGGTCAATAAAATCAACCACACTGGTGATAGGAATTACTGTAACCTCACAGAGGATGACATTGCCATACTCGAGAGGTTGGGAAACTACCCGGACATTGTTTGGAAGAGGGCAGACAAGGGTGGAGAATTTGTATGCCTCAACAGGATAGATTACATTAATGAAGCCCTCAGGCAATTAAATAACAACCTCTTCTATCAAAGGCTAACTCAAGACCCTACGAAAAGGTTCTTGAAAATCATAGCAGATGCTGTCTACTACAGGGAAAGCATGGGTTACCTTGATCGTAAACAGGCTGATTATTTATACAACAAATATCCTCTATTTTATACCTTACCCAAGGTACATAAGACTCCGAGACCACCATTGGGTAGACCGGTCGTTTCTGGATCCAATAGCATAACTGAACCCCTTGCACGTTATTTAGATTTTTTGTTACAGCCCTTTGTCAAGACTATTCCAAGCTACATTAAAGACGTGTGATTTCATTGAAAATTTGAAGCCATTACTATAGAAGAACACGACATCTTGGTGGTAGCAGACATATCCTCCTTATACACCAATCTTTCACTGGAAGACGCCAAGAATGGTGCCGCTGATACGTTAGACAGAAGACGTCCACCATGTATTCCCCCGACATCATACTTACTTGAACTCCTGGACTGCATCTTTGAATATAATTACTTTAAATTTGAAGGGGAATTTTATTTGCAGATCCAGGGAGTCGCTATGGGGTCATCTGTTGCACCATATATTGTGAATCTATTCATGGGACATTTGGAAGCAGTACATCTTCACGCTACAAACAATGACTACAAATTTGATGGTCTGAAATTCTACTGCCGGTACATCGATGATGTCTTTCTTGTCATACGTCCCAACACTAGCATTATCCTTTTGGAGCAATGGCTGAACTCGTGGCATAACAACATTTCATTCACAGTGGAGTTAAATTTGACAGAAACAAATTTTCTTGTTGTCGCAATATTTAAATTACAGAATCAATTGAAAGTTAAGACTTATCACAAACACACCGATAAAAATTTATACTTACATTTTGACAGTTTTCATGCACACGCATTGAAAAATAATCTCCTATTCTCACAATTTCTTAGAGCAAAACGGAATTCATCACTTACCAAAGACTACCACACTGAAGCCAACAATATGGCCACCTGCTTCGCCCAAAGAGGATATCCCCAATAAGTAATCCAAACAGCAAGATCTAAAGTTGATAGAATCCAGAGGGAGTCCCTGTTGCACTCTTCCAAACAGAAAAAACTTCTAAGAGAATAGTGTGGCCATTAACCCTTACGTCGCACAGTAGAATAATCAACAACATTGTCAAGAGATTTTGGCCCTTATTGACTTCCATTCCTGGTCTTCAGCAACCACCAATGATTGCCTACCATAGAATGAGAAACATAGGAGAAATTTTGATGCATACAGATCACTCTTTACGGGCTAGGCGTAGCACACTTACACCAGCATGTAGACCATGTGGCCACTGTGGCATTTGTGGATTCATTAATCAAAGCAAAACAATAACTTGCGCAAACAAACCCAAAACTTTTAAGGTGAAAAACTTTATCACGGGTGCCTCTACCCAGGTCATATACGCCTTAATATTTCCATGTGATCTAATTTACACAGGTCAGACAAGTAGGAGTCTTAAAACAAGCATAAATGAACATCGTTCACACATCAGAACTGGAGCCACCGATAGCATCCTCTACACCCATTTCAAGACTTTTGGACACATTGAAAATATCATCAAAGTAATGGGCCTCCAAATGGTTAATGCTAGACCACACTCAGACCTCAGGAAACTCCTTTTAAGGTCAGAATCACAATGGATTCAAATGCTAATTACTGAGCACCCTCACGGCCTCAACGAACACCTGAGTATCTTTGCCTTGATCACCTAATCTACTTTCTTCAATACTCTATATATACTTACCCACAATGAGTTGTTCACTTTACATGGAAACATGATGATCTAGCCATTGCGCTGGGGTCCTGCGCCTTATATATAATTTACTGCTGGTATGTATTTGATTGTAACATTATTATATGCATTGCTTGTGTTTAAATATGTGTTATCACTTTAATTGTGGATATATACTTACCTCCTATGTTCTTGGGTTAATGTTGGCCAACTGGCTTACCATTGTTCCGTTTGATTTACCTTTAGATGTGTTGGTAACCTGTTATAGGAGCCTTGAAGAAGCAACTTCGATAGGTACTACTAAGTACCCTATGCGAAACAGGCGGCCTTATTTTCCCTGGATGAATGTGAATCCTAGAGCACAACCCGTCGGCTCAAGTCATCCATCTGTTGCCTTCACTTTAAGAAATGAGCATTGTGCTCTTGGAATTCTAAATACTTTGGATTAAATGAAAAACAGAGACCATTGAGTCAAGTGACTTCCTGTTTATTGTTTGGACATTCCCATCCATTCCTGGTTTATATTAGAAGGAATATTTACTTTTCATACAGTACTTTATTGACACGTCATCTACACTGGGATATTCTCCGTCTCCTCCTTTATGCATCACCTGGGACCTTTAAACACGCTTAACAACTTACTGCCCAAGCTTCCAGGCTCCGCTTGTTAATTACATTATAATTTATTGCCTTACCTATATTTTGTATACAGCCCAGAGGTTTGTCCTAATCCAGTGTGTTTTTGCATTCACCCTTGTTTGTGTCGGTTTTGGACCTGAAGGTAGGCAGATCGAATCTGTGGGATGGGGTGAGCTCCTACTCTTGCCAACCTAGCACTTCAAAAACATGTAAATGTGAGCAGATTAATAGGTATCACTTTGGCAGGAAAAGGCAAAAAGATGCTCCATGCAGTCATCCCAGCCATACAATCAGGAGGTATCTACGGACAACACAGGCTCCTCAGTTTGAAAATGGAGAAGATTCCAGAGCCAGAAATGAAATAAGCCTTTGCCTGTGTATTTTTGTTTCATTGTACTACATTGTAATAAATCATTGAATGTTTACCTGTGTCTATTTATATGCTGTAATCTGCTTTGAGTCCCCTTGGGAAGAAGGGTGGAATATATATAAAGAATTACTATTATTATATTATATATACATCCGCACTTGTAGGAAAAACATGGTGACACAACATGCATGGAACACTATGGGCATGGGATGTGTAGAAATAGGTCCCACTGCTGGATACAAGTGACATATAAATAAAGTAAATTTACACTGGGTTTCATATTCAGTTGTGCAATGTGGTTACATTCTGCAATTATCATGTAACACACTGAATGAAAATTTATGTGGTAAATCAGTGCAAAGGTAAATCCCATTTGTGCAGTGAATTCATTATAGTTGGGAGTGACACCAGATTTACATGTTTTTCTTTTCCATTTGTATCTTGGCTGAATTTGAGATACACCATAGACTTGGCATTAATGTTGAAAACTTCAGAGAGTTAAGGAGACAGCATTTACAAATGCCTTTTAATGGAAATACATGCTAGACTCAAACTAAATAGATCTACTATGCCAACACTTCTTTCACAACCGTTGAAGGGATGAATGGGCCAGTCATTAGAGTAAATAAGGTCTCCATTGATTTTAATTGTGTTCAACTGATTTATACAGGGGCTAATTATTTTGAATTGACTTCTATTGATTTATATCTAATTAGATTCAAGTAAAAGCTCTGTGATTTGCATTGAACAGATTAAATTGAGCTTGCTAATTACATTAGACTGAAAGTATCTGATGTGAGTAGTAGTATTCATTGAATAAATACTATCTCTTTCTCTCTCTCACACACACACAAACACACAATGTCCTAAAATTTATGCACCCTTAAACAGCTAATAGTAGCAATTGTGATTAATTGAAAGTTAAAATGCATTTATATTAAAAATAAAAATTATAATGATTTAATCAAAGTCATACATTCCATTATGTAAGGTGTGTAAATTTTCCCTGCATTGCCAAGCTGTCAACGTCATTCCCAATTATCATTGGTATATCGTGGGAAATTCTGCATGAAAAATAAAACATTCAGTCATATCCCTTCCAAAATGATTATAACATTGTTTAATTATATATATATAATGCACAACCACCTTTGTGGTTGTGCATTGTGCTTGTATTCTCTAGGAGGAATGGCCTGAAAATTAATTCTCCATGTACCTATGCATCTTCAGGGTAATCATGTGCCAGAAGTGGGAATGTCATAGTGAATATATATTATTAGTGAATGGTGGATATTTCATATCATACTGAATGTACAGATACCATTAGTTGCATTTAGTCACACATAGTTTCTGTTTTCCCTCCAATTATTATTTTTTTCATGTCATGAGTGACTTGAGAAACTGCAAGTAACTTCTGGTGTAGGAGAATTGGCTGTCTGCAAAGACGTTGCCTAGGGGACGCCTGGGTGTTTTGATGTTTTACCATCCTTGTGGGAGGCTTCTCTCATGTCATGAGGAGCTGGAGCTGACAGAGGGAGCTCATCCATGCTTTCCTTGGATTCAAACCTCTGACCTGTTGGTCTTCAGTCCTGCTGGCACAGGGGTTTAACCCATTGCACTATCAGGGGCTTCTTTCCTTTGCTTGTTTAAGGATCTTTTCCTCCCATGACAATTGTCTGAGGAAGGTCAGACTGAGAGAGAATGACAGACTGGGTTAACTCATGCATTCCATGGTTCACTATGACCCAACATATGGCAAATACAAGTCAAAAGTTCCAAGTCCCAAGACAAGCTGTGCACAGTAGAAAAAGTGCAACCCTTTCAGATGCAGATTTCTAAAGTGCATACAAGATCACTTGTAGGGGGTCTATATTCATTAATATACCCATTTTGAAAGAAATGTTTAATAAGACATGTGATTTTGATTCCTTGAAAAATGGAACAGACATAAAGGCATGGAAAAGAAGACTGACTGGGGCAGGCAAGTAGCTGGGGTGGGGATGGGGGCTCAGGGGGCTTCAGCCCCCCCAATTTCTCAGGGTGATCCGCGAGAAGGCCTTACTGGTACATTATTTAAACTGTTACGTTTATTCATATCATAATCTGATCACCATGCTCAATATATCCCACATTTATGGGGTTATTGGGATAACAATACCAAAGGTTTGGTAGGGTAGTCCCTCTCTTACTCAGACTCAGCCCCTACCGAATCAAACTCAGCCCTCCCCGAATCAAAATCCTGGCTATGGGCCTGGACTGGAAAAATGAACATAACAGGTTTGCCCAATATTTTTATTTATCATGGCAGAAGCAAATTGAAAATATAGTAATGTATAAAAAAAACTAAGTAAAAAACTTGGTATTATACTAAATTTCCTTTAACCAGAAGCTGGCCATTTGGAGTGCCTCTGGTGTTGCTCTAAGAAAGTCCTCCATTGTGCCTGAGGCAGGGCTCAGACTGCATTGTAGTAGGTGGTTTGTGGTTTGCTCTTCTCCACACTCATATGTCATGGACTCCACTTTGTGGCCCCATTTCTTTTAATATTGGCCCTGGATCACAGCCTTATGCGTGCTCAGGAGGGAGTTTCTCATCTGGTATCAGCCACTGATTGAGGTTCTGGGTTTTTATCTGCCGCTTTTGGACTTTTGATAGCTGAGGTATTCCTGTGAGTATCTCTGTGGATCTTAGGAAACTGTTTCTTGATTTAAGTCATTGTCATGCTGGCTGATATCTAAACAGAGGATGAGATGTCAATGCCTTGGTCCTTTCATTGCTGGTTGCTACTTTCTTGTGGATATCAGTTGGTCCAATAATGGCTAAAAAAGTATAATTTCTCCAGCAGTATTAGGTGTAAACATCCTGTGACAATGCAGCATGTCTCATTAAGAGCCACACCCACTGTTTTAATGTGGTGAGATTTATTGCATACTGGGTGTACTCAGCAGCAGAGTAGCAAAGCGCAAGGGCAGATGTCTTCACTGTAACTGGTTGTGATCTCCAGGTTGTGCCAGTCAACTTTTGAATGGTACTGTTTCTAGCACCCACTTTTTACTTAATAGTCAGGCATTGTTTCTTGTAAGTCAGAGCACAGTCCAGAGTGACTCCCAGGTATTTTGGTGTGCTGCTATGCTCCAGTGGAAATCCTTCCCAGGTAATGTCCAATAATAGTCACAATTCTTTTAGCTGATAGAACAGTTGGACATTTTTGTCTTCTAGCTTTCACTCATGAGTATCTGTGTAGCAGAACTTTCACAGCTGGTCAAGATGTGGTTAAAACATTACTTTGATCCCAACCTAACTCTGATATATTCTTTTTTCTCCAAGAAATTGAGAACAAGATCTTTCATTTGTGTTTGTGGTCACTTCAAGTCACATATGCAGAAAGAGTTGTAGGGAGGAAGAAACAGAGGAAGTCAAATTTTGAATCATAATTTTCTGTAGTTATTTCTCCTATGGAGGTTTTTTCATGTCTAATTTTCTGGGGCAAGCGTTCTGTGTAATGAATTAAGACTGTGGCAGGCATCGGTTCAGCAAGTTAATTGCTATTTTGCCTTTGAGTGCAGATAGAAATGTTGATTTTTCATTGTTGTCCCCAACCTACCTGTTAAAGTTCAAACAAATGAAATGAGTATAGAGACCCCACCTTTTATAGCAGCAACACAAGTAGAATTAAAAACATTATTGTCCCATGGAGAGGGCATGCCAGCATTGAAAAGGAGTTCTGTTCATCAAACAAGTAGATATTTTGAAACAAGTAGAGTTCATCAATTGACTTAAGGCAGTACCTTAAATAGGTGGTCACTTAGAAGGTAGTGGGGATAAGATATATCACATCGACAAGTACCTACCTACAGTACCCTTTTTGTGAAGAAGAGTCCTCTGCAATTGCTACTTTAGGTTATCCGACCAATGGGGTAGGAAAAAGATTTGGTTTGCAGCTCTGGAGAGGATAACAAGAAATAGGGTAGATTTAAATAAGTGTTTTTCAACCTGGGGGTCAGGACCCCTTGGGGGTTGCAAGGAGGGTTTCAGAGGAGTTGCCAAAGACCATTAGAAAACATATATTTCTGCTGGTCTTAGGGATCTTTTTGACAGAAAAGGCTGAAGATCTCTCCACCTGCCCTTCTCTTCCTTTTTGGAAACAGAGGGTGAATCCTCCCACCAAAAGCCCTCCTCGCTGTGATTGGCTGGCCTCTCCGCCAAGGGGAGGGCTCTTTCTGAGACTCCAAGTGGGAGGGGAGAGCAAGCAAGCTCTCCCCTAAATCATTGCCAATTCCTCCCAAATCCCTCCTGTATTTTCGGTTGGTCATGGGGGATTTGTGTGGGAGGTTTGGCCCAATTCTATCATTGGTGGAGTTCAAGAGGCTCTTTGATTAAAGGTGAACTATAAATCCCAGCAACTGAATCTCCCAAATGTCAAGGTCTATTTTCCACAAACTCCACCACATTTCGGTGTACTGAATATTCATGCCAAGTTTGGTCCAGATACATCACTGTTTCAGTCCACAGTGCCCTCTGGATGTAGATGAGCTACAATTCCTAAACTCAAGGTCAATGCCCACCAAACCCTTCCAGTATTTTCTGTTGGTCATGGGAGTTCTGTGTGCCAAATTTGGTTCAAATCCATTGTTGGTGAAGTTCTGAATGCTCTTTGATTGTAGAAACTATAAATCCCAGCAACTGCAACTCCCAAATGACAAAATCAATCCCCGCAACCCCACCAATATTCAAATTTGGGCGTATTGGGCATTTGTGCAAAATTTGGTCCAGTGAATGAGAATACATCCTGCATATCGGATATTTACATTATGATTCATAACAGTGGTAAAATGACACTTATGAAGTAGCAACAAAAATAAAAAATAAAGAGAAACTGTTTTAAAGGGTTGCAGTATTAGGAAGGTTGAGAAACATTGATTTAAATAAAGCGGCCTACTTTATAACCCAATGTATTGTGTCTGGTCTCATTATTTCCCAAAATGGGCAGCAATGTTCCTCTTTTGTGTAATTTCTTTTATTATTCTATTTCTATGTAGATCTCTGTCCATCAAACTTGTAGATATCTTTTCCCCTATATACTTTTTATGGGTTTTTTTCTTAATTTTTATGAATCTGTCTGTTTTCATTAGCACTTTTACTTTGGTTTCTTAGCATTGAGCATTCATTCACCTATGACTTTCTTACTTATAAACTATGCTTATTAATGAAGTTCTCTCAAAAGATGGACAATAAACTGCAGTTTTCAGGAAGGAGAATGTATTAGGTAGATCTAATGTATATGACACTTATTGGATTCAAAATATGAATTGCAAACTCAATGTGGAAACAGTTGAATAATGCTGGATTTCCCATAACACAAGGCACTCAGGAGCTGCATAACTGCTGGAAATGCATTTAGAGACCTAATGCTTCATTGTATTTGTGTGATGATAGAATCTCATTTTTCTTTCAAAGCTGAAAAAGAATTCCTGGAGGTAATGCTGCTCTGTTCTTACTAAAATCAAACTTTGTGAGTAGAACAAATGCCTACATTCTAAATCAGGTAACTGCCTCTAGAAATGCATGTTTCCATTAGCACCATTGAAATAATGAGATCAGACAACCATATGGGAATAACTATGGGCAACTTTATTAAGGTTACCTATGTAACTGTCATTGTAACCAGCAAACAACTTACTAAGGGGCATGAACTTGGTGTGGAATAAGCTGAAGCAGTGGCCATCCCAGACCTTCTTTTCAACAGGACAACCCCTTAGGGAAGCTGCATAAGGCATTCCAATCTCAAGCTGCAAGGCTTCAGTGGGGCTAGAATTCCCCTGCAGCTCCAAGGCCATTCCTATTCACCCCCATCTTAGTTTCCTGAACACATAAGTGAGGATTCCAGTTACTGGCCCTCACCAAAATTAGGTGCTTCGGTGCACACCGAGATGTTAACTCCATCCCATTTTCCTGCCACAGATTAGGGGCAAGTGTCTGCTTTGCCCCTATCCCACCACCAAGCCTGGCAAAACAGCCCCAATACTCCCTTGCAAGTCACAAAGAAACTGCTGGTTGCCCTCCTCTGAGAAATGGATACCATCCACTCGGGGAAAAAAAACCTTGCTATGATAAGTGATCTTTTGGTGATGTGGTCTACTGTACCCTTAGTCATGGCCTTGTAAATCTCCCGATTTACTCTTTACCTGGTCACATCCAATTTCTGTAAATTCCCACCTCCTGGCCATTTTTGCCATGGGATATTTGCTGACTACATAAGATGTGATCACGGCCAAGCCTCCTGAATATGCTACATATCCGCCAATGCTTGCAAAATCAATGCCTTACCCTTAAGTAGGCCTAAAGCAATACCACCAAGGTGTATCACCAAAACATACAGAGAGGACCCTCCTCTTGATATCATGTGCAGCTCTATATGGACATGAAAATCCAGACTCACTCTGAAGAGGCTCCTGGCCTCTGGTATTCATTGTGGGTTTTATCTAGTTAATTTAGCTTTGCTCGGTTTCAAGCAAAGTTGGGTGTTTTCTTCAAACTCCAGCATATCCCATAGCTTCAGTGCAGTGTGGGCAGCTGGATAGGATCCAATTTGGAGCAGTCTGCAATACACAGATGACATTTTCCTATATTCTGTTAAAGGGGAGGGATCGTACTTATGCTGTTACCATCACCACTTCCTGCTAGCCATGGATTTCCAATTGCAGAAATCTGCAGTTAGCTGGGAACCACTGATGGCAATATGGAAGGTAAGATGCTGGCCCACTGGAGCTAATGTGGTCTCAGTTTGCCTGGACCATGTGGACTCCAACCTGCCATTCAACAGGTTTGGAAGCTTCCTTTGGGGCTAGGCCAGAGTATTTCTTCTCCTGATTGGTACCAGATCTACCAGCTAGTGGAGACTTGTCCATGTAAACTTGTATCTAATAATGCTTTATTTATATCCCTCCCCCTGTCCCCAAAGGGATGCAGGGTGGCTTACAACACGAAAAAACAATACACATGATATCAATCACACTTACTATCAGAAAATTAAATCAAACAAACAGATCAAAGACAAATTACAATAAATAAAAATAAAATCCAATAAACATAAGTACTTCCAACTTATTCCATGTACTCATGTATATGTCTAAAAATTGTAGTCAAAAAGTCAGCTTAAAAACTTGGATCAACATATCCATGCATCAATATGAGTATTGTACCTTAGCTCTTGTAAAAAAAAAAGAGCCATAACATTCTACAATTGGAAGGGCAGAAGGCAATAATAGCGTCCATTCTGGGAGAACATAAGCATTAACCACCTCTAATCTCTCTACCATGGTGCTACTTTTGGACGGTTTCAATGTTTGGGCCAGGAAATGGTGGCAATGTGTAGAGGTGTCTGGCCCCATGAGGTGCCAATAATGTTTTCCCCTCTTCACAGAATAACCTAAACAATGGAACTTATCAAAACCCACAACTGTGGCTCCAAAACTCGCCCTAAATTTATGCATGAGGTTTTCTTTCCATAAAGAGGGGAAGGAACTAGGGGTGAGTAATATATCCATACCTTAAATCTACTTTGCTTTTTTATCTTTCTTTTTCTTTAAGAAACTTTTGAAATTCTATTAAGATTGTCTTGGTGGTGCCTGAGACTTTAATATAGTTATTTTTATTTCCTCTTTTAAGAACTGTTTGTGCTGCATTTTATATGCTCGTTTCTGCAGTTTATAATTACGTTTTAATGTTGTTATTGTTATTCTAAGCTATCCAGAGAATTTGGTTACTGGGCAACATATAAATAATGTTATAAATAAATAAATAAATGGTCCATGCATTTAGGCTTGCATTTAATCATTGGCACTCCTAGATAACCATCTATCCACCTTCAGGCACTTTGGAGAACTAATGAAGAACATATTACAGATTTTTTGACATACAAATTAATACATTTATCAGAAAAAATTACATTTTGTTTCATGTCATGTACAGAATAGGCCCTAAAGCACTTAACACATTTAATTTCAAACGGCACTCTACCCGTGCACAATTATCCTTTATGTAAGAGAGAGATTTGCAAGCAAGTCTATATTATCAGTTATTAAACTCTGACAATTAGAAACACATTTAGCAAAGCCTGCATGGCTCCACTTCACAAATCATCTTTGTTCAGGAGCCCAAGGAAAAAAATATCTTGACCCAAAACAGGCCCTTTCTAAATGGGTGTGACATCACTTTACCATTCTAGCTATGGTGATGTTTCAGGTGTGTTTAGATCTATGGCTCTATCACTATATCCCACACACATATAGAATGTAACTTTAAAAACCTTAATGTAATGAAACACTTGGTATTTATTTACATTAAAGGATGAAGGCAATTTGACATCACTTTAACTGCCATGGCTCAATGCTAGGATTTGCAATTTACTGAAAAACCAAGACTATTGTCGAAGGCTCTCATGGCTGGAATCACTGGGTTGTTGTAGGTTTTTCGGGCTGTATGGCCATGTTCTAGAAGCATTCTCTCCTGACATTTTACCTGAAGCTATATGGCAGGCATCCTCAGAGGTTGTGAGGTCTGTTGGAAACTAAGAAAACCCAACCTTCACCCAGCTTCTCCTATTAAAAAGATGCATAGGGGGTGAACAGGGTGGCCTCAGGAGTTTGTAATGTAAGGATATAGACTTTCTGATATTTCTCAGACTCTCCCTGCTGCTGGAAACTTTCTCTTCCCTGCAATACATCTTCAAAATGCCACATTTTTTGAAGAACTCTGGCAGCAGGAAGAATTTTATTCAATATCTTTCTCTCTCATGGGAATCAATAAATTCTCACAGCATATCCATATCTCTGATTCACCCATCCTAACGTCTCTGAGATGTAAGCTTTTACTTTTGGGAGCTTTTCTATTCCTTGTCTTTTCTAATTTGCACCAAAAGTGGAATTAGCTTAGTTGGGTATTAGATGCCCACCTTTAGAGAGTTTTCCTATCATAATGCAGTTCTTATAATAAAGACTTGGTTACATTAGTCATTAGGAACTAATCATAATAACAATTGGCACTGGAGAGAAGGATGTTGGAGGCAAAGATGAAGGGCCTTGTCCACATAATGAGAAGACAGGAAATCTTGGAGAAGATAATGATGATGTGGAAAATGGAAATAAAAAGGAAGAGGGGCTGACCAAGGGCAAGATGGATGGATGATATCCTTGAAGTGACTGGCTTGACCTTGAAGGACCTGGGGTGATGACAGCGAACAGGGAGCTCTGGCGTGGGTGGGTCCATGAGGTCACAAAGAGTCAGAAACAAAAGCTTGTGCACCCACCCAAACATACTGCCATTGGTTAGGAGTCCACATTGGTCCTCAGTAGAACTTCTGCTCCATCAGCCCAATTTTAGAATACAATTTTTTTAAAAAAAATGTTTACCACAATTCTTCCATAACCAAAATGTGTATATATGTAGGGCAGAGTTACTTCTCCGGGTACTATTTGAGACCATGGAGAGGTCTTTTGGAAGATAGGAATTCCCCTGGAAGTCAACTGAAGCTTTGTGTTTTTAAACAAAGCCTTTTGCTATGCCTAAAATGGCCCACAAGATTACAACACATATAAGCAATAAGTTCCAAAAATATGAAATAAGGAGGAGAGGGAGGTAGTCCACACATGCTGATGGAAGAACACCATTGAGGAGCAGTCCAGGCTCTCAAGGAAGCAAGCTTCAAATATTTGATGTTACCACCAAAAAAGTCCTACAGATCCTCTTCCACCAGAGATGCTCATGAAAATGATGGGACAGTGATAAGCTTAACCTGAAAATTTCAAATCCTAGGCAGGTTCATTAAGAGAAATCTATTTTAATATTATGGACCTAAATTGTACATGGTTTTATAAGCAATGGCTAGCCATTTGAATTATTCTGAGCTAATGGGAGTTGTAGCAACTTGACCCTTCTCTCCAAACTGTCTAGTCCTTCTTTCAGAACTCAACCTTGGTTGCAAATTTGATTCTAAACTCCGGGGGATCTCCAATGCTGGGTTGTTATAGAAATTAATCCGAAAAATTGTAAATAAATTTCATGATTGAAACGTAATTAATATGGTATTTTCGTTATTATTCCTTACGTCAGCTGGGAGGGAAGAATGGAGGGCAAGCCCTCCCCCTCTTCCCTCCCTCCCCACCCCCTGAGCTCAGAAGCAGTGTGGATTAAATTTAATCCATGATGCCTCTCATCTGGCAGGGCAGGGAGGGAGGAATGGAGAGCAAGCCCTCCCCTCTTCCCTCCCTCCCTCCCCAGCTCTGAAGCATCACGGGTTAAATATATCCCGGGATGCCTCTGAGCTTGCGGGAGGAGGAACGGAGGAGTGGATGGCAACAAGCCATCCACTCCTCCGTTCCTCCCCCCCAAGCTCAGAGGCATCCTGGGTTATATTTAATCCAGGATGCCTGTGAGTTTGCTGGGGAAGGAATGGAGGAATGGATGGCAACAAACTATCCACTCCTCCGTTCCTCCCCCCACAAGCTCAGAGGCATCCCAGGTTATATTTAATCCGGGGTGCCTCTGAGCTTGCGGGGGAAGGAACGGAGGAATGGATGGTCCGGTTTAGTTCATGGCAGGGAAGGAGGCACGGAGGGCATCCCCTCGCGTCCTCCTTCCCTGCTAAGAACTAACTCCGAGATTCAGAGGAATTTCCCCCTGTTCTCCAGGCTCTCCCTCTGCTTGTGAGAGAGAGCCTGGGGAACAGGAGGAAAGATTGGCCAGGCTGCTTCCAAAGCGCCCGCCTCAGCTCTCAGCTGGCAAGAGGAGAAAGGAGGGTGCTGCTGCCCTCCAGTCTCCTCTCGCGAGTTAAGAACTGATGAGGGGGGAAAAAACGACCTAATAATGTGACATTTACAAAAAAAATATGGCGATCCCAGGTTCAGTTTTGAAACTTCACTTCCGGGTTGGACACTGGGGGTCGCTATAGGGTCAAAATAATGTCATATACGAAATATTAACAGGTTTCAAAGTATTTAAATTGGAAATATCCACCCCTAACACCTACATATAGCATGTTGCAGTTATCTAAGTGTGATATCAGCAACACACATATTCACTCTGGCCAGGAATCTTTAGGAATGGATCATGAAAAGAGTAATTTATCTAGTTTGTTCACAGATCTTAAGACTTATTCCTCAGCATCAGTTCTTCACAACAGACTTTGGAAACTATGAAGACTTCCCCTTCAAGTCAGACTGCTTATCCAGTGAGGCAAGGGAGAATCTCATCAAGGTAAAAAAGACTCTGAATTGTTTCATGCCTGCCTGTTGCTATAGTTACCACGATTCAGTGTCCTTTCATCTCACACGTCGAGCTTGGTCTCTTTGTACAAAATGACGGTGAGGAGACAGCTTTTAGAGGAGAAGAAAAAGACTTATTAAAACATATAAAACTTAAAAATCTGAATGTAATCCGACAAAGAGCCCAGTAAAGCTCATGAATGCTGTCAGATAAGTGAACTCAACAAGGCAAAAGCATACTGAAGACATCAGATGAAGTGGTTGCATCAACTGACATGTGAAGCTTCTAGAGCAGTGGTTCTCAATCTGGGGGTCGCGACCCCAGAGGGGTCGCCTGGCAATTTTTGAGGGGTCGCGGGACTACCTCGTTTGGCCCCGCCCCCTTTGTGTCCCTGGAATGGCTGCCGGGCAACTTCTGGCAGCCAAAGAGCCAGCCAGCACCCGCGCCTGAAAGAGAAGGACGTCCCATAGTCTGCAAGCGGGGCTTGGGGGACGGAGTATGATGGGCCTTCTGGCCTCCCATCCTCCTTCATGGCGGGCCCAGTTCAACCGGCGCCAGCCCCTTCTCTCTGCTGCAACTGCGGGGTAGTTTCCCATCCCCCGCCAGGCCTCGCCTTCCCTTGCCTGGGCGCTGGTAGGAAAAAGCCTTGCAGCCCTCGGACAACTAAGACTGCGGGGGAGGCGCCCGTGGCAACGGCAGAAAGAACAAGGGGCTGGGAGCTGGGCGAGTGAGGCCCCGCTCCGCGCCGAGCCCAGCTAAGCCGAGGTCTGCAAGATTTCCTTCCCACTGGCGCCCAGGCGAGGAAAGCAAGGCCTGGTGAGCGGTGCCCGCACGGAGCAGCCTCCTGCCTATCTTGTAGGAGTTGAAAGAAGGAGAAGGCGTCCCTGTTTGGTGGGGCTGACAAAGGCTCCCCAGTCCCCCCCTTGCCTGGTCTCTGCACCTGCTTCTGCTGGCAAGCAGGGGGGGAGAGGGGCTTTAGAAGCCCACCCACCATCCTCCTCCTCCTCCCTCATCTGAAACAGCGGCAGCGGAGACAACCACGGTCAGCCTAAAGCCGCGCCGCTGCTGCTTTAAAACTGAGGAGCAGGAGGAAGGGGAGGAAGAGGAGGAGGACGGTGGGTGGGCTCCTCAAGTCCTTGCCTTGCCCGCCTCCAGCAGAAGCAGCCTTCTTCCTCTCGGCTGCTTCCTTCCCCGGCTTTCCTTGCCTCCTCCTCCTCCAAGATGCCCCGGAGGAAGCAGCAAGCAGGTGGGAGGGGGGAGGATGGGAGAGAGACTGCTCCCTTCGTCGCCAGCTCTTTCTTTCTTGCCTCCCTTCCTTCACTGCAGAAAGGAAGAAAAGAAAGAGGCAGAAATAAGTTTTTAGTTTTGAAGTCTCCCGTTCCCCTGCTGCATTCTGTGCCCTTCTTTCTCCTCCTCCAACTCATTCTTTGTTTCCTCCCTCCCTGTCTTTCCTTCCCTTCCCTCCTTCCTTTCCTTCCTTCCTTTCCTTCTTCCTACCTTCGCTTCCCTTCCTTCCCCTTCCTTTCCTTCTTTCCCTCCCTCCTTCCTTCCCTTTTTCCTTTCCTTCTATCCATCCTTCACTTTGTTCCTTTTCCTTCCTTCCTGTCCCTCCTTCCTCCTTCCTCTCCTTTTCCTCCTTCCCTCCCTTCTTCCCCTTTCTTTCCTTCTTTCCCTCCTTCCCTCCCTTCCTTTCCTCCCTTCCCTCTTTCCTTCCTTCATTCCCTTCCCTCCTTTCTCTCCTTCAGTTCCCTTTTCCTTCCTTCCTGTCCCTCCTTCCTTTCCATCTTTTCCTCCCTTCCTTTCCTTCTTCCTCCCCTTCCTTCCCTTTCATTTTCCTCCCTTCCTTCTTTTCTCCCCTCATGGCTTCTCTTTTTCCTGTGGCTCCTTCTTGTTCAACTCATTTGTTGGGAGGGTTTTAATTGTGTTCCTTTATGACAGAAGAGGGTTAGACTGGTTGGCCTTTGGGGGTATCTTCCAACTCTAGTATCCTATTATTATCATCATCATCAAGCAGAAGCAGACTGGCCATCTGTGAAGAGTGCTTTGATTGTGCATTTCCCTTATGCAAGAAGGAGGTTGGATTGGATAGCCTTTGGATGTCTCTCCCACCTTAAGATTGTGTTGTTGATGTTGTTCTTAAGCAGAGGCTGAGTGGTCATTTGTTGGGAGTGCTTTAATCGTGTTCCTTTATGACAGAAGAGGGTTGGATTGGATGGCCTTTGGGGTCCCTTCCAACTGTAGGATCCTATTATTATTATTATTATGCATAGTCTGAATGGCCAACAGTCAGGTGTGCTTTGATTGTGCTTTTCTTGCATCAAGGCAGAAGGGGGTTGGACTGGATGGCCCTCGCAAGGTCTCTTTGAACTCTAGGATCCTATTATTATTATTATTAAGCAGAGGTTGAATGGCCATCTGTTGCGGGGGCTTTGATTGTGCTTTTCCTGCAGGAAGACAGAGGGGGTTACACTGGATGGCCTTTGGAGGTCTCTTGCAAGTCTAGGATCCTATTATTAAATCACTGTGAATTCCTCCCGACCCCCTCCAGTATTTTCCGTAGGTCATTGAGGTTCTTTGTGCCAAGTCTATTCCAGATCTTCATTCATGGGGGTCAATGATCTGTGGAAAACAGAGCTGAATCTGTTGAAAGTATTGCAAATCCTATTATCCATACTCCCCCCAAACATATTGTTTTTGTGATTAATCACTATTCTTTAATTATGTTCAATTTGTAACAATGAAACTACATCCCGCATATCAGATATTTACATTACGATTCATAACAGTACCAAAATTACAATTACGAAGTAGCAACAAAAATAATTTTATGGTTGGGGGTCACCACAACATAAGGAACTGTATTAAGGGGTCACGGCATTAAAAAGGTTGAGAACCACTGTTCTAGAGTAAGCTCACCTTCCCACCAATTCTTTAATAATGTTTAAGCCTGACTTTATATTTCCTCAGTGCATCTGGGATTGATTATAAAAAGTTTCTGCTGATGTTTTTCTTTTTCCCTGAGCTGAGAACAACTTCATTTCATTATTATTATTCCAAGAAAGTGACCATAAAAGGGAAAGCTAATATGGCTTCACTTTGGCTAGACATTAATATGACTTTATTTGAGCTAACTTAGAAACACTTGAGATTCGGGAATTCTCTTCCACCCTGGAGCCTCATCACACTAGAGAAAAAAATCCACTTAAAATCCAGTTTCTGCCTCCTGCAGAATTCTGGGGTTTATAGTTTAGGAAGGAGTCTTTAACAGCCTCACTAAACTACAAACCCTAGAATTCCGCAGGAGGAATCAACCGGATTTTAAGTGGATTTTTTCTTTAGTGTGATGAAGCAACGATTACAGAAAAGCAAATTTACCAAGCAGTTGTCCCTCCACATTTGTGAGTTTGATTGTTATTGATTTGAGCATAAAGTTGTGACGGTCGTTCTCCTTCTTACCCTGGGATATTATTTTTTTATTAATGACCATTTTGTCCCACAGTGATAGCCTTCATAGGAGGAAATACCAAATTGACTTTAAAATGTTGCTTTTAATGAACTATCTGCCCTTACTAATTTTATGAACTGCATTATTCTTATTCCACAAAAGAACAAAAGTATTTACTGTATGTAATATTTTTTCATTTATATCCCACCTTTCTCAACCTCGGCGACTTACAACTCCCACAAGATTCAGTGCTGCTTCAAACATAATCATAAAACATATCCCATCAACTAAAAACAATTAAAACAGTTAAGCAAAAAAAAACCCCACATAGAATAGTAACAGATTAAAACATATAAAGTACATGATTCCATTCATCCATAAACCTTGCTCATAATCCTTATTCAGACTCTGCCGAGACCATAATAACCTATTCTTCAAATGTTTGTGTGCAAAGCCAGGTCTTTAACTTTTTTTCTGAAAACCAGAAGAGATAGGATCTGCCTGAAGCCACTAAAGGGGGGGGGTGTCCACAACTGTGGGCCACCACTGAGAAGGCCCTGTCTCTTGTCCCCACCAATTGCTCTTGTGAATTCTACAGTGTAGATGCACCCTGATAAGGTACAACTTGCCTAAGGTCACTCAGCAGGTTTCAATTGCTGAGTGGAGATTTGGAGACTGGTCTCCAGGGTCATAGTCCAATGTATAGACCACTACACCACACAGACTTTCCTTTGACTAGTACATCCTATAAAATTATTGTTGGGTGTTGAAGTAACATGTCAGAGGGTTTTTTCATGTCAGGAGCAACTTGAGCAACCCTAGATTTCCTCAAGCACAAATTGATACAATTCTCTGTGACAGGTCACTTAATGACCCAGGAGAAGGGATCCCAGAATCTTCCTCACTGAAAATAGATGACCTAAAAAACAAGTACTTAAGGCTGACAAGAGTCAAATTGAATGCATCTGCACTAGCCGATTATATTAGGCAAAACATCATCCCCTGTCACACCTCAAGGGCCTCAGGCATCACTTTCGCTTCAGCGAAGTTCCAGCCAAGGTATCAAGAGTGCAACTTTCAAACCAGCTTGCTTTGCTAAAACCTTGCTAGGGCCTCCCGTGCCTTTCCCGTGTGAAGAATAGGGATGCAAGCATAACATAGGCCTTCAAGGCTGTACAATCACTGCCTCCCCTGATAATGGAAGCGGGCCACGGGAGTAACAAGCCTGACTCCCCGGCCCAGCTGGCCCTCACTAACGAGCTCCGCATTCCTAGAGGACTGAGTTCACAAAACATACTAAGCATCATCAATCTTGGCTTTTGACGTGCAACGCAACTAAGGAACACTATATCTGCTTTGCAGACCCCTATGCCAGTGTCTTGTACCAACAACACATTTGGGTAAAGATCTCGGGGGTAAGGCCAGTCGGGCCTTCCACCAAGCCACGCCAGTCAGCCTACTGCGGGCTGACTTGTTCCAGTGTTGCCTTGCTCCAGTTCATCGTCGAGACCCATTGATTGATCCTGGAATGACTCTTTTACCTTTTGAACTCTTTGCATTTTAATCGACACATCCCAACCTCACTTGCTTCAGCTGGGATCCCAAGAGACTTTGCATCCGGCTTGAATTCCCGTTTGCCGCTTGTGCTCCTTTTTACTGCGGAGCACCCATGCCTTGCTGATTCCTGGTTGCTGCTAGTTGGGGCACTATAGAGATTGCCTCCAACCCTTCTTTCCTATACTTACCTATTATCATTAAAACCCGTTGTACCTCAGCTGCTGTGTGGTTTATCCAGGGGGGTCAGGTTGCCAAGGCCTCAGAGGGCGATATCCCCAGAGGTCTAAGGATTTTCCTCACACCGGGAACATACAATAATGAAGATGTATTTATTAAGGAGTGGTATGAGATCATAACTAGATATTCCAAAGACTTATTAATCCTGTTGTTACAAAGAACCAATGTAGATGCTGACACTTTAACCCAAGAAATAGAATATCTCAATCAGAATTGAGCAATAATGCCACCACTAATAAGGTCCCAAATCCCTTACAAGTAAAAAGTAGGTTCACACCTAATTTACCTTCCCCAAATGTGAGAGCCTTTGAAAACGTAGTCACCAGAGAGATTAACAAATTAAATCATAAACTGGACAATAAATTTTCTAACTTACACCACTCTGATCTCAAAATCCTTAAACAACTTGGAAATCATCCCAAAGTGATATTTAGGAAAGCAGACAAGGGAGGGGGGATTATTTGCCTCTACAGGGAAGACTACAAGAAAGAAGCTTTATAACAACTAAGTGATACAAGATATTATAAGAAACTCCCACAGGATCCTACTCTTAAATAATTAAAGACCATCTCCAGTATAGTTAACCATGGGGGAAATTATGGGTTTTATTGACCCCAAAACGTCCCAATTCCTCAGGAATGAATTTCCTAAGATACCAACTCTTTATCATCTCCCCAAAACACATAAAGGAATATATCCTCCACCTGGGAGACCCATTATTTTGGCTAACAGAAGCATTTTGGAACCATTGGCAAAATACTTAGATCTCATTTTTCAGCCTTTTGTAAAATCCTCACCTTCGTATATTAGAGACACCACAGATCTTATAACTAAAATTGAACATTTAGAGATCACGGATGACACATATTTAGCTACATCTGATATTACACTTGAAGAAGCTAGGGAAATTATTGAATCCACTCTGAACACCTGTAACAAACTGCTACATCCCCCCACCAGCTTTCTTTTAGAGCTCCTGGACTGTATTATAGATTACAACTACTTCAGATTCGAAGATCAATTCTATTTACAAATTGGAGGCATGGCTATGGGGTAGGGTTGCCATATGTCCCTTATTCTAAGGGACGTCACTTATTTTGGCCCTAAAATTTGTGTCCTGTTTTTTTTCAGGCCCTGTCCCTTATTATTGACTAACAGGTCAGGACTGGGCGGGGTTTACCAGAGGAAGGTGCATGCTGCGGTTTCCATGGTAATGCCTGCCTGGGGATTCCAACTCGCAGGGCAGGCTGCCAGTTGCGCACTTTCGAATGTGTGCCTGCCTGTGTCCCCGTTGGAAGGAAAAGGCAATACAGGACTTTTTCAAAGTACAGTAGACTCAACCATTACCCAAGGGGAATGTTAGATCATGTAAGATAAAGATAGTTTCTGCTTGCTTCAGAGTTACTCTTAAAATAGGCCTAGCTGTGTATCACAATACTATACAATGCTGTGTATCCCATACTATACTATACCATTAACTATTGACATAATAATAATGAAGATGTACTGTCTTATAAAATTTATTTTATTTTAATGTTTAGACAGTGCACTTTTAAAGTCAGCAAAGCCAAGTTCTAAATACAGATGGAGAAAATAAGGTAGTTCTAATAATGTTTTTTCTGCATGACAAAACATGCAGAAACATACCATGTACTGTTAAGAGGGTGTAAGTCAGTTTCTTTTGTGAGTTTCAATCATTATCTTATTCTGTTAATAAAACTATTTATACATAACGTTTGAGTTTCAAGTTTGTATGAAGTGTCTTTTATTTTTGTGAAAAATCCCGTATATCCCATATTTCTTATATCAAAAAGTGGCAACCCTACTATGGGGTCACCCGTGGCCCCAACCATCGCCAACCGTTATATGAGGTCCCTGGAACAATGGCACCTCCATAATACCCTGAACTCTAGAATTTCTAATAACATCATCAAATGGTGGTGTTTCATTGACGACATCCTATTTCTATTGAAAGACAGTATTAATAGCACAGAGTGCGATGAGTGGTTAAACTCATGGCACCCCAACATCACTTTTACCACTAAATACAGCAAATTGGAAGTAAACTTCTTAAATGTAACTATTTACAAACAAGACAACAAGTTGATGGTAATTTTTTTACTAAACCTACCTCTAAGAATTCTTTATTGCATTTCAAAAGTTTTCATCCTTTCCCCTTAAAAACAATCTCCCCTTCTCCCAACTCATTCATATAAAAAGGAATTTCTCATCGATAGACAATTACACTAGTGATGCTGAACATCTAATGAACAACTTTATGGAACGAGGCTATCTTCCCGACATAGTGACCAAAGCCAAAAATAAGGTGGACAGATTTGATACTTTAAAAAGCCGATAGACCGGCTCCCAACAGGTTTATTTTGCCACTCCACTTAACAACTCACAGCAGGGATATTTTGAACATTGTAAAACAACATTGGCCTCCAGTCTCGACATCATGGGACTAGAAAGAACCCCGATGCCAGCTTATAAACGTATGGCAAATATAGATTTTCTCACTCATTCCGATCATACTTTAAGAAGGAAACCCAGCAATTTAAGCTCAGGCACTCATAGATGTGGGATTTGTTCAGTTTGTAATTTAGTATCTCCCTCTAAAGAAATATACGTTCCCCATAAATCAAGGTATTTCAAACCCTAAATTTCGTCATGTGTGGGACAAAGGAATGTGTATATGTACTCACGTGTTCTTGTCCAAAAATTTACGTGGGCCAGACTAAACCCCCTATGAGAGTGAGAATGGGGGAGCATCGATCTCGCATTTCCACGGGGAATGAAGACTCTGTTTTATATAAACCTTTCAAATTCATACACAACTCTGTACCAGACTTTACGTTTATGGGTTTAGAAAAAGTGACTATCAAACCACATGGCTGTCTACACGATGCTTTGTTACGATCTGAACTTAAATGGATTACATTACTCTCAAGTGAGCACCCAATGGGACTCAACGATTCCCTAAGTATTAACAGCATCCTGATCTAATTATGATGATTCAGGTGAGAGATATTCAGGGAGTGACCTCTGAGACTAATGAGAAATACTATTTAATTGATTACAATACATGCCTTTTCACCGTATCTACGGTCGATACCATTTGTGATATACTTATTTGAAACACGTATGGTAAGTTTGGTGCTTGTTCATACTCCTACCCTATATACTACTTATGCTTTTTATGGAATCCTTATGATTTTGTTGTATCATACTGTAGATAGATATATTTCATGTGGAGACTTGAATGGATTACCTCTATGTGAAGCTGTGATTACATCTATGAGATACCTTCCTGAAGAAGTTCAACCAAATGAAATGAGTTGGATCCATTTACTCACCCCTGTAGGTGGAACAGAGGCTTCTTTCCGTGGTTGGATGAGATTTGGATTTACCTCTGATTTCTTTGGACATCTATTGAAACCCGCTCTTTTGGTCTGACTTATACATAGGACTTTTACCATACTGGAACTGTGGATTATATTAACCTGTTTGACCACGCTACCTGACATTTTACATCACTGAGACATTGAACGTTTATGTAATTATTGAGTGAATGCCGGGTAATGCTTATACCGGATTATACTGGTGACGCCAATGAGTAGTGTGAGTACACACTATAGACTGATGCTCGACATGTATGGAATCTGTGTGGAGGAGTCCTCTCTCCTACATGATGTAATTTTGTATTGAATGTATTGTGATATATTGCTGATAATTATAACTTTGTGATATACTCATTTGAGATTATATTGTCTTACCATTGCTATGATCGTGCTCTTAACAGTAGGATTTAGGCAGCTGATTTTTCTTTATATCAAGTAGTTCTTAACTGAGATTTACCAATGTTGCCTCGACTAGTGGTTCTCAACCTGTTGGTCCCCAGATGTTTAGGCCTTCAACTCCTAAAAATCCTAACAGCTGGTAAACTCGCTGGGATTTCTGAGAGTTGTAGGTCAGGACACCTAGGGACACACAGGTTGAGAACCACTGGTTTAAAAGCTTCAACCACACTCTGAGGCAGAGAGTTCCTCTGTTGAACAACTCTGACCATCAGGAAGTTTTTCCTAATGTTCTAGTGGAATTTCATTCTTTGCCATTTGAAGCCATTGTTCTGTGTCCTATTTTCCAGGACAGCAAATAAACAAGCCTGCTCCATCTTCCTTATGACAGCCTTTCAAATATTTATACATTGCTACGGTGTCTCTTCTTCTACATGCTAAACATACCCATTTCTTTAAGACACTCCTCATAGGGCATGGTCTCTAGACCTTTGATCATTTTAGACCAAAACACCTGGGGACCCACAGGTTGAGAATTAGTGGCCTAGACTTTTAAAAATAGAAATAAATAAGCCATGTCCAACTCATAATTCTGGATCAATTAGAGTCAAGTGTGATTTCCTGTAACGTGCCCAAATTCATCTCCATGTTCAAGTTCACTTAGGAAGCTCTTATAAGACCCCTGTGACATTGGGATATAGAACAACTTTAGAATTTTACACCGAACATCCAGTGAACATGCTTCTAAAACATGAATCTATTCAAGTGTACAACGAAACAATTAAGGATTAATCTATGCATTCTTACTATTCTAATCTAATATGTCAAGTCAGAAAACATGTCATGTTGAATATTTTATGTGTCTACAGTTACCAAATAAGAAATATGGAATCAGTTCTCATATCTGCAGGCTCATTGCTATATTTTGCAAATCACAGTAGGTTTCTTTTGATAAAATTACCATCTTGAAATCCATGTCTATGTAGAACAGAGTCCTGTTATGGATCTACATAAATATGCTAGGCTTTTGGCCATGGCATAAACAGGCCACACAATCCCCTCACATTAATGTATTCATAAACTACAAAATCATAGCTATGAGCGATCATTTATCATAATCTATCATGACCAACAACATGTACAGTTGCAGTGTTGAACTTCAAGAGTTGTTTATCAGAATGTTCTGCGGTATATATTCCCAGGATTGCCAGATTTTATTAGCGATGGTCTCATTGATTCCATTGCCTGAGAAGTAGAATGGTTCAGACCAGGCAGAGTGATGTGGTGGATGCAGGCATTATTGTTATTATTATTATTATTATTATTATTATTATTATTTGGGGGGGGAATGGGGTCATGAAAAGTTAGTAACTGCCAGCTGTGGAGTTGTTGTTGTTGTTGTTGTTGTTGTTGTTGTTCAATTCCCTTCTCCACAGACTTGATATGCATGTTTTCACTTACCCATGTGCCAATTTGTGCCCCCACCCTGAAGTGTTTGTGGGTTTCTCTTGATCCTCCACTGTGTTTCTTTTATATTATTCCAGTTCAAAAATAGTCAAAATACTGGGTTCACTATTAGTCAAATACTGGGATAACAACTTGCTGATGAACTCTTCTTAGACCATAAATAGAGGAAAGAAAGATGCAGGGCTGCCTTTCTTTCTTTGGGCAAGAGGGGAGTAACGGGGTGAGAGTGCTTCTGACTCTGGTCCATGTCTTCACTCTGGGACCATATTGCAGCACTGACCTGTTTATAAGATGACCCATGTTTTTGAGAGTTGTTTTTCCAGATTTATTTTTACCTATACATGAGTATATATAGTAAATCTTGCTAAGAAAACTGTAGTTCCATCATAAGTTAGAGACAAAAAATAACTACCTAAAGCAGTGGTTCTCAACCTTTCTAACACTGTGACCCCAAAATATGGTTCCTCGTGTTGTGGTGACCCCCAATCATAAAATTATTTTCATTGCTCCTTTATAAATGTAATGTTGCTACTGTTATGAGTTGCAACCCCCAGGTTGAGAACCGCTGACCTAAAACTAGAATCTTTGCTTTTATAGGCAGGCATATTTACTCTGACCCATTATCCCAAAGCAGGTGAGCAAATCATTGTCAGTTGCATGTCACACAGGGCATATTCTGGTTACCGTAGGCCAAAGCTGCTTGACACAGCCTTCAACCATGTTTAAAAAGTCAAAAGTGGTTCCAAATTTTCCCCAAGAATCCAAAGCAAACTGTGACTTCAGACTTGTAAACTGTTGAGTCAGATGAAACCAATCACAATTGTTTACCTGGCCATCCCATATCCCAAAAGGCTTGGGTGGCCCAAGGACACAGGATGACCTTCTTTCGGATAGCTGAAACAGTAGACACCTTGTGAAATTGCAACTCACATGACTTCATAGTATTGAGCCTCAACTATTAAAATGGTGTCAAACTGCTTTAAACCTAGAGTGTAGATGCACCCTTTGACTTTTAGCAGCAGGATCCTACTACATTGACCATAGGTCAAATTCCATGTCTTGAGGTTGCAATGCTTTCATGGCCATTGACATCCATTTTTTCCTGTCCAAAATCAACACGTTATAAAACATCCGGATCTTAACAACATTGATGTCTAAAGAAGAAGAAACTGCCACGTTCTCATTTCTTATTAAACAAACAAACACCCAGATTCTATTTAATATTTTTGGTTCAAAGGCAAAGTATCCTATAAATCTGTTTGCTGGCTCTCATCATCCTTAATTTGAACAAACTCCTCAAATATGTTTTAATAGATTTGCAATTCCCATCAGAGATGCTCAAATTGTCTCTTTTTATAGTTGTGCCAGACAGGCAAAGCTTCTTACTGATACGCCCCCAAGCAAACAGCTCAAAAACCCCTGGGAATAATGCAAAAGTCCCAACTTCTTATTTGCTTAACTGTAATTGCATATTTATAAATTAAAACAGACTTTTCTAATTAATTTTGTATCATGCAAACAGCATTGCTTTGTAGAAACCTGTTCTATTAATAAAAGTGTTGCCAAAAAAATGAGAGCTGTCTGCAGCGGCGTTTGAGCTTGAAACGGAAGGAGAAGCAGCCAGTGAGAAGCATGAATTCTCTGCTTTGCTCGTGAGAGGTAATTACAGACTCCAAAATATGAATATATACAAAGCCTTTCAATAAACTGACACCGTCTGTGCATTAAAATCCCTAGAATGTTTTCTTTCTTTTTTATAATGCTGTCAAACACAAAAGAGATGTACTTTAAAAAAAAGGAAAACATCATCTAGGGAAAACCCAAGAAAAACAACACTCAAAAAGGTAACCTCCAAATGTCCCAATTTGGCAGGGACAGTACTGATTCATCCGTTGTCAGCTGCTTTTATGACCCAGTTTCTCTCTCCTCCTTCTATTTACCTCCTTTATCCTCAGATTTCTCAAATGCTGCAAACTGTGGGTGAGTTGACATTGACCAATACATCCATGGACAGTCTGGAGGCAGACAAATCTACTCTCATGATGTGTTGGTACCCACAAGGTCCAGCTTGGCCACAGAAAGTTGATACCAAAGGCGAGTTTACATTGGTCAATAAATCTGCCAGTTACATCAACAATAATCCAAACCTCCCCAAAGGTGGCCATATGCACATGGTTGAATGTGTTGTCAGGACACATTGGCATCCACATGGTCCGGGCAGGCAACAACTGCATTATCCCCTTTGAACCAACACTGAACTATTCCTGTCACCACCAGTACACTAAGTCCAACACGGATTTCTATATGAGTTCCTGGCTATCACAAACATCCCAGGTGTTTCCCAAACATCTCACACATGCAAGTGTGGAGAAGAGCAAACCACAGACCACCTATTACAATGCAGTCTGAGCCTCGACTCGGCAGTGCACCTTTTCTGTAGTAGTGCCTACCCTGTGGAATGCCCTCCCGGCAGAGGCACAAGCAATAATGGAGTTACAGGCCTTCAGGAGGGCCTGTAAGACCACCCTGTTCCGCCAGGCGTTTAATCTCTAAGGTTGTGCTTTCCATTCTGGTTCTAATCTGTTTTTAACTATGTTGTGTTGTGTATTCATTGTTGTGAACCACCCTGAGCCTTTTTGGGAAGGGTGGTATATAAATTGAAATAATAATAAAAATAAAATATGTACAATGGAGATCTCCTTTTGGCAATACCAGAGGCACTCCAAATGGCCTGCTACTGGTCACAGGACATTTAATACAATTTAAACTTCGTGGGTTTTTTAAAATAAAAAAACGATACAACTGCATGCTTGGTTCACTCCTGAGACAATAAATAAATAAATAAATAAACATCTCATTCTTGTGTGACCAGAACAAAACATGAGGAAGATCCCTTCCACCTTTTTCCTGGTCATATAAAAGGCTCTGTTGATATCAGAGCAGGGTGCCAGTAATGGCAGGGAGTTGTACAGAGATCTGATCTTGTTGGGGATAGCAGTGGCAACATGGACTTGATCCAATTTTTCCCTCTGTATTGATGAGTGCTTTGAAAGGATTATGGCACTAGTGTCCCGTTTGGTCAGTAGACTGATCCAGATCAGATCTGATCTAGCTGATCCTTGAATCTCCAAGGTCAGTGTTTCTCCAGCTCTGATCCTCCAGGTACTTTGGACTTCCACTTCCAGAAATCCCAGCCAGTTTACCATCTGTGAAGAATTGTGGGAGGTGAAGTCCAAAACACTTGAAGGAGCAGAGTTTGAGAAACTCTGCTCAAGATGATCCAAAGTTTGCACAAACTGCATATTTTACCAGAAGTGTGTCAAAGCTGGTATCCAGGAAAATCTGTGATACTCACTGGAGCTAGTAGGACATCATCTGGACCAGTCAGGAGTCAATTAAACTCCATGTTTTCTTGCCCATGTAAACTCACCCTGTCTTCAAAGTGCAGAGGTGGTTTGCAGAAGAACCAGAGCAGAGGAAGCACATCGTGCCTTTCTTAACAACCTTTGCCAAATCAAACTGCTGCATCTTCTCCTTGATTTACAACATTTGCCATATTGACGACATTCTAATGTTACTTGGGCACAGGTGTTCCAAATTTTATCTCTGAAATGTTGAAGGTATGTGAATGAGAAGAACCCCCAAAAAGACTGACAAAATTATATTATGAAGATGGTAAAATACTCCTTCCCATCCCTTTAATCTTGCAGTAGAGTTCCCCTTCGGGAGGAGAAGGGTGAGATATAAATATAGGAAACAAACAAATAAATAGAGTCAAATCCAAAGAGTTTCTCAGTCCCCTAGCCAAGTTTAGGAAGTGGTTTTTTTGTGGGGGTGGGTGGGTGTTTTTCTATGCTCTATTGGAAAGGCAGAGAAGGGGCCTTCCATTAGCCACAGGAAACTATGTTCTAAAATGCAAAATCTTCTCAAATGACCGTTTTGCCCTAAAAAAACCAAAACAATCCTAGACATCTAAGTAACTGAACAGTGCATGGAGTCTGAAATATCTGAAGGGCCACTAGTTTGACACCTTTGTTCTAGAAGGCCTTTGATAAGCAGACACTGTCTTTTGGAAACCATGATGAATGGCATAAGGAACTTGGAAAAAAATGAGCTTTGAGAAGGAAAACTGAGAGGTGATATGATAGCCCAGGGCTGTCCAACTTCTACCGGCCCAGGGGCCTGAATTCCGGTCACTGATGACCTGGGGGGCCGTAGGGTCTGCCCCTGCCCCCGGCTCCGCCCCAACCCCCAGCCTCCGCCCCCGGCGCCCTCTCCCCTTATTTTAATTTAATATTAAATATATTTAATTCCATCCTTCCCTCTCCCCTTATTTTAATTTAATATTAAATATATTTAATTCCATCCTCCCCTCTCCCCCTTATTTTAATTTAATATTAAATATATTTAATTCCATCCTCCTCTCCCCTTATTTTAATTTAATATTAAATATATTTAATTCCATCCTCCCCTCTCCCCTTATTTTTATTTAATATTAAATATATTTAATTCCATCCTCCCCTCTCCCCTTATTTTAATGTATTCCATCTCCCCTTATTTCATCTTTAAATATATTTAATTTTATATTCAATACATGAGGGGAGATGGGAGGAGGGAATGAGGAGCCCCCTGAGGAGCCCCCTGCTTCGGCCTACCTTTTCCAAACGCGCAGGATCCAGGAGTACCCAGACGACAAGAGAGGCGACGACCGACTGAGTCGAAGAAGGTCCTAATCACGTCTGTGGGCCTCAGCGATCCAGTAGTAGAGTAGCCGAAGAGTATCGAGAATACGCAATCCACACGGGATTTCGCTGTCAACGCCGGCGTGATCTCGCGTTGACAGCGAAATCCCATGTGGATTGCGTATTCTCGCGGTACTTGCTCCGAACCCGGAAGTAGGTATTTTTTAAAAAAATTATTATTTATTTTATTTTTCAATTTGTATTTTTTATTAAAAAGCTTAGGGGGGCGTAGGGAAGGGGCTGGGGGGGGGGCGTATACGGCCCCCGGGCCTCCAGTTGGACAGCCCTGGGATAGCCATTGCAAAATATTTGTAAGGATGCCATGTTAAAGATGGAGACTAAAACATGAACTAAGAAATTCAAAGAACAAGAAAGCAGACCTTCCTGATGGTAAGAGCCATTTGACAATGGAATATTCAGCCTCAGAGGGTGATGGATTCTCCTTTGAAGACCTTTAAATTGAGGTTAAATGGTTGTCTCTCAGGAGAACTTTGATGGTGTGAATGCATGACTACGAGACGGTTCTTGTGATCCTTTCCCATTTTATGATTGTATGAATCACCAAGGATCTTTGATTGTCATCAGTATGCATGAAGCTGGAATCTTTTTGCAAGAATAAGTTATGGTTATATAACCTCTGAGGATGCTTGCCATAGATGCAGGCGAAACGTCAGGAGAGAATGCCTCTAAAACATGGCCATATAGCCCAAAAAAACCCTACAACAACGCTATGGTTATATATTTTGTATATTTTTTGTCTGATATGAAATTATTGCTTTCAATTTAAGTTGTAATGTTTTGTGGTGCACATTTGTGGGTCATTATGTACAGATACACATTATGCACAGATGCACATGTATATTCCATTGCAAAATTGAGGTCTTGGTTTATATGTGCAACACTGCTATTCTGCCCGAAGTTTGCACAACTCCCCATGCAAACATTGATGCTATATAACTCAAATGAAGGGTCCTGGTCATTATATATTCATTTTAGATATGATTCTATACTGAATGCTTCATTGTTGACTTATACACTGACATTTCTGAGTGCAAACAAACCCTGGGATATAAGCAAATATGACAATGAAACATAAATATTTATGCCTTTAAAAAAGAAATACATAAAAAGTAGTAAACACTCATTAGCCACAAACTTTTCCTGGTCTGTTTCTGCTACATCTGCTGGGGCATTTTGAAAAAGATGATTTCTTTTATTTCCTGCTGTTATTTCCTCATTTCAACCCAAGCAGGATTAGCCTTCTTAGATTTAATATGTTTGCTTACATGAAATTTAGATTGTAATTGAAAGGCAGGCTGTCTAATTGTTCCTTCATCTGTGTGATTTAGAGTGCAGTTGCCGAATAAATAATAAGATTTTTTTTTCAAAGGGGAAAAAATAAACCACTGCATTCATTTCCTTCTTAATGCTTTATTTGAAATGTGAATCACTCACAAAGAAGAGAAAAGTGAAGATTACTTCAAGGGATCAACTTTAATTGGTAATTCACAGCTTCAAACAAGAGACTTCTTTGGTAATAAATATTGTTATCTGAATTAGAGAGAACAAAGGAAATTGACAAAATGTCCTTGTGTGCACAAAATTAAACTTGATGTCAAATGTTCAGTCTTGATTTGGAGAACTTGTGCAACAACCTACAGACAGGAATAGACATAATCTGGTTTAGAATCATGACTAATACATTCAGCGATATTCTCCATTGGTTTTAACATATCTGATTGACAGACCTACCCTAATAGTTGGATCTTTTCTGAACTCAAACAATAATTAGGGAGAGAAAAACTATTATTTCAGTTAATTCATTGACAATAAGACAGAATTTAAAATAATTCTCAGAAAAAGTACATAACATTCAGTAAATATGCCATAAAATAATCCACTATTCTTACAATATACCAAATGGACTATGCCCTTAGCTTTAGGTCCAACCTCTCTTCGTGATCGCATCTCTTTCTATGAACCGGTGTGGGCTCTGAGATCGACAGGGGAGGCCCTCCTCTCAGTCCCATCACTATCTCAAGCATGGTTTGTGGAGACGAGAGAGACTGTCTTTTCTATGGCTCCCCAGCTCTGGAATAGTCTCCCAAAAGAGATTAGATTAGTCCCCATCCTTCAGTCCTTTCATTCCAACCTGAAAAAATGTTTCAGGTATTTAGTTGTGTGTTTTTACTGTAAATCACCCAGAGCAATCTTGGATGGGCGATTAAAAAATCCCTAAATAAATAAATAAATAAAATTTTCAGACAGGCCTTTGACCCTGAGTAGGCTCAATGGGCCCATATGAAGCTGATACTTGGCATCTTAAGAATTAATGGCAGTTCTATCTACTGTTGTTTTAAAATTGTATTATTTTGATTTTATGCTACATGTGTTGACAGGGGTTGTTATAATTTTATGTGCCTTGTTTTATATGTTTGCACTGCTTTTACCTGCTGTATGTTATATGTGCACCCTCGAGTGCCTTGTAAGCTGCCCCGAGTCGCTTCGAGGAAATGGTGGCAGGCTATAAAGTTTATTATTATCAAGTTTGTTATTATTCACTCAAAAGAAATTCATATATTACAGCTGCTATGATTTGCTAGAAGTATAGATGGAATATGATGTTGATGCATCTGAGCCCCTCATCAAAAGTAGTTTCCTAACATGTGTTGATGCTGACTATAAGAAATACTTCTTTTTAAAAGGCAAATGTCTATGAATACATATGGATGGAAAAAATGCATAAGCATACATAAATCATTGGGGATCATGAGTATGCAAATATCAGAGCACTTTAGAAGAAGTGTATAATATGCACAGATTGGTGGGAAATGTGAGGATGTAATAATAAATTTATCAAGCAGAGTGAACAAACTGAGAAGGCAAAGACTAAACAACAAGTAGTCCCAGTCTGCCTACAGCACACTGGGTCTGACAGAAAAATGTTTCTTGTTTTACCTGCCAAACCTATTTTCTAGGCACAATTCTATGTGTTGCTTTATTACAACACTTTGTAGTGATTCCTCCTGTGTTTTCAGGGGATGTTGTTTGGCCACCCTCCATTTTGAACTCGGAACCCCTGGGATAAAGGTACTGTGTGGATGGTCCCCTTGACCCATCACTAGCAGGTCCCTAGTTTAATACTGATTAATGGTTTAACATGCAAGGTTTTTCCATGTTAGTGTACTATACAAGTTGAGGATCCCTTATCCAAAATGCCTGGAACCTAAAGTGCTTGGAATTTCAAATTGTTTTCAGATTTTAGGAATAACTATATTTACATACACAGATATAATGAGATGTCTTGGAGATGGGATCAAAGTCAAAGTTATGGGATAAAGATAAAATGAATATATGCTTCATATATAACTTATACATATAGCCTGAAGGTCATTTTATACAGTATCTTTTTTAAAAAAAAAAAGAGAATGAAACAAAAGTTTGAGTGAACTGAACCATCAGAAAACAAAAGTAACACTATCTCGCCAGTCCAAATTTTTGGATTTTGGAGCATTTCTGATTTTGGAATTCCAGATAAGGGATGCCCAACCTACACTACTTTTGTTCTTCTGTCGCCCTCTAGACACTTGGAACCTCCCTTGATAAACCACAGAGTTCAGCTGAGGTACAAAAGGTTTATTTAGAATAACTGGTTATAGGAAAGAGGCTAGAAGTCAATCTAAGATGCCTTAAAGCAGCACCGGCAAAATAGCAGCAGTATTCCAGGAAGGTAGCAATGGATTATAGTCCCGTAGCAATCAGGATTCAAAGCAGGATTTAAACAGGTAAAGTCTCTCTCTGTCAGCAACGAGTTGCACTCCTTTAGCAATCAGGAACAAAGCAAACGAAGCAAAGGCTTGTGCCCAAACGGGCCAGATCCAAACAGGGCAGCCAGCAAGCTGGGCAGGTAAAGTTCTTAAGCAAGAAGGCCGAAAGGCCTATTCAGGAATCCATGATCTTGAGATGCAAAAGTTGGCTCGAGATGGAGAGCCCTTCCAATCCCAAATGGTTATAGTTCTGTAACCCTTTGATCTTACGACGTAGCTTACATCAAGTGTCATGGTTCACACGATGGACTGCAGCTGCTGTTTAGCTAACCTCAGCAGCGAGGTATGTGAGCCCAATTAGCGCCCATATCTGTGGAAAGGAGTCAACACATCTCATGGTCCCAAGCGCCTCTGCTTATTGCCGGGAATAACAGTCATGGCCTTGAATGTTTCCTGTCTGCCTTGTGATGGATTCACAGGAGAAAGGCAGGCAGGCCTAGAAGATGCCTTGATGCCAACATGGCTGGAGTGTGGTTCTAGGGAGACTAAGGCCTGGGGCACCTTCTAAGATTTAAATGGCTGTAATTTGGCAAGCATTTTAGAACACTCCTTTATTTTTTGTCTGTTTTCAGCAAGTTCTGTTTATTGATATGTATCTGTAAGCCCGCTTGAGCCACAGTCTTAGGGAAAAGGCACAGTATAAATAAAGTAAAGGACTAAATGATTAGTAGTGTTTATAATTATGGAACTGAATGAAGATATATTCTGATAGAAATGCTGATGATTGCATCTCACAGAAGTAACAGATTCATCAAACTAGTTGGCGTGTTTACTTGAGGTGATGTTGTGAGGACTGGCTGTAGGTGGGGAAGGGAAATGAAAGAAACTCCGGAGGAGGCCTTCTGCTTTCTAAAGAACAGGTGTTCAGGGTTTATATTAAATTCAACAAAAGGTGTGACTGCCAGGTGAAGATCACTTTTAACAGAAGGTGTGACTGCCAGGTGAGGATCATTTTGACAGATTGTCAGGTGAAACAGATCTGAAAAGGAATCATAGAAAGTAATTAGACAGAAAGAATGAGGCTCAAGGAGGGTGTGATGGAGGTAGAGTGGTAATGGCAGTTATTCAGGAAACATCTCTGCATTGCCACAAACCCAACAACAGGAGCCCAAAAACAGAGAAAGCAGACAATTAGCAGTGAAACATTTTATAGAGTCCAGGGGGGGGGGGACTTCCCATGAGCAAGCATCACAAGGAAAAGTCTAAGTAGCAACAAAACCAGAATGCAAAGACATTTCTTTTGATGTGGTAGATACTGGCAGGGAGTTGGATTAGATTGTCTTTGAGGTCTCTCCCAGTGTTATGTTTTAATAACAAATCAATGAAAATTGTTAACTCTGAAAATGATGTGTGTGTGTGTATGTGTGTGTGTGTGTGTGTCAGGAGCAACTTGAGAAACTGCAAGTCGCTTCTGGTGTGAGAGTATTGGCTGTCTGCAAGGCCTTTGCCCAGGGGATGCCTGAATGTTTTGATGTTTTACCATCTTCATTTCCCTGCATGGGGAGCCGGAACTGACAGAGGGAGCTCATCTGTACTTTCTTTGGATTTGAACCTCCGACCTGCCAGTCTTCAGTCCTGCCAGCACAAGGGTTTAACCCATCATTTCACCACGAGCTCCTAAAATGAGAATGATTTGCTATATGAAGGAGACAGGGGGAGACTTATGACCATGCACTTGAAGAAGTTTGGATCTGTTTTCCTCTTTTGCCAGCAAATTTATCAAGGTTGGCAGATTGATCAGCTAGCAAATCTCAGAAATCAAAGGAAGAAGGAACTAGGAGAAGCCAAGGAAGTTTGAAGAAGAAAATAGAAATGTATGTCAAGATGCTCAAAGGAAGTTATTTTTTAAAGCCTGGTATGTTTTGGCCTAGGAAAAGATCAACTACAACACCAGATGTTTTTTTCTACATCACCAGATGTTTTTTTCCCTTCCAGCCATTCCAATATGGCAGGTTCAGTCCAAATTACTCCTCTGTCATCCCAATGTTTAAGTTGTTTTTTAAATGCCCCAATTTCTCTCCCCACCTCCTCTGTTGTCCTCAGCTTGTCCCAGTTACTGCACACTGTGAATTCAAAATACAAAAGTAATTTTGTTTCAGTTAAGCTAGAAAGGGGACAAGAGGGGAAGGGACATAGCCATGGCCTTCCCAGGTAAAACAAAACAGTATCTTACAGTTTGTTTGTTCTGTTTATATTATTATTATTATTATTATTATTATTATTATTATTAACAAGAGGTGACTATGTAACCTGTTTATTTTAATTGTGTGAGCCACCCAGAGCACCTTTGGTGGAGGGCGACTCATAAGAAATAAAGTTAGTTAGTTATTTAGTTATTATTACTTCTTCTACCACTACTACCACTACCACCACCACCACCACCACCAGTCGGTTAGATGTAAAAAAATCTGGAATGACCTACTGTGACGAAACAAACTCATACGCTTTCTAAATTCAGCAAAGACTATGTTGCCATGATAGGACTGGAAAGAAGGCTGATCAAAGAAAGGCCTTTTCACTTATTCAGAACATAATCCAGAGAATCACAGTTGCTTAATAACATGAGACACAAAGCCATGTGTGACACTTAGTAGAATCCTTACAATTGCTCAGGTTCTACATCAGCTTGCATACTAGAAATGCCTGCATGTGCTATTATGTATTTATTATGCTACACAATGCCTGTGTTGCCCCGCCAAAAGTTTATGCAGCTGAATGCATATGTGGGACTCTATTTGGATTCTCTCTGGCATGATTGCTCAGGGCTTGGCTTTTTTTCACGGGCTTTTCCAGCTCCACCCCTACCAGGGAGAAGGGCAGGAGAGGAGCCTGATGTGTCTGTAAATGAAGTAGCTTTGAGAATTGTAGCAACCCAGCCTCCATTCCAGCCTGGGGGGCCGGGGCCGCTCCGGGGGTCCCAATTGCTTTAGACCCCATAGATCCAGGTGGAGGAGATGAAGGGGCGGTTGGGCCCGCATCTCCCACAGGCAGTTTGCAGTGGGAAGACAGCTGGCCGGAGGCTTATCCGGACTTGGATGAGACAGATTCAGATAACGAATATGAATGGCCGGGGGGGTTCTCAAGAGAAGTTATGGGAACCAGCGGAGGAGGTGTTGATGGAAACTGAAGGGGAGGATGCTTCTCACGAAGATAGCGCGCCAGATGCAGCTAGGCCTGGGAGAAGTTTTGACCGGAGAAGCAGCATTGAAAGTCATAGAAAGGAATGGAGACGAAGCCTAGAGCGGCGTTGGTCTCACAAAGGGGGGGATTAAGTAGACGTTCCCTGCGAGTGGCTCGTCAGTTGGACGGCCACTTCTGATCTGAAGGAAGTGTAGCGTCCCTGATCCCTGAAGCCAGCGTTGGCTTGCCTTGCCAAGAAGTTACATTGGACCTTGTACCTTACCTTGCCTTGACCTACGGAGACCCTGCTTTGCCTTGATTCACTTTGTTTTTATGGACTTTGCTTTGGAGAGATTCCCTGCTTTTACTTGGACATTTATTGCCAACCATTTTGGACTAATTGCTTTTTACTTGGACATTCTACTTTTTCACCTGTTCTTTATTATTCAATAAATAGTTAATTGATCATTGTCTGTGTGTGTGTGTGTTTAAGGGGCTGGGCCAGGACCCAGCATTGTGACAGAATCCATTTTGGAGGGAGGGAGAATTAAGATCCAATTACAAAACATTTCGAGAATGGCCATCCCCAGGTTCGGTGAAGGAATTCACTTCCTGGTTGCCCTCCCATGTCTCGAAAAACATATTAATTCATTAAAAACGAATTAATAAGCAGTTTCAAAGTATTATAATTGGAGATAAACACCCCTAGTAGCCAAATGTATATGTGCATCTACATGCATGTGTGCAAATCTATAGAAATGCACATCTATATTAAAAAGTGCTTCATACATATGCACAACTCCACTTCCACTTAACTAAAATGAATGGGGATATTGTGTGTTGGACAAAAATGTCAAATTCATAAATATTTCATAGTCACTTTTACCACAATTGCAAATGGCCTCTCAAACCAGGCAGCAGCATTATCAAGAAGTAGATGTCCTTACTGATAGTAATGGCTACGGAACTCCTTTCTTGGTGAGTCTAGATCAGCCCCCTCCCCCCCGTCCTTCAGAAAGATGGTAAAGACCTGGCTGTGGGACCAAGCCTTCGGGACAATGCAATCTATATAAATAAAAATGTAATGTTCATTTGTGGGATTAACATAACTCAAAAACCACTGGACGAATTGACACCAAATTTGGACACAATACACATCAGGCTAATGAGTGACCATCACTCAAAAATTGATTTTGTCATTTGGGAGTTGTAGTTTCTGAGATTTATAGTTCACCTACAATCAAAGAGCATTCTGAACTCCACCAATGATGGAATTGGGCCAAATTTCCCACACAGAACCCCCATGACCAACAGTAAACACTAAAAGGGTTGGGTGGGCAGGCATTGATCTTGAGTTTGGGAGTTGTAGTTCATCTACATCCAGAAAGCACTGTAAACTCAAACAATGATGGGTCTGGACCAAACTTGGCACAAATATTCCATATGCCCAAATATGAACACAGATGGAGTTTGGGGGAAAATAGACCTTGACATTTGGGATTTGCAGTTACTGGGATGTATAGTTCAATACAGTGATTCCGGCCATTAAAGCTTTCGACAATGCATTAGGGGTAGAGGAAAATGAAATGGAACAATTTTTCACCAGTTATCCTCAAATCAGAGTGCCAATTCTTGCTCCCTCAGACTATTGAGCTAGACGGAGCGGGGGGGGGGGAGGTGGACTGTAGTTTGTTATATTTCTGTGCCTTCAAGTTCTTTCAGACTTAGGGCAACCCTAAGGCAACCCTATCACAGAGTGTTCTTGTCAAGATTTATCCAAAGAAAATTTACCTTTGTCTTCATCTCAGAGAGAATGACTTGCCTAAAGTCGCCCAGTGGGTCCAGAGCCATAGTCTGAGGTTCAAACCACTATGCCACACTTTATGAATTTCTTTCCTCTCTTTTCCCTACCTACATTTATTTTTTTCTTCCTCATTCCCTCCATTCCCCTGCTTCAAAGGGAACAAGGAATTTCTTCTGGTCACTTCTGGTGTGAGAGAATCAGCCATCTACAAAAACGTTGCCCAGGGGATGCCCAGATGTGTTGCAATCCTGCAGGGAGGCTTCTGTCATGTCCCATGTATTGCACCACCTGACATCCACCAAGAAGTAGCAGCCAACAATAAAAGGACCAAGGCAATGACATCTCCAGTCCATCCCCTGTTCAGATATCAGCCAGCATGCCAATGCCTTAAATCAAGAAATAGTTTTCTAAGATCTACAGAGATATTAACAGGAACACCTCAGCAATTGAGAGTCCAAAAGTGACAGGCTAAAACCTGGAACCTCAATCCATGGCTGATACCAAGTAAGAGCCTCACCCCTGGGCACATAGAAGTCTGGGTGACTTGGAAGGCACTGAACAGACTGCGCTCTGGCACCACAAGACCCAGAGCCAACCTTAAGAAATGGGGCCACAAAGTGGAGTCCATGCCATGTGAGTGTGGAGAAGACCAAACCACAGACCACCTATTACAATGCAATCTGAGCCCTGCCACATACACAATGGAACACCTTTTTATAGCAACACCAGAGGCACTCCAAGTGTTCAGCTACTGGTCAAAAGACATTTATACTAATGCCAAGTTTTTCAACTTTGCATTTTGTTTAAATGCATTACAATTGGTTCGCTCTTAATCAGGCATGTAGCCGAGGGGGGGGGGGCTTAGGGGGCTTCAGCCCCCCCCCCAAATTCTCAGGGTGGTCTGCGAGAAGGCCGTACTGGTACATTATTTAAACTGTTATGTTTATTCATATCATGATCTGATCACCATGCTCAGTATATCCCACGTTCATGGGGTTATTGGGATAACAATACAAAAGGTTTGCTAGGGTAGACCCTCCTCCACCCAGTCTCAGCCCCCCCCCGACCAAACTCAGCTCCCCCCCCCCCCCGAATCAAAATCCTGGCTACGGCCCTGCTCTTAATATGATAAATAAACAAGGGAACAAGAATGGGGGGGGAGAAGAATCTCTTCCATTTTGGGGAAAAATAGAGAGAGGAAAGAAAAAAAGAGGGTGGAGAGAATTCCCTTTATTTTAGAGGGAGATAGAGAAAGAAATGGAAAGGGGAGTTAAAGAGCAAGAAAAGGTTGGCAGTAATGGCAGGGCCTGAATGGCAGTAGTCTAAAGTTTAGAGCAAAGGCTGAGTAAACAAACTTGAAAGGCTGTATCTAGCCCACAGGCCTTATTTTGGAGACCCCTGATTCAAATGCTATTCTTACATTTAAGTTGGGGTGACAAATTGGCCGTAGCCGCGCCAACTCTGTGGAACACCCTCCCTGAGGGGTTACGAGCCATCCGGGAATTAATGCCGTTCCGCAGAGCCGTAAAAACCTGGCTATTTAGACAGGCATTTGGCCCATAACTAATGAGTATTATCAGCATCCTGTTGTGCCGCTGCCAGCATATTTCTACTGCCATCGCAGTTTGCTAGAATTGATTTTAACTGGGGGTTTTAAATTGGTCTTATTGTATTTTATTACATTTTATGTGTTTTATCTATTAACTCTGTAAAACACTCAGGGCTCGAGAGAGAGCGGTATATTAAGTCGAACCAATAAATAAATAAATAAATAAATAAATAAATTGAAACAATAGGATTTACCCATTCAATGTTTGATCTAAATTTAAGTAATTGTGCTTGGATTATTTTCATTCCCAGGAAACCTTTAGAAGGATGTGTATAATTCCCCATATCCCGCCCAGACATTGAGACTGGAAAAGTCCTATTTCAATACATAAAATAAAACCACTGTGATCTCCATCTGAGTCACTCTGCCTTTCTTTTTTCTCCCTTCTAGATTTAGTGTAGTTCTTTCAAAAGCTTCCTCAGCACCACCATCCTTGTTTTTCCTCATCAATCCGTTTCGAAAGGAAACTTTAATCAAAGGAGTTTTTTGAAATGGAAAATCTATTAGGACCCCCTGTTGTTTTTGTGCCTGCAACCAGCAGAAGAACTTTTTCAAAATCCCCAGTTTTTACCTTTATTAAATTCTTTCCTGTCACTCCCGAGAAAAGGAAAACCCACATGATTTTACTTCCACATGAATGCATAAGAGAAAATCTTTCCCCTCACCCACATCCTTTGGAAATAGAAGTGGAGTCCCCCCACTACATACCTTGTTTTCACAACATGGCTACATTTCCAGGTAAATATGATATACTTATGGATGTGATGCTGGTGGTGACGAATGAAAATAAAATGTCAGTGGACAGCAAAAGAATTTAAAGATGGACCTTTAAAAGCTACCTTTAAAAATGTGGAATAAACACCAAGAACTAAGAAACTCTGGGCCTTGAGCATTCTAACTGGAGGTCAACTGTTACTAACGGTGTTATGGATTTTGAAGAGGCACATATAGAAAGCTAAAGGGAGGAATGTGCCAAGAGGAGGGCGCCTCAAGCAAACCCTTGTTGGGACCACCTTCCACATGGAAATCTATGTTTGTTGTTGTTTATTCATTCAGTTGCTTCCGACTCTTTGTGATCTCATGGCCCAGCCCATGCCAAAGCTTTCTGTCGGCTGTGGCCACCCCCAGCTCCTTCAAAGTCAATCCAATCTGTATTAATATGCCTTTGCTTTGCTTTGCTTTGCAAATTCAATTTGATCTGCCAATTCAATAAAAAAGATTTTTTAAAATGCAGTCCCCACTTACTCATATTATGAATGAAACAGCAAATGTGTTTGGGATGACTTTGCTGTGGTCATCATGGCTATCCAGAAAGAAAGAAAATAAATCAGGATCGATTTGTAACTTGAAAATTTATCCAGCATATTTGATAAAAGTGAGGGATTGTGTATAGTGAAATTGATGGGGTTGCAGTCGTTGATGTTGCATGCACTTTGGGCTGGGAGGCATGATAAGTGCCCTTTGTAAGATTCAGGCTTTCCATTATACCATGCTACACATTTCGAAGTTGGACAATAGCATGACCAGGAGGTCCATGGTTGGCTTTGGTCTGTATGAGGTGACTCATGGGATCTGCACAAATATATTTGTTATTATGGAAACAAGCTTTTTGCCAGCTCCTCTCTCTCTGTTCCCCCCAGGAGGCCACAGTAATAGTACTTGGCATGGAGACACCAAAGCACAAAGGAGCTGTCTCTAATACTGTTCTCTTTCTCAGAGGTAATGGCACTTGGGCTGGATAGAAGCTCTCTCACTAACCACTAAACCTTTGGTAGACCAGGGGTTGAATCCTCACTCAGCAATAGAAACCCAGTAAGTGAAGTTAAGCAAGTCACACTTTTCTCAGCAACAGGCAGTGACAGGCCCTCTCTGAATAAATCTTGACAAGAAAACCTTAGAGTCTCCATAAATAAGAAAGATTTGAAGCTCCACGGTAACAACAATTGATTGCATATCACTAAAGGGAGGTGATGAACTGCAAGACAATATAAAACGCACTTAAGTAAATAAATATTAACTCTAGATTGGGGATACAATTTCACCAATTTCCCTATTTCATATGTCACGTAGTTCTCTGCCACTCACTGTTAGAATAGCCAAGTGATACTCGAAATGGGAAGCACTGGAAGGTTTCATATTTGTTGAATGATGATATTCTGATCTTGTAGGCACTGATTCAAAGAGGAGTAACAAATGGTTTGGAAGAGAATTGATACAGCTGATGCTTCACTCCACAGGTGTGGAAACTGCTATGGCTATAAATTATTGCTATTGCTGGCATAAAGCATCATGAAAGGTTCTTGAACAATGCTCCCCACTCCCTCTGTTGTTGCCAAAATCTGGCATTGCCAGATTCTGTTTTGCTACAAAGCTTGTCACCAATATGATAATTTATAGCAAATGGCTGTCTTGAACTAAATTTGGGACCAATCACAAGAAAGTCAATTTGTAAGCCTAATCAATTGTGAAATATCTTTAGGGTACATTCTCTCCCCTTAACCTTTCTTTCAAAAATGACGAATATTTTTACTAATGTAAAAAGAAGGGGAGAAGTGATCAGGGCAAACAGAGGACATAATGTTCAGGAAATTTGTTGAAATGAGTGAGTCAAGGAGGATGTACAATGTAAAAATACACCACAACGTTCTGTACAAAGTAATCCCAAATGAGTATAGAGGGAAAGGGGAAAATCCAGTTTGCCAGTTCACTCCATAGCCACACTAAAATGATTGTGATGTCATTCAGATAAATCAATATTACATTTGGCCAGAATAGTATATCATGATAAATCCTGTCAGGGGACAGGAAGAATACAGAAATGTTTGCTCAATAGACACACAAAGTTGTTGACATAGATAGGTCTAAAACCTGACCTTTGGGAAAGTTTGGAACTCTCAGTTGGTCCAAAGAGATTTATTTATTTATTTATTTATTTACAGCATTTATATTCCACCCTTCTCACCCTGAAAAGGACTCAGGGTGGATCACAGAACACACATATATGGCACAGAGAGAGGGGGGGCAGGGGGGCATTTTCCCAACTTCTGCATCCTGGAGGTTGTGCTTGATTCTGGCCACGGGGGGGGGGGTGTGGTGTCACTCCATCCGATATGTAGAAGAGCTCTAGATCACAGACTTTCTCCTTTCTTTCGATCACCGTCATTTTCTGGTATTTCCTTTTTATGGTGCAGTAAAATACCTCCCTGCTTAATCAGTACCTAATTTATCTACTCACAGTTGTTTTCGAACTGCTTAAGTCAGGGGTCCCCAAACTAAGGCCTGAGGGCCAGATACAGCCCTACAAGGTCATTCACCCAGCCCTTGCTCAAGGTCAACATAAGTCTGCACACAACAGCAGCAACAATCCTATCTCATCAGCCAAAAGCAGGCGCACACTTCCCATTGAAATACTAATAAGTTTATATTTGTTAAAATTGTTCTTCATTTTAATTGTTGTATTGTATTTAAGTGGGGGGGGGGGTGTGTTTGCACTACAAATAAGATATCTGTAATGTGCATAGGAATTCATTCATATTTATTTCAAATAATAGTCCGGACCTCCAACAGTTTGAGGGACAATGATTTGGCCCTCTGTTTAAAAAGTTTGATGACCCCTGGCTTAGGTGAACAGTGAGCTGGGCTGATGGTCGAGCACTCATCCTGACCTGGGCTTCAAACTGCCAACCTTTTGATTGGTAAGATTGGTGATTACTAAATACGTGTACAATACAATCGAACCCCCTATCAGTCAGTATATATGAAAAAAAAGAGGCAATGCGATGAGAAGTCAAACATAAATCAATATTGTATTTCAAACATCAGCATTGTGATACATGAGTATCCAAATATACACAAATAATAAGGTGCAATCCTCTCACTCTAAGGAAAATCAACGGCCGTTGCGTGCTAGCATCCCCCCATATACATCATAACAAAATACAATAAGGCAATACTGGGGATTCCCAGCGATATAGTCAATGGTGCTTCAGGACACTAGATAGGTCCCCATAATTGAAATGAAAATAAACAAGCCCCCCGTGTGACCTGTGGCTGAATAGCTCTCAAACCCAGAACTCCGGGCAAGAGCGCATCAAGCGGTCGCGTCGGGCGGGACGTGACTCCGCCCTCCCGAAGGTGGGGGCCGGAGTGCGGTGCTCTGTAAACAAGGATGCTCGTGAACGTTGCAAGTGGCCTGGCAAATGCGGCGTGGAGAGGTTCCCAAATGAACAATAAATTCCAAGGCGGAGGAGGTGTGTCGTCGACGGGATGAAGTATCGAGATCTTTCCCGTTTCGGGTGCTTCCTCAGGACGATCCACAACCGGGAAAATACACAACTGTACAAAATAAACACAATGTAAAACCTCTATAAAAGCATAGGTGGGTCGATGGGCAGGGTAGGAAAGAAAGGCTTACTAAATGTCGTTTTCAGGTCCCCCCAATGGGAGAAAACCGCCAATGCGGTAAAGGAAAATAATGGGCCAAATGGCGCAATGACCGAAGATCCGGTCCAGGCTAAGGCCTCCCTGGATTGGCTTACCCACTCAGATTTGGGGGCCAGGAGGAAGACTACCAGCAGCTTTCAAGCTGGGACTTTTAGGTGTGGACGTTGCATTTGCTGTGACTTTGTGAGCCCATTGAAGCAGATTCAAATTCCTGGCACGCCCAATACCATTAAACTTCATCAGTTCTGTACATGTGCCACTGAAAGATGTGTGTACCTCCTTTTTTGCTCGTGCCCCCTACTTTATGTGGGGGTTACCAAACGCCAGCTGAGGGCAAGGATTAGGGAACACAGATTGAAAATCCTCTCTGGCAATGAAGATGTATACTTATATAGACACTTCAAAGAAGTTCACAAATCCATTCCGGATTTTAAGTTCGTTGAATTAGAAAAAGTGGAGATGCAACCCCACACGGACCTACAATCCACCCTACTCAAAACTCAATTGAAACATATTGTACAATGTGCCTGTGAGCAACCTTATGGACTAAATGAGCCTGTCAGTTTAAATGCTTTAGTGAATTAAACCACTGCACCTAGACCCATCCGCTGGGGCTCCAGCTGTATCCCATCTGCCTGTTAGGATAAAGCCTCCAGGGAGGCCTTAGCCTGACCGGATCTTCGGTCATTGCGCCATTTGGCCCATTATTTTCCTTTACCGCATTGGCGGTTTTCTCCCATTGGGGGGACCTGAAAACGACATTTGGTAAGCCTTTCTTTCCTACCCTGCCCATCGACCCACCTATGCTTTTATAGAGGTTTTACATTGTGTTTATTTTGTACAGTTGTGTATTTTCCCGGTTGTGGATCGTCCTGAGGAAGCACCCGGAACGGGAAAGATCTCGATACTTCATCCCGTCGACGACACACCTCCTCCGCCTTGGAATTTATTGTTCATTTGGGAACCTCTCCACGCCGCATTTGCCAGGCCGCTTGCAACGTTCACGAGCATCCTTGTTTACAGAGCACCGCGCTCCGGCCCCCACCTTCGGGAGGGCGGAGTCACGTCCCGCCCGACACGACCGCTTGATGCGCTCTTGCCCGGAGTTCCGGGTTTGAGGGCTATTCAGCCACAGGTCACACGGGGGGCTTGTTTATTTTCATTTCAATTGTGGGGACCTATCTAGTGACCTATCAAGCACCATTGACTATATCACTGGGAATCCCCAGTATTGCCTTATTGTATTTTGTTATGATGTATATGGGGGGATGCTAGCACGCAACGGTTGTTGATTTTCCTTAGAGTGAGAGGATTGCACCTTATTATTTGTGGATATTTGGATACTCATGTATCACAATGCTGATGTTTGAAATACAATATTGATTTATGTTTGACTTCTCATCGCATTGCCTCTTTGTTTTCATATATACTGACTGATAGGGGGTTCGATTGTATTGTACACGTATTTAGTAATTGTTTAACCCAGTTTTACTGGCTAACAGGGATATGGAACACTCCAGTGGCCCGAGATTTGCCCAGGCAGAAAGACATGACATCCTGAGGGACTGGTCCCTTGACCCAGGAGAGGGCACGTCAGCAGCCACAGCGGACCCTACTTCACAGACATTAGCTGATCTTAAAGCCAAAGAATTACGACTGACACGCGTCAAGCTCAACGCCTCAGCCCTGGCTGATTACATTAGGAGTGACATGATACCTAGGGGACTTAGGATTCCCCTGTCACCAGGTACATATAAGGAGGACAGTGCTCTTCTGAAGGACTGGTATGAGATTACAAATAACTGCTCAAAAGATTTACTTTTTCTACTACTTCAAAGAACAAATAAAGAGGTGGATGAACTGGTGACAGAGATTGACACGATGAAACAAGACCTAGCCGGTAGTCTTCAACCCAATCACACTCAAGAGATAGCCGAAGAATGTGATAAACTCCATCAGGAGATCAGAGCGGATAAATTAAAGAAGCTCAATAGGGACAGAGAAGACTACAGAAGAAACAGGGTATATACCTGGTTTAAGAAATCTCATCAGAGGAAGGGACGGAAAGGAGTAAAATTTGGAGGGGATTCAGGAACGTCACACTCCTCAGGTGAGGACACAAATGCCCAATCCGATTCCTCCAGTACCTCTCAACCCCAAACGAAACAGTATCCCAAACGCAATAGACCTCAAGCTGGGTTCTACAAACAGGGTTTTCCCATGGGTCCCGGCACCAAAAAGACAACATGATAGTGAATCTATCTGATGTTCAGTTATCTCCTCATTTAGAAAAGACTATTAATAAGGGCCTCTCCTATGTAATGACTCCCAATTACAGCCAACTGGACCTCAGACAGGACTTAGCCACCCTTTTTCGTAACATTCGACTTAGGGACTTCTTTAAAGACAAAACAACCAAGGATAATTTACCCTCCTTTTACATTATAAGTAAATTTGTACCGCCCAATCCATCTACCAGCGTGAGAGCGTTCGAGAATGGGGTCTTGAGAGAAACTAAGAAGATTAACTTTGAAAAACCATCACAGGAATCTTTCCCTGCAGGACTCGACAGCTCTTAAAGAACTTGGGAACAACAGTGCCATTGTCATCAAGAAGGCAGATAAAGGTGGAGGAATTGTCCTTCAAAATACCTCTGACTACAGGATTGAAGCAGAGAGACAACTCCAGGACGAGAGGTTCTATGAGAAGGTGAACTCTGACCCCACACAGAGATTTTTGAAAAATATCTCCAGTATCGTGCACTACGGTGAGAGCATGGGATACATTGACCCGAAATTAACTAAATACTTGATTAAAGAGAACCCCAGGGTACCGGTTTTCTACCACCTACCGAAGACCCATAAGGGCTCCTTTCCCGTACCGGGCAGACCCATTGTCTCGGCAAGAGAGAGTATCTTGGAACCATTGGCCAAATACCTCGACAGTATTCTGCAACCTTTCGTGCAGTCCATGCCCTCCTATATCAAAGACACGACGGATTTGATTTCCAAAATAGAACATATTACACTCCCTATGGGTACCATTTTGGCAACCTCGGACATCACCTCGCTCTACACGAATATTCCACTGGAAGAATCCAGAGTGATTATTGAGAGCATCCTCAACAGCAGACCAAGACCCCTCACACCTCCCACCGGCTTCCTTCTCGACCTTTATGACTGTATCACAGAATACAACTATTTCAGAATTGATCAACAATTCTATATCCAGAAAGGGGGCGTGGCCATGGGGTCCCCGGCCACACCCACCATTGCGAACTTATTCGTGAGATCACTAGAGGATCGTCATCTTCATTACCAGGCAGCATCCGGAACAACTGCCACCAATATTTTATACTGGTGGAGGTATATAGATGACGTCCTGCTCCTACTCAAACCGGACACCCGACACAGTGATTGTGACCAATGGCTGGACTCTTGGCACCCCAACATTAAATTTACCAACGTATATAACAATGTGGAAGTGAATTTCCTGGATATAACCATCTTCAAATGTAATGATGACTTGGGAGTGAAACCATTCACGAAACCTATTGCAAAGAATTCTCTATTGCATTATGGAAGTTGTCATCCATCACCACTGAAGAACAATCTTCTGTATTCACAACTTATTCGTATAAAGCGGAATTCCACTTCCAATAGGGACTACGAGACACAAGCCACTGTCCTGATGGAGAACTTCAGGAAGAGAGGTTATCCCCTTAACCTGATTGCCCGTGCCAAACACAAAGCAGATGCGACACCACGAGAGGATCTCCTCAAATATAAAACAAAAACCACACCAGACAGGCTAATTTGGCCTCTCAAATTCACTCCTCAAAGTAAACAAATACTCAATGTTGTTAAACGTCATTGGCCCCTTGTGGCCGATGTTGCAGGATTGGACAAACCACCGATGCCAGCATTCAAACGTACCACCAACATTAGGGATTGGCTCACCCCCTCAGATTTGGGGGCCAGGAGGAAGACTACCAGCAGCTTTCAAGCTGGGACTTTTAGGTGTGGACGTTGCATTTGCTGTGACTTTGTGAGCCCATTGAAGCAGATTCAAATTCCTGGCACGCCCAATACCATTAAACTTCATCAGTTCTGTACATGTGCCACTGAAAGATGTGTGTACCTCCTTTTTTGCTCGTGCCCCCTACTTTATGTGGGGGTTACCAAACGCCAGCTGAGGGCGAGGATTAGGGAACACAGATTGAAAATCCTCTCTGGCAATGAAGATGTATACTTATATAGACACTTCAAAGAAGTTCACAAATCCATTCCGGATTTTAAGTTCGTTGGATTAGAAAAAGTGGAGATGCAACCCCACACGGACCTACAATCCACCCTACTCAAAACTGAATTGAAACATATTGTACAATGTGCCTGTGAGCAACCTTATGGACTGATCTATCGGCTATTGCTATTGTTTTATTTGCTGTTTTTAATAGTCTTAACTGTTTTAATTGTATTGCTTATTTTAACTGAGCTACATCCTTTTGTGCTCTATGTTTTATGCTGAATCTCTGGCGCTGAGCCATTAGCTTGTGAGCCGCCGCGAGCCCTCGGGAGTCGGCGGCGCAGAAATCCCAAATATAAATATAAATAAATATAAAATAAATGAGCCTGTCAGTTTTAATGCTTTATTGAATTAAACCACTGCACCTAGACCCATCCGCTGGGGCTCCAGCTGTATCCCATCTGCCTGTTAGGATAAAGCCTCCAGGGAGGCCTTAGCCTGGACCGGATCTTCGGTCATTGCGCCATTTGGCCCATTATTTTCCTTTACCGCATTGGCGGTTTTCTCCCATTGGGGGGACCTGAAAATGACATTTGGTAAGCCTTTCTTTCCTACCCTGCCCATCGACCCACCTATGCTTTTATAGAGGTTTTACATTGTGTTTATTTTGTACAATTGTGTATTTTCCCGGTTGTGGATCGTCCTGAGGAAGCACCCGAAACGGGAAAGATCTCGATACTTCCTCCCGTCGACGACACACCTCCTCCGCCTTGGAATTTATTGTTCATTTGGGAACCTCTCCACGCCGCATTTCCCAGGCCGCTTGCAACGTTCACGAGCATCCTTGTTTACAGAGCACCGCGCTCCGGCCCCCACCTTCGGGAGGGCAGAGTCACGTCCCGCCCGACGCGACCGCTTGATGCGCTCTTGCCCGGAGTTCCGGGTTTGAGGGCTATTCAGCCACAGGTCACACGGGGGGCTTGTTTATTTTCATTTCAATTGTGGGGACCTATCTAGTGTCCTGAAGCACCATTGACTATATCGCTGGGAATCCCTAGTATTGCCTTATTGTATTTTGTTATGATGTATATGGGGGATGCTAGCACGCAACGCCGTTGATTTTCCTTAGAGTGAGAGGATTGCACCTTATTATTTGTGGATATTTGGATACTCATGTATCACAATGCTGATGTTTGAAATACAATATTGATTTAAGATTGGTGATTAACCAGCTGTGCTAAAACCAGATTATTACAGGGAGGGAACCAACACCTCCCTGGTTAATAACCATAAACCATAGTGCTTATGATGACCTATAAAACTACATATAGCTAAGGCTCAGATTGTCTGAGGAACTTAATTTTTTCCATATGTGGAATCTAAAACCTTTATTTTGCCCCCTCACTCAAGAGAAGGGCTTCTTGGTGCAGCTCACATACTGTGGCACTGCCTTCTAAGGTATACCACATTAAATTCCTGTTTTCTGTACTTTTGCTAACAAGCTTTTTAGAATCTAAGAGCAAGTGTGCAAGGTCAAGAAAAAATGGACTCAGTTCAAATAATTGTTTGGTTATTCATATGACTGAATTCATGTGAGTGCTGGGTTTCTTGCCTTAACTTGACTTTTCCATGCTTCAGGCAAGAAAGTTAAGGGGGCAGGGGCGGGAGGATTATGTGTTGGCTGGAAACTCCAGCATAATACTAGGTCTTCACAACAGCTTGGACAGCTGATTCAGGTCTGATTCAGCTCAATCTTCTGTCTACATGGATACCACACCATCACACTTTCCAAGCACAGATCTGCCCAATAGAAAGGAATGGTCACTCCTAAGTAGTTGCCATTGTCCCCTACATGCTATAGATCTCCATGTAGATGTCTGGCAGATGCAACAACATCAGAGATGGTAGAAAGGGGAGAAGATAACCTGCAATTTACCCCCTCCTTACTGGTCATTCAGGCATTCTGTTACTAAATCACAGATGCAACAGATGGTGGCCAAGTGCTGACAGAGCTCAATGGCCTGTGAAGTACCAACATGAAGGATGAGGTAGTAGTTCTACAGGAATGGTAAGGTTTTAGCCCAATAGAACTGTTTGGATGCCAACATGGTCCTGTAGCAAGTTCAGCCAACTGCTTCTGGAAACCATCATGGTTGTGCCTGGGCCAGATGCTGCAAATTGGCTCTGGATTAAGTGGCTATTGTAGATTTTGTCCATAGAACATAAAGTTGGAAGAGACCACAAGGGTCATTTAATTGAACCCCTTACCATGAATGAGTACATAATCAAAACATTTACACTGCAAATACACATTTAAAAGACATATCTGGGAACTGACTGTTTTACAAGACTTTTCTGTAGTGCTTTTCCTTTGTTTCTAAATGGCTTTGTTTAAAATGGTTTTAATTCTATTTTAAACATAACATTTCATATATATTTTCTTCACATGTTTCATATGCATATTTTAATCATTTTTTTTGTCTTGGAAGCTGCCTTGAAATGGTTTTATAGAAAAAAGAAGTATATAAGTGGTGCAATATATTACTGTATAATTTAATATAATACAATGTCATATGTTTTCATCCTATTAGAGAATATACCACATTTGATGACTTTATGATTAATCACGTGAATCTTATGGCATGAAATAAAGATATAAAATGTAGCAAACAGAGGAAGAAATACCTTAAATTATAGAGCATGTGACACAAGACTATCATAAATCCATTCAGATATTTCTCTTATTGGTGGAACATGGCTGAACTACTTATATCTTTGAAAAATAATTCAGAATATAGTTTGCAGGGAGCCAGGCGAGTGCATTGCAGCCAAATCAGTACACAAGCTTGGGGGCACTTTGAAGGTGCCATTATACAACCATCAGATTTCTCATATCTCTTAGTTAAAAGGTTTCCAAGAAATGAAAAGAAATGGTCCTACAAAACTCTGTATTTGCCAAGACTCATCTGGAGAACTGTATTCCGTTCTGGTTTGCCATTTTAAGAAAGCTAGAACTAATTTGGAGCAGGTTCAGAGAAGACCAACAAGAATGATAAGAATATGGAGAATGAAAATTAGTTAGATAGATGGGAGGAATTGGACATGTTCAACCTGATGAAGAGAAAACCAAGGGTGACATGATTTTGCTTTTTAAATATCTTTAAATAATTCATTGGCTGGAAAATATAGGATGAATATGATAATGATAATTTTGATGGTATTTACGATATTATGTTTTCCTTAAATGAGACTCAAAGTTGTTTCTCCTTTTCTGCTCCAGATGGTACAACCAGGGTTTAATGGTTTTATATAATAGGAGGGTGCAGGATCCTGTTGAGAATTCTATAGATAGGATTCCTGAATTGAACAGGAGATTTGACGTGATGGCCTATAGCAGGGGTGCTCACACTTTTTCAGCATGCGAGCTACTCTTAAAGCAACCAAGTCCAAAAGATCTACCTGCCCCCACCGCCGTGCGCTCTTGCCACTGCGCGTGCTCCTGCTGCTGTTTTCTGCCCGCACAGTGCTTCTTCCGCCTGCGGGACATTGCAGGAAGGAGAAAGCATGAGGTGGGGCATCCAGAGGCCCTGCCTCATGCTTCCTTCTTCCTACAATGCCTCGCAGGCGAAAGAAGCACCACAAGAGCGGAAGCCAGCAGCAGGAACGCGTGTGCACGCAGTGTGTGCGCGCGCATGGCAGGAGCGGCCCATCTAGCTGGTGAGGCCCGAAGATCACCTTGAAGAGGGCCGAAGATCTACTAGTAGCTCCCGAGCTACCTAATGAGCACCCCTGGCCTATAAGTCATTTCCAACTGTATAATTCTATTATTTTATGGACTCCAGTGTCTAGTCTACTTCATCTGTTACAAATCATAGTCTGAAAATACGAAACATGATATCTGTTAGAATACAATCCTATATATTCTCAGAAGCTAGTTTTTTTGAAGTCCCAAAACTTACCTTTAGGTTATTAGACACTCTTTTGGGGGAAAAAAACCTCACCTGTCACTCCTTCTAGATTTACACGATGCCCAGTCTTTGGAAACAGGGAAAAGGATGCCTGTAAGCAGGCTAATGGTGTTTGCATTTAATCCTCTCTCAAAACAAATAACTGGATCTTGCTGCATACATTAGCCCATCAAGCATAAATCTCCTTGTAAGGAGTTTTTCATTCATTGTGCTAAGCCAGTGTTTCTCAAGGTGGGGACCCTGAGGCGGTCGCAAGGAGGTTGTCAGAGGTGTACCCGAAGACCATCCGGAAACACAGTGTTTTCTGCTGGTCATGTGGTTCTGTGTAGGAAGTTTGGCCCAATTGTGCACTAGCTGCGTCCATACCTTGAGAAGTCTGATCTGGCTATGGTTGTCCATGCTCTAGTTACATCCTAATTAGATTACTGCAACACACTCTACGTGGGGCTGCCTTTGAAGATGGCTCAGAAACTACAGCTGGTCCAATGGGCGGCAGCCAGATTGCTAACTGGGGTGACATACAGGGAACATACTACTCACCTGTTGTGTCAGCTCCACAACTGCCAGTCCACCTCCGAGCCCAATTCAGGGAGCACACAACTCATCTGTTGCACCAACTACAGTGGCTGCCAGTTTGCAATCAGGCACAATTCAAAGTGCTGACTTTAGCCTATAAAGCCCTAAACAGTTCCAGCCCAGCTTACCTGTCCCAACGTATCTCTCCTTATGAACCATCTAGGAACTTAAGATCATCTGGGGAGGCCCTGCTCTCAAACCCAACTTCTTTGCAGGCACATCTGGTGGGGATGAGAGATAGGGTTTTCTCAGTGGTGGACCCTTGGCTGTGGAACTCCCTCCCTAGCGATATTAGATTGGTCGCCTCCGTCCTGACTTTCCGGAACAAAGTAAAAACCTGGCTCTTTGAACAAGCTTTTGGAAATGCAGCATAATAGATAAACATGGAACAATGAAAGAGTGAACATGGAACAGCAGACAATGCTACTGAAAAAATGAGCTTAACAGAAAGACACTGGTGATTATATGTTTTTAATGTTTTTTGTATGGATATTTATAATGTTGTGCTAAATGTTTCTAATTGTATTTTATGACTGTTGTGGCATCAAATTGCTGCGAATTTTTCCTCAATCGCCTTCGGTCTGAGAAAGGTGGGATAGAAATATCACAAATAAATAAATGAATAAATAAATAATTGACATAGAGTGCTAAAGACCTTGTAAAACTACAAATCCTATGGTAGAAGTGGATTTCAACACTGTTCTCCCAAGTAAAAGTCCAACGCTTATACCACTATGCCATGGCAGGTCCTCCTAAATATTGCCTTATTACATCACTTGAGAACCAATAAAAATTCGGATTTCATGAGCCAAAAAGAAATTAAAAGTCCAACACTAGAATCTTTTAAGACATCTCAAATCCAATGGATTTTTTAAAAAAAATAGAAAGTAAACTTGAACAGGTGAGAGTTGTATACAGAGAACTTGCATGCACACACTCACCCTAGACATACTTCCTAAAGATGAGGGACATCACAGAAGCATGAAAATATAAGCAGCAAGATGGTGGTAGTGAGGAGAACAGGATTGCAATTGAATGTATAAAAGAGTGTCTGGTTATAGAATTAAGCAAAAGTTGTGGAATAATGAGAACTTTTAAAATCAGATTCCAAAGGTTCTTTGTGAATTGTTCTATGAATAGAAATGACTTCATTATCATGTCGGCTTTTTGATATTTTCAAGATAGACCCCCTTGATGCCACAGAAAAGTATGAGGCTGTGTATGCATGGGGGAATCTTCCTCCTCCTTGCTATTTTCCCTCAAGAAGTATTTTGTTTCTTTAAGAGAAAAAAAGGAGAAAAACAAAACAAGAATTGAATTCAAAGTATGAAAAGTAGGCCACGTCTCTTGTTCTTCTTCTCTATTATCACCGTTATTATTGTTCAGACTTACCTGAAGCAAAATGTCATGGCTAATTTGGAGGGCTCTGCTCATGCAAACTATCTGAAAGGAGCCAAAAGAGTTTTGCAGCAAATATATCAGCTGGAATCCTGTTGAGGTCTTATGCCTGTGCTAATTCATCTTTAGACGTGATTTGGTATTTCGAGATACATTGCCCACATTCAATTCATTGTTGCAGAAATGCAGTTTGGCATAGAATCATAGAGTTGGAAGAGACCTTGTGAGCCATCCTGTCCAACCCCCTGCCAAGAAGCAGGAAAATTGCATTCAAAGCATCCCCAACAAATGGCCATCCAGCTTCTGTTTAAAAGCATCCAAAGGAGGAGCCTCCACCACACTCCAGACCAGAGAAAGAGTCCCATTGCTCTCACAGTTAGGAAGTTCTTCGTCATTTTAGTCACCCCACTCTGGACACATTCCAGGTTCTCAACATCTCCCTTCAATTGTGGTGCCCAGAATTGGACACAGTGTGATTCCAGGTGTGGTCTGACCAAGGCAGAACAGAGGGGTAGACACTATACTCCTATTTATGCAGGCCAAAAGTCCCATTGGCTTTTTTAGCTGCTGCGTCACATTGTTGGCTCATGTTTGACTTGGCTCATGTTTGACTTGTTCTTTCACGCTTACTGCTGTCGAACCAGGCATCGCCCCCCCCCCCCCATTCTGTATCTTTGTTTGTACATTGTTATGCTTTGCACATGGTTATGCATTGTCCATGGTTGTTCATGGGAAATAAAGTTCCCTTCATTCGCTCATTGGTTCTTGCTATAAGTATTAGGCATGAGAAAAAAGTTATGAAAATGATTCGTTTCGTAAGAAATTCGTAAGAAATGCTACTTTCGAGCGTTTCCACACCTGGAATGCCAACCAGGAAGTGGACTTTCTTTTTCGAACTTGGGGGGCCAGGATTTTCTTAAGTGTCATTATTAGGTCGTAAGGGGGGGCATAAGGGGGGGCACCCTCCTTCTCTCTCACCACCCTCCCGCCTCCCTTGCCAATATTATGGCAAGGCAAGCCCTAAACTTGCTCCTTCGCTCGGCTGGAAGGAAGCCTGGAAAAAATGTAAACAGAGAGGATTACTCAGAAGTAAATCTGCAAAGGAGGGCACTTTGGATGAAGGGCCCTCCTTTGTGAAGTATTCTGACTGGTCTCTTCTCATGTGGTGCAACGGGCTCGGGAAATTAGCCGGGAAAAGCCAGTGTTTGTTTTGGAGCACACACATACATATTTGGGAGGGGGGATTTGCTGCAGAATCCGGCCTCATAGAGAAGATTCTGCAGCAACCCCCCAAAGAATATGTATGTGTGTGCACCCAAGCAGAAAACGCTGGTTTTTTCCCGGGCTAATTTCCCGGGCTCACAGAGAAGAGCCCGTTTGCACCGCATGAGGCAGGGACCAGTCAGAATACTTCAGTTTGAATTTTACCTATTCTTATACCCATTGTTATTACTGCTGTATTATTGCATGTGCATGGAATGTAGGTATATGACCAGCCTGGGCAAACTTGGGCCCTCGCTCCCTCGGGATTGGGGTGAGAGTGAGGCAGCGATGAGCGGGGGCTCCTCCTCCTTTTCTTTTGCTGCTTCCAAGAATAGAATACCCACTCCCTCCCTCCCTCCTTCCTATTTGGAGAGTCCCATCTAGAATTCAGTGTGATTTATTCAAGTTTTGGCCTACAACTCCCAGAAATCCCAGCCAATTTACCAGCTGTTAGGATTTCTGGGAGTTGTAGGCCAAAACCATCTGGAATGCGCATGCTCTGGCATACGAATTACTAACGAATTTCTTTGGTAATTAAGTTACATTTTAGAACTTTTTGGAAAATTTTTTGTAAGTCTTCCTATTACTAATCCAAAAAAAATCCCCCCCCCCATTAGATTTACGATTTGCTATTTTTGGGTTCTAAACCATGCCTAATAAGTATGCATAAAGTGAAGCATTTAGGACTTCCTTCTTTCCATCCTTTCTCACCCTTAGAATGATGGTAGCCTTATAGTTGAGGGTGGGGCCACTTTGTCTTGTGGTAACCAATATTTTTAGACCCAGTCCATCACTGATGTCGGGCACCTTCATACACAAGCATATTAGAAACATAACCATTCAGGATTTATGAAAACTGAATATCTGAAAAGAATTTTTACCCTGATAATAATATTAACAATGTATAACATTAACAATAGCAAACTGTTATGCTCTGTTCTCCAAAAAGGGATGCAAAAGCTTTTCTGTTGGCTCCAAGGTTGACACAGATCTATTTTCCCACATCCTTATACAGACCTGCTAAGAAATGAGCTGAGAATTTTCATGACTCACAAGGACATTTAATAAGTAGAATATAAATGTGTCTCAATCTGGGAAGTTTATAAATTATTCCATGAGTTTTTTATTCAGTGATACAAGCTGATGATTTGTACTTGTCCTTCAAGTTGCCAAATATAAATACTTTGGCTATAATGAATGGTCAAATTTGTCACTTTATTTCCCATATTCAGATTTTTAGATCATTGGAAATTTGGAACTAAAAAGAACTGAAAGATATTTCTGACTCATTCCTATCTGACTTGCACATCCCCACTTTAACACCTTTCTTCTATTTCTAGAGCTTGATAAATACTTTTGATGCTATGGATTCTTGATATGTACTGAAGACCCAAATACAAACACACACATAATGGTTTGCAAAGCATCCCAAGCAATGCAAGCATATGTGTGACTCCACTTCCAGAATTTTGAGCTATGTACGTCTGTTCCCTGTTGGAGTAGTTATCCAACCACTTGGATAAGGCAATTTGGATCTTTATCCTTTAAAAAATAGGTTAAAAGAGTAAATTAGATTCATATCATGCAGTCATTTCAATGAATGAACATTTATTCAACTGAGCACAGGTTCAGTACTTTATAGGCTAGTATGGTTTACAAAACTCCATTCTTGTAAAAGCAAAAAGACAGAGAGACACATTTTTTGTTCTAACGAAACTACTTTGCCACTCTTCTCCCATTACTCAGGATATCTAACTACTTAGAGTTTTTGGTGAATTTATCTTACCTTGTTTTCCAACTTGGTACTCCAAGTGAGGATGGAAAGAACAAGGTTAATGGTGGTACTGAGAGGGATGAGTAAAAACGATGACAAGGTGATGACAGGACACTCACATCTCTCATTGAAAAAGAAGAATATAAAGGTCCAGGTAAAAATGACAAAAGCTGATCCAAATAAATAAAAATATAAATGGTATTCCTTAATGATATACCAAATCTTGATGATCAGGGTCTGAACTGAGATGACCGTAAGTGGGGAAAAAATCATATAGGTCATAAAAGTGATTGCATATATGTCAATATCTAAATGAAGAAAGAATAATGTGCGGCAAACCAATAGCCCCAGGACAGACAAAATAGCAGATATGAGAGGTGCCGCAAAGTCTGGTTGCTGGCCTCTGTACCAGTTTGGGATTAGGACAACCAAACACGAATTAATGAGGACAGTTACAATGTAGTGCAGACTAAAATAATTCATGGATGAAAAGAGGTATGCCAGGAGTAGGAACCACTTAATAAAGCCACTACTCACATCCTGAGAAATCCTATCAACAAATAGACAGACAATGCACACAGATGTGAGGGAACTAAAGTCAGCCACAGTCATATTCCAGATGTAGACTTTCCAGGAATTCCTCTGAAAGTTAGAGAGAAGAAAGACTAAAATCATTATGCTTCCATTAAGTCCAACAGTGAAGATGAACAAGACGAAAGGAGCAAGCACATGGTCTCCTGGTAACCAAGTTAGAAAGGCCATCATGTGTTTATATTCTTGGCAAATGTCATGAGAAACATTCAATTTTAGTGTTAGATGGAATGTTTTCTTCACTTCAGTCACATTGAAGTCACTTCTTCCTAGGAGCTGGTCTTGGCCCAACACTGTCTTGTTTTGAGAGAATACAAATGTCTCCTCCTAAGTAAACAAACACAAAAGATAAGATTGGAAATGAGTGAAGAAAGCCAGAACACAATGAGACTCCATGATTATTATTTTTTAAATGCAAAAATGCTTAGTAATAATTTTAGTAGAGTATGTCAATTAGACAAATGTTAAATTATACACTATTCTGTTTCTCATCTTATAGCCCTGTGGAAGCAGATGGATTTTTTCCTCTGTACAATGTAGGAATCATGTGGCTTAACAGGTGTTATACACTAACTCCCAAGAAATTTGCATAGCAAAATACGGGGGGTCTGGGAAGTCTCTGTTCAACAATATTGCCAGGGGACTGTATGATTCCCACCTCTATAAGGAACTGATCCCTATCTCATCAGCTGTTTTTCCACGTTAAATAATTCCAGTAAAAGAGAAATGGGATGGAGATGAAATCGTGTCAGAGAGCGAAGAAGATAATATGTATTCCCAAGGTTGGTTTTCAGTTTGCAGGAAGTAATCGCTGTAGTTGAAAAAGGTCAAATATTAAGATAGAAATAATTTGTTCTACTCACTGTTGTTTTTGAGCAATTTGTGAGAATAGGAGAAATCATGTAGGTTTCTGTGAGCTGAAGAAGAGCCCAAAGATGAATCCAGGTAATTAATGCCATCGCTCCTTTTTTCCCCTTTCCTGTTAGGAAAAGAGAAATATCTGATGATGATGATGTTTGCCATGGGACTCTTTCTTTCCATCGCTCTACAAACACTTTTTGGTGAAGAAGCAAGAGAGTCCTCTGGGTAGATACTTACTCCCAGTTTCTCACTGTCAGATAAGACTGTTTTTATATTCAATAGCCCTTTGGTATCTACTAGGGTTTGGCACCAGAATACATTGGGGATACCAAAATCCATTGATACTCAAATCCTATTATATAAAATGCTATAGTAAAATGGTGCCTTTTATATAAAATGGCTAAATCTAAATTTGTCTTGAGTGTATATATAAAGAGGGGGGGGGAGAGAGACACCATGGATGGATGGATTTGTAAATGTCAAATTCATGGATATGGAAAGCCAACTGTATCTGTTTGTATTTTGTTTTTTAAATATATTTTGATATGCCTGCCAATCACTGGCAGAAAGGAAGAAAATAATATAATACAATATCATACAATGCAATATCATAGAAATTATTAGTAGTTCATATATCATCTTAGCTGTGACATCATGGGAAACCATGGGCACATGTCTCTTGGGACAGAGTGAGGAATCCCTCTGATGGCAGAAGAATAGGTCCCACAGTATTAATGAAGAGCAGTATCTCAAAGAGACATATGGCCATGGTTTCCCATGATGTCACAGCTAAGATGAAATATGAACTAACAACTCTTTTGATTATAGCTGCCTAAAACTACTATTTTGCAACTGGAATCGTGTTGATTACTCTTGACTGGTTAAAACATTGGGTTTAATTCCCATGCATCCCGGAAACCCATTTAGTTTTAACAAAGCAAGATAAAAAGAAATATTGAAAGCAATGGGATTTAGACCTGTGTTTCAATGAAATAACAAAAATCTGACCACCAATCGAACAAGTGCTATATGGTTTGCATGTAGAGTTAAGATCTAGAAATTAAAAAATAAACAAGTGTTCCTTGTCATCACCATCATTTTTCCTGGTTAAATTATGGAAGAAAACCAGACAGACTGTTTTATGAGAAAGTAATAAAATATTGAAATGGTGAACCCACAAGTGCAGAAAAAGAGACCCTACCGCAATCTACTGCTGTTGAGGAGTATTCAAGCTTTCAGCCTGATAGTCATCAGTGCCATGGAATTTACCACCATGTCTTTGAGTTTGATCATTCGGATTTTCTTCTCGTTTCTATCTGCTTCTGCTCACAATCTTATCAGTTACTGCTTTCCCAACAGTCACCAACTGATTTTAGCTCCTTGTTCTTCAATTCACATTCTATTACATCACAGAAAAAAGTTCTAGAACTATAAGCAAATGTCCTTTAGGATTCTAAAGCCCTTTTACAAGAATGTGGAACTATACTTTCAGTGCTTTGATTAGGAGTGCATTTACATTGTAGAGTTAAAACAGTTGACCAACACTTCAGATCATAGCTAAAGCCTTGTAATTTTACAAGGCCATCAGCTCGCTCCACCAAAGAATGCTGATGCCTCACCAGTGTTCAGCTAGGATCCCCTCAATGGTTGGTTTGGGATTCCCTCCAAAGTCATTGCTGGTTGGCTCTTGCTTTGTTGGGAAACTTCAATAAACTGTCATTAGATTATTTTGAAGTGCCTCTCCATTTAGCGATCTCCGAGAGGAGTGTAATTGGAAAGAAATGTAGTGTTGCAATTGACAACGGGCATATGATGGGCTTCATGATCTGCTTCCAGTGGATGCAAACGGGTTAATCCAAGATAAACAATGGGGACTTTAGAATGATGGCCATCTAAATGGGTGTCACAGGGGTGAGGCTAGCTGGGAGCATGGGAGAGGAATCATTTTCACAGATAGCTCTGATCATATCAGGGCAAACAGGAAAAGGACCATGGAGTTGTGATAGAACCCCATAGTGTGTTTTCCACAAGCCTTCTAGTTTATTGTTAAATGATTATAGTAATTTTGGGGCATCATTTCCTGGAGTCTTGTATGTGGTGAAGCAACATTACAGAGAAATTCAAGAGGGGTTATTACAGGGCAAAATGGAAAAGACAAAGCCAGTGTGCTGTATGTCCCCATGAATACACACCTCAGCTTTCATATTTTGGTGTTCCAATATTTTGATAGCACAGTTAATATCTCTTTAGTTTTTTTATAGTTCCATTTTATGGACCTCTCAGGTTTTTTTTAAAAAAACCCTCTTAGATTCATAAAGTACAGATCACCTAATCATTTCCCTGAACTACAATGGAGAAACAGAAATATTTCACCAAACTACAAATCCCAGAATTTCACAGAACAGAGCTTAGATAGCTAACGTGCTTTCAACAACTATAATTGTGTAATGAATATGTACACCTAGAATAATAGAAGTTATAATATATAAAGTTATTATGTAGAGTTATAATGTTGGAAGGGACCCACTCACTAGGAGTGCCAATGAAAAGAGTTACATTCCCCCCCAAACATAGACAGACTGGAGCTGAACTCAACACTGGATGCAGGTGGAAGAGAAGCTGGTATGTTGTTGTTGTGTGCCTTTAAGTCATTTCCAAGCTATGCTGAACCCTATATAAACCTATTACATGGGTTTCTGGGCTGAGATTGTGTGACTTGCCCAGGGTATTCCATTGGTATTCCATTGTCAAAAGGGGATCAGAACTTGTCCTGTAGAGATGTAGCCCAACATTTGAAGCATTGTGTTGTGCTACATTGTTTTATTTTGATTAATAATTACATTCTACATGTTTACATTGCTTCTATTAATATGAGCTTTTTTCCATCCTGTTTTTGGAAGCTGTTCAAGTTCCAGGACTAGGGAGGAACCATAAAATGAATAAATAAAGCATTCTACTGATATCCTTCCATGGACAATGGTATGTAGCTTCCTGGAACATACTTAGTCAGTCACTGGCCATGTTCTCCATAGATAACAAAACTATATCTACTAGGAATGTGCAATTCTGTAAAACCTTGTGTTGTTTTCAGTGGCCGGATTTCAGTTGGTCCCCTAATCGGTTTTCTGGGAGCTTTCCAAATTTCCGTGGGCAAAATTCCGCTTTTTGATCCAGCAACCGAAATATATGTTTTTTTCTCTGGGAAGATCCAGTCCATTGATGGCAATGAGGCTCCCCTTTCCATAATTTTTAGGGCATCAGTCTTAAGAAACTACTATTTCTGGAATTGTTTCTCCTCATAACCTCCAAATAGACTTAGGTTAAGGCATCAGCCTTAAGAAACCATCTTTTCTGGGATCGTTTACCCTCTTTCACTGAAGCTGAGTTAAGGCACCCTTTTTAAATACTTATTTCAGTGGGAGCCACACCACCTGAAGAAACATTAGCTATTGTTTAAAAAGATATAAAAATATGTAAATCATATCCTCATTTTATAGTGGCTTTAGAAATGGCATGATACATCTACTCCACATTTGAGGATTGTGTTGTGTGAAGGGCACCATTGGTGGCAGTTTCTTATGTTTATAGAAATGCTTATTTATTGCTATTTGAGTAAAAAAAAAAGCAAGGCAAGCCATGTAGAGCTGCAAGCAGCACTGAAATTTTAGATCACCTGTGGACTAGAAAATGTATCTGTCTTTCTCAGAAGTCTGCTTGCAATAGAAAAATGTTGGCCTAGCTTGGCTAAAAGACATGTCATGGCTTTCTTCTGTTCTGAGTCGCTCAACATGCAGGGCTCACAAGTATGCAGGCACCTTTCTGTGCTCCACATGTGGCCGAATGAAACTGAGAGTAGCAACAGCACCCATGCCATTATGACTTGCCGAAAGAGGCGGAGCAGCCAAAACAGTCAGAGTCCATTTTGAAAAATGTATCCGGGCACAGCCCTAATGTCTTCACATCAGCCAGCTTCTAAACTAGATCATAGAGCACAAGTAAAAAGGATAATGCTTCTGTAAGTGGGTGCTGAGTACACCTCCTTAAATAAGCTTACATGAAACATAACCACCAATGAAACCGGTAGTAATTCAAACAGTATCCCAAAAGGTCTGTGGCTCTGATCATAACATTAAGAATGTAGCATATTAACAAAATCAAGCAGTTATAATCTGTGCTCCAATAGGGAAAGCAAAAGCTTTTCTGGTGGTACCAAGGTGGCACAGATCCATTTTTACTCCTATGTAGAGCTGCTAAAAATGATCAGGGATTTCTCAAGGTTCACAAGAACATTTTATGAGCATAACAGAATTTTGTCTCAATCTGGGAAGTTTTACAACTGATTAAATGATTTGTATGTACAATTATATAGTCTGGTTATTTATACATTGTCTTTTCCTTTAAGTTGCCCAACATAAATGCTTAGGCCTTAATGAATGGACAAAGTTATCAGTTTCTCTCCCACATTCAGACATTTATATTGTTGGAATTTCAGACTTAAGGGTGAGGGATGAGAATTCTGACTCATTCCTCGCCGACTTCTATTTTCCCACGTTGAAGACTTCCTCTTATTTCTAGAGGTTGATTATAAATAACTTTTGGTGCTATGAATTCCTGACTTGTACTCAAGACACAGACACACACATAATGGTGTGTAAAGTTTCCCAAATTGGGATCAGGTCTGCCTCTATCATTAAAAGGAGAGAGGTGATTCAGCCATCAAATTGTGGATGTAAAAAAGGCAGCAAACTAATTAGTTATTTGCTTCCAACATTTATTTATTTATTTATTATTCGGGCTTCTATGCCGCCGACTCCCTGAGGCTCGCGGCGGCTTACAGGAGCCAAGGGAACAATAAAACACAAGGCAATAAAACAATTAAAAACAGCAGTAACACAATAAAACAATGACGCAATTCAAGAATGAGCGTCACATCGACCCAGAACGAACGAGCAGATGGCGGGGCATGAGCCGGACCTACCCGCCGAAGGCCTGCTTAAACAGGTAGGTTTTGCAGGCCCGTCTGAACGGGAGCAAGTCCTTCATGGCCTGGGTTCCGGCCGGGAGGGTGTTCCACAGCATAGGAGCTATGACAGAGAACGCCCTCTGGCGGGTGGAAGTCAGTCTTACAAGCTTTGCCGAAGGTATCTCCAAGAGGTTGGAATCCTCGGACCGTAGTGATATCGAAGGGCAGTATGGGGTGAGACGGTCCCTCAGATACGCTGGCCCCAGACTGTGCAAGGCCTTAAAGGTAAGAACCAACACTTTGAAGGCGATCCGGTGCTCAATTGGCAGCCAGTGCAGATCCTGCAAAACAGGTGTTATGTGGCAACCTGCTGGGGTATCCAATACACAAGGAAATATGTCACTATAGCAAACTGCTAATACACAACGCTAAACCATATACATTTAATTTTTTGAGCCACTGAAAAGTTCTTTTTTGAATACCTGTTGCATTATTATACTGTGTGTGATCATAGTTGTTCATTATCAAAGAAAAATTGAAAAAAAATTTTTTTTAAATTTTGTGTTGATTAATGTAAAAAAGCCTAATTTGCATGTTACACCAAAGTAACAACTTGTGCGTGAATAATCAGCTATATATTTTACAACAACATCAACAACAACTTCAGGTAACTATTAGTACAACTAACTTAAAACTAAAATAAATTTTAACAGTATAAAAACAATTTGAAAAAAATCAGTTTTCCCCCCCAAAAGTTTTCTGCTAATCTATTTATTCAAAGGCAAAGAAAGAAAAGCACTTTCCACACCCCTTTCTCATCTAAATCTTTTCCCCTTTTCCAGTTTCCCCTTCCCACTGTCTTTCTTCTCCAGAAACCTCCTTTCCACCTCATAGCTGCCTCATTTCCCACCCTCAGCCTATACTCAAGTCAGTAAGTTTTCCCAATTTTTGTCATAAAATTAGGTGCCTTATATTATATAGCTGTCAGCTTATACTAAAGTATATACTCAAGTTTATATGATATGTGCTTTCTCCCTGTGTGGGTCCTTTGATGGATACGCAGATGTGCAATCCGACTGAAGCTCTTTCCACATTCCATGCATTTATGTGGCTTCTCCCTGTTACTGTTTTGCATAACAAAAGGTACTATTCTGAGGGCAGGAGGAGTCACACACACCTGGTAAATGCAGCCAGGCAGGCTATGAAAACAGTAGAAACACACTGAGGAAAAAGTCACTCTGAATAACCAGAAACTACTCACAAGGGTAGCAAAATATCAATAAACTGTAATATGTAGCAAAAAAGTAAAGGAAGGACATCCCAATACAAAGCATGGGACAATATATCTAACATCAGTAGTAATACATATCATAAGGAATAACAATCTACATGTATACAGTCATAGGTCAGATGTAATGCCTTCCAGGTGGGAGGTAACAGTACAAAATAGATGATCACAAATGGCTATTACATATCAGTCATATAGCAAAACACATGGCAATCATATATCAATCACATATCAGATATAATAACAGGCATATGAAAACACACAACAGTAAACATTCACATTACTTAGTCTGTTCACAATGAATTCAAGGCTTTGAGGTAAACTCTTTCAGCTGCTTCAGAAAGCAGCTATTTTCAACAGCTTTGCAATTTCTGACTGAGGAAATGGGAGAGGCTAGTATTGTGTTACTGTTTTGCATAACAAAGGTACTATTCTGAGGGCATGGAGGAGTTACACAAGTAGATAACTTGATAAACAATAGTAGATGCAATAAGTAGTCTCAAAATAAACTAAACATCCTTTGTTTTACTCAAAATATGGTATTAGATTAGTATAAAGGCTACCGGGTCATTTTTGACCGAACATAACAAGTGTATAAAAACTGTATCTCAAAAAGTAAAGCACCGAAACAAAAAATTTTTGTACCCTTAGTATAAACCCCGTAACTTAGGAAAATAGAAGGAACCACAAGTTTCAAAATCAAACAGGAATGAAGAAAAATATTTCTAATTTTCAAAACGGGTCATTTCATACCCGAACAGAACAGCAGGGTTAAAGGGGCAGATCTATATGCTGCAGTAATGACGAGCCGTATTGTAGCAAAAAATATCAAAATGTATTCTCAATAATAACAGTGCTATATATCATCACAATATCACATATTCCATATATCACATGAACAATAATACTACAATGCCCTTACAAACAATCAATGGTCTTTAGAGACACAAGCATAGAGTCTGTGTACCCCTATGGGTGATCCGGAGCTTATTCACTCACGGATTGAGACCGAGTCAACGGGGGAGCCTTGAAGGATGGGAGAGCTGGCAAACTGCCGGGTGGGCAGGCGGACGCTCACCCAACAAGAGGAAATCACTCTGTAGCAGAGTCCAGGGCGTGTAGCAAAGAGCCCAAGGTAAAACAGGATTTAAGTAGGATGTACTGTTTTACCTTGGGCTCTCTGCTACACGCCCTGGACTCTGCTACGGAGTGATTTCCTCTTGTTGGGTGAGCGTCCTCCTGCCCGCCTTATTGCATTATTTTTGCTATTATTATGTTGCATTACCAGATTAGCATAATGGCTATTATATCTTGTATGAATCTTGTGTCTATTATGTACTCTGTTTAAACATTTTGGATAACTACTGGTTGCATTTGGATACTATGTGTCCTCATTGTGTACTTGTTTCACTATTATTATGATTCTGAGATATATATATATATATATATATATATATGTTTTACTTTAGGCAAGTCCAGCCATGACCATGATTACCTCCTGATGGGACAATTCTGGCCTTGAGAAAGACCCGTACTGGGTCGAAACGAGTGTTGGATCCTTTACAAATGTCTCCTCGTCGGCCCTCATACCAGCCTACTCAGTGGATTACAAATACACCCGTCTTGGGTTGTTTCAACTTGGATTTCCTTTTTCCACCCTGTGGGCTTATTTCCATCTTTGGTTCTCCATTTGGATGTGTTGAATTTGGGACATGGACTAACCTCTTGGGTATTTACCCATTCCTTGATTTGGACACACTATTAGCGCATTGGCGCACACTACTTATTGCTCTTGTGTTTATAGCCCAGTGTGGCCTTTTGATGACTACGTTCCTTTACATATAAACTGTTCTATGACTAACTGACTACGTGTCTGTATCCTCCTTTTTGCTCACGTTGTTTTGCAACCACCCCGCCTTGTTTTTGCATGTGTATATATATAGACATTATAATATATTGAACTTATAATATAATATAACATTATATTATATTATTTATTATATTATTATTATAAAATTATTATAAAATAATAATAACCACTAAAATAAAATAAAATTCAAGAAGACAAGGTGCAAACCCAGATAGATGCTGACATCCTGAAGAGAGGAAGGATCCCAAGATGGAATGGCCCAATGATCCCAGTCCAGAGGATGGCAAAGCGGACCCGGCATGTGTGTGGCCTGCCTCAGAGAAACTGCCTGCTTGCCTGCCTTCTTTGCTCGCCCCCTCTGCTTGCCTGCCACTCACCTGCCAGGGGGGCTCTGAAGGACCTCCATGACCCACTCAGGGCAGGAGGCAGGTCTTCCTGGCTGCCTCCTTCCTTCCTTCCTCCCCTCCGCCCTCCTCCCCTTCCGCCCTTTCTCTGCCTCCACTGTGCCAGGACAAAAAAAAGAGGCGAGCGGAGCAATAGGCAATTGGAGGCTGCAGGCCTCCGCCCGCTCTCGCCCCCAGCCGTTCCCCAGCTGATTGCCCTGCCATCCCTGAGGCGATCCGGGCCTGCAGAGGGAGCAGTCGCGATCTGAGGCAGATGTTTGCCCTCACGACCGGAAGATGATCAAGTTTTTCGGTTCGCCATGGCGATCAGCCCCCGCAGGTCGCAAGTATGCCTGCTTTAGGTCCGGATCGCCTCCAGGGATGGCAGGCACTCCGAAGCCGCTGCTCCTCCAGCCTGTCTGCCAGAGACAGACTCTGTCCCATAGAGCCCACGATGGCATGGCGACAGCAGCACCCCTTCCTCTTGGCCCCACCCCTGACGCCCTTCTCCCCGGGCCGGATAGAAGCAGCTGCCGGGCCACATCCAGCCCCCAGGACGTAGTTTGCCCACCCCTGCTTTAAAGTGTAGTGTGATAACGCACAAGTACTCTGCTATGGAACCCCTTAATTGCAAGGCAATTTTGCACAACTGAACTGAATATGTAACAGTGGCAACATATTTGTGACTCTAGTTTTGCAATGTTGAGCTACTTGGGTCTGATCCCTATTGGGATAAATAATCCAACTACTTCTGCCAGGGAATTTAAACATGGTGAAGATGCCTATTTGATCTTAGCTTTTGTATGGCCTTGATTTGGATCTTTCCCTTTACAATAATAGCTTGAAAGAGTAAAATGAAATGAACATCACACAGTCATTTCATGAATTGAACATTTATTCATCTGGGCACAGGTTCAGCACCTAAAATGTATAGGATGGTTAACAGGATTGTTTACAAAAATCCATTTTTCCATAAACTAATTTGTCACTTGCCTTCCTTTGTCCAAAATGCCTAAGCAATTAGATTTTATATTGAAGTTATTCTCCCGTTTTCTGTCTTGATACACCAAAAATTGGGCAAATGTATTTCCCCAGTGAGAATGTAAAGAGCTAGGTTAATGGTGCTGCTGAGAGAGGTGAGTAAAAAAGATGACAAGGTGATGACGGGGAAGTCCTTTTCCATCCAGAAAAACAAGCATATAAAGTTCCAGGTGAAAATGAATAAAGCTGACCCAAATAAATAAATAAGGAAATCATGGTTCTTGATGATATGCCAATACTTGATTATCAGGGTCTGAACTGAGATGATCGTAAGTGGGAAGAAAATCATAAATGTCATGAAAGTGATGGCATATGTGTCGATATCCACATGGAAATAGAATAATATGCAGCAAGCCAAGAGCAACAGCATAGACAAATTAGCAGATATGAGAGGTGCCACAAAGTCTGGTTGTTGACTTCTGTACCAGTTTGGGATTAAGACAACTAAACACCAATTGACGAGGATAGCTACAATGTAATGTAGACTAAAATAATTCAAGGATGAAAAGAGGTATGCCAGGTGTAGGAACCACTTAACAAAGCCACTACTTACATCCTGAGAAATCCTATTAACAAATAGGCAGACAATGCATACACATGTAAGGACACTAAGGTGAGTCACAGCTATGTTCCAGATATAGACATTCCAGGAATTCCTCTGAAAGTTAGAGAGAAGAAAGACTAAAATCATGACACTTCCATTAAGTCCAACAGTGAAGATGAACAAAATGAAAGGAGCAAGCACATGGTCTCCTGGTAACCAAGTTAGAAAGCCCATCATATATTTATATTCTTGGCAAATGTCCTGAGAAGTATTCAGATTGAGGGTTGAATGGGATGTATTCGTCAGTTCAGTCATATTGAAATCACTTCTTCTTAGATGCTGGTATTGGCCAATCACAGTCTTGTTTTCAGAGGATAGAAGTGCCTCCTCCTAAGTAAACAAACCACAAAAATAGTATTAGAAATTAGTGAAGAAAGCCAGAACCAATGAAACATCATAAATTTTTTAAATGCCAAAATTCTTAGTAACAATTTCTATTAGACCATGTCAATTAGTCAATTTATGCATTATCCTTTTTTCACATCTTATGTATGTACATTGTCCCAGTGTGAGCAGATGACTATTTTTGTCTAATGCAGACTAGCTACATTCAGTTCAAGATTTCAGTGATACCAATGTAAATGGATATATGTTGTATATGATGTTCATTAGGCATCAATGAGTATTGAACATTGCACATGGATGCACACTGTACATGGATGCATGTGTACAATGAGCAGTATAGTTAGTTCCTTTCACTGTCTTAGTTCATTTATGCATCAGAACTATTCAACACAATGTTGTATAAAAGCTGTCCATCTCAACCCCAAGCTCTGTTAAATTAGTTCCATATGCATTTATGATAGGGATGGCAAAGTATGACTCTGATGTAACATCTGGCCTCTTGTGATCTTTTTGCATCTACCCGCCTCTTAAGAATCCCCCAAGTCAACCTGATTGTGACCAAAACAGAATGAATTATCTGTCCTAGAAGCCTCCAGTTGTGTCAGTTCATTGCACTGTGTGGGAGGGACGTTGCTTTGTGGTTTTGTGGGAAGTGGCTTAATGTGCATATGGATCCCATCCCGGTTTTCACCTGTGGTTTGAGAGAGAAATGCAGTGGAATATAAATTGTGCCAGAGAGAGGAGAAGACAATATGCATTCCCAAGATTGGATTTCAGTTTGCAGAGAGTAATTACTCTAGTTGAAAAAGAGAAAATATTCAGATAGAAATAACATGTTCCACTCACTGTTATTTTTGAACAATTTGTGAAAAGAGGAGAAATCATATAGGCTTCTGTGAGCTGAAGAAGAACCCAAAGATGAATCAAGGAAATAAATGCCATCCCTCTTTCTTTTTTCTTTCCTGTTAGAAAAAAAGAGAAATATTTGTTTATAGTAGTAGTAATGCATGTTTGCCATGGGACTCCTTTCTTCCCACCACCCTACAAGCATGTTTGGGGAAGAATCAAGAAAGAATCCCCTGGGTGGATACTCTTGGCTTACTTCCAGTTTCCTACTGTCCGACAAGACTGTTTCTATTCAAGTGGATATGTTATCTTGTATCTAGGAACAAACTTGTCATGTAGATATTATTTTATTCTTGGTGTGAGATATATATATATAAGGTAAAGGTAAAGATTGCCCTCTCACATTGAGTTCAATAATGTCTGACTCGGGGGGGTTGGTGCTCATCTCAATTTCTAAGCCAAAAAGCTGGCATTGCCCATAGACACCTCCAAGGTCATGTGGTCGACAGGACTGCATGGGGTGTCGTTACCTTCCCACCGGAGTGGTGCCTATTGATCTACTCACATTCGCACGTTTTCAAATTGCTAGATTGGCAGAAGCTAGGGCTGACAGTGGAAGCTCACACTGCTCCCCAAATTCAAACCTGCCACCTTTTGGTCAACAAGCTCAGGAGCTCAGCGCTTTAACCCACTGTGCCACTGGGGGCTCCCTTTTAACACAATATGTTTTTAGTTCTGTGTTTCAATGGAGTATCAAAAATCTGTCCACCAACATAAACATGTGAGATGCAATCTGCTTATGAGAAAGCATATTGGTGAATGCACAAATACAGAAGAAGAAACCCCACTGTAATCCACTGCTGGTGGTGTGTTTTGCTGGAATTTTTAAGTATGCCATTTCTTAAGTGAACGTAAGTAAATGTAAGAATCAGACCCAAGCATGCTGTAAGTAATGACAATCAATCCACTTGGTTACTATTATGTAAATAGCAGCCAGGGTGGAGTAGTTGTAAAGGTACTAAAGGAGCACAAAGCGTCTATGTTGTTTGAGGGTTGATGTTGGAGGTTTGGAGAGTTTGTGTTGAAAGAGTGTGCTTAAGAGAAAGCTGCAAAGTTCCCAAAGAAGAAGAAGGAGAATGCTTTTGTAATCAAGAAGACTTCAATTGCTTGGGAGTTGCTGGCAGAAAGGTTTGAGAAGAATTCCTGTGCTGTAGGTATTGGATTATTGTAGGTTTTTCAGGCTGTATGGCCATGTTCTAGAAGCATTCTCTCCTGATGTTTTGCCTGCATCTTTGGCAGGCATCCTCAGAGGTTGTGAGGTCTATTGGAAACTAGGATTTATATATCTGTGGAAAGTCCTGGGTGGGAGAAAGAACTCTTGTCTGTTGGAGCTAGGTGTGAATGGAGTTTTTTTGGAGTTGTTTTAAGACTAATAGCCAGATTTTGTTCATTTTCACGGTTTCTTCCTTTCTGTTGAAATTGTCCACATGTTTCTGGATTTGAATGGCTTCTCTGTGTAGCTTTACATGGTAGTAGTTAGAGTGGTCTAAAACCCTGGACTTTCCACAGATATAAAAACCCATTTTCCTCGTTTCCAACAGACCTCACAGCCTCTGAGGATGCCTGTCACAGATGCATGTGAAACGGTATGAGAGTATGCTTCTACAACATGGCCATACAGCCCAAAAAACCCTACAAAAACCCAGTGATTCTGGTCATGAAAGCCTTCAACAATAAATTGTAAACATTATTTTGTATAAAGACCTTTTTCTACTACAAAGACAATTGGTATTTGTCAACTCCTTAATCCAGAGAGGGAGAGCTTCTGCTGAAAAGGGGTTGTTTCCTGTTGCTGCATATAAAACCTTTTAAATTTCATTGCAACATGTTTTCAGGTGGCCAGCTGTGTAGTCATCAGTGCCATGGAATTTTCTTCGTCTCCCTGATAATGTTATTCTTTCTTGTCTACCTGCTTCTTGTCCCAGTCTCCTCCTTATTGTTTCTTCTATGGCCACCAATGGACTTTACCACACATTCTACTCCACTTTTTAATACTTGTCCTACGTTCCATTACATCATAGAAACAAGAGTAATACTAGAATTGTAAGGAAATGGCCTTGGAAAATTCTAAAGTCCTTTTACAAGGTCTATCTGCCCAAGAATGCTGGTGCATTACCAAATCACAGCTCCAGTGATTCCATAGCATTGAGCAATGGCAGATATACTGAGAGCAAGCTGCATCAATTTCAGTGTAGATGCATCCATTGTGGGAAAAGGTAGAGAATATCGCCTTCCACGATGCTCTTGAAGATCCAAATAGAAGTTATGTTTGCATATAATTGCACCAAAAGGATTCAAGCTATATTTTCACACTATACAGTTACAATAATTTAGTAGCTCTTTGTTTTTATGGCCCTATTACACCAACAGTTCCCAAACTTTTTTGCTCATGAAACCCTTCACAAGACAATTTCCCCCATAAAATCATAACGCTAGCCCTTGTTTTTATTAAGATTTTGAATCTTTCCTTTAACAACACCCATTGCCTGAGTATTTTATGTAACTTCATAAGTTTGTAAATGTTTTTTGTTGTTGTTTATTTGTTTAGTTGCTTCTGACTCTTTGTGACCTCATGGACCAGCCCATGCCAGAGCTCCCTGTCGACTGTCACTACCCCTAGCTTCTTCATAGTCAAGCCAGTCACTTCAAGGATGTCATCCATACATCTTGCCCTTGGTCGGCCCCTCTTCCTTTTTCCTTCCTTTTCCCCCAGCATCATTGTCTTCTCTAAGCTTTCCTATCTTATTATGTGGCCAAAGTACTTCATCTTTGCCTCCAATATCCTTCCCTCTAATAAGCAGTTGTGCTTTATTTCCTGAAGTATGGACTGGTTGGATCTTCTCATGATCCAGAGCACTCTTAGAATTTTCCTCCTAACACCACAGTTCAAAAGCATCTTATCTTCCTTTGCCCATCCTTCCTTATGGTCCAGCTCTCACATCCATAGGTGACTAGCGGAATAATATTGCTTTAACTATGCAGATCTTCGTTACCAGTGTGATGTCTCTACTCTTCACTATCTTATTGAGATTGGTCATTGCTCTCCTCCCAAGAAGTATATGTCTTCTGATTTCCTGGCTGCAGTCAGTGTCTGCAGTAATCTTTGCACCTAGAAATACAAAGTCTGTCACTGCCTCCACGTTTTCTCCCTCTATTTTCCAGTTGTCAGGCAGTCCAGTTGCCAGAATCTTGGGTTTTTTAAAATGTTTAACTGCAACCCAACTTTTGCACTTACAGTACTTCTTTCACCTTTATTAGAAGGCTCCTCAGCTCCTCCTCGCTTTTGGCCATCAAAGTGGTATCATCTGCATATCTAAGGTTGTTAATAATTCTTCCAGCAATTTTAACCCCAGCCTTGCATTTGTCAAGCCCTGTACATCACATGGTGTGTTCTCCATACAAGTTGAACAGGTTGGGTGAGAGTATACAACCTTGTCATAGTTATATTTAAAATATTTTTATACAGGAAACTTTGGGATATAAATGGCTTGGCAGACTTACCGGCCGAGTGGGTTGTGGCACTAGGCTGTCCTTGCTGCCATCTTTGTTGTTGTGGAGGGGGCTTCTTCCTCCCAGAAGGTTTCCCGCCACCAGGGCCAGCCAGTCTATGATGGGGATGGCTCTGCCTTGCCCTCTGTTGTCAGTTAGCAGGCCCTCTCCTCATCTGGGCAGCCTACTTAAGGCTGCCCAAAGCTTCAAAGCTGGCACAGTGGGCCAGCTTTTTGAATTTTTCCTCCCACCCACCCTGCTCATAGACATCGTTTGTTTGGTTCTATATTTTCTTGCTGTGTATTCATTGTTTGCATCTTGTTACTTTTCTGCTGTTATTATGTTCATTGTTGCAACTCTGTGTTTGGCGCATGGCATGGGCCCTGGATCTGGATGGCTTATCCCCCCATGGTGGAAGGGGGGATAACACCCTGGCCCCCTGGGTTGCCGAGTTCTCATGGACCGGTATTGGGTTGGTGGGACCCAGGCATGCAAGCATCTTCGGACAATTGTGGGCTGTCCTCCCCCTGATCCAGGACCCATGCATGACTGCCAACCCTTGTTCCTGTTATCAATAAATGAGTTGTGGCCAGTTTTCATCCAATCACTTGTGTTTGTGCCTTATTGGTTCCTGGCGGGAGGTGTATCACCCATGCACATGCAACCACAATAATTTGTTATGGTACATGAAAACGTTTGATTTATAGCTAATGTGATGAATGCAATTGTTTTGGTTTTGTCCTTGACAGTTGGATATGCAAATCTGAGGTAGCATTAAAATTATTCCTAAATTTGCTTTTGGTCTAAGGATAAGCTTAAAATCTTGATCAACATTGATAGGTGGAAATGAAGGAAGACAGAGCTTAGATATCATTTTTGGTTACTGATGGGAATATGTCTATCAGGCCTGCCCAAAACTCATTCAGTGACACAGATTCATTTTTCATTTTTAAAGCACAGGTATATTGAATTTGAGTTAATATCTTCATACTCTGGTATACACAATAGGCATGGTTAGGTCCAGTCGAAATCTTTGTAATTCGGATTAAATTCAGATCAAATTCCTTTTTGAAGCAATTTTGAAGCGATTTGGGAACCCAAAAGTAATCACTTGTGTTTGTGCCTTATTGGTTCCTGGTGGGAGGTGTATCACCCATGCACATGCACATGCGTGTTAGGCTTGTTTGATTAAAAAAAGGTTCAAAACTCATTTCAGATGTAGGGGGCGCTGGTGGTTTGGATCTAAAGTCAATTCCAATTTTCATAGAAAAAAAGTTCAAAACTTTTCAAAATTTCCAAGATTTTAGAATTCTTCGTTAATGGTTTCAAAGTGTTATTTGCCATTTCATTGGGTGGTTTTTACTTTGAAAGTAGTTGTTTTACTCTAGAAAAAAGGGGGGCAAAGGGAAGAAATCCATCAACTCTGGTTAAAACAGCTTCTCTCGCTTAAGACTGAAGCGGGAGAGAAAGGAAAGGAATCCGTCCACACTGTTTAAAATGATATTTTTTCCTGCTGTTTTTTTCCCTTCCCTTCTCCTCTTTCCTTTTTCCTTTTCTCCTCCAAATCCCAGCCCATCTAGGAAAATGGGGGGGGGGGGGGGTTTACTAGGTTCCCCAGGTATGTTGTTCCCTTGCAAAGCAGTGGCATGGCACCTTTCCCACCCAAGCTGCCTAGTCACTTCCCGTTCGCATCCCCGGCTGCCATGCTAAAACCCCGCCCCTCCCGAGGTGGTTTCCCCTCATTGGCTGAATGCAAGCATCCCAGCATGCAAGCTGCTACTTGCCTCCAAATGCTGGGTCTTTTCCGAATCACTTCCTGAGTCAGAACAAAGATATTGAGGGCAGATGTCTGTTTTCGCTCTGGGTTGCTGAAAGATTCGTTGTCTATTGGCCTATTATGGGAGGGCAGGCTTCCCAGACTCCCCTTTCTGTCATTTTAGACATTGAAACAGTTTTGCTCTAGAGGAGAGGTGCTAAGCTGCAAGCAGATACATGCTTTAAGGAGGCTTCTTACCTGTTTCTACTCTAGAGGAAAGGTTCTGGGCTGCAGGCAGGCATGCACGCTTTCTAGGCCTGCACGACACACATGCATGCACTCTCCAAGACAAGAAGGCAAGTTCTCATTCTTACTGTAGAGGAGGCACTTGGCTGCAGGCCTTTCCAAGGCAAGGAGGCAAGTTTACTCTAGAGGAGATGCTTGGCTGCAAGCAAGAACTTGTGCTTGGAGGCTGTTCACAAAAAGCAAGCGAGGAGCCGGGATCAGCTCCCGCTTCCTCACATGTTGAGCTGTTTCTCGTACTGGGAAGGGGCTTTCTGTTACGTACTCTCAAAGGTGCCAGAGGTGCCTTAGATACCGAAGGAAACAGGATCCGAGCACAACCCTATTCTGCAATATTGAACAGCATGAGTCTGTTCCTTGTTGGAGCAAGTTATCCTGTCCAATCACTTGTGTAAGGGAATTTACACATTCAGAAGATATGCTGCAATTTTATTAAGCATACTAGGCATTCTTAAACTAGAACTTTTATTGAACTGGGAACAGGTTCACCATTTAGAACTGTATATGCTAATAGGGTTAAAAAAACCAATTCTTGCAAAAGCAAATAAGCACATAGGCACATTTCTCTTATACGAAACTCCTTTGGCTCTCTTCTTCAATTTCCGAGAATGCCTAAGTGCAAAGGGTTTTTTGGTGAATTCATCCTCACTTGTTTCCACCCAGCATACAATTTGAAACACCAAGAAAATGTCACATATTTATTTGCTCATTGATGTAAAAAAGAGGGTTAACAGTGCTGCTGAAATAGGTAAGTGAAAAAGTTAATGAGGAGACAACAGGAAACTCTTTTTCTAGGTTGAAAAACAAGTGTATGAGGGTCCATGTGAAAAAGAAAAAAAATGCTCCAAATAAACAACCTGTCAGGTAATTGCTTTTCTTGTATAAATTGTTCCAAATCTTGATTATCAGGGTCTGAATGGAGATGACCAAAATTGGAAGAAAAACCATAAAAGTCATGATAAGGATTGTCCCTATGTCAATATCTAAATGGGGAAGAAAAAATAGGAAGGAAACCACTGGCCACAGGGCAGACAAAATGGCAGATATGAGAGGTGCCACAAAGTCTGGTTGCTGGCCGTTGTACCAGTTTGGGATTAGGAAGCACAAAAACCAGTTAACGGCGATGGCCACAAGGCAATGCAGGCTGAAACATTGCATGGATAAAAACAGGTATGCCAGGAGTAGGAACCACTCAATAAAGTCAATATTTGCATCCTGAGAATAGTTTTTACTAACTAACAGAGATATAAGGCATAAACATGCAAGGGCACTAATGTGAGCCAGAGCAAGGGTCCAGGTATAGACATTCCAGGATGTCCTCTGAAAGTTAGAGAGAAGAAAGACTAAAATCATGACGCTTGCATAAACCCCAATCATGAAGTTGGAGACAATCCAAGCAGTTTGTATATGGTCTCCTGCTAAGCAAGTTAGAAAGGCCATTATGTGTTTATAGTCTTGACAAATGTCATGAGAAATACTCAGGTTCAGTGTTTGAAGGAATGTTCTCTTCAGTTCCGTCATATTGAAATCACTTCTTCTTAGATGCTTATCTCGGCCAACCAGAGTCTTGTTTGGAGAGGATAAAAGTGGCTCCTTCTAAGTAAACAAACCATAAAAAGAATAGTATTGGAAATGAGTGAAGAAAGACAAATCCAAATAAGACTCCATGAATCTTTCCAAATTTGCAAAAATCTTTTGTAACAATTTCTATTAAACCAGCAGTTTCCAACTCATCTGCACCAAGGGCCACATCAGCCTTAAACAAGCTGTTTATAAGACTGTGTAAATATAACGACTCCTTAACATATTGTTAATAACCTGAGACACCGTACAGCTAGTACAGTTATGCTTGTGCTTTCAAGTCATTTCTGACTCAAGTCAGTCCTTAAGGTGAACCTATCACTAGGTTCTCTTGATTTTCCTCTAAAACGGAGTGTGTGTGACTTATCCAAGGTAACCCAGTGGGCAGTCATGCCTGAGAAGAGATTAGAGACCTTGTTCCCAGAGTAGCAATTCAGTGTTCAGACCATGCTGGTGCAGTGGGATGGCACTACATAAATAAATGATTACAACAACAATAAAAATAGTAGGTGGCTACAATAGTAACAAAATTGTGGCTGGCTATGATAATAATAACAACAACAACAAAAATGGCATTTGGCCATGACAACGACAACAACTATAATAAGAACAGAAAAAATAATAATAGTGGGTGGCTTAACATCACATCCCTCTGACAACTCATGTTGTTGGTTAACATAGCCATCAAGCAAAGCCATGTTCCCACCTCTGAGCCATCATTGCCTCTCCAATATAATCCTCAAATAAAGATAACCTCCCACTGTCTTCCTGCTCTTCCCACCCTTGTGTTCCATGTTGGTTGGCACAAGAGTAGATGACCGTCAACATTCATCTTGTTCTGCTATTGGACAGTTGAAGGCTAGCACTTGGCAGAGGAGGATGCACCAGGACCTCATGACTCATATAAAAACACATAGTGGGCTAGATTAAGCCTGTGGGCCTTAAGTTTGACATCTGTGTCAATTAGATAAATGGGCAACTGTACAGCACCCTGTTTGATATCTCATTGAGGGTAAAGTGTCCTGTGAAAGCAGATGGATTTTTTGGGCCAATGCAGAGTTCATGGTTTCAGATGTGAAGACTCAAATGATGCCATTTTGAATGAATATACGTTGCACGTGATTTTCATTAGACATGGATAAGCAATGCACATTACACATGGATAAATAGTGTACATGGATACACAATGCAATGAGCTGTATAGTTAGGTCCATTCATTGACTTGACTCACTTATGCAGCTGTGCCATTCAACACAAGAGTTGTGTAGCAATGAATATTTACTTTCTTTAGATAAAAGAGCTGGAAGGATTGTTATATGTATCTCCTCCAGATTCTTAGTATTTTTATTCCTTCACCTTTTCTTGAACTCTGTTCTTTTTGTGATGTGGTGAGAGCAGCTCTCTACCTAGTATTGAGTGATCATATCATGGATTTATCAAAAACAACAATAAAAATTGTGTTACATAGGGTCATTTTCAATTTTTATCCTGGGTTGTTGTAAGTTTTTCAGGCTGTATGGACATGCTGCAGAAGCATTCTCCCCTGATGTTTCACCTGCATCTATGGCAGGCATCCTCAGAGGTAGTGAGGTCTACTGGAAAATAGGAAAATGGGGTTTATATGTCTTTGGGATATCTGGGGGAGGAACTCTTGTCTGTTGGAGCTAGGTGTAAATGTTTCAAGGTGGCCAATTGAAACATTCACACTTTCCTCCAACGGAAACCACCTTTTGCTGACAAGATTCACAGTAGATCACAAGATAGGCAACCAACCAAAGGTAGGGATCACACAATCTAGCAGGTGTGACCTGTAGCTCTATGGAGTTGCCAAAACAGATTGTGAGAAATCTGAGTTTCTGTTCCAACAACATTGAGGGGAGGGGGAAGTATTGCACAGAAACTGATCATTGTTTCATCAGTGGGTTTTTTTCCACATTGAAGAATTCCAACAAAGGAGAAAAATACAGAGAAAGGAAAATTGTACCAGAGAAGAAGGCAATACATTCCCCAGACTGGTTTTCAGTTTGAAAACACTGCTTTGCATTGAGTAATCACCCTGGTTGAAAAATCAGAAAATTTCAGATAGAAATCATTTGTTCCACTTACCATTGTTGTTGAACCATTTGCGAAATGAGGAGAAAACATATTGATTTCTCTGAGCTGGAGAAGAACCAAAAGACCAATCCAAAAAATGAATGCCATCTCTGTGTTCTTTTTCTTTTGCCTGTTAGGAAATAGAAATATTTGTTTGATATGGGACTCCATTCTCACCTCCAAACAGAATATTTTGTGATGATGCAAGTGGGAGTCTTCAGATGCTCTTGATCCTCAGACAAGACAATTTTCATCAGGTGAGTATCTTACAACTAGGAACAGGCTTGTCATGAAGACTCTTTTCTCCTTGGTATGCCTTAAACATACTTGTTGCCTTTTATATTAATTGTTTAATTGTCTTTTGAAACCATACATTACATTGATTTCAGACATATCGTGGACATTTGGTGTCTGAGTCCAGGACCCCCTCCACCTCTTTTTGTCCATGGATGCTCAAGTCGATATCGATATAGATAGATATCAACCCCCACAAATGACCGACCTGGACCAAACTTGGCACACATAACCCCCATGACCCATTTTATGTCCTGGTGGTGTTTGGTGGAGGTGGACCACGGATTATAGAATTTGTAGTACTTTAAAATGCTTGGGCAACCACAGACCACTGTGCCCCCCACCAATAACAGATCAAGACCAAACTTGGCACACAGAGTCCCCATGACCCACTCTACATCCTGGTGAGGTTTTGGGGAGGGCGGACCATGGATTATGGGACTCGAAGTACCTTCACTCACTTCCCAAGACCACTGCGACCCTCATCCAATGACTCAACAAGACCAAACTTGATGAGTCATTTCACCAGGACTATGGTGCAGCTGGCTGGGAGTCAGCTGCATTAAGATCACTACTGACCAAAGGTCATGAGTTTGAAGCCAGCCCGGGTCAGAGTGAGTTCCCGACCAAAATTGTGTAGCTTGTTGTCGACCTTTGCAGCCCAAAAGACATTTGCATCTGTCAAGTAGGAAATTTAGATACCACTTTGTGGGAAGGCCAATTTAACTGATTTACGAGGCCATAAAAATCTCCACAAAGTATGCAAAGAATGAGGAAGCGACAGCTCCCCTGGTGGCCAGAAGCTGGAATGTTAAATAGCCTCTGAGTGTCTGTCTATATATGTTGTGTGTCTATGGCATTGAATGTTTGCCATGTACAGTATATGTACATTGTAATCCACCCTGAGTCCCTTGTGGGGTGAGAAGGGCGGAATATAAATACAGTAAATAAATAAATAAATAAATAAACTTGGCACACAGAGCCCCCATAACCCACTCTTCATCCTGGTGTAGTTTGGAGGAGGATGGACCACAGATGATGGGACTTGAAGTACCTTCACTCATTTCCCAAGACCGCTGCGACCCTCATCCAATGACTCAAGACCAAAGTTGGCATAGACAGCCCGCATGACCCACTCTACATCCTGGTGTAGTTTGGAGGAGGATGGACCACAGATGATGGGACCTGAAGTACTTTTGCTCACTTCCTGAGGCCACAGAGACAATCATCCAATTACCAACAAAGACCAAACTTGGGACAGTGAGCCCCCATGACCAACTCAACACTGGTGCAGTTTGGGGGAGGACTATGGATGATGGGACTTGTAGTACCTTCACACACTTCCCAATGAGTCATCAAAACCAAACTTGGCACACAGAGCCCCCATGAGCCACTCTACATACTGCTGCTTGTTTGGAGGAGGATGAACCATGGACGATGGGACTCGCAGTACCTTCACTAACTTCCTGAGACCACTGTAAGCCACTCATAAAGACCAACCTTGGCACACAATGCCTTTCCCAAATAACCTGGGCAGCATTGGGTCCCCAAGCTAGTATAATATAATATACAAACATGTATTGGGGCTCCACAAGAAAATCTTGCTTCAAAAGGGCTGAAAAAGTTTGAGTTAAATTCCCCATGGAGCCTGGAAAGTGGAAACCCATTGGGTGACCTTAGGTGAGTCATACACCCTCGGCCCAAGAGAAGCCTATGATTGGTTCATCATACGGTCACCATAAGTTGGAAACAACTTGAAAGATCACAGCAAAAGCAACACATTTGTTGCTGGGTCAACAGTTAGGGAAATCCAAATGATTGAGAGGGCTCCAACCTGGGTGAGACTAACGTTATTTAAGTTCTTTTAATGTTAGAATTGTCATTTAATTGTGTATGTTTTAAACTTTTGTAAAATAAAATATTTAGCTAGAGTTTGAATAATTTTTGTAAGCTCTTTTGACACCCTTGCTGTGAGAAAGGCATAGATAGATAAAACAATGGGAATTAGATAAACGAATAGATTAAGCAATGGGAATTAGACTTGGACTGCAACAGAGTATCCAGAATCTACTCATCAACTGAACAGGTGATACATGATTTGCTTGTAGGTTTAAAATCTGAGAATAAAAGAACCAAGTACTTTAAAAGCCACACTATAATCTCTACTATTGTTCTCAGTTAAATTAGGGATGGGGTGGGTGATATTCAAGCAATCTGTTTATGAGAAAGTAATAACCTATTGGTGAACCCACAAATGCTGAAAAGGAACCCTTCAGCAGTCCACTACTAGTTAGTGGTGTGTTTTCAAGCTGCCAGTTGGATAGTCATCAGTGCCATGAAATTGACCACCAGGTCTTTCAGTTTGGCTTCCTTTCTTCTTCTCCCTGGTAACTTTCTTGTCTTTTTTTTACCTGCTTCTGCTCTCAATCTCCTTCTTACTATTTCTTCAACAGTCACCAACTGACTTCACATTCTACTCCACTTTTTTATACTTGTCCTACATTCCATAACATCACCAAAACAAGGGCAGTGCTAGATCTGTAAGCAAACAGCCTTAAGATCTAGAAGTTATAGTGGGGCCACTGTAGATGCATTCATTGTGGGAAAAGATAATGAACACAACCTTGCAGAATCGTCTTTAAGCCCTAAACTGAGGTTTAAGCTTGCACATCTCACCAACAGGATTCCAGCTATGTTTCAACATTACATAGTTACAACAATATAATATCTCTTTAACATTCATGCCTTCTATGGGTATTTTACTTTCAAAAAAATCATTAGATTGTCTGTTTTCCTGAACAACAATAGAGAGAGTAGTATTTCACCAAACTTCATAATGTCAGGATTCCAGAACAGAGCCTTGATCACTACAGTATTTTCAAACTGCTACTATTGTTTAATGAAGTTATACACACATAATTAATCACACAGCTCTTAAGCTTGTATTTTAACTTTTGTCTTGGGTATTTTGATATGTTTGTGTTTAAATATATGGTTTTATAGTTGCATTTTAACTATGTTTTAATGTGTGATTTTATAGATGTATTTGACTATGTTGTTCTCTGCCTCTAGCTGAAAGGAGAGGTAGGCAATAAATAAACATTTATTATAGAGTTAGAAGGTATTCCCTCACTAATTGTGCCATTGCATAAAGTCACATCCCTCCCCAAACATGGACAGGGAGAAGCTAGGATCAGTAGATACTATTTATTTATTTGTCATAAAGGCCACTCAAGGCAGTTTGCAGTCGGCACAATTAGATGTCCTCAACAACATAAAATACAATTAAAACATTAGCATATAAAATATAAAATCATACAAAGCTAATAAAAACATAAATCCTCAGTGTCTCCTTACTGAAATCATTATCCAGTCGCATTGTCCAGTCGTTCCGTAGGTCTATCTTTGCCTTTTACACTGGATTTGCAAATGCTTGCTTGAAAAGTTAGGTTTTAACTTTTTTGGCGAAATGTTAAGAGGGAGGGGGCCAATCTAATATCCTTAGGAAGGGCATTCCACAGCCAAAGGGCCACCACTGAGAAGGCCCTGTCTCTCATTCCTGCCAAACGCATCTGTGAATAAGGCGGGACTGAAAGCAGGGCCTCCCCAGATGATCTTAGAGTCCTAGAGAGATACGTTCAGACAGGTAAGCTAGGCTGGAAACATTTAGGGCTTTATAGGCTAAACCCAGCACTTTAAAACAGTAGTTTGATGGAGGAAAAGCGGGTATGCTGTTGTTGTGTGCCTTTAAACCATTTCCAACTTATGCTGGTCCTAACATAAAAATGTCACAGGGTTTTCTGGTGCTGAGATTGTGGGCCCTTCCGCACAATCATATAACTCAGAATATCAAGGCAGATAATCCACAATATAAGATGTGAAGTGGAATATCTGAGTCCATAGTGCCATATAATCAAATTCAATGTGGATTTTATACTGCTGTGTGGAAGGGGTCTGTTTGACCTGCCCAGGGTCATTCAGTGGTTTTCATGGCTGAATGTGCATTTTGAGCCTGGCCTCCACACTCATCATCTAACATCCAAACAACACTATGCTGACATGTACAGCAGTTTTGTGTCTCAATTCAATGTTGCTCACCTAAGAGGAAAATTATTGGAGTATCTGCAGATGACAACTTCACTAGGTCAAAAGGAATAGTCACCTATTTTAATATCATTGGTGAATCTTCTCCATTGCCTCTCCCACATGTACAACAGTCAGTTCCCTTAAGGCTGATAGAAGTATCTGTTCCAATCCGAGAGCAGTAGGATCAGCACAGATGTTCAGAGACATGAGGTTGTCTATTTATATCAGTCTCAACAATATGCCCTGTCTATTTCTTTTATTAAAATTTTGCTGTCCTCTTTATGCTGAATGTTGGTGAGATGTTAGGTTTTGCCTTTCCCAACTGCAGAGTAACCTTTAAAATACAAGCTCCTTCTCTGTTCTAGACCCACATGTCAGATTCATTGTGGTCTCTGTTACAGCTGGAATCTTATCATTTAAATTGCAGAGAGATGAGTCCTGGGGGGAGGATTAGAAGGCTGTAGGATTTATTTTGGACTATATGTCTCTTATAAAATCCAATTTCTCTAGGGGTAGGGGTGGCAATTAGACCAAACATGCTATACGTTGTTATTGTAAGGGTAAAATGAGTCATGAACATCTTTCAAGGTGCACATGATTGAGAAACTAACTAACCTAATCATGTGGAAAAACTAGGACTGCTATTTGCAGCTTTTAATGAACATGCCCCATAAAAATCTTACCTTTGAGGCTTAACTAGGAGAAAGACATCTGTAGCATGAGATTTCATAAATTCAGGCTCCATCTACACGTGCTAGCAAATCCAGAATGATATGGATTATAAGGGGAAGGGGGTAACTAGAAAATGCATGCCCCTAATGCATGCTGCAGTGCACACGTGCTCAAAAGGACAGGAGAAAGTTCAAAATCAGTAATGAATTGCATTGCAGCTGATCCGTATATTGATGCTGCAGAACAGAAATTCAGGAACAACATTGCTGTGCTCATGTAAACAGTAGCGCCACTGGAAAATTCAGATGAAAAAACTAGAAATGTCACTCTAGGAAGCTAAACAAATACTACAGTCCCTCTGAAAATTCGAAGATGAGTCACAATGCTGATTCTCATCCAATGGGCCGCTATAGTTCAGCGCATATCTCACAATGGGGTAAGACAAAAATAAGTAATTTTGTTAGATTGGGTTGGCATGAGGGGAGCTTTGGACTTTTTACAGATCCTGGTGTACATGTGGAACTCTCCAGAGTGGAAATTGATTTCTTTAATCCACATTCTGACTTGGATTGTGTGGCTGTGTAGAAGCAGCCTGAGTTTCTTTCATCTATTGTGTCTAATGCAAACATGGACTGAATATATGAAAGCTTTTACTATAGACTTAATTATCTACAGACACACTTTATTCACCCCAAATCCAGTGTTGGCAGTCTTCATGATGAACAGAAATTTTCAGTAAATATCCCGAGTTTTTAGCCATTAACCCAACTTTGTTCAGCACCAAGCAGTATTGGGAAATACTGAGGTTTGAAGGAAATTTCAGAGCTTTGTGACCATTTGGGCAACTGGATCAAGTCTGTTTCATCCCAAGCTATTGTCCACATGCACAGGATTGCCATCCCTGTGTCACGGTATTTACTCCTTGTTGATCGTAGAGGTGTCCTTGTTGGGAATCAGAAGTGATTAGGCTCAAATAACTCTCACTTGGGGGTGATTCCACAAAAATATAGCAGAATGTCAGATGAACAGCAGAAACTTACATGTAGTGAGTAAGGATTGGCTTCCATTCAGCAGGATGGAACAGGATTGCAGTCCCACATCTTCATGGGATCAAAATAATATGTTTATTAAAGATAAAAGAAATCCATTCTAGATAGGAAAGGTTCTTGGAGCTAGCTAGCTTCACTGAGCTATCTTCTAAGGAAAAGGAAAAAAGAAAAATAAGATGTAGTCGATGTTGTCACTCTAGAGAAGACAGAAGAAGAAAGGGTAGGCCAATATGGAGAACGCTGACCACATGGCCTTGCCAGGGCAATAAAAATACTTTTAAAGAGGAAGTTACATTTTCCCTGAAGATATCACATTGCTAAGTATTCAAAGAGGGAGGAGATAGTGGCATGCAAAGATGAGTAAAACACACACACACACCCCTTCTAAGTCCCTTCTTAAGATAAGCTTGCTTGAGGAAATTGGGGGAGGAATCACTCACTCTAATCTATCTAGGCTAACTGCTCATTGAGAGCTGGATACTTGTGCAATCATGGATAAAACCCAACAGTCCTGTTATGACAATTGATAGACAAATGGATGGTGCAGAATGATGACCATGATATGCAGGTGGCCCATGGGTTGATACAATCCCAGTGCAATTGGATATCAGCACAGTACTTCAAAAAGTTTGGCCCAATACATCTGTCCACCATCACTGTTGACCCAGTCCAGAGTATAATCCACAGTTTAAATGAGGTCCTTGTCTTAATGGTGATATACGACTCCTTTGTATGCTTAGCACAACTACATCTTCAAATACCTGTAAAAACACAGTTATCATAGTTATCATGTCCTGGATACATCAAATCCTGCCTGATTTTAAAAAGCAAAGGGTTGTTTTGATCTGGCCTAGTACCTGGAGAGGAAATCATGAGAAAATACCAGGGATTTCCAGAGAAAAATGGGATCCTGCTACAAAACTCTGATTTGACAAATACTCTGCTAGAGGGACAGATTGTCAAATTCTATATAAGAACTTCCTATACTGTATTCTTAAATTATACAATAGCAAATACAACATTACAAAAGAATAGCTATTATCTATTAAACTAGTCCATCCTGTTGTAGCATTGATGGTATGTTATTGTGAAGAACATTGTACACAAGTAAAATGGATATGACCTGGGACAAATGAAATTTGGTGGGTGGAAATAGGTTTATATGATTTTCCTGTCAAGTCAGGTTCTTCACTTGTAATTTCATTTTTATTGTTGTTGCTGTCCTTTATTCCACAATTGTAAATCAAAACTGGAGTCTGTTAACGAAAACATCCCAAGCAGCTCAGCTGCCTCAATAGACCTTCTTGTGATGATTTCTGATCATTGTGAATACACTTGGTAGCTTTTGAAAATAATGTATTTCAGAGAGAGAGATTGACATTTGACAGAACCTTATCTGCTGTTTCTTGATGGATGCTTGGAGTCCAGAAATAACTAAAAAAAACTTGCTTAAAATTGTTTTGTAGGGACAATATGTGTAAAGAATAAGGTAAGAAAAAGCAATTATGAGATTTATTGATATAAGCAGAGCATCCTTTGGATTTGCAACATTTCTTGTTGGTTTTTATTTGGTCTTGGTTTTGCCAAGAGTCCTGTTTCACTTGATCAAACTCTTATTTTGTCCAGTATGAAGCATACTGGATTAGCTAATTGTTATTTATTATAGTTTATTGGGTTATAGCCTCAGATGATTCAGGTCCAGGCTATTTGGCTGACCACATTCCCTTCTACGAACCTGCCTGGGGGATGAGATCCCCCTTGAGAAAGGCCCTTCTATCAGTCCCACCTTCATCTCAAGCTTGACTAGTGGGAACGAGAGAGTGGGCCTTCCTTCTCGGTGGCAAATGCCCCCCCCCCCTTTAGTGTTGTTCATGTTTAATAGGCATATGCAAAAAATGTGTGGCCCACATCAAATATTTTAGAATCAAAACTTACCCCATGAAATATGAGTTTAGTTTTGTAAATCTCCGAAGGCCCCCAAAGTCAGCTTCATATTCAGTGCAAGGAAGCAAAGCCATTAAACCAAAAAGGTAGCCTGCTTGCCTTGTCATTCCTCTCCCTGGAATCAATGGCATCTCAGCATTAGTAGCAGTGAAAAGAGGGAGCAGGGCATTTTGGAAATAGCACAGAACTGTTTGGGAAGGGGAGAAGCCCTATGCCAAAGAATTCAAAAGGCTCTCCTCTAAACTACATTTCTCAGTGTGCATTAGCATCAGAAATCACCAATCAGGAGAGGAGATCAGTTAGAAGGGCTGTCATAAGGAAGAGGGAGCAATGGTTTCAAATGACAGCAAAGGAGATTCCACCTGAGCATTAGGAAGAACATCCTGACCATATGTAGAGCTGTTCAACAGTGCCACTTCCTGCCTCAGAGTGTGGTGGAAGCTCCTTCCTTGGAGGCTTTTAAACAGAGACTGGGTGGCCATCTATCAGGGGTACACTGTGCTTTTCCTGCATTGCACGGGGTTGAACTAGATGTCCCATGTGGCCTCTTCCAACTGTATTATTCTATGATTCTAAGTGCATCAGCATATTGACAAAATATTACAGACAGGATTTATATTTTGCATGTTTCTTAGATGAAAACATGTAATGATGTTGTGCATATTTAAATAATGTCTCACAGTAACCTCAAGGTAAAGCTGTCATTGGCCCCATCTACACTTCCATATAATACAGTTTTTAAATGCAGTTTAATTGCATTGAACTGGGTTATATAGGTCTACACTGCTGTATAATGCTGTTCAATGGCAATCTAGATGGGATTACCAGGTCTTCTTTGCAACATTTGTTCACAGTACACAGTCCTAGTTCATCAGCCAAACCAATGCAAATATTGATTATTAAGAACATGATAAAATGATAAATCTAAGTACAATCTAAACTTGTATTGTGCTTTTCCTGCATGGCAGGGGTTTGGACTAGATAGCACATGTGATCTCTTCAAACTCTATTATTCTATGATTCTATAATTCTGCGATTCTAAGGACTGAAACTGGTGGGGGGTGAACATGGCACATTCCTACAATCTTAGAATTAAACCAAAATGAAAAGAGGGATGTAATATATGGCAGATTTTCCTTGCATCATTTTCATGGTGGTCTCAGAGGTCATTTAAAAATGGATCAAGCACAGACAAGTACTGTTCCCTTGGTGATGCTTAAGATTCAGTATTTTCTTTGCTTGTCCTCTGACATCTTGAAATCCTTCTTGAAATTTCCCTGGTTCTATGCTTTCCTTATTTCACTTTTCACAAGGCATCCCTCCTAATTTATCATGCATTTACATTTCAATTAAGGTTCCTGGCTGTTTATAAAAGCCACCCCAGTGAGAAGTGTGAAATAAATTATTGACTTTACCATCATCTGCACAGCCCATTACCACCTCATTTACCCTAATGACACTAAAAAGACTGTCACCCTCAATGCGGTTCATCCTCCTAATAGAAATTCCCCCAGGAGCCCTGTTTATGCAAGTTACATCCATTTGCATATGTTAATTAGGTAATCATAGCCTGGGCCTTCTCACCAGTGCCTTTTAAGTATGATAGATCCATTGATGCCGACACCATGGCAGAAGTTGTCTCTAGAAGCATCAAAAGTCAAATTCTGCTACAAAGAAAACCACTCTTTGGGCAAAACCTTACCGCACATTTGGCCATAGCCATAAAATCCAGCAGGAAAAAAAATGAACTCTCCATCTTCCTATTTACAATTACCTGCTCAGCACTCCTTGAAGGAATATGTGGATCAGGACTCAGATCTGTGTGTGGCAACGTTTCTTCAAGTTGACTGTTGGCTTATGGTGACCTCAAACATTTTATAGGGTTTTCTTTGGTAATTAATCCCCAGAGAAGGTTTTGCCAATTTCTTCCTCTAAAATGAAGCCTACAGAAACTTAATTTCTTAGTGGTCTCTCATCCAAGTGCTAGCTGACCCTGCTTCACTTCCAAGATAAGATGAGATTTGGTGCCTTCACAGCTCCATCCTGGCTCAGATATCACACTTTGCAATGGAGGAGTCACACACTTGACACAACTTCAGCTAAAGCAAGAGCCATAAATCAGCAAGAATTAAAGAGTGCCTGGAAGAGCCTATTTACAGAAACATAGTCACTAATCTAATGAATAGGGATGGGGGAGGAAGCAAGAAAGGGGTCATGTTCTTGTCATTTCTGTTCACTTTAAAGATAGATTCCCATGGAGGCCATCGAATGATGCAGGACTGCTTCTGGTGGATTTCATCTTTAAAGTGAAGAGAAACTGAAGTGAAGAGAAGCTGGGGAACAATTGACTTCACTGCTTTAACTCTGCAAATAAATGGAAATGGAAGACCACTTGAACACCACACTCAGAAGACAATTCCCCCTGTGTTCCTCTCTGGTGGTCTGAAATACTGCAGGGTTCATGAGCCAGTTGAAGGGGTCAAGAATCAATCAGGGTGTTCACACAGTCTAAGGTCTAATACATGCACTAATCACAAACAAGTCCACAGAAATATTAGCCAAAAAGTAGGTAGTTCTTTTCAGCACCAGATTTCCACAAGGCAGGAACTCTATGAATCATGGGCTCATAGAGTTCGAAAAGACCACATCGGCCATCTAGTCCAACCCCCTGCCATGCAAGAAAAGCATAAAATACACCCAACAGATGCCCATTCAGCTTCTGCTTAAAAGTTTCCAAGGAATGAGCTTCCACTGATCTCCAAAGCAGAGTTCCCCTGCTGAACTGCTTGTACAGTCAGGAAGTTCTTCCCAATGTTCAGGTGGAATCTCTTTTCCTGTAATTTGAATCCATTGCTCCTAGTCCTAGTCTCTAGGGCAGCAGAAAACAAGTCTGCTTCCTCTTTCTTTTGACACCCTTTCACATATTTATACTTGGCTCTCCTGTCACCTCTCGGCCTTCTCTTCTGCTTGCTAAACACACGCAGTAGGGTTGGTTTAGATCCCAAAAATCGTGGTTCTAAAAACAAATGGGGGGGGGGGATTTTTTTATGCTTAACGTAATGAATTACAAAAAAATTCAAAAAAACTCTTAATTGATATGTTATTACTTACAAAATTTTGTAATTGGTTCTAAATTGTCCAAAGCAGGGAAACAGGACTGACACTGTTTTAAGCACAGGGAAATCAAGGGGCAACATTTCCCTTCACCTTGGAGTGCAATTCACTGGAGCTAAAGATTTATAGCATATAGACATGCATCTTGTTGTGTTTCAAATAATAATAATAGAAATACATTTTAATATGTAACTTTTATGGAAATACATTTTAATATGTGTATTTGTGGGAATACTGGAAGGGTTTGGTGGGCATTGACCTTGAGTGTTGGAGTTGTAGTTCACCTACATCCAGAGAGCAGTCTGGACTCAAACAATGTTGGATCAGGAGAGGACCAAACTTTGCATGAATACCCAATATGCCCAAATGTGAACAACACAGATGGAGTTTAGGGAAAATAGACCTTGACATTTGGGAGTTGTAGTTGCTGGGATTTATAGTTCACTTACAATCAAAGAGCATTGTGAACTCCACCAGCGATTGAATTGAATCAAAATTGGCACACAGAACATGCACGACCAACTGAAAATACTGGAGGGCTTTGGGAGGAATTGACAGTGATTTAGGGGAGACTACATTTGGAAAGCACTCTGAACCCAAACAATCCTGGATCTGGACCAAATTTGGCACAAATACTTAATATACCCAAAGTTGAACACTGTTGGAGTTGTGGGGGGTTGATTTTGTCATTTGGGAGTTGTAGCTGCTGGAGTTTATAGTTCACCTACAATCAAAGAGCATTTTGAACTCCACCAACAATGGAATTGAGCCAAAGTTGGCACAGAGACCTGTCATGAGCAATAGAGCATACTGGGGCCTCTTGGGGGGCAGACCTTTGAAATTGGGAGCTGCTGGGATTTTCCTTCATGCCACGGCCATCTCCCAGGACTCAGGGGTGTTTGCAGAAGCAGAAGCTTTCCTTCTCCGCTGGACCCTCCCACACAGCAACCCAGCTGTGCTTTACTCTTCTTTCCTCTGCTCTTGCTGCCTGCAAACCTTTCCCTCCTTCTTCCTTTCCCCATACACGTTTATTTTCTTCTCCCTCAGCTCGTGGGCATCTTTTTCTCTCTCCTCCTCCTCCTCTCCCTCCCTCCCTCCTCCCTTCTTTCTCTTTGCCTTCCCTCCTCCTCTCTCCCTCCTTTCCTTCCTTCCTCCTTTCCTCTCCATCTTCTTCTCTCTTTCTCTCCCCCTCCTCTTCCTTCAATTCTCCCCTCCTCTCTCTCTCTCCCTGCAATTCTCCCACACTCGCCTCAGCACAGCTCCATCCACCAGGAAGTTTAGGTCTCCTTGGGGGCAGGGCCTGCCCTTCCCAGCCCCTCCGTGCCTCAGCTGCCTCTGCCTCTCTTCCTTCGAGCCAGGCAACATCGGCAGCGATGGCAGAGAGAAGGAGAGAGAGGGGGAGAGGGAGAAGCATGGAGGACTACACTTCCCAGACTGCCTAGCGGCAGCGTCACTACCACTTCCCCATAAAAATGCGGGAAAAAGAAACAGGGCAAGAAAATGAATGAAGGCGGGAAGGAACCGAAGGGGAGAAGACAGGGAGAAGGTGTGTGAGTACAAAATTAAGAATTAATTACAATAATTACGCAAATTGCCGGCCTCAAGGGGCGTAAATCAAAGTCTACTTCCGGGTTCACGGGGGAGGTGCGGAAAAGCTCAAAATTTGCATTTTGAACAGATCTAATATGAACTTATTTAATTTCTTCATCCGAAAGCCCAACCCTAATACCCAGTTCTCAAAGACCCTTCTCACTCACAGGGATTCATAGTTTCCAGACCTTTGATAATTTTAGCTGTCCTCCTCTGGATACCTTCCAGTTTGTCAATATATCTTTTGAACGGTGGTGCCCAGAATTGGACACTGCAAATTAGAGAATACAATGACTTCCCTTGATCTTATGATGTTATTGCACCATGGCTTTAAAGAGGGTGCCCCACATTTCTCCCACCTGCAGAATCCTGAAAAATGTAGTTTAGTGTGGGGCCTAACTTTCCCAAACTACATTTCCCAAAATTCTGCGGGCAGCAGAAATGGGGAGCTGTCCTGGTGTGATAATGGTGATGGATGGATTCAGTCAGTTGTTCAAAATTAAGACTGCTTCTATATCCTTTTGTCAATGAGCCTCATTGATTTCCCGTCCTCTGCTCTTTTGCTCACATTAATCCTACAGTATAAGTGACTATGGTATTTAGAACCCATCTAAGTTGTCTTATAATCATCCAGTTTTTGAATCCAGATTATCTGCTTTGACCTGGATTATATGGCAGTGTAGACTCATATAATACAATTTGAAGCAGATAATCTGAATTCAGAAAATGAATTATATGGAAGCCTTAGGCAGCTCTTAGCTTTTGGATTTTAAGACCCCAGAAGGATATTTCTAAACATGTCAGTCATTCAAATTCAAATAACAGGGGCAAAGTTGTTACTTAACTTTTAAAAATAATTTTGGCAAATGATAGGATTTCTATAAAATTACAAATTTCTCATTAATGCAAACTTATTGGTTTGAGGGCATGGGGTTGAACAATTTTACTGAATGTTTAAAATAGAATTGACAGCATGACATCAATGCATTATGTTACCTGTTCCTGTTTTTTTTTCCACCAAAGGGCAAAGATATTTTAATTTAGGCAAGCCTTTGGCTCTTAAGTTAACTGTGGCAGAAGGGTCTTTTAATGAGGTGTGTCATGCTTTCATCTTTTTACTATGTTTGAATGTGTTTGAACTGTTGTAATTAAGCATTTTTAAGATAACAGTTTTAATTGGAAGTTTATTTACATTTTTTCAAAAAGAAAAAAGATCCAAAAACTGTACATTGTTTTTAATTTGATGTGTGCCTCCTTGCATCACATGCCAGGGAAAAAAGTGGTGTAAGAAATAAAAGTAATATATCCACTACTGCATTATTTTATTTCATTTCATTGAAAGATACATTTCAAGCTGGGATTTTGTGGTTTTCCAAACTGTGACTCATTCCTTATTTGTTATTGATCTATGGATTGTGCTATGAAAGGAATCTGTGGGCTTGATTTTCTAAAACATAAACAGAATTGTAGATGACTGAAGGTGATCAAGTTGTCAAGCCATGCTTACATGCTCACCCCTTGGAAGATCTGTAGTTTGTCAAGGGTCTCACAATATATTATTATTACTACCATTTTAAAAATCCTTTTTGAATTTTCGCTATTTTGAAGCATTGGAGATCAGGAATGGACTGGTGGCAGCTTCATCCCACCAAAGACTTCATAGTTTCTAACCATTAAAAATGGTATCTGCTTTCCTTTACTTTCTGTGTAACTTAGTTTTTTTAGTTGTGTATCTACTCCTCATATATAAACTGATTGTCCAAGATATCACCTTTTGTATTAGAAGTCTCATGCTTGTGTCTGTGAAAGCTATCTTTGGCAAACACGGAAATGGACAGTTCTAAAGTGTTGGAATAGGCAACCTTCTCAAGCCTCTACTGTTTAATGATTTGTCCTTATATAATTTGCTATTTTATTTACTGAAGTGTATATGTGTTCTTTGGTATGCAGTTTTTCCTAACTCTATGTTGCTGAGGTTGTGGGAGAGGCTGCACACCATGTGATCAGATCAGGGACTGTTTAGAACACAAGTTCACAGTTGAGGGATGGCTGTTGGAGATGACAGTTGAAAGTACACAGTTGTAGAAGCAAGTTGTACAGAACTGTATAGGGTTGAAGAGACTGATAAATACTGAAAGTTAAAAGCACAAACTGAAATGTTTTAAAGTTTAAACTAACAAGAAATGTGCTTGTATATTTAAATGTATGAGGTTGTGAGTAAAACAAACAAGTTGTTTTAAAGAAGTCTACTTGAATTTTATCTTCTGAGTGCATGAAATAGAAGATATTTATAGGCAAGTGGAAGCATTTTGAACACTGAACATTTCTGAAGATCTGCTCTCTCTGTGTGTGTCTCTCTGTCTCTCTCCATATATATCGTTTGTGGGATTAACATAACTCAAAAACCACTAGATGAATTGACACCAAATTTGGACACAATACACCTATTAGGCCAACGAGTGAGCATCACTCATAAAAACACGGAAAAACACAGCAGAAGAGACTTTAAAAGTAAAAAAATAAAACCCCCAGAACATTACAACACATGCACAAAACCACATATATACACAAACCCACATATATACACATATGCACAAAAATATACACACATATATGCATAAAAACTCCAGAACATTACAACACATGCACAAAACCACATGTATATACACAAACACACTTATATACACATATGCACAAATATACACACACACTAGCTGACCCGTGCACGCGTTGCTGTGCTATATATGTGTGTGGATGTGTATTGATGTATCTATATATATAAAGGAGACACGGTCGTGCAAAGTCGTATATAGGCAACGAAACTATACGTCGCAGAAACACCAAACTCAACAACTGACTGGCCCTGACCACGAGGTACAGACAACAGTAAAAAAACCGGACCTAGATACCTCGCAACACCCTAAAACACCACCCCCGAAAAAAAACCAACGGAAATCCCACCCCGGCCTCTGCGCTGCCAGCACGAACATTTAGAACGTTCACACATCGCAGACAAAGCACTGCGGACCGATCCCAAACACTTCGCCACAGAAATACACGCCCTACTCAAAGCCTGCCAACAGCACACCTCCCTACCCACAATCAATAACCAATACACACATACACACGACACCAACAAAAACACTACATACCGTGCCCCCCCCTTCCGCGCACATGGCCGCCAAAACGCTGCGACCCCATCCTACAAACTTCACCAATTAAGCCCACGCCGCAATCTAAATCTGCCCGCAACAGAACTTCGCTCCCTTCCCACTATCTCTAAACAAAATACACACAATGCACCCTCACCGCATCCTAAAACCCCAAAACAACACATAAACAACACATACACAACATACCCTGCCCCCCTTCCCGCGCACATGGCCGCCAAAACGCTGCGGCCCCATGCTACAAAGTTCGCCACTTCAGCCCACGCCGCAATCTAAATCTGCCCACAAAACAACTTCCCTCCCTTCCCAATATCCCTAACCAAAATACACACAATGCCACCTCACCGCTTCCAAACACCATAAAACAACACATAAACAACATAACCAACCCCCCTTCCAACGCACATGGCCGCCAAAACTTAGCAACCACATCCTACAAAGCCCGCGAATCAGCCTAACCCCCTCCCCAAGACCCCACAACAAACACTCCTACACAAAATAAACAACACACAACTTCCCTCCGCTTCCCACCACCCCAACACAACAGCAAAAAAACCCAAAAACTTTTCTTACCTTTGCCCAGAAAACTCCCTCCAAAGCTCACCCAGCGCCATCGTCACTCCTACCTATCAAAACTACATCACCCAAGACCCTTAGCGGCAGAATACAGCCACTGCGCCTGCGCACTACAACAAACATAAAAAAACCCCGCGATTCAGCCAAACCCCCTCCCCACGACCCCACAACAAACATCCCAACACAAAATAAACAACACACACCCTCACCCCTTTCCACCACCCCAACACAACAGGAAAAACCTAAAACTCTCCTTACCTTTGCCCCGAAACCTCCCTCACAAGCTCACCCGGCGCCATCGTCACTCCTACCTATGAAAACTACATCACCCAAGACCCTTAGCGGCAGAATACAGCCTCCGCGCATGCGTGAAGTCAGAAATTCAAAACAACCACCAATCCACAAGCACCATACATACCTGCCCACTACCCCACAGGAAAAAAAAACCACACACACCTCTTCCGCTGCCTACTCTACCTCCTTCGCTGCCTCTACGCCACTCCCGAACATGATCAGCACGGCCGACGCCATGCACCCCTCCTCCGCCGCTTCAAAGAAGCGACCGGCACGGCCCAGGATCAAAATGGCGAATCCACGGGACTACAACTCCCAGAAGGCTCCGCGCGGCTCACCGGAAATAGGCCACAATGGCCGCGCAGAGCATTCTGGGAGCCGTACTCCCCTGGCCGGAAACGCATTCTCCGCCATCTCCAACCGGCGATCCGCCCTCCGCCCGTGCCCCAGCGGTTGCAGCGACCGCGCATGAAAGAAGGTAAGCTCCCGGGCTTACCTTCTTACAGGCGCCACCGCTGCAACCGCGGGGGGCACGGCGGAGGGCGGATCACCGGTCTCCGGCCCTGCCTCCCCATGCGCGCCAGAGAGAGAGAGGGGGGAGAGAGGGAGAGTGAGAGAGAGAGACGGGGAAGCGAGAGAGAGAGAGGGACTGAGACAGACAGAGGGGGAGGCCTAAGACAGAGAGAGAGGGGGGTGGGAAGGAAAGATAGACAGAGAGAGGGGGAAAGATACATACACAGACACATATACAGACACACATACACAGACACACACACACATGTGTACACAGACACATACAGACACACACAGAAACACAAAAAAACACATACACACACATACACAAATATACACACACAAAACACCAAAACATAACCAACCCTAACATACCCACACTTCCTCACATCTCCTAAATAGGGCACAGCAACGCATGCCGGGATCAGCTAGTATGTATATATGTGTGTGCATGTGTGTATATGTGTATGTATATATGTGTGTGGATGTGTATATATGTGTATATATATATATATGTGTGTGTGTGTGTGTGTATGTGTATATATGTATATTTGTGTGTGAATGTGTATATATGTATATGTGTGTAGGTATATATGTGTGTCGATGTGTATATATGTATGTGTGCATGTGTGTATATGTGTATGTATATATGTGTGTCGATGTGTATATATGTATGTGTGCATGTGTATATATGTGTATACAGTATATATGTGGATGTGTATATATGTATATGTGTGTATGTATATATGTGTGTGGATGTGTATATATGTATATGTGTGTATATATATGTGTGGATGTATATATGTGTGTGGATGTGTATATATGTATACATGTGTATGTATATATGTGTGTCTGTGGCTAACCCCTTTTGTGTGTATGTGTTCCTTTCTTTTCTGTTCCTTCCTTCCTTCCCTTCATATTGTTTTCCTATTCCTTCATTCCTTGTATACTTTCCTTCCCCAGAAACTTTCTTTACCTTCTACAGGGAACATCCGTGCAACGCTGAGCCGATGGCATGTTTCCTCGAACAAAACCAAACTACATTTCCCTGCATCCTTTGCAACAGGACACGCCCACCGCTGGGAGGGAAAGGAAGAGCCCGGAAGGGGAGGAGCCAGCCAAGCCTCCCCCTCCAGCCTCTTCCTTTCCCTCCCAGCGGTGGGCGTGTCCTGTTGCAAAGGATGCAGGGAAATGTAGTTTGGTTTTGTTCGAGGAAACATGCCATCGACTCAGCGTTGCACGGATGTTTGCTGTAAAGAAGGTAAGGAAAGTTTGTGGGTGTTTGGTGTTGTGTGTGAATACATGGTACTGGGGTTGTTTGTGAGTACATTTCTGTGCGTCTTTTTGGTTTAATGTTGTGTGGGTGTTTTTAGGGTGAATGTGTGTTTTTAGGGCGCGGGAGGAGGTGGGAGGGGCTGTGGAGGAGCGGAGGGGTGTCCCCGCCTTCTGCCACGCCCCCCGCCACTCTTCCCTACCGGGACAGTGGCGGGGGGGGCTCGGGAGGAGGTGGGAGGGGCTGGGGGAGCGGAGGGGTGTCCCCGCCTCCTGCCACGCCCCCCCACCACTCTTCCTTACCGGGACAGTGGCGGGGGGCGCGGGAGGAGGTGGGAGGGGCTGGGGGGAGCGGAGGGGTGTCCCCGCCTCCTGCCACACCCCCTGCCACTCTTCCTTACCGGGACAGCGGTGGGCGGGCGCGGGAGGAGGTGGGAGGGGCTCCTTCCAGGCCCCCCCCCCCCGCCGCTCTTCCTGATCAAAGGAGGAGGCGGAGGAGGCGCTCTGGCTTCCATGTGCGAACGTTCTAAACGTTTGCGCTGGCAGCGGAGAGGCTGGGGTGGGAGTTCCGTTGGCAATTTTTTGGGGATCGTTTTTTGGGGTGTTGGGAGGTACGTAGGGTCGGTTTTTTTGGCGTTGTCTGTAGCCAGTGTAATGGTCCAGTCGGTTGTAAAGTTTGGTGTTTCTGCGAGCCATAGTTTCTTTGTCTATATACGACATTAAACGGACTGAGAAAATTTATATATATAGATATATGGATATATACACATGCACAAGACATATACACAGACTGGGCCACAGCAACGCATGGCAAGGGATGGCTAGTATATATATAAATGTAATGTTCATTTGTGGGTGTTGCGGCCTGCGCTAAGCTTGGCCTGTTTATTTTAAAGGGTGTAGTAATTACATCTTGTGTATGTTTTGCTAGGCCTTGTCACTGTTAAAGGCCTCGTTGCAGGTTGGGGCTAAGATGTTGTTTTTTCCTGGTTGGGAGGGGCTCATCCTCTCTGTTTTCTTCCTCCAATCACCATTTAGTTTCCCCCCTCCAAAGTTAGTATTTCCATCAGCACTTAGTATTTTCCCTCCATAGGCTCCATCCAATCAGTGTCTGCTTGGATTTCCCTCCATTTTAATGATCATAAGAGGGAGAAACCTCTCTGATTTTACCTCAGTGACTACCAGGGATGTGTGACTGTGCCACGGGGCTGTCAGCTCCGGCCTGTCACCTTCTTTTAATGAAACAATACTGCCTTCAACCAGCCCTGGACTCAGCATAGGAAGGACTCACCCTTCAATTTAAAGGAGTTCAGTGGCTGGGGTCTGTCCACCATCCGTGGTGGATGACCAGAGAGAGGGAAGGAGAGTCGTTCACCATCCACCCTTCACAGACTGGAGAAGACAACTAAGTAAGACAGTTTTGGATTCTTCAAGCCCATGAACTTTGTAAAGGATTTGGAGCCAGACACTTACAGCTTTGTGTCTTGCTAAATAAACCCAGTTACTTTTTTCATGAAGCTTTGTTCTGTGAAGTCTTTGGGGCCCTCTCCCTCAAAAGAAGGCAATCCATATCCCCTGGGCATAGGATTTTTATAGCTATTTACGTGGTCACTCTCTTTAAGCCCAGGCGGACCGCCATAGTGGGATTAACATAACTCAAAAACCACTGAACAAATTGACAGCAAATTTCGACACAATACACCTATTAGGCCAACTAGTGAGCATCACTCATGAAAACAGTGAAAATACAGCAAAAGAGAGTTAAAAAGAAAACAAAAACAAAATTACATTACAATGCATGTGCAATACCACATATTTACACAAACACACACACATATATGCATATATATACACACAAAATACATATACACAAAATGGGAAGGAAGGAGAGAAGAAGAGAGGGAAGGAAGGAGAGAAGGAAAGAAAGAAAGGTAGAGAAGAAAGGAAGGAGAGAAGGAAATTAAAAAGTGAAAGAAGGAAAGAGAGAGGGAAGGAAAAGGAGAAGGAATGAACGAGAGAAAGAGGTAGGGAAAGAAGGAAGGAAAGAGAGAAGGAAGGATAGAAAAAGAGCAAAGGAAGAGAGGAAAGAAACAGGTAGAGAAGGAAGAAGGTAAAGAAGAAGGAAAAGAAAAAGGGTAGGAAGGAAAGAGGGAAGGAAGGAAGGAAGGAAGGAGAGAGAGAAAGAAAGGACAGAAAGAGGGAGGGAGGGTTGGCCACAGTAACATATAGTGGGTACAGCTTGTGTGTGTGTGTGTGTGTGTGTGTGTGTAATAGGGACAGACTGAGAGTATTGTCATATCCTCTGTTCATAATAGTTTAGAGTCACCTGGAGATCAGTTTAACAGCTGAATACCAATTGTCAAGCATAAATACATGTGGATACAATTTATTTCCTTAAAAGATATAAAGGTTATGGTTTTCCCAATTGGGCATAATTCAACAGGTTATGATCCTAACAGGTCATAATCCTCCATTTGGTTACGTGACCAGTGATTAAGCAATAAAAAGCTCATTATTATTTCTTTGATATTGTCTTTATGGACGACTCTTCCTTCCAGGGGGGTGTCCCACAAGCTGATTGGTTCCTTGACTGACCAATCCCTTGTTGTTATTTTCCCATGAAAGGGAATCCTTGCATGGAAGCAGCAACATCAGTGGAACTCTCAGCACAGATCCAGACCAGCCCCTCTTCTAACCAATCAGGGGAGGGAGTAGGAGTTTTTAATGGCTGTTAAACTGTATAAGACATTGCTTTTTTGGTATGTTTATGCTTGTAATTTTGAAGCATATGCTTGTACTTACCCCTTTTGGCTGAATTGAACAAACCTCTGTGGCTTGTTGTCAACCTGGTGAGTATAATTTTTTCTTCTTGCATTTGGCCCACCCACTGTGTTTTAATTCTTTCATTGTATTATTTTGCTTGCTTTATTGTATATTATGCTATTGTATGCATGTTATTATTTGCCTTGTATTTTATTTTAATTGATTGTAATTCTTGGGATTGACTTCATGTTAGTTGCCCTTGGGGAGATGGTGGTGGGGTACAATAAAAGTTTATTATTATTATTGTTATTATTATTTCTCTGTCCTGGCTCATTTGGTTTAGCATACACTCACCGGGCATGGATCCTTTTATCTGTGGTCCTAGTTATCCAGTTCAAAAGACTCTTCAGCACTACAGAATTTGATGCTACCTAGATTGCAAATAATAACAGAAAGAGTTTTGAAGGCTGTCTAGATCAGGTGTCCTCAAACTTTTAAAGCAGTTGGCCAGTTTATTTATTTATTTATTTGTCACGTTTTTATACCACCCCTCTCAGCCCGAAGGCGACTCGGGATGGTTTACACAGGCAGTTTCTGCCCTCAATACAACACAAGCAACAAGGCAACCCCCCCCCCCAAACCCACATAATAACAAATTAACAATTAAAAATATACAATTGCAGTCTCAGCGTCATGTTGAAATCAGTTTCCATCGCATCGCCGTCATTCCATATATCTAATTAAGCCTTATATTTCATCAGCAAGTCCCTCAGACCGTTGAGAGGCCAAACTATAGTTTGGAAAAAAAGTATGAATTTCTATGCACATTGCAGTGCAAAAAAGAAAGAAAGAAAGAAAGAAAGAGGAAGGAAAAAAAAAGGAAGAATGAACAATACAATATTTTAAATTAAGAACAATTTTAAACTACATAAACTTACCAGTATTTTAGTGTGAAGTATGAGCGTGCTTCTGGCTGCTGAGATAGTCAAGTTAATTAGGACTGTTGTTGTGTGCCTTCAAGCTGTTTCATACTTAGGGATCACACTAAGTATGAAACAGATTGAAGGCACACAACAACAACAACAACAACAACAACAACCACCCTGATTAACTTGACTATCCTAAGTCTATGATTTAGGGCTGGGCCAAGGAAATGATTTTGGATGTCCACATCCTGCATTCATTTTGGGAGCCCTGCTCTATGTGTTTCGATGCTCCTTTACATTTTTGGCATATGTAGCCTATTCCAGGAATTATTTTTCAAGGGTTTTGGTGTAGTGTCTTAAAACTTAAAATGGGACTAGCAGAAGAAGAACACTCCCTTGGTCAGGGGTCCCCAAGTGAAGGCCCACAAGCCAGATGTGGCCCTCCAAGCTCATTTCCCTGGCTCTGACCTAAACTTTAGACTTGGGGTCACCCTTGAAACTACTTGAAAGCACAAAACAACAACAGCAATCCTGATTAACTTGACTATTGTGGTATGATACAGTCAGTTAAGAAAATAAAGATATAAACTCTCAGGCAAGAGGGACCTTTATTTTGTTATCCCACCGCTGCACCAATTTATAATATTATATGTGTACATAGGTACCAAGGCAATGATGCTGGTAAAGGGGCTAAAAAAAGAATAAACCTCTCGGAAACTGAAACTTATTCTCAAAGAACTCTCTGTTTCTCAGTACCACTTGACTGACGACTTGGCCATAAATTAGTCCTTGACTACTTCAGTACCACAACTGAAGGCAATATATTATACAAGGATTTTCTTCCCTCTAGTTTACAGACTAGAGATTAATTCAAAATGGTCCCTTTATTACTTTAATATCACGGCTGAAGGCAAACTTAAACTAGGAACCTCTTCCCTCTAGCTCCCCGGTTCATTTTTTAAAAATGTCCCCCTTTTTTCTTCTCTGCTAGCTCCACCCCTTTTCCTGCTGGCCACTCTAAAATGGATGCATTTCTACTGCAAAGGCTTCATAACCATGGCAACGCATCAACCAATTACATGAATCCACCTCTGCCTGCCCCTGTTATAATATCAACAGTAATAAACATAGACAAAAACCTTCATTATGCTGTTACATCTATCTCGTCAACCAAAAGCACTTTTCATTGAAATACTGGCAATAAAACTTTATTTATATTCAATGAGCAAGTTTATACTCGTTAAAATATTTCTTCATTTTAAATATTGTATTGTTCTTTCAAGGTGTTTTGCACTACAAATAAGATATTCGTAGTCTGTACAGTAATTCATCTATGTTTTTTCAAACTATAGTCTGCCCCCCCCCCAACAGTCTGGCCCCCTGTTTAAAAAGTTTGAGGATCCCTGCCCTTGTTTGTTCTTCTGGTCTTTGAAATTGTACCTACAGTGTCATATAAGGCAGTTTGAATTACATTGAGCTGAGTCTACACTGCTGTATAATCTTGTTCAATGCAATTAATCTGCATTCTGAAATGACATTATATGGCAGTGTAGATGGGACATTAGAGTGAAGTGTTCAGCGGGGGGCAGCCAAGGCCCTATAACTTTAATATAGTGTGGATTTGTGCCAGTTCTACTGTATCCCCAGTAACTTATTTAAGGACATCAAGTACCTTAATGAACATCTCTATAGTACAATAAAACAGCCAGAAGAGAAACCAGGCCAGTATGGGTCATATACAAGAGCAGAACTGTGACCAAGATGATCCAGGATATAGACACAAAACAGATTCTGGACAGGATCCAACACCAGTCAGGGAGCAAACAAGGATATCAATCCCATGAACAAACTGAAGTCCTCTCAAATTGATAGACCAAAAATCACTGAGCAAAGGAAGAAAAGAGCTTGAACACTGTTGTTTGAACACATATGCGTCAATTTATTTGTGGTTAAATGCTGTCAAGTCAAGTTCAATTTATGTTGACTCTATGAATGAAAGACCTCCAAGTCACCCTATCATCAATTGCCCTGCTCGGGTCTTCTGGATTAAGAAAGCCATTGCTTCCTTGATTGAATCTATCCATCTGGAACAGCCTTTTGCCTTTCCTGCTTCCTTATCAAGCAATATTGTCTTTACTAGAGAGTCAAGCCTTCTAATGAAAGGGCCAAAGTACCACAGTCCCAGTGTAATCATCTTGGCTTCTAGGGAGAGATCTGGCAGTAAATCAGCAGAGCTGGTCCAAATAGCTTTGAAGCTTTTCCCTGCCCAACTGGCACTTTAGTCTACAATTTTCTAGAGTAGTGAAGTGCCTCAACATCTGACATCTTGAAGAGCCATCCTCCTGCTCTGGCTTTAATTTGAGTCTGTTATTTTGATTCTTTTTTGTAACTTTCCTCATCTGAGTAGGCCTCCTGCAACTAAGTTGTGATGACAACAAACAATGTGGTCTTGATGCTACCATTTGTCAAATGGTTGACTAGTAGACATGGTTAGGTACTGTCAGAAACTTTGTGATTTGGAATAAAGTAAGAAAAATTACGTTTTGAAGATATTTTGAAGTTTTTAAGGAAACCAGAAGTCCCCTTTCCCTTCCAAAGCTTGTCTCGCCATTTTTCCTCCAACTGAATCAATCAATCAATCAGTTTGAAGGGGACTCAGAGCGGCTCACAACACGATACAATACAAGTGAAGCAAAGCGTCCAAAACAAATTTTACAGCGTGAAGACAAGCTTCAAATTGTGTACAAATACACTTAATAATATTCCAAAAGCAGATTATGCAAAAATATACATCCATACAAAAACATAAGTGGGCAATTAAACACAGCACATACAATAATCATTATAAATAAACTATACATGCAACCTAAATACATGATATAAAACTAATACACTGAAAAACTATACTAAAACCCACCTAATTAATAATGCCAAAGCCAGGAATAATCAACCAGCGACCTATAAAAATAACCTACACCCCATGCCTTCCTCCCCTAAGTAAAAAGTCCTTCTCACCTCCTCCTGCTGCCATTTTCCAAAGGGACAATGGAATTGGAATGACATCGGCTGCAGCTGATGCCCGGTGTCAACAGTGGCGAGGATGGGGCGATGGCCGGCCCGGGTCTCTTTCTCCTTCCTCCTCCTCATCTCCCACCGCCGTTCTTAAGGGCAGTGGGGCTGGAATGGCTGCAGCTGGTGCCTGGCGTCCACAGTGGGGAGGGTGGGGCGATGGCCAGCCCCGGTCTCTTTCTCCTTCCTCCTCCTCGCCTCCCGCCACTGTTCTTAAGGGCAGCGGGGCTGGAATGGCTTCAGCTGATGCCTGGCTTCCACAGCAGGGAGGGTGGGGCAATGGCCAGCCCCGGTCTCTTTCTCCTTCCTCCTCCTCGCCTCCTGCCACTGTTCTTATACGCAATTCCTACGGATAAAAAGGAACTCTTCCTTGCAAATGGATTTTAATGCAGCAGCAAACAATATGTCGGAAGAATTTCTTGCCAGAGGTTACCCCAAACATATTGTGGATAACGCTAGGAAAAAAACTGATGCTAAAGACCGCAATTCTCTTCTTTCACTTACGGATAGACAACCTTTGAACAAACTAGTCTGGCCTCTTACTTTTACCCCCCAAAGTCGCACTTACATCAATATTGTCAAAAAATACTGGCCGATTGTCTCGGAGATCCCAGGCCTGGAATCTCCCCCAGTTGTGGCACATAAACGGACTAGAAACCTGGGGCAAATATTAACTCATTCAAATCATAACAAAGAATTGAAATCTAATTTAAGCCCAGGCAGTAGACCGTGTAGAAATTGCTCAGTTTGCGCCAACATTTGCCAAGATAAAACTATTTACTGCCCCTCTAAAGATCTGCACTTCCCTGTTAAATCATTTGGTACCTGTTCCTCTTCTAAAATCACGTATGCGATCACCTGCGATTGCAAAAAAAACCTATGTGGGAATTACTTCAAGAAAATTAAAACAAAGATTTATTGTACATCGCAGTAAAATCAATGCAGGGAGTACAGACATGCCATTCTACAAACACTGCCTGGATTTCAAACATTCTCCGGCTTCTTTAAAACTGCAAATACTAGAAAAAGCCAATGTTCCAGCACACAGCAACACCACTCAGGTGCTCTTGAAATTAGAATTACTCTGGCAAATCAAATTAAACACAGAGTTACCTCATGGTCATAATGAGCCGATCAGCCTGCATACCTTCCTGATGGGTTAGGTAGCTTTAAATGTGTGTGCTTTCCCATTATGTTTACCTTTGTGGTCACCCTTTCGGATTGAGATGGGGTTAAGATAGGATCTCATTCTATTGCGGTATGTATTGCTATATTGCACTGTATTATCTTATACTTTCTGTACGGGGTTACTCTTTACTGATTATTATTATTGTAAATTATAGGAAAAGAACCTGCATATATTATATGTTAGCCTTGAAAAAGAAACGAAACGGATATACTGCGGCCCCGATTCCAGAGGATACCCCTCCCGTTGGCTTGCCTTATTTGAAACAAACGGAGCCTTGATGTTTGGCTCCGGTTCTTTGCTTTAATGCGAATCCTATTTGGATAAGGTTTCCTGTACCTACTGTCTTTGGATTATCCTTTTGGACTTGAACTTTAAGATTACCCGACGACACCATTTGGAACAATTATGGAGATTGACTCTTTCGCACTCTGGACTGAATTTTAAGACCAGGTTGCGCCAAGGACACGGTAAAATGTATCGAATGTGAACTATATATGTTGTATTGTGCATAATTATATGAAACCTGACCTTATAATATATTATTTAATATACTGATGTTGGTTTATACCATCCTTTTTGTATCACTGTTCTTAAGGGCAGCGGGGCTGCAGCTGATGCCCGGTGTCCGCAGTGGGGAGGATGGGGCGATGGCCGGCCCCGGTCTCTTTCTCCTTCCTCCTCCTCATCCCCCACTGCCGTTCTTAAGGGCAGTGGGGCTGGAATGGCTGCAGCTGGTGCCTGGCTTCCACAGTGGGGAGGGTGGGGCGATGGCCAGCCCCGGTCTCTTTCTCCTTCCTCCTCCTTGCCTCCCGCCACTGTTCTTAAGGGCAGCGGGGCTGGAATGGCTTCAGCTGGTGCCTGGCTTTTGCAGCAGGGAGGGTGGGGTGATGGCCGGCCCTGGTCTCTTTCTCCTTCCTCCTCCTTGCCTCCCGCCACTATTCTTAAGGGCAGCGGGGCTGGAATGGCTTCAGCTGGTGCCTGGTATCTGCAGCGGGGAGGGTGGGGCGATGGCCGGCCCCGGTATCTTTCTCTTACTAGAAAGTGAGTCGGAAGTGAGTCGGAAGTGATTCAGAATTTGTAGGCAAGTTGTTGGCAATCAGCTTGCGTGCTGGGATGCTTACCTCCTAGCCAATGAGAGGAGAAGTTTTGGGGAGGGGAGGGGGAGGCGTTTCAGCACGGCAGCCATTGAGCTATATAAAGGGCAGCACGTGCCTCAGAGGCTCATTGTGAGCCCAGGAAGGGAAGGGGAAAGAGAAAGGGAAGGGAGGTTGGAAGAGCAGGGCAAGCGGAGAAGGGCTGGGAGCAGGGCTGTTGCCTGCGTGCCTTGCAGCCACGTGTGTGTTGTAGCTGTTGGGAAAGGGGGAAAAGAGTAGGTCAGGGCAGTAGAGAACCAGGGCAGGGAGAAGGGCTGTTGCCTGCCTGGGCTGCCTTGCAGCCGCTTGTGTGTGTTTTCTGTTGGGGTTTGGAATGGGTGGGCGATGCGTTGGTGGGTATAATATTGGGGTGTGAGGGTGCAGTTTGTTTCCTCAGTTTTCCTTGCATTGCCAAAAAAGGCAAAATGTTATCCTTCAACTTCAAAAAGCCAAAAAGGCCTGTGAGCTTACTTGCTTTGTGTTGCTACTGAGGAGACACTACAAATCCCATTTAGTCAGAATAGTTATCTTCCTAAAAGGCATGAAATCAATTTCAAAAAGCCTAAATGGCCTGTGAGCTTACTTGCTTTGTGTTGCTACTGAGGAGACACTAGAAATCCCATATAGTCAAAATATTATATTAATGAAGCAATTTGGAAATTTCGGAAAATTCCAAACTTTTTCTCTGAAAAATTCGGAATTCAATTCCGAAGCAAACCACCAGCACCCCCTGCATCCGAAATGAGTTTTAAACCATTTTTTAATCAAACAAGCCTATTGACTAGTTCTGCATATCAAAAGGCCAAAGTGACAGAAAAGATTTTTCATGTGCTAGTTGAATGATAGGCAGACAAGATGCAGATGCTTACTCAAGTCTTTTTGCACTAACAAAGCATGGAATCCTGTATGATCTTGGAATATAATCAGGGTAGGCCCTGGTTACAGTATTTGCATGTAAGATCACCAATGGATACCAGGTGCTACACACTGTATTTCTGATGAAGAAATTGGCAAAACCGTATTTGAATAGTGGGTTGTTGTAGGTTTTTCGGACTGTATGGCCATGTTCTTGAAGCATTCTCTCCCGACAATTCACCTGCACCTGTGGTAGGCATCCTCAGAGATTGTGAGGTCTGTTGGAAACTAGAAAAAATGGGTTTTTATATTTGTAGAAAGTCCAGGGTGGGAGAAAGAACTCTTTGTCTGTTGGAGCTAGGTGTGAATGTTGCAATTGGCCACCTTGATTAGCATTTCATGGCCTGAGAGTTTTTTTTAGATGTGGCCTGTTACTGCCTGGGGGAATCATTTGTTGAGAGGTGATTAGCTGTTCCTGATTTTTTTCTTGTCTGGAGTTCCCCTGTGTTTGAGTTTTGTTCTTTATTTACTGTTATAATTTTAGAGTTTTTAAAATACAATACATATTTGAGTATTCCTTCTCTAATACCACCCTGTGACATTCATAAGTTGACTGGAAACTTGGAAGTCAAATGTACACACAGTAGAGCTATGGAATTCTGCCAATTTCTCCATCGGAACAAGAGTGGTTGCAATAATCAACGTAATGTGGTAGTATTTGAAACAAGCCACAGAAAGGGAAGAAGTCAGAAGCCTGTGTACATGACTATTTATTACCAAATGCTATAAATATGAAAAGACTATTCACAAAGCAACCTATTGTTACCAGTCAATTCACTATTCAGGTTGAATGAAAATCATGGATTGCATTGCTGAAGGATTAATCCAGCTGGTATCCTGTCCTTTCTTCCTTATTTGGAGACACATCTGCCAGTGACAATGTGTTGTACTTTCAGTGTGCTGAGAAGTCATTAACACCAGGTGTTCCTTTCTTAGAATACCTTAAATGCCAAATAATGTCATTAACAGAAGCCAAAAATGTTAGCAATTATGTGTCCAAACTCTGTGAATTAAATAAGCCATTAAAATTCTGTGGTGCCTTCTATGTTTAGTGCAATAACTTCCTCTCTTCCTCTCTCCTTTTGCACATGAACAGGATGGAAGAGAGAGAGAATATTCATTTGAGCTTTGGTAGGTTTTCTTCTTGTCTCAGAAATAGAAAATATATTCAGAGATATCTATCATTATACATTCATTTTGCTTGGGGCCCAATGTCTTATGAATAGAATGCAACTAAGAAAGGAAATGCCAGCCCAAATGACAACACAATGATGACAAAAGACGTGGATTTAAATAAAATTTAATTAAATATGTAGCCTTCTTTGTCCTGTAATCACTGAAGGGAGTTACGTTTCTGCATTTTTTCAAATCTTTCCCCTAAATAACCTTTGGTTTTATTCATTATTAATGGAATACATCATTTTTCTCCCTTGTTTTCCAAACAAAAGATATAAAGAGAACTTGTTATTTTCACCCCTCTCAAGTCCATCTAGTGACTTGCTAGCTAAATAGGAAGATTTCTCAGGGTCCTTCAAAATGATGTTCAAAGATATCAGAAGTTCTCCATCATTACTTGAATCACTTCAAAAAGGATATTAATACAAATGTAGTTGGATTTGAGTCATAAGAATTGAATATACTGTGCTGCTCAGAGTAAATTTATGTGATCATAAATTTACTAAATCATATTTGGATTATTCTGAGTTGAGTGAGTTCTTCTTTTTTTTTTGCTCTTTTGGGGACTAGAATATGAACCAGTGTCCAAAGTCCTATTTGCTGTACTTAACAATGACTTGGACAATGGAATAGAAAGCATGCTTATGAAATTTGTAGATGACACAAAGTTGGAAGTGATGGCTCCCAATTATAGAGTTGAACCAAATTATAAAATGCATTTCAATAGGGAGAAATGTAAAATACTACATTTAGGCAGGGGAAAAAGAAAGGCATGGCTTAAAGATGGTTTGAGAAAAGTGTTAGGAATGGAGGAGTCTTAGTTGAGACAAGATGTTCATGAGTTAATAAAGTGATGTGGCATCTGAAAATGCCAGTGTTATTCCCGGTTGTATGAATAGGAGTATAGTGTCTAGATCAGTGGTTCCCAACCTGTGGGTCCCCAGATGTTTGGCCTACAACTCCCAGAAATTTCTACCAGTTTACCAGCTGCTAGGGTTTCTGAGAGTTGAAGGTCAAAACATCTGGGAAACCCACAGGTTGAGAACCACTGCTCTAGATCGTGGGAAGACATATCCCCATTATATTCTACTTTTGTCGTCCTCCTGGCCCTGGCTCAAGACCTCCCTTGATAAACCACAAAATCAGCTGAGGTACAACAAGTTTATTTAGAATATAGTTTATAGGAAAGAAGTTGGAAGCAATACTATAACTTCCAATAGCAGCAAATCTCAGGAACAAGCGTTGAGTAAATAGTCCCATGGTAAACCAGGAGTCAAGCCGGATGCAATCAGGAACAAAGCCGGAATGCAAGGAAGTCTCTTAGAAAACAGCTGGTGCAAAGGCAATGAAAAGCCTTTCAGGAGCAGACAGGAACTTAGCAAGGAAAGTAAGCTTCTCCCAAACGGGCAGGAATCAAGCCAGCCAACGCTGACTGGCAAAGTCTTTCTGGAAGGCCCAGTGGCCTCTCTCACAGGAGCATCATCCCAAAAGCGGCATTGGCACGAGATCCCGATATGGGGAATCTCCACACAGTTATACTGTTCAAACTCTTTGATCTAGGTGCGTCGAGTGTCAATTCAGCATGATGGATGGCAGCTGTTGTATAAGCTACCTCAGCTACTTGGGAATGTAAACCTCGTTAGGCTCTCCAGATGCAAAAGGGAGGCGAGCTGACTTTCGGCCTGGGCCTCCTCCCTTATCACCCAGGCCGGCTTGAGTAACCTTGACCAGTTCATGCCACATTCTTGGAGCTGGACTCTCACAGGAATGGCAAGCAGGCTGAGCTGGCCCCTCGAAGGGGAGACAGGCCTGCTTGCAAGGATTCTTAGAGCCAACATGGTTGTAGCTTTGTTCATGAAAAGCAAGGGCTTGTGGGGCTAACGGGGCCTGTGGCGTGACAACTTTAGACAGAGCTCACCCAGAATACTGTGTCTCGTTTTGGGCACCACAATTCAAGAAAGATATTGACAAGCTGGGACATGTTCTGGGAAGGGTTGTCAAAATAGCAAAAGTATGGAAATCAAGCTCTTTGAGGAATGGCTTAGGACCTGGTATGTTTCGATTGGAGAACAGAAGCTTGACTGGGGATATGATAGAAATTTTGAAATATTTGAAGAGATGTTATATCAAGATGGGAGCAAGTTTGTTTTCTGCTTCAGCAGAGATAAATACATGGAGCATTAGTTTTAATTTAGAGGAAAAAAGATTCCATTAGGAAGGACTTCCTGATGGGAATAGCTGTTCAACAGTGGAATACACAGCCTCGGACTGTAGTGTTCTCTCGGACTCCACCTTCTCTGGAGTTTGAAAACTGAAGCTGAGTGGGCCCTTTTACATTGATTGTGTAATGCAGTTTGAAGCCATCTTGAGGCCACAATAGCCACAAAATGCACACTACCAAATCACACCGGTTCCTTCCATACTGTTTTCAAGTTGGATCATGGTATCAGTGTGAAATTATATTTTGATTGTGTATTTCTGCCAGGGTGGGGTTGGACTGGGTGCCCCTCATGGTTTTTACCATTTTTCTGATTTTGATTGCAAGGAGTGGCAAGTCATTTTCCTCCTTGTTATATTTCTGGTAAAAAAAAAACACATCTCCACATTCTGAACTGGATCATAAGCTGGTATATAAAAACAAGAAAATATAAAGTTTGGAGAAATCAAAAAATTACTGGTGGTGCAACAGGTTAAACTGCTGAGCTGCTGAACTTGCTGACCAAAAGGTTGGTGGTTTGAATCCAGGGAGCAGGGTGAATTCCCACGGTTAGGCCCAGCTTCTGCCAACCTAGCAGTTCGAATACATACAAATGTGAGTAGATCAATAGGTTCCACCTTGGTGGGAAGGTAATGTCACTCCATGCAGTAATGCTGTCAGCACAACCTAAGACGTGTCTACAGACAACACTAGCTCTTTGGCTTAGAAATGGAGATGAGCACCACTGCTCAGAGTTGGACACAACTAGACGTATGGTCAAGGGGAAACCTTTACCTCAAAATTTAATGTCACTCATGACATTCATGCAGGCCTCCAGTATCGTTGAATGGCTGGTCCCAGCATCCCGCCTCTGTTTGATTGCATTGTATCAATTAGGAAAGGAAAACTGTCCCATTACATATCTATGCATTTATGGAAGATGGGGGTTTTATTTAATTTTTAGACAAAGCCTGTTAAGTGTAGAGCTTTAAAAATAGTTTCCAATCAGCTTCTTTTTTGATGCCCTGAACTGAAATCCACAAAGCACTTTAACCTTTCTTCAGACATCAAAACAGTTTAACAATCTGTGTTCAAGATCCCTGCTCTGTTGTCACTAATTCAATGTTGTCTATTTCAATCACTTAGATCATGCTATCACAAAGCAAGAAAGTTTTCCGGAAACAATAACCATATGTTAAAAATTCATGGTGCTAGCTTATTTTTCCATGCTTTGAGTTCAATCTTCTCTATTATAATTAGGGACCAGAAATCTCACCAGATCTGTGCCTAGTTTAAATGGAAATGAAACTGAGCTCTTTGAAAACTTGTAAGAAGTTAGACTATGATCCTAGTAAAGCCCCCTCCCCTCATTTTGCTGTATAAGGAAGAAGCATTTTGTTATCTTTTGGGGAACTCTTAAAAAGTGAAGGCAAATGAAAATTTTCCCTTTTCTAGAAGCCTAAGCTAATTGATACAACTATTTCCATCACATGAATTAAAATAAAATCCATAATCCAAAAAGAAGAAATGTCTTTACTGGTCAATGAAATGCATAAAATGCTTCATGCAAGCTTTCAAAGTTTCTTCATCAGCTTAAAACCATACAGGAGAGTTTGAAAAAGAAAAAAAATGTGATGGTGCTGAGGACCCAGAACTATATCAAATATTGTCTCTACTGAAGTCCTGCAACCCCAGGTTTGGAGTATGGCAGAATAGAAGGGTAGCATGACTCCCTTAGATCTAGACACTAGACTCCTATTTATGCAGGCCAAAATCCTATTGGCTCTTTTAGCCACTGCATTACATTGTTGTCTCCTGTTGAATTGGTTCACAAGGACTCCAAGACCTTTTCCACATGTACTGCTCTCGAGCCACATGTCCCCCATTCTGTATCTTTGCCTTTCATTTTTTTCTGCCTAAGTGGAGTATCTTGCATCTGTCCCTGTTGAACTTCATTTTGTTAGTTTTAGCCAATGATTTCTCTCAACTGTTAATATCATTTTAAATCCTGCTCCTGTCTTCTTGAGTATTGGCTATCCATCCCACTTTGGTGTCATTGGCAAACTTGATGATCATTCCTTCTAACCTTTTATCTAAATCATTAATAAAGATGTTGAACAGGACGAGGACCAGGACCCTGCAGCACTCCACTTGTCACATCTTTCCAGGATGAAGAGGAAGGATTGGTGAGCACCCTTTGGGTTTGTTTGCTTAACCAATTACAGATCACCTAACCATAGTTTTGCCTAGCCCACATTTGACTAGTTTATTTGCCAAAAGATCCCTTCAGATATTTTGTGCTTCATCTTCATGAAGCCCCAGTCAGTAGGAATCTGGAAACGGGTGTCCAGAAAAAAAGCATTTTGAAGACTCAAAGGTGGAATGGATATTGTCTGCAAGGATCACCAAGAAAACTTCTATTGCTAAGCAGAAATTGAATCTTGGTCTCCCAAAATCATAATCCAGCAGTGAAACGGCTACAGTTGGACCTCAACATCTGTCGCACCCCAAGGGCTTCAGACGGCCTCTTTCCTAGGGGCTGCATTTTGCCCGCTTGACTCCAAGAAACTTTCCAGCACAGCAGGGTTAACTCACGGCTCCTGCAGTGGGCCTCTTTGCTGCTCTCTTGTGCCTCCCAGGAAAGATGCTATGGTAAAGGCATGTCAAGGCCAAGCGGAGCCCACCAGTCTGATAGCAGAAGCGGGCACCCAGAGCACCAAGCGCTACTCCCCAGCCCAGGTGGTCCGCGCTAACGAGGTGCTGCATTCTTCAAGACTGAGGTTCTCAAAACAACCCGAGGCCCATCCATCATCCGATTTGATGTACGACGCACTGGGCCCTACAGTCAGAAATCCTATAAAGGCTGGGAGATCCTGCTTGCCAGCATCTCGTACCAATGACCGCTATTGCCATGATGTTATTGTGAACCGGGCCTTTCGGCCAGCTACTAATACCCTGCCAGCCAGCCTTTCGCAGCTGCCTCGTTCCAGCACCAAGCCTTGTTCCTGTTCATCGTCGAACCCTGTGGAGAAGCCGTGATACTTTTGCATTGACTCTGCCTGCAGTACCTAAGCCACCCAACCTTCTTGCGCCGGTTGGGGGCTCAGAGACTATCTATCGCATCCCGCGTTTGTTCCTGAAATCCCTCCGCTTGAGATCCTGCCGTTGCGGATACTCAAGCTCTGCTGATTCCAGTATTGCTGCTATCCGGAGGCTGCATACTAACGGCTTCCTGGACTATTTACTTACTGTGCTACCTTATAATCAATAAAGCTTGTTGTACCTCAGCTGCCTTGTGTGTTGTCCGGGGAGGTCAAGTGCCAAGGGGCCCAAGGGGGTGACAACATCTGTGGGTTTGGCTTTTGTGGATTTGCTTATCCATGGGTGTTAACCATAGAGTCAGACTGGAGGAAGTAGTTCCTCCATGTCAGGGTCTCCAATACACATGAAGATGAAGGCCCAGCAGGAAAGTGGAAAGCAGGGAACAACAGCAGCTGCAGCCTGACACTGAGGAAGCTACCCCTGCAGTGCAGGAACAAGTGCCTCAGGCAAGGGGGAGTCCTGAGTTAACTCAGAATCAGGAGAGCAATGAGGCAGAGTTAAGTATCCCAGAAAGACTGCAACTGAGGACTCATGCTTTTCAGCTGCATAGATCCTCCTGGTTGGCACAGAGAAGGGCCAACAGGTGAGAGCACTTGTGCTATGAAGAGTGGCAGTTTGGAGTTGGTCTTTGCTGGGAGCAATGTTTGGAATATGTTACAGCTTGGAGCTCTGTTGGATGACCATGTGTGTTAGACCTTGGATTACGTATTGTTTGGATGCATTGGTGAGGACTTTTGGACTGGACTATTGACTACACCTCCTGGATTATCCCTGTTTAGTTTTTTGTTTGAATCTACTTTGACTCCGGACTGACTGACAATGAGCATAGTGACTCTTTATACTGAGAGACACTGTGCAGGGTTGCAACACTACAATGCTATTCTATGGTTAACTCTGGTGGAAACTAACCATAGATTCATGCTAAAGGCATGTAACAATAATAGCTTACTAATTGTGTAAAAAGATAGTTATAACTAATTTTTATGTCAGCAAATATTTTTGTTCTGTTATCATTTAAAAAAAACATGTATGATATTTATTAGCATTACACCTCAAACCTTTTGATTTCACCGGTGTCCTGCATGGCAGAACATTATCCTGATAAGATTCCCTGTCAGTACCAGTCAATTTATTTGGTATATGGAGCACCGCGGACGCCTGACTGCAGCAAAGCAAACACCATCAATTAAATTCCTTTCTTTTCTGTAGACTTCATAAACATGTAAATTCAACAATCTTCATAAACACTTTGATATTATGAATCGCAACAGGGCATCACAGCTGGGCGGCTCCAGAGAGAGCGTCTGGAACCTGGCGCATCATTTAGATGCAAGCAGGTGATTTGGGGGGGGGGGGAGAGAAAAGTGCTTCATGCACTCGCCATGGCAACTCTGGATGTAATTAGAGGTCTTTGGACCAGATTTTTTCTGTGTCTGTTGAAAAGAAATTAGAGAAACAAAAGTGTTGCCTGAAAAGATGTGCCATCTGGTGAGCAAATGATGGACCAGAGGTTGAAAGAAAAGGCCAGATATAACTTATCTCCAAGCTGAGACCTATACTGAATCATGAACATGCAGTACTTCTAGCTTTATTGATCATTTCTTAGCAGAATCTGCAAGTATTGACATTTTTTAAAAGCTTAGATGTTAAACTATGAAAAGAGATGGACTGGCGAAGTGATACCAAGGAGAACAGATAAGAGAGGATCCACAACTTAAAAAAAATCCTGAGACAATTCAAAGAAGCTGAAGTGAAATAAAAAGAAGTCCACAAACCATCCCATAGATGGAAAGTGCAAAATTGAAAACTTGTGACAGATAAGCATAATTTTGTGTCTAGAATGGTATGGTCCGCATTTTACTGAGAGTTACAATTAAGGTTGTCTACTCAAATGAACAAAACTGGACTCATCTCAAATCCAGTTCTGGAAGTCTATACCAGGGTTTCTTTGACTTTTTTCATGTATGACCCCTTTCTGCTGAATATACATGACCCCAAGTATGAATAGGTGTGAATAGCAAATATTATATATATCATAAATCAACATTTGCAGAAATATCCAAGGTATTTGTTGTTGTCTGGAGAGCTGGATTGCATTCCACTTTGGCCAAGCCATTGTCCAGGCACACATTGCCAGCATCACTCTGTTCTTTCTCTTCTCAGTTGAGCAACACAAGGAAAAGGGTAGGTCAACCTTATTTTGCCACTCCTTGCACTAGAGCTCCCTGCCACATCTGCTGACAAAAGAATGGGATGCCTGCAACAAGAAGGTGAAGGTAATGTGGGTGCTTCTTTATGATTTCAACAGATGCAACAGGAGTCACTCAAGAACTCACAAGGGGCTTTGTATTTGGCAAGGAGCATCAGCATTGTTATTGTATGTGCTAGATTCTGAGCAGCCTGAGAGGGACAAATAACCCAGATTAACCTGCCCCATGTAGACACAGCCTGATTGAATAAATAGGATTTGCATAGAATTCAAAAGATGGGGCCTTTTGATGGGACCTCAGCTACAGAGGTCCTCACCTTCCCAAACTACATTTCCCAGAATTCTGTAGGTGGCAGAAATACAGGGCTGCCCACTTTATAGCCCTGGTGTAATAAAGTGATAAATCTCTCCCAAAGATTGGACAGGGATTATTAAGAATGAAAGAAAGTAGAGTCAATGCGGTTATCTTTTGCAGATTTGATTATGTATGTATGTATGTATGTATGTATGTATGTATGTATGTATTTATTTATTTATTTATTTATTGTTCGGTCGCTCCTTCCCTGCAGGCTCGGGGCGGATCACAACATATAAAACAGGCCAACATGTATCAACTATGTAGCCATACAATTAAAACAGAAAACATAAAATGTATGATTATGATTAATATGTTCTCCCAAAAAATCTCTAGTTCACCATAGAGACATGTTGGAGAGACAAGGGATTCCCAGAGAGGTGCTTACATTTTTGGTTGCATTTTTTTTCATTCACAGTGTTTCCACTTTCATGTTGATCCTTCCTCCCACACGAAAAGGAAGGACCTACTATATAGGATGAGGGAGGTCTAAGAAAGAGTTGGCCTGTTGTGGACATATTTGTCTTCCATGCTTCTGGATCCTTGACTCAAGATTTCATATATTTTTAATAAAAGCTATATTACCAAATCTTTAAGTCATATTCTTGGACAAGGCATTTCAATGAGATCCAACAGCTTCCTTTGTGAGCTTGCCTGGCTCATTAGATCTTTTTTCAGTCCTACCATCTCCTTGGTGGCTGCTCTCACATCCTGGATCTCCTTTCCTAGGGACCTATGATGATCCTCTTCTTGCTGTTACTTCAACTGCAATTTAAGGGCCCTTTAATGCTAGTGTCTTTTTGAAACAGAATATTTTATAGTCTCACATAGGCATGGTTAGGTCCAGTCGGAATCTTTGTAATTCGGATTAAATTCGGATCAAATTCCTTTTTGAAGCAATTTCGAAGCGATTTGGGAAGTATCCTTGCCATCTCAAAGCCACTGTCTCCATCTTTGTTCTGACTCAGGAAGTGAATCGGAAACAACCCAGAGTTTGGAGGCAAGCAGCAGCTTGCATGTTGGGATGCTTGCCTCCAGCCAATGAGGGGAAACCATGTGGGGAGGGGCAGGGTTTCACCACAGCAGCCATTGCCCTTTAAAAAGGCCTGTGCATGACTCATGGGCTCATTGCAAGCCAGGGACACGAATGGGAAGGGACTAGGCAGCTTGGGTGGAAAAGGTGCCACACTGCCGCTTTGCAAGGGTTGGGAATAAATAGGGGAAACCGGCTGGAAGCAGGCCCCTTGCCTGCAAGGCTTCCTTGTGTGAGGGGAGGGAAGAAGGGCAGGGCAGCTGGGTGAAGTGTTCTTCTCTTGCCTGACACTGCCAATTTTTCTTTTTGAAGCGGTGATTTTAACTATAAATAGACCTCAATCCCCTTTGGGTTACACTTTGGATTTTGGGATGCCAGAAAGTCCCTTTGGACTTTGGAAAGCCCATTTTCTGCTAATAATTTCCTTGGGGAAACACACCATACCACTTTGGAGCCCACTTTGTCTGCTTTGGGTTTCATATTGTACTTTTGAAAACTAGAAATCTCCTATAATCTGCTAATCTTTTCTACCACTGTGGCAAGTTTTGTCAGTAGCAATCTAAAAATGAGGGAAAAGCAATCCCCTAAGTTTTGACTGTCCCATTTGCAGGTTTTTGCGCATTGCACAATTACGCCCGCCATTAACAAAGCTATTGAAAAATTCAGAAATTTTGGAAAATTCCACCTTTTTTGTTGAAAATTTCAGAAAACTCTTTGGAGTCGAATCATCAGTTCCCCCTACATCTGAAAATAGTTTTGAACCATTTTTTTCCCATTGATCAAACAAGCCTAGTCGCACACAACAAATGCACCATGTAGGCAGTTTCAAGTGGCTCCATCTTATGGTGGTCATTACAAGGTGATGAAATTCCCTTCCTCTTTGCATCCTCATTATGCAACTTGTCTTGTTTCATCCCTCGGCCCTGAGCTTTCATATGGTAATTTGATTTTTATTAAATTCTACTGTGTTGCTCTGAGATAATGGAAAACAATTTTACTTAAGAAATCCCTCATCAATGGGACTAAGAAGAGCTAATAGGAGTGGGGAAGGTGTGTAAGAGGTGCAGGTGTTTTATTTAAGTGTTCCATATCAGTAGAAGTGTCAAAATGAACAAACATGTTTATACCTGACCTACTTTTCCCCTGCACCAGCAGCCAGAGGGGAGAAATAAGAAAATCAGGTCAAGTTTTTTGCAACTTGAAACAGGAGAAGAACTGGGCAGAAAACACTACTTGCTTCTTAATGAATGAACCTGATGATATACCACATTTTTAAAAAAGAAACATTATATATTATAATAAATTAGTCATCTCTAGGTGCTTTGTGATGTACCAGGATATGTATAAGCCTGAATATTAATGCTTTTGAGTTGATGAGGTCCCAGGCCAAATGTCTATTAGGATGGACCTTAATTTAAATTGGCATCTATCCAGTATGCAAATTTTTTGTATATTTTTGATTAAAATATTTAAATATTTTGAAAAAGTATACATAGAAGAAAAAAAGAAGAAAATGAACAATCATCTCCAGGCAGGAAGGCTCACCATATGGCTGGAGGGGAGTCTTTGAATCCCCCCCCCCCCCCAGTTGTTAGGAAGTTTAGCATAGCTGGTAAATCATCAGCAACGATCAGATCTATCAACTGAAAAGTTGCAAGTTCAAAGCCCGAGGTCAGTATGAGCGGCCGACCATCAGCCCTGCTCACTGTTTACCTAAGCAGTTAGAAAACAGCTTTAGCTGTAATTAGAGAAATTAGGTATCACTAAAAGTGGGGGAGGTGTTTTACAATGCCATAAAGAAAAAGAAGATCTGAAAATGCTAGAATGAGGAAGTCCTGACAGCTCTTTGTCTTAAAGGATGGAGCGACAGCACCCGCTGTAGACTCAAGCCCAACTATCCATGGCATCAAAACAATACCTCCTTCTGTTCTGTTTGTCTGTGTACTGTCTATACAAATGGCATTGAATGTTTGCCATGTACAGTATGTGTACTTGTGATCTGCCCCGAGTCCCCTTCGGGGTGAGAAGGGCGAAATATAAATAAAGTATTATTATTATTAGACCAGAAGTTTCCACCAGTCTGTGGTGGAGAGGGGCTTCACAAAGCCTCCTTTGACATTAGCCCCTCCTTGTTCCATTTCATTTCAAGCACAACCCATCCTCTGTTCAATATGAGTTAATACTGGTTGTACTTGGGCCGGGTAGGATTTCCCCCCCTACCTATCCCATATTGCAGCTGCTGGAAGGAGGAATTTGAATGGGCAGAGCTGTCTTAATTAGGTGTCACTGGCAAGAAGTGGGAGGAAAACATGGATCAGTATGCACCTTGGCACCCTCTTTTGGGGATGAAGTGGGACTTTTGGGATGGTTTCTATAGGTTTCGGGGCCTAAGGGGTCCCCAAAATATTCCCTTTACCTTACCTCAGGGGCTTATATCTCCCCCCCCCCACACACACACACACACACCATAGCGTTCTGGGACTCGGAAGGGAGAACCCCAAGGATGGCTTTCCAATAATGATCAGCCAGGATAGCAGCCTATTGCTGTGATGTGCCCCTGTGGTCAGGTGCTTCACCCAGAAGTTGGCTTGGCAGGTAGTCAAAGAATGATACCTGGCCTTAGGCCATTGCCCATGTTGCAGTGCTCCCCCAACAACAAGTTAATTAGTTGCATTTACCAGTTTTAAATAGGTCAATAAATGGCCCTTTATTTCTCCATAACTTTGTCTCTGGTCTATTTCACGGTAGGAATTCAAAAGAAAAAAATGAGAGAAGACAGCAAATGAAACATGATTAAAAACCAAAAATAAAGAGAGAAGAGTTGTTATTACTTATGCCTTTCTCTGTAGGATGTGGGGTTCTGCAATTCAGGGAAGAGTATTAAGAATTCTTAACTAGAAGAACTCATCTTGTAATTCACCAGACTACAAGCTCCAAGTTTCTTCAAGATATAGCCAATAGCAATTAATGCAAACTACAGCATGTGGAATTTTCATGTCCTTTATCCTTCTCTGCTAACTAGTACTGGAGCATCATCAAACTGCAAATCTGAGGAGTTGGTAGCATTGAGTCATAACAGTTAAAGTAGTGTCAGAGCACATTAATTCTACAGTGTAGAACAGGGGTGCCCACACTTTTTCATCATGCGAGCTACTATATGAACAATCAAGTTGAAAAGATCACCTGTTGTTCATGAGAGTGCGCACGCGCGCACGCTCCTACTGCAGCCTTTTGTCTGCGCGGGGCTTCTTTCTTGCCTGCCCATGAACTCGCCGCCGCGCACACCCGGGAAGGGGATCCTCCTTGCCTGCGCTAGCTCTCTCTCTTAATGTCTTCGTTGCCTTCCTCCTTCCTGCTGCGTGCTTTCGTGAAGCAGGAAGTCCCCATCCTGTCCTGCTTCTTACGTGCACAGCAGGCCCCTCCCACGCACGTAGCAGGAGGATATTTATAGGCGCACCCGCCAGCGCTCCAGCCAGATATGGCTTCGGCGGCGGCTCAGAAGGTGCAGGGCTGGGAAGAGGGGCCACCTGACTGCTGCCTGGGCCAGGAAACTCAACTAAGAGAGGGACCCACGTGAGGCTGGAGCCTCCCCACAGCAGCCTCCCCCCTCCTCCCTCGAGGCTTCCTTACCTGGGCAGGAGAAGGAAGAGTGGAAGAGGTGCTTCCCCAAAGTGACAGATGCAGCGGGGGGGGGGGCTTCCTTCCTTCCGAGGGTGTCACTCAGAAAGGACGCCCAAGTGGATGGCTGGCAGGAAGGAGGACCCCTCCCACTGGTGGCAGTCCATGCCCACGGGGGAGAGAGGGGGGTGGCTCTTCCTAGCCAGCTCTGAAAAGCCTCTCTCTCTCTCTCTCTCCCCCGTGGGCCCTCGCCGCCTTTCTCCTTCGAGGGCGACGCGGAGAAAGGCGGCGAGGGCACAAGCAGCAGCAGCAAGTGGACTCTCCATCCCCGCAGCCCCCTCCTCCTCGGGTTCAGCCCCAGGAACATGGCGGAGCCCTCCCTCCTCGCCCCCAAACAAGGAAAGAAAGCAGCCCCACACAGCTCGCTCGCCCAGGTCTCGGCTTGGAATGGGAGTCCCGAGGGCAGCAGCAGGGTTTGCGCCCAGGCTTGCTTGGCTTTGCCCCACTTTGCCCGGCCTCCTTCACCTCTTTCTCTCTCTCTCTCCTTCCAGCGCCCGCCTGCCCGCCTGCCAAAAGGATCCGAAAAAGTTCTCCGGATTTCTTTCTTCTCTCCTTGGCTCTCTCACACACACACACATTTCCTCCATCCCTCCCACAGTCGCGCATCCTATCCGTGCGCGTACCTTCGCCTTGCTCCCCCCCCCCAAGCAGAAACCAATGGGCGGTCATGTCACCACACCGTGCGTGGCAAGAGGCGCCAGGCCCGCCCACTAAAGCCTCACTTTGGCAAAAGAAGCCCCTTGGCGGCGGGGGAGCACATCTATGCGCGCATGGCAGGAGCACGCCATCCGGCTGGTGAGGCCCAAAGATCACCTGGAAGAGTGCCAAAGATCACCTAGGTGCTCCCGATCACCGTAATGAGCACCCCTGGTGTAGAAGCACCCTCAGTTAATAATATGGCCGAACCAGGAAGCCCCAAATCCAGGAGATCCAACCGCAGAGAGTCCCCAATATTCCTCTTGGCCCATGGCCTAAGTTGCACCAGTACAAGACCTTTTTTTTCCCTTCTGCCCCACTCAGTTCCATAGTTCACCACACCAACTTCGTCCCTCCCAGTACACCCAGCCACCATTGCTTCCCCTCACCCCATCTACACAACATTTACACAGCCAATAGTACATGGATAGCAAACATCAAACAGCATCACAATAAAACCAGGACATTTCCCCCCCAGCACCACCAAAACCCCACACCTGGCAACAACACATTGGACCCCATAAACAGCCCACAGCAAGACAAAAAGCCAAATACATTTTCCCTCCCAGTCAGTCCCCAGAGCACCCATGCATACATCAGAAATACTTCAGATAACACTGCAAAACAATAGAATAGAACATTTCTCCCAGCGCCCACACAGTCCCACACATTGTCAGAACCCTCACAACCCCATAAGCTAACCCCTGCTCAAAAATAACAAACTCTCAATCCTCCTGCCAAGCCACAACAGTCTGGCTAATCTGCCCCCAGGCCTGTGCAAGGCCACTGCAATACCACCACCCACCACTAGGGCCGAAACGCCCGTCCCTCCCTCTACCGCTAAAAAAGAAAAACCCAAAACAAACCAAACACTTCCAAAAACAAACAAAACAATAAACAAGACCCTTCCCCTTTGTTCCTACCTTATTTTCCATCCTTCTCCGACCGGTCCGAATCTTCTGGCCGCTAGGGGGGGCGCGCGGGCGAGACGCACCTCTGCAGACTCGCCCGCCCCGCCATCTTGGAAAAGTGGGGGCCCTTGCCGAGGATGGGGGCTAGGAGCGGAGCGATCCGCGGATAAGCGAGATCCCCATAGGAACCAATGGATTCAGTATCCACCGTTTTGAAAGTTTCCCCAATTTGCCCCGTTGTTGTCCCAAAGCACTCTGCCCTCTTCCTCCTATCTTGTCTCCACTCTTTCTTCTCCCCGTTTTCCCTCCCATGCCTGAGGGAAGCCCGGGAAAGCAGCCGCTCGCAACCAGCGGTTTGACTCTACCGCTAGCGCGCTCAGGTCATCTGAGGACAATCGGCCCCCACCTTTTTTTCGCATTAAGTTCCATCAACTCAAGCAGCAATAGTGAATCCAAAACCGGCAGCAAATCAGCGATTTTGGACTATAGGGATCCTGAAGGGGGGAAAGGCACCCCAAGCCTTCTGCCAACACGGGGAGCTTGGAGCCCAAGTACCCGAACTCATTTCTCTCTGCTTTTTGACCACTTCTTCCTTGAACGAACTCAAGGTCCCTTTCCCTGGCTGGAAACTGTCAGAGGGGACCAAAAGAACAACCATGGACTATGGGGGGAGGGAAGATGCCTTTGCCTCGGTGGATCGCCTTCAGGAGGGTTCTGGGAAGGGATCTATGCGAGTAGGGAGGCCTCGAACTCCTAACCCAGGTCTGTGCCAGCTGGGACCTGAAGTTCACCCAAGGACACTGATCATGGACTCTATCTTACTGCTATTCTCACTGCTCTGAGCTCAGCCCCAAACAAGCGGGCACAACCAGGATCCCCACCCTCAGACTCTCTCCCCTGATCACGGACTTTATAGTTTCCCCAAGGACGCTTCTTCAGTTGGACATTTCCTGTTCTTTTCCCTCCACATCATGGACCCTCAATGACTTTGCCTCTGCTTGGCACCCCAGCCCCAAAGGCTCTGCAGTTCCCAAGGACAGTGGGGGACTACAACTCCCAGGAAGAAAGCAGCATTGTGTTGCCTGTTTTTAAGATCATTTCTCTGGGAGCAAGAACTGTATGGGAATGTACTGGGGATGATTGCTGGGGATCTCTGTATTGCCTTGTCTATTTTGTACCCCTTATGTGTTCCCTTTTGTGTCAATGTAACTTCTAAGTTAAAGCCCTCAGCAGAGAGTTCCAGGGATTAACAGTGCACAATAATCCACTTTTCTACCCATTTTACCTTGCACAAATAATAACCTTGGGGGGAGGGACGTTGGGTTTCTTCGTGGGGTGAGGCCCATTCTTTATGCCCAAGACTCCCCCACATATGTCCCTGCCATTCTCGGAGCTTGGCCAATGATAGGGAATATGTAATGGTCATGTAAACAAGACCCAAAACATGGCTGATTCATGCGAGCTTCAGAACCTCGCAGCCAGCCCCAATAGCTACCTCTCAGGACCATTTTAAACTAAGCAACCATGCTTCCAAACCCTGCCAGGACTCCCTCTGCGGAGAGTTCCCCTGGTGAACAAATAATACATTTTTCTGGCCATATGATGCTTTTCGCCAATATTGGGGGGGAGGTCAGGTGTTCTGTGGAACATAGATTCCGCCATTATGGGCCTGGATCCCCCCCGATCGTGCCCCCTTGGCCTCGGAGCTTGACCCCCAAGGGATCATGGGCTCTGGCAAACCCCAAGTCACACAGTCACCCCATAGCTGGACCAAAGTGGGCTTCGGAACCCCGCTTACCGGCTGCAATAACATATGATTTGGCCATTTTGAACTGAGAAACCATGCTCCCGCTAGACTGAAACTCCCAGACAAAGGAGTTTCGGCCAGGACAAAAGACTGCCATTAAGGAATTCAAGACAGACAATAACCAGGAAGGTGGGCTTCCACATCGGGGGCCCTCCGGCCGTAAGGTATTCAGCCACAAGTTACTTCCTCCACCCAGCCGTTTTCCCTTTGTGTCCTTTCCCGCCTTGCGTAGCCGGCCAGGATAGGTTCGTTTGAATTCTGGCGCGTCTTTTTCTATTGGCTAGAGCGCGCCGGTCTCCTCCTGGCCCAGCTGACTTTGACAGCGCGGCCAATCAGCTGTGGCTACACGTGGGAGGGAAGGGCGCCCGATTCAAATGTAAATGACTGCCTTTCTCTATATTGGACTGCTTTCCCATTAAAGACTATGTTTTTGCCTTTGGAATCCTGGTGTGGCATTGCATCCTATTCAGCTGAATTAGATCCTTCTCTCAGTAGTGGCGTACTTCCGTCTGGGTGAGCATTGATCTGGGTTATTTTGGGATTTGTAGTTCTGGGAAGATCATCCAGATTTGGGCCTCGATCCTCACTTTTTAGGGGTGGCCTGGGCTCTGTCCCCCTAAGGGAAGGCCCCCTAGTCAGATTTCGGTAACAATAACACCAAAATGCAGGCTGAATGGAGGATTTCTGGGGATTGTAATGGAAAATATTAACTTTTCCAAATAACACACAAACCATATACAATTCTCCATGCCAAAATTTACATTGTATTGCAACCACATTTTTCATTTTCATCTTGTTCTTTTTATTTCTGTCATTTTTCCTCAAGTGACAGTTTTGAGACTAAAATTTCTCATAGTTTCATTCTGCCCAAGGACATAAACTTAGATATGCTTCTAAGACTTTAAGAGATCAAGGAATCTAGAACTAGATCCACACTTACTTGTTTAATTTAGACTAAAATGCTCTGGAGCAGTTCTGTTACACACTGGGAGCATCCCAAGAACCCTTTGGCCAGCCACATGGATGGTTGCTCTTGCCAAAGGCTTGCTGGAAACACTGCATATCTGGTCCCATGACTGAGTGCCCTGTTGTGACATCACCAGAAGTAACATCGACAAGCTTGTTGGTGGCAACAGAACATTAGATGCATTGGAGATGTGGACAATGGATTGGGCCAGATTCAATTTTTCACTGTGGAGCTTCCTAGAAGCCATATAGTACAGTCATCCCTCCATATTTGCCATTTTGCCTTTGGTAGATTTGATTATTCACAGATTTTATTACTAGGAATATTTAGGTTCTCCAGAGTGACTCTATGGCCAACTTCCTCTAGTCATTCTAGAGATTTATATATAGAGAAAAAAACCTATCTAAGAATCTCTAAGTGCTCCAATTAAATTCTGTAGTCAGCTTCCAGCAGACGTTGGCCATATAATTGTGCTGAAAGACCTAAGCCTCATGTACACTAACCATTTAATGCGCTTTGAAGCTAGCTTGAAACTATGGTAGCCAGACAACAAACCAGTTCTCTGTGGCTTGTATAATCACCATTGAGGTGTCAAACTGGTTCTGGGATTTCCTATGGAACCATCTGCATTGCAAAACCACCTTTTTCAATACATATTTGAAGAAGCATTACATAGTCTGTGTATATGTGGTCCTATTTCAGATAAAGAACATCAATTTTTGTAGCTATGTGGGGGTTTTGTAGCTTTCATAAGGGTCATGTGTACCTAACCCCTGTGAATGTAGTGGGTTAACTATACACTCAGTGTCCTCTTAACCTGCAACAATGGCTGGATGCAGCACTGCTGCTTTATCTAGACTCCTTGTAGCAGCTGAGCCAACTATGTGGGCCTTGCAGACTCAGATGAAATGATGGGTGATGCTTTAATGTCATATGCACCTTCGCCTCAAAACATAATTTCTTTCCACGTTTCTTTTTACTGATTTTTATAGTTCTCAGATTTTCTGTTGTCAATTGTTTGTGCTTAATTAGTGTGGCAAGATCATATTGATCCTGATTCACATGGTGCATTCTGTAGCCTTATGTACTTTTCTACAACAAAACATTTCACTAGGCTGCTCCTTTGTCTCAGGAAATGCTTGCAATGGCAATGAACCAATACCATCTCCAGCTGAAGTATCTGCACCATCTGGTGCGAACATGATGCATCAGTTTTCCTTTTAAGCTTCAGGATTTGAACAGCTGCACAACAAAACTAAGGGGAAAAGGACACTTTTTTTGGAATTTTAAAAAAGATGGGTTCCTTTTTCTATATGATTGTGTGCCAAAGTAATCAACTCCTGTAGCATTTTGAAATCAGGTGATGTAGGAGTTATTTGACAAAAATGTTTAAACTTAACTGAATCCCACCTTCTGACTCATTGAAATGTCTAGAAACAATACAACATTCCTCTTATTTTTTTTAACCCACTGAGAATTTCCAAATCACAAACTGAAGTCAAGTCACTAGTTTTATTTGAGTAATAAGTCACCTGAACCGAAGCTGAAAGAGAAAACCCATAAGGCTGTAGCAATGAGGGCTGGTTGGCTTCATCACATGGGAAGGAAGAGGTTGAGACTAACCAAGGTTGATCCAACCTTCCTTCTCCCTTCTGAGTTTGGCGTGTGGTCCACCCTTCCACCCTGTGGATAGTGTGAGAACAGACTGGTTGCGTTAGGGCCAGGTAGGAATTTTTCCCCTCAAGGTTTCGGGGAGGGGGTGTCACCTACCCCACGCTGTTTCAAAGGAGTGTGGTAATTGGCTTAGTGTGGGTCATATAAATAGATTGAACTAGCAGATAAATGGTTTCTGATGTCCTGGTAGCCACCATGGCATCTATTGCAGCCCAGTCGCCTCCTTGAACCCCTTTTCACTTAAACACCACACAGATGCATAAGAATAGTAAGTTGATTAAGTAATGAGTATCTAATATAAAAACAGTTTCAAAATCCATCCATGTGTTAGATTTTCAGAAGCATAACAAAAAGCAATGACCAACTCTGGATAGAAATTCCAAAAATCACTTAAGGGAAAAGCAAGAAATTGTAATCCAAAGGCTTGATACTTGAACTTGACTATAATCCCAAAGTCTTGAAACTTGAAACAAGATTTTTAATCCAAACAAGAGACATGGAACTTGGGGCCCATCCAGACAGTACCTTTATCACAGAAACACCCAGTTCAAACTAGAGGGGGGCAAATGCCATTTGCTGAAAACATCTGGGTTCCCTTTGTTTATCTTTCAATCTCTGGGAACACAGGATTTGTCTTTGTTTCAAACTATCGCTTTTGATCCCATATCTCTTGGATTTCTGTAACCCTTCTGTCTCCTCCACATTCCTTTCAGAGTCAATCCCCGGCCAATTCTCATGAGAATCACTGCTTGTTTCCTCAACAACAGATCTACCCAAGACATCTCCATCATCTCAAAAAGTAGTTTTGCTTTTCCCCACAGAAACATCAGGTTCAACCAGAAAATCCCAGTCCTCATCCTCAGAGACTTCACAGCTGTAAATAAATAGGTCAAAATAAAATCACCCTTTAGCTCTATGTTTTGTGTTTGGTCTTTTTATTTTGGAGTGGCAGTTCAACATCAGAACACATCAAGAACGAATAGAATACTTACAAGGTAGAGTCATGAATTCTGTTGGTTGTGACAACTACCCCGTCCCCGATAATTTCCAGCGCTGCCTCGAAGCTGTTACTGGATGGCTGCGAGCCAGTAGGTTGAGGGTGAATCCGGCGAAGACGGAGATCTTGTGGCCGGGTCGTCCGGGCAGTGGGGATGTCCAGTTTCCGACCCTGGATGGTGCAGCGTTATGCCCATCGTCTTCCGTGAAGAGCCTGGGGGTCCACCTGGACTCCCAGCTGACCATGGAGACCCAGGTCTCTGCGTTCAGCAAGATTGCCTTTTTTCATCTCCGACAGGCAAGGAGGCTGGCCCCCTACCTGTCCCGGTCTGACCTGGCCACGGTGATCCAAGCCACGGTCATCTCGAGGCTAGATTACTGTAACGCTCTTTACGTTGGCCTTCCTCTGTCGGTAACCCAGAAGCTCAAGCTGGTGCAGAACACTGCCGCCCGGCTCCTGTCTGGCTCCCCAGCAGGATGCCATATAACACCCATCTTGCAGGATCTGCACTGGCTGCCTATTGAGCACCGGATTACCTTCAAAGTGTTGGTTCTCACCTTTAAGGCCTTACACGGCCTGGGGCCAGCGTATCTGAGGGACCGTCTCACCCCATATTACCCTACGAGATCACTTCGCTCGGAGGACTCCAATCTTCTAGCCGTCCCCTCCGCTAAAGTGGCCAAAAGAACTGCCACCCGCCAAAGGGCCTTCTCGGTCATAGCGCCGATATTGTGGAATGCCCTTCCGGCAGCTACACGGGCTATCCCTGACTTACTCCCATTTAGGCGGGCATGTAAGACCCACCTCTTCCGGCTGGCTTTCCAGGTATAGGCCCACCGGGACCCCCAAGCCATGCCAATGTTGCCAGACCGTTGTAACTATTCCAACAGTGTTTTAATGATGTTTTATCGGGTATTTTTATCTTGTATTTTATACTGCATTTTAAAGTGTATATGTTTATTGTATGTTGTTCTGCTTTCTGGCTGTAAGCCGCCCCGAGCCTATTTGGGAGTGGCGGCATAAAAGCCGAGTAAATAAAACTAGAGTAGACCCAGTGAATCCATTGTTGAATAGTGAGTCAATATTTCTGTAAATTGTGTACTGCTACAGACTATAGGTTTCAGGACAGAGTTCGAAGCACACCAGTAACTATGAGGGATCTTAAATCCAGGGTCACAGAGAGGTACCCAAAAGTTGAAGACAAGGTTATCACTTCCCGACCCATAACCATGATTGTTAAGTAATTCTGGGAATTGTAGCAGAGCGGTGACACTTCTCCTCATGGGAATGGGGCAGAGGTAAGTCAGGCAATGCAGGGTGTGGACCGATAGGTTCTCCATGCTCCTCACTGGGACACCACGGATTTGCCATGATGCATGGCAAATCCATGGGTCTTTATTTATTTATTTATTATTTCAACTTGCTAAACCGCCCTCCCCGAGGCTCAGGGCGGTTTCCAGGCACATAAAACACATCAAGATAACATCAAGATAAAAACATCTAGATAAAACATCCTATGATAAGTCCAAGAGGTTCATATTAAAAGTAAATATGAATAGCTTGTTAGTTCATGGACAGGTAAATATAAACTCAGTGAATGCAATATTTGTTTCAGGCTCTGCCACTGTGCAATGTGTTGTTATTAACTGAATGCTGAGTGTCATGGTATGTGTTTTGTAATTGTAAATAATTTTTTTAATTAATTTTCTTATGTAACATATTTTGTAATGATTGGAAACATGCCAAGGCAACCAGTATACAAAAGAGTGAATTGTGGATAGAAGTAATTTAAAAAAAATTCAGGGCAGCTTGTCTTAAATTCTTATCAAATACTCTCCAAATAGTTGCGAGTCATAACAGCATGGAACTACACTGTGTTAACTAAAGTTAAGATAAATCTCTCCCTTCTCCATTGTATTCATTCCATTCTTTTTATCACTGGTTTTGAAATACATTTGGAAGACCTGAAAATCATTCACTGAAAGGTGGTCTTTTTCTATTTGTATTTTTTTCAGAAAGCAAGCTTTCAGGAAAAAATAATATGGTTTAAAGACCTTGACATTTCAGAGCCACAAAGAGCACTCTTCCCGAACTCCATCCAATTGAGTTTAAAACAACAATTTCACACTGGCTATATCTTTGTCTTGAGATTTTGAGGGAGCTCTGCAATTACAATTGCAAATCTTTGAACACAAAGTTTGCAACTTGAAAGGTATAAATTTATTCCAGAAGAGGGTGAAATCAATCATTAATTTTTAAGTCCTTTGGAGGCATGCAGGAATGAAATCATCAGCAACAAATTCATATATATATATTACCCCCTCAAAAAAGGCAGCAACAAATGCCAGTAAGATTCAGGCAATGATCAGCAAAGAGGAGGGGGAAGTCACAATGTGGGCAAATAATCTATGTCTTAAAAAGCTGTGCTCTTGAAAATGTAAATGAAAAAGCACTGGGGCTCTCAATGTTCAATATTACTGTGTCAATTTGCATATCATCTCGACTCTCCTTTCAAGTAACCCAGACCAACAGCTGGGACTTGTCAGAAGGGCAGACTGAAAACTCAGAGGGGCCTCTCCGAAACTGTGTCAGCTTATCTTCTGCATTCACTGAGAAATGTAATTGCAGGAGATGCCATTAAGAGGGGGCTGTAAAGATGTGCAGAGCCTGCTTAATTTCCCACTGAACATGAGCAGTGCAATATTTGGAAAGAGCAGAGGCAGAAATGTGCTGAGCATGCTCTTTGAACACCGCCTCCCTCTCTCCCCTCCTCTTTTTCTACTTCCTCCCCAGATCTTCTCAAAGCTGATGTGTATGTGGTTAAAGGGACAATGAGCCTTTGTGGTAGGTGTCTACTAGTGCTGTCCTTCATCTCTCATGTCCTAAACTCCTAGCTCTCTCAACTTTTGCATAGTTCTTAGATCCTTGTAGCTTCCTTCAAATGCAATTGTTCCTGCAGGGCTTGCTGGAAGTGACTCTGCAGGTGCCTTCAAACTTTATGAGAAAGAGTTATTTAAAGTCTAGTCTAGTTTAAGTTGTCTTGCTAGATGTGCTAGGGAAGTCAGTGGGGCTTACTTCTGAATTGATATGTATAACATTTTATTGCCAAAGTATCTTGATGAGAAGATGTTAAAGTGTATGATCTGAGCTTCCTGCAAGCCCTATTCAGATATTCAGAGACCATGGGCAGAATCCCACTAGAATAATAGAATCACAGAGTTGGAAGAGATCACGAGGGTCAGCCAATTCAACTCTCTGTCATGCCTTCGAAAAGGCAGTGTAACTGATATAGGACTGGAATTACTGGACTACGATATTGATTTTGTTTAATTTGGAGATGAAATGTTGTTTTTATTATTGTCATGTTTTATTTTATTGCTAATGTTTTAAACTGTTTTAAGTACTGTTTTTAGAATGCTGTTGGCATTCAGTTTGCTGCCTTGTAAACCACCCCGAGTTGCCTTCGGGTTGAGAGGGAGAGGTATACAAATGTGATAAATAAATAAATAAACCTCTGATTTAAAACCTCCAGAAAAGGAGACTCCACCAACCTCCAAAGCAACATATTTCACTGTTAAACAGCACTTACCATCATGAAGTTCTTTCAAATGTTTAGGTGTAATCTCTTTTCTTACAATTTGAATTCACTGTCCTATTGAAAACAATTTTTATTTATTTATTTATGGTATTTGTACCCCGTAGCTTCTCACCCCCGCAGGGGGACTCAGCACGGCTTACATTTGCAGCACTACAGGCCGCAACACCACAATACAATTTAAAATACACCATATAATCAATGTCATTAAAAAGCATTAAAAACATTAAAAAAAACATTACATTAAAAACCACTACATACAACAATAATTAATTAAAGCCATCGAGCGAAACACATTGTCAGTCCAGTCAAGTCCAAAATGTCAATCCAGTCAAATCCAAAGGTACAATTTACATCTGCTGCCCAAAGGCCTGGTTCCAGAACCACGACTTTAGCTTTCTTCTAAAAGCGAGGAGAGATGGAGTCAATCTTATTTCATTTGGGAGTGCGTTCCATAGGCGAGGGGCCACCGCCGAGAAGGCCCTGTCTCTCGCCCCCACCAGCCGCATTTGCGATGCTGGTGGAAGCGAGAGCAGGGCCTCCCCAGATGATCTTAGAAAACAAGCTTGCACCTTCCTCAATGTGACATCCTTTCAAATAGTTATGTCCTCTTTCAGCCTTTTTTTCCCTCTCCCTGCTAAACATACCTATGTCCCTATGCCAGTCAGTCAGTCAGTCAGTCAGTCAGTGTCCGTCATGTCCCTATGCTGCTCCTCATATGACTTGGCTTTTAAACCTTTGATCATTTTGGTTTCCCATGCATACATAGTTTCTCCTACAGAATTGGGTGGATATTCTTGGCTAAGCAGGTATACAGTTCAAGGCCATGGAAGCAGAATTGCAGATGTGATGCACATTGTGCATGAAGATGTGCATTACAGGTACACATACAGTTTGGGTTGCACATTTGGGTAGATTGTGACCCACAATCTACCAACGTGTTGATATAGGATGACTAGTGTTTAAGCCCATCAGCATAGGGAAAGGGGATGGTTCATGCCCATGTCACTGCCACCAACATTGCTTCTAACTAGGCATGAAGCATCTCAGTTCCTGACCATCTCTATTGATGTCAGAACAGGGTGCCCTATGCAGCCAACAAGGAAGAGGGGACTAGGAATGGTGGCAGCAAAGATAGAGTTGGCATAAACAGTGTACCTACACCCAGACACATGCATATGTCCACTAGACGAAACTAGTGTCTGCATTCAAATATTTCTACAAATAACTATATGACCATGGGAATAAGAGGAGGAGGAGGAAAAAACACTTTCTATATTGCTCTCACTGAAACTTTGCCTGCATTTGCAAAGATATTCCATAGATAATATAGTGATTATTGGAGGAAAATTTTGGTGCACATTAAGAAGCCTGCCAGCTGTAGGAAATTGGATGTGCCTCAGTCACTCTGTCATTCAGACATTCTCAGTGGAGTTTTTAATCCTATATAACAGTCCTGATATTTTGTCTCGCAATATCAACTTTTCATCTCACATCGTTAATAGCTAATTCCCTACATTCCACTCCAGCTCGGTTGTGCAGTAAACAATGTGCTACTGGCTGCCAGGAGGGAAACTCTAACAATGTTCTTTTAGCATGCAGTGAGGTGAATGAGAGAGATTATCTCAAAGAGCACAATGGGGGAGCCGAGGAAGCCATCCCAACACTACTGGATTAAGAGATACGAGATGCTCAGTGGAACTGTAATTTTGGTTCACTGATGTATCTGCTACTTCTTTCTCTGCCCTGCTTTGTAGTTTACTTTTTTAAAAAAGCAATTCAATTGGAAGCAACACAACTTCCTTTAGAAAGTAAGTACTGGTTCCACAACATTGGCTGGGCCCAGACCCTTTCACTTATTCCAAAACCAGAATATTCTTCAATAGACCACTGTGATAAAGCACCATCAATGAAATGTCTATATCTGATGATGTATGAAACTCCAATTAAAAAAATTATTACCTTCTTTTTTATGGTCAGATAGGGAAGTGATGAGGGTGAGGGTGTATGTTGACAGCCAATAATTTCATGGGTGGGAAGCACTGATTTCTCCCTAACAGTGATGAAAATTCAAGCTAGAGAAGAATGTGAGAGGTTTGTATGATTCCCTTGCATTTAAAGTAAATATCATGAATGCTGCAACTTCTGAGCTACTGCAGGCTGGAACACAGAGATTCAAACAATTTACAACATATTTAAAAATTATTAGAAAAACTCACATATTTCTATCGCTCCACATTATGTGACGGGAAGCCTCGTCGTACAATGAGACATCTTGTGAAGTGTTCTATCATGTGATATGAGTTCCAATTTTTCAATGGTATATTTTTCTTGACTTGTTGAGTATCTTCACAATTATCTAACATATTTGTGTGTCAGCAAGATAGCACCATCTGTCGAAAGTCACATATTAAAGTCTGTGATGAAAAACCTCAACAGCCAATATTTATGTGCAGAAATTGTGTTTTCTGCTCAGAAAATGCTTTTTTTCTACACAAAAATATAATGTAAAAATTTTCCACAAAACAAATTCCAAACTTCAAACAGCCTTCAAATGGAGGCTATTTGCAGTAGAGAAAAGTGATTAAAATTTCTTATTGCCTTCGATGACAGCGGAATTATCAAAGAATCATTCCATGATTACCATGAGAGTTCAATGCATGAGTGTAAAAATTCAGCTAAACTTGTTTATTTGACTAACAGGATTCGAGCCTTTGTTTAGCATTGGAAAATGAGGCTTCATCCTCACTGACAGTTTTATCACAAAGAGGCAGGGAGGAATCAGTTCTGTTGTGGCTGCATAACTTCTGGAACTGATTTGGGTTAATGAAACCCTGAACCTTGAAACTGTGTTAACAGAAGTTGCAGGTTGATCCAATTTTTCACCAAAAATCCAGTGTAAACTGCAAATTCTTGCATGTGAAAGCAGCTGTGTGTTTTCCTATTCCGAATGGAGCTATGTGTGTTTACACTGCCAATCCACTTTCTATGAGCTCCATTAGCCTGTGGACAGGAGTAGACACTAGAAGTGTGTGAAATTCCATTGAGCATTTTGGAACTTGGATCATTTTGGTGATTCAGCAGTTGAGCTGCCAAAATAGACTGGGAAGGACCCTTTTGGAGCCTTATTGGAATGAAAAACAATCAGTCCATCTTTTGGCTAAAAAATAGGAAAAGATCTGTTGATTCAGACTATATTTTTCATGATAACAGTACTGTATTATTGTACTCCGCTGCCCTGGGGTCCGGGAATGGTGTAATGAATGATAATTGTCATCAGCAGCTGTACACAGATTTTTCCTCATTAGCCTAGCCATAGCCATTCAGAAGAAGGAAGCAGATTACGTGTCTTTTTACAAATCTTGGTCTACATATAGCCAGGTCCTCCATTTTCTGTGGCTTATGGAATGTTGGAGATGAGAATGTGTATGCTTTTCTCCCCAAAATCAATTATGCTTGGAAGTTCTCTTGGAGCTTCCTTTGCCATACCACTGCTGCCTCAAGTCATCCTTCTCCCTTACACATGCACCACAAAAAGTAGTAAGTTGACTGAACAAGGAAATGAAGATAAATGACTTCCAAGTATATGGTGCTACCTTGAATCATCTTTCTTCTTTACCCTATATATGATGCCGCTTTGTCCTTCTCCCTTGCCCTGTGCATGGTGCCAACTTGAATCTTCCTTTACAGTGAACCTATACGGGGTTCCACCTTGAATCGTGTTGCCTTCTGCATCAGTGCAGATGACCAGCTCTACAGTACTGAGGGAAGCACTCTCCCTTGCATTCACATTTGACATTGTGAAGACATTTTTAAAGTATTCGTTATCAAAAAAACCATTTTATTAAAGTTGACATGACTAGCTGTCAATTAAGTGGCTTCAAACATGAGTCTATTTCCCACAGGGGTAGATAAGGGTTTTTTGGGGTCCCCCCCAACTAATCCTACTGCTGTTTTTCTTCTACAGGACATGCTGCTAGTGGATGAAGGTATCATATGATGACAACCGTGTAAAAAATGCAAAAGCTAGAGTAGGAAGTAACATTATAATATTGTTTTTATTTATAATCAGTGGATTAGCAGCTTTTTCTGAAATTTCTCAAGAATAATGTCTTGTGTCCTGCTCTTGTTCTGTTGCTGTGGAGAAATTCTGGGGGGATATCCTTTTTTCCTAAAGACATTTTATACGTAGATTTTTTTAAAAATCCTTAAAATCAGTGGATAAATTAAACGTTCTGGACAGGGCCGTAGCCAGGATTTTGATTCAGGAGGGGCTGAGTTTGATTCTTGGGTGGGGTGGGGGGGTGAGAGAGGGTCTGCCATAGCAAACTTTTGTATCATCCCAATACCACCATACATATGGGATATAATGATCATGGTGATCAGATCATGATATGAATACACATAACAGTTTAAATAATGTACCAGTATGGCATTCTCGCTGACTACCTTGAGAATTGGGGGGCTGAAGCCCCCAGCCCCCCCGGGCTACATGTCTGATTCTGGAACTTGCAGTTGTAAATATGACCTACAATTATGGCAAGTTTGGTCCCAATAGCTAAAAAGAAATGACAGAGGAGCTTCTAAAGTTTTCCAATTGGCGCCAAAGGACCTCTGGAACCCAATTTACAAATCCACCCCCCCCCCCCCAACAAATGTTTTGATTTTTTTTCAGAAAATGGAACATAGGAGCATCCAAAACTGGAACCAAAAATGATAGGCATTTGTGCTATTCTTTACACCCCTAATAGGCACTTAATTTTGCTCTGTCGATTTGGTATTTGCTGTGCCCATTGGGCACAAAAATGGCAGCAGACATCACTTGGCACATGGAGTGATGATATCCAGTGATGCGATAGAAAAGGGACAAGAAGGGGGCCAGGATTTTCTTAAGTATCGTAATAAGGTCGTAAGGGGGGGCACCCTCCTTCTCTCTCACCACCCTCCCGCCTCCCTTGCCAATAAGTATTGGCAAGGCAAGCCCTAAACTCGCTCCTTCTTTTGGCTGGAAGCCTGGAAAAATGTAAACAGAGAGGTTTACTCAGAAGTAAATCTGCAAAGGAAGTAAACAGAGAGGTTTACTCATGAGTAATCCGCAAAGCAGGGCACTTTGGATGAAGTGCCCTCCTTTGTGGATTTACTCTTGAGTAAACCTCTCTGTTTACATTTTTCCAGGCTTCCAGCCAAATGGGGGGGGGGGCTCTCCCTGCCCCTCCTGCCTGCCAGGATCTAACGCATCAAAGTGTATTGGGGTAGTTGCACACAACACGTGAGAAACCAACCTAATGTATAATAGAATGAATGCTAACTTATAGAGTAAGTGCCTAATATTATAAGTAATCCAACTGGTCATATACCTACATTCCATGCACATGCAATAATACAGCAGTAATAACAATGGGTATAAGAAGAGGTAGGGGTTAACAACATAAATTCAAACCGAAGTATTCTGACTCTGGTCCCTCCTCAAGCGGTGCAAACTGCAAACGGCTCTTCTCTATGAGCCCGGGAGGCAGCCTCTCCCGGGAAAAGCCCAGGCACAGCGTTTGCTGCCTGCGTGCACATACATATTCTTTGGGGGAGGATTTGCTGCAGAATCCCGGGCTCATAGAGAAGAGCCCGTTTGCACCGCTTGAGGAGGGACCAGAGTCAGAATACTTCGGTTTGAATTTTATGTTGTTAACCCCTACCTCTTCTTATACCCATTGTTATTACTGCTGTATTATTGCATGTGCATGGAATGTAGGTATATGACCAGTTGGATTACTTATAATATTTAGGCACTTACTCTATAAGTTAGCATTCATTCTATTATACATTAGGTTGGTTTCTCACAGGATCTAAAGCGTGCCAAGCCTTGATGCGCTTTAGATCCTGACAGGGGAGGAGGAGTGGACGGGCCCTCCCTGCCCCTTCTGCCTGCCAGGATCTAAAGCCTTGAAGAGGCTTCATGATGGGCCAACTTCAGCCCTCCAGGTGTTTTGGACTTCAACTCCCACCATTCCTCACAGCCTCAGGCCTCTTCCTTTTCCTCTCAGCCTGGGCAAACTTGGGCCCTCGCTCCCTCAGGATCGGGGTGAGAGAGGCAGCGAGGAGCGAGGGGGCCCTCCTCCTCCTTTTTTTGCTGCTTCCAAGAATAGAATACCCCCCCCTCCCTCCTTCCCTCCCTCCTTCCTATTTGGAGAGTCCCATCTAGAATTCAGTGTGATTTATCCCAGTTTTGGCCTACAACTCCCAGAAATCCCAGCCAATTTACCAGCTGTTAGGATTTCTGGGAGTTGGAGGCCAAAACCATCTGAATGCGCATGCGCTGGCATACGAACTACTAACGAATTTCGTTAGTAATTACGTTACATTTTAGAAATTTTTGGAATTTTTTTGTAAGTCTTTCTATTACTAATTTAACCCCCCAGTAGATTTTTGATTCCCTATTATTGGGTTCTAAACCATGACTTCTATCCACCCAATAAATAGCTATGCAAATAGTTCTAGCACAAAACATCCTATGCTTGTTCCTACATAGCATTCCCAAGTCACACATTTGAAATTGAAGACTGCAGACTACAAGTGGCCTGTTTGTAGAGAATGCAAGGTGTTTTGATGTTTCCAGAAAACCTTGCTGAAATGATCTATTTGTCTGTAGGCTCTTCTGCAGACAAAATCTACCTTGCCTGAGAAATCTATACATTTACAAGACTCAGAAAACATATGAGAGAGAGAATCACACAGAGATATATTCTAAATTATGAATACAGTCAAAAGAATGAACAGCAAAAACAAGTACAATTGGAATGGTCATTTTTGCCTCTACATAGAATCTGTTATTGGGGATGGGAACAATGTATGTAAATATGGTGTACACAATTCACAAACTGATCATTAGTCACTAATGTACTTATAGGGGGCCAACTGGATTGTCAGGATTCATCTCCCTGACAGTGTTTCTTAAATGTGGTACCTTAACACCATTCAGCACGTCAGTCTCTCAAATTCTAGGTTCACAATGTTGCTTTGAACATGATTTTCCAGCTTCTTGGCAGGGGGTTGGACTGGATGGCCCACAAGGTCTCTTCCAACTATATGATTCTATGATTCTATGATTAACGAGTGGTGAAAAAAGCACATGAAAGTCCACATTTAGATTGTGCCACTGATGAGAGGAGCAGAAATAAAGTGTGATTCCCTTGGCCAAGGTCTAAGAGCATAATAGGTTGCTGCTTAAAATATTTAACTGTTCATTTCCATCCAAGCCCTCTCCAGTGTCTTCTTCTTCCATCATGTTCCATGATGCAGCTGCATTTGCTGACTCCCCTCTGCCCTTTACTCTCCTATTTTTTTTCCTGGAAGCTTATCTCAATAAGGGCTGTCGAGCAGTCTCTGAAAAGAAGAAAGAGAAGCTGAATTGAGCTGACAGCTAGTGTTTCCATCAGATAAACTAAAGTTCAAACAAGTAGAACTCTTTTGCTTTTCAAAGGCCTCAGCTTGCCTGATGTTTCCTTGTGCAATGCAGACCTTTCCATTAGCTCAGATTCACTGTCACTTCCTTTGTGTGGTGAGTGGAAAGTTATCCTTTTTATGCTACCAATTTTCTGCAAAGATAAACATCGTGGCACTGGTCAAGAAGAGCTGTCCAGGGTGGACCAAAGTGAGTCAAAATGTTATTGGACTCTTCTCTTTATTCACCCACTCATCCTTCTTTTCAGGTTATCCTTTTTCACTCTCTTTGGCTTCCTGTCCTCCACATGTGACAAAAAGTCATGCTGTGTTAGCTGTTGGTTCTTATTTCCCCAGGGTGGTCAATATACTATAGGAATGTTTTTAACCATAATCAACAATGAGCTTTAAACTATTTCAGTCAGTTTGATGGACAGTATGCCCTCCACTTTCATATGACTTAGAAACATAGGATCTCCACAAAAGCTGAAAATGCTAATAAAAACATACTATTTTTAACCAGAAGGAATGCCTCTTTAGGTCCTCCAACACAATTCTATGGGCAAATAATGAAATTTGACCATAGAATTGTGCTAGAGGACATACAAATGTGTACAGAAACATATATCTGGGAACCACTGGGTCCTCCAGTCTGGCTCCCTATAATAATTTTTTTAATAAAAAAAACTTGATTTATATCCCATTCTATCTCCCTGTGAGGAGTCAGGGTGGTTCCCAACAAACAAAGGCAAACATTTAATGCCAATATCAAAAGTCAATAACCATAAACATTTAAATAGAAAATCATGAAAATTAAATTACGACATCAAACATTAGACAACATGAAGTTAAAATTAAACAATTCAAAAATATCAGCTTATAACAATTTAAAAGCCAGCCTAGCAGAGTGTCAGACTGAATCTGTTCCATTTTGTCCATATCCATAGGGAGGAGGAGTTGTGACTCCTCCTCCCTACCTGTCACTGCACACAGAAACTTGGACAAAGCTGTGAGAGGTGTACCTCTCATCTAACCAGGTCTCTTTAATGCAAACCAGGTTGGTGTGCTCATCCAGGATCAGATCCTGGATGGCAGCTGTTTTACCATTCACCGACCTGACATTAAGCAGCAGGGAGCCTGCCACTTTGGTTACCTATACCAGGGCTGTCCAACAGGCGGCCCTGGGGGCATACACGGCCCCCGAGCCCCTTCCCTATGGCCCCCTAACTTGTTTTAATAAAATACAAATTAAAAATTAAAAAAACACTTACTTCCGGGTTTAGGTAAGCATCGTGAGACTACGCCAGCCACAGACGGGATTTCGAGGGAGGTCGAAATCCCGTCTGTGGCTGCATAGTCTCGCGATAACTGCCGAAATCTCAGGTCCCATGGGATTTGCGGCCGGCCTGGGCGCGCGCCTTCTCCTCCCTCGCAGCTGCTTCCAGGCCAGCCCCCATTCCCTCAGAGAGAGGGAGGAGGGGAGTGAGGCAGGGAAAGCCCCTCCTGGCTCCGTCCTCTTCCTGTGGAGGGCCCTCGCTTCCCACCCCGTGGATGGGAGAGCCACCGCGCCCGGCCTGAGCTTGGCCTCGGCTCCAGCGGGGCTCTTTGGGGACAGCGTTGGCGTTGGTGCTTCGGCCCTGTGGCAGGGCTCCCGCAGTATGGGTAAAGAAGGGCCTGGCTCGAATCAATCACTCTAAAAACAATGGGACGTTGGGTGAGGGGGGGATGGATCCCTCAGCGGCGGTCTCCTTGGCGACGCTTCCTTCCCCTCCTCCGCGCCCCCTTGTTGTGCTGCCTTCCCCCGCGTGCAGGGCGCAGCGTGGCTTCCTTTGCGCCTGCCCCCGTGGCTTGTTTTCCCTTCAGGGAGGGAGGGAGCTCTTTGGGCCTCCTCCACCCGCCTCTGGGAAAGGAGGCCCCATCAAGCCCTGCGACGGCATTGAGGTGTTTGGGATTTTTTGGTGTGTCCCAATTTGAGTGTGGACTCAAATAACTCAAAGGTATTAGGAAACATTCCCCCAAATCCACCAGTGTTCCCATTTGGGTATATTGAGAATTCATGCCAAGTTTGGTCCAGATCCATCATTATTTGAGTCCACAGTGCTCTCTGGATGGAGGTGAACTACAACTCCACAACTCAAGGTCAATTGTAAGTAAATTGGAGCCGGGGAGGGTGTGTAGCCGGGGAGAGGGCAGAGCCGGGGGCGGAGGCAGACCCTTCGGCCCCCCAGGTGATCAGTGACTGGAATTCCGGCCCTTGGGCCTGTAGAAGTTGGACAGCCCTGACCTATACTATCCACAGGCGGGTACAGGCCAGGGTCAACAAGGTATCTCTCATGGTCTCTGGGCCATCACTACCTCCCTCATCTCCTTCTGCCTTGGAGTGTCATAATGCCCCCCGGCCTCTTCTAGTACCTTCAGTCATAAATCAACCACTGTAAGAGAAGAAATACAGTATTGCACCACCCAGTGTTTGATTTGAGATGTTATAGGACATAAACTGCCCCAGAGTAGGAAGATCCTCCCTGTGCATTTGATAGTTTAAAACTTAAGAACTAACCCCTCCATACACACCTCCCTTCTGACCACCCTCCCCTCCTTTAAAACCCATCCAAATCACCCAGGCTCCATTAAACTAGTCACCTTCTGGCAGCAATAGATCATAGAACTGTGCTAGATGATCTAGAGATTCCTAGAGAGAAAGTTTTAATCAAATTTATAAATAATCACACTCGCTGAAGTTACACTTACCACTGTAGAAGGTTGAGTGTTGTTGTACATAATTTGAACAATGTCAGTGGGACATATAATCTGTACCAGATTTTAGTCCATATTTTAGACACATGCACCAGATAAATTCAGTATCTTTGTTTGGTATTTTGTTCCTTTTCCAATGGAATTCATATCAAAAGCGCTTCCTCTGACATTTTTGCAATGTAAACACAGGGAAAGAGTCTTAAAGCAATATGCATTGTCCTCCTTCCCCTCCTTCTCAGTCGCATCCCTTTTTGTCCTCTCCCAGTCCCACCCTTTTCACACACCACCTTCACAATTACTCAGTGTATGGTCATCAGCATGTCTTGAACTGTAGCTTGTGTATCTTTCTGTTGCATTAAACGAACATGCTTTCTTTACCTCAAGAGTTGTGCCCTTGCCCTTCCTCGCACATTTATATTTGAGTAGCTTCTCTATAGATTGGATTAAATCCCAGAACAGATTTATAAAGTCCTTTTTGAGGCAAAGTAATTGAGAAGGCAGTTGGTCTCCAGCTCCAGGAAGTCCTGGATGAAACACACTTCCTGGACCCATTTCAAACCACCTTCAAAACAGGATATGGAGTTTAGACTGCTATAGTCATCTTAGTGGATGATCTCCATCTCAACACCATCAGAGGGAGTGTATCCCTGTTGCTACTTCTAGACCTCTCAGAGGCCTTTGATATCATCACCCATGATATCCTTCTGGAATGCTTGCAGGGGTGGGAATCAGAGGGTCTGTGGTGCAGTGGTTCCTGTCATATCTTTCAGGCAGGTTCCAGAGGGTAGTGCTTGGGAATAGCTGCTCCTCAAAAAAGGAGCTGTTATATGGCACCCCACATGGTGCCATTCTATTCCCAATGCTTTTTAACATTTACATCAAATCACTGAGATAGATCATCCAGAGGCATGGGGCGAGATGCTATCACTATCCTGATGACACCCAAATATAATGCTCCATGCCTTCCAAAACAGTTTGAGCTAAAAAACTGAATCCAGAGAAAACAGGGGTGCTTTCCATTAAGGTTCTAACTAGGGATTAAGGTGTGTCAACCAATTTTGGATGGGGTTATACTCCCCCTTGAAAGACTGTTCACAGCTTGGGAGTGCTCCTGGATCCATCTCACCAAATGTCAGGCCAAGTTGATGTGATGCTTACTATCAACTTTGGCGATACATCAGATGGGCTTCTTTCTAGCATACGAAAACTTGAAGATGGACTGACAACCTCAAGACTGAACTTCTGCAATGTGCTTTATGTCTGTGCCTCATTTGGAAATTAGTTCAAAACAAAGCTGCCAGATTGGTCATAGGAACATACACAAGAGAGACCATATTCAAAGTGTTGGTTTTGATTTTTAAAGCCCTACATTATTTGGGTCCAGGTTACCTAACGGATCTCCTTCTCTCACACAAACTGCCCCAAATACTGAGGTCTTCTAGGAGCAGCTACTCCAGCCTGCCAGAACACAATTAACAACTATTATCCAGAGGACCTTTCATTTGCTGCCCCAAGACTGTGGAATGATCTGCCAGAAGAGCTTCAACTGCTATATCAGCTGCCAGAATTTTAAACACATCTCTTCCAGCAGGCCTACTCAGTCAATGTTAAATTGTGAATTTTATTCTGCATTTTATCAGTGAACTTTAACTTTGTGTATCATGTATGACTTTTAATAGGGTTTTTTTTTAAAAAAATCTAATTTTAATGATGTTGTATCCCATCTTTATCCACAGGGAGAGACAGGTAATAAATTCATTATTGTTATTATTAACCCTCTGAAATAGAAATCATGAGTTGCCACTACAGCCAATCAGCTTGGAATTGATGCCACTCCATATTATTCCTTTGGGATTCCTTCATGGCACCATAACACCTCATCTTGGGGAAGCAGCTTTCAGTAGCATTGTTTAATTATGGAAGATTTAACAGGATGAAAGTGAGTGTGACAGTGACATGGACCTAAATGTAGATGTTGCATTCTTACAGTGAATTGACTTGTGAAGTCATTGTATATGTGTAGTCAATGTGTTCATTGATTCAGTGAGATAAATCCATTTGAGATTAACAACCAGATGCTGTTAGGACTGCTCCAAAACTACTCATATAACTCAAATATCACATTTGCCCTTGTACAAAATGTAACCTTTTCTCAATGAAGAAGCCTGCCAGAAAGAGAATGAAATCATGAGCAATGAGGTGCTAGAGAACAATTCTTCCAATATTATGAACTGCCAAAAATACAAATAATAATAATAAATAATAAAACTTTATTTATACCCCACCACCATCTCCCCAAGGGGACTCGTGGCGGCTTACATGAGGCCAAGCCCAATGACACATAATAAAACAATGCAGCAGCAAATAATAAAACAAAACAATCAATATAACTTACACATAAGCAATAGCAGACAATTTAAAAACCATTATGGCCGGGCCGTAAGGGTGTTTAAGAATTAAGCAAAATTAAACTTTCCTTATCTAAATGACATCACAAGCTATAACTTGAGATGGCATGACACATGAGAAATGAAAACTATGTTAGATAAAGTTGAAAGCATCAGGAAAAGAAGACACCAGATGGAAAGACACAATCATGCTGGATCTACACTATCCTATATCCCAGGATCCGATCTCAAATTATCTGCTTTGAACTGTATTATATAAATCTACAATGCCAAATAATCTGAGATAAGAAACTAATCTGGGATCAGTTCCTGAGATATTGGTCCCTTCTACACTGCCATATAAAATCCAGATTATCTGCTTTGAACTGGATAATATGGCAGTGTAGATTTATAAAGGGGCTTCTGGATGTGCATTGGGTTAAACCGCTGAGCTGCTGAACTTGCGAACCAAAAGGTCGATGGTTCAAATCCAGCGAGTGAGTGAGCTCTCATTATTAGCCCCAGATTCTGTCAACCTAGCAGTTCACAAACAAATGTGGAGGGGGGTGCTTATGGAGTCTGCAAAGAACATAAAGCTGGCATGGCAAGTCAATATGACAGAACACAGAAGCAAAAAATCAAAATAATCTTGACAAGTATGCATTTCCATCACCAGTTTTCTTCACTAACTTTAGGTTGAAATGTGTTGCCTCGACCCAGACTGGGAAAGAGTTGCCCCTATAGATGTTGTGGGAGGGAAACTCCCATCAGCTCTACCCAATGACGAGGAATCATGGGAGCAGTAATTCAACAACTCTGGTTTGGAGGCAGGTTTTTCCCCATAGTGAGAAGTTGGCTGGAGAACCTACAGAAGAACTTGTTTTCTGTGGATTCCAAACAGAGATGGGCAAAGATGTCAGAGAAATTTTGTGATTAGAATTCCTGCATAAAACACCAGCACAAGAACTGATTCCAAAAGTTCTCTGTTGCTATTACATTCGGGGAGAGGAGCACTGCACTTTTAGTAATTTGGGCCCAGATATTCTAAGAGGGAAAGTTTACCAATCAATGGAGCAAATAGGCCATCTAATGGGGTCGGAATTGGCCTACAGCTGAAAATGACTGGCTTGAAGAATCACAGCATAAATGTCCCAGGCTGCCAAGGCAGGAAAGATTAAACTATGGAGCTTTGCAAAAGCTGGCCTGTGCCTGGGAATTTATTGGGTAATATATGCCCTAGTAACTTAACTTATCCTGCATAGCTACACATCACGGCTGTCTGTCTTTATCTCAGTAATCTCTGATAATCCTCTAGTGGCCTTTTTGTTTTAAGCATCTGGCCAGCCTTCTGGTTAGAAAGAATTGAGCTGGTGTGAAAGAAAAATGGCTTTTATACATACACAAACAAACATACTGAAATAAACAAGGCTTTTTGGGGAACATTAACCTTTGGCATGTATGAAAGAGAAATTGCTTTTTCTACCATAAATCGAGTTAGTTATTTTACAGTCTTAAACTCAAGGTAACACTTTTGTCATGTAAATCCTTTTCAGGTATTTAATGGGATCATTACGGGAAGGAACAATGAGAGAGATGTATAAATAGAGCCCTGTGGAATGAGATGCACCAAACGCTCCAGCTTTCCACCTTTCTGATTACCTTTGTTTTGTAGGAAAACAACTAGCCATCAAATGGGTTCTTTTTATCCTGTAATAATGTTGTCAGCATCCTCTTAGACATGGCGAAAGGTGTTATTTGGGGATAATGTGCTTGCATGTTCATTGGTGAGTGTTTCTATTTGCAGGTGATGCTGAAACTGCAAACAGAGCAAGGAGAATGGAATCATCATTGCATCAAATATTCTCCCTGTGCCTACTTTTCTAAACCTCATAGCAAAGTCCAAATGTCCATGACTGACAGATATATGAAATCAAAAATAGTTAGAGCTTGGCTCAAATAATAGTCTACTCCAATCTACACCATTGTTCAAAACCTTTCAGAACTGCAGTTACTTGTCAGCCTCTAAATCCAACCAGTGACATATGACATTATGATTTCTACTCTAGGGAAAGTGGCAGTTGGGATTAAAACAACAGCAGCGTTGATGTGTATTTATTTATAGAATGGTATCCTTGAACAGTAAATGGTGATTTTCATCTTCCTGATTCCCTTGTAAGGGAATGCATTTACATTACCCCCCCCCCCCCAAATAATGTGGCAGCACATACAATGATTGATACAAGCAAAATCTGGAAATGTTACTATGGTCTACAGTTCTCTGACTCCTTCAGTCAATGTGGTCCCTGCTCAGTGTGGTTTTGATGGTTAATTTCTATTACAGTATAACCCTTCTATTTATTGCGGGTACTTTGCCGGACTTTGAGTGGATATGCAAAACCATGGATAATAACCAATCATATTGAAATTAAGAACTTCTGGTCCAAGAATAACACAGAAACTGGAAAATGCCTGACGAGAACTATTTTGTTGGTAATAGATAAATGAAACTGTCCATACCAGTCCTGCAGATAACTGTAGGGCTAGAAGCCATTAAAATATGGAAGGAGGACATAATGTTATCCCTCTCTGGGTTCTAAAGGGAGTGTTCGAAGCCAAAAAGATTCTGGAAGGTGATATATTGTGACATTGTCTCCTGAATTCAAAAGTGAAATGTGCTCGGTGCCTATGAAGAGCAAGTGGTGAGGCACAGGAACAAGTTCTTAGCTTTCCTGAGGTCGTTACACAGAAGTAATATGTGAATAACCAAAAGTGAGACAGGGAGTCTTTAAATATAAACTATCCAGAAGTCAAGAACTACAGGAAACACAGAAATGTTGAGAGCATTTCCAGAGTTAGAACACTCGTGAGCTTGTGAGGACTACTAGCAACTACTGGGAGATTTCTAGATGGCTACCTCTGGATGCCAAGTGCCTGTTGAGTCATTGGTTACTATTTAAAGGTATTCACTCTGCATCAGACTTCAAAGAATAGGAGTGTTTTTCCGTTGCCTATCATGTCCTACTGGGTAGAGAACTCCTGAGTTACTTCAATTCAGATTCAATGAGGGAGCAATAATTCAGAATGAGACATTCCTTGTCATCCAACTCTTTTGAATCAAATTCCTCAGGCTCTACAGTCAACCCACAACATTGTCAGTTGGAGTTTTTGGATTTCATTAAAATGTTCTCCTTAGGGTCGATATCCCATTGCCTTTCTAATGTGGTCACTCTCGCATTGCTATCATGTTACTGTCTCCTGCAGAATTCAGGAAATGCAGAATGTATTTTGGGGAAGCCAAGGACCTCCTTATCTGAGAATTACAAAGGCCCTTTCCAAACTACATTTCCCACAAAATCTGCAGGAGACAGTCACCCGGTAGCAAAATGGGAGTGTGTGCTTTAGAATGGCGATGTGATATGGTCCTAGGAATCTCTATGTCCTCCAGTGCAACTCTGTAGTTAAATTTCACAGGAGGACCTAGATAGGACTTCCATTGGAATGTCTTCAACCTAGATACTCCCAAAGAGGAATAGAGAACACCTCTCTAGAAATATCTATGGGCCTTTCCATACAACCATATAAACCAGAATATCAAGGCAAAAAATCTCACAATATCTGCTTTGAACTGGATTATCTGAGTACACACTGCCATATATTCCAGTTCAAAGCAGATAATGTGGAATTTTATTGAGCTGTGTGGAAGGGGCCTAGGTCCTTCAGAATGATGCTATGATCACCTTCCAGTGGACATCAACCATAAAGTAGTGCTGAAGGGCATATAACCTTCTTATGTGTTTTCTTAGGCAAAAACAACAAACAAAGCCATATATTTGCATTTTTCATTCTCACAAGGGCTGACTGTAGAAGGTGATTTATGACCATCTGGAAGCCATGAAGGTGGCACACTACTGAGAAAGTGATTTTTCAGTAAAGAGCAAGAGAGTTATACATATCTTTTGGGCATTCTAGCACTCAGGTAAAACCAAGAACTCTAGCTGTGCATTTGACAGTTGCAGCTTTACCCAATATCTACACACACACACACACACACACACACACACACACACAAACCCAAAACAAAACCCTAAAACTTTCAGTGACATTGAATGAATGATATACAAATGAAATACATTTTCAGAACAACACATGTTTATTTGACTTGTCAATGTACCAGATCAGACACCTGGGATGGCCCAATTATTGGAAAAATCAAAGTGCTTAGATTTAGGCCATTGAATACTAAGAGATCTCCTTTTGGGTGTGCTCCACTTGGAGATCAGTGGGGAGGGAAGACTGTCAGACAGCCTTCTCAAGTAGTCAGACACTGGCTCCTTTGGTTGGAATGGATGAGTGAACATCCACACAAATGCCCAACCCTGTCAGCTTGGAGAACATGCTCTGATTGTTAAGTAGGGACACCAAGCGTATTCCCTGTCAGACTTTGTTCCATTGTTTTGCTCCAGTGTTTTCTGTTACACATAAAAATGTAAAGAGCATTCAAAATAGAGTCTGTGTAGATATTTTTTTAAAGAAAAGAGTGTGTGTGAGAGAAGAAAGAACAAGAAAAATAATGAGCTGTTGACTTGGGAAGACAATAGCTTGCACTGAAAATGTCACTATCATAGCATTCCAAGTCATGGGTCAAGAAAGGATGAACAGAAAGACGGGAAAACACAACCCTTTTTCAGAGACATGCACACTGCATTACTAACAGCACAAAGTGCATATTAAAAAATCACTTAGATGTGCCCTAGAGGCAGTGTTATCCATGATGTGGAAGCGAGGATAGAGAGAGTGCATAAGTTCCCACTTGGCATGCAATTACAAGAGGCATGGAAAGAGGATATTGCACTCCCCCAAGTAATTGCAATGGAAAAATGCACACAAGCAAACAATTTTGTTTATATGTTCTACAATGAAGAAAACCTGTGGATAGGTTGGCAGTCATATCTGCTAACTTATATTTTTCACATTGACCGTGTGCCTCATGAAGCAAATGAACATATAATATACAATGTGTCAGGACTGGGAGACTTGGGCTTGGGAGAAGTTCAGGCTCCCAGCCTGCCATGAGATTGCACCGACCTTTGCCCCAGTTCTTTGGTGACCTTGGCTCCAGTTGCATAGAAACTGTGCTGAGTCAGAGGGGAGTGATGTAACTTCCAGGTATATGAGGGGCTGCGGAGGGAAGTGAGGCAAACTCCTCCGAGCCTGGACATTGGACAATTGGACTCATAACGCTGATTCATGGACCCATGAGGTCACATCCCTTTAGACTGTGGGATATGCTGACTCACCCGGATATGGTGCAACCCTGCTTGGACATTGCATGGGCAATGGGGGGGGGGCTTAGGGTATATAAGGTGTGTTTGGGTGGCGGGCCGGTGCTTTAGCTTCACATGTGTCGTACCTACAATAAAATCGTGTTGGACCGTGCTTCAATCTACGCGTGATCCTTACCGAGTGTTGGAGAGTCGTTACAGAAGCTAAAGCCCCTTTTCAACTATCCCAGCAATGGAGAGGTTGGCTTGGAAAGAAGAAGAATATATTGATAGATGGGATTCGGCTCCTGAAGAAGTCCGGCGAACTATGGAGTGGGATTGGCCCACCCTTGACCAAGTGGGGTTCCCGGATGAGCACCGAGAGATGATGGCGTCGGGAGGTGCGGTTGCCCAGGAGGATGAGCTTCGAGAAGCGGAGCAACTGTGGGAAGCTCAGGTGAGCGCGGCAATGGCCTGTCGAAGGAGGGAGCAATACGGCTCCAGTCAGGCGGAGGGCCGGAGGGCCGGAGGGATCGGAGAAGCTGTTCCGAAGGACTGGTCAGCTCAGGCGGATCCAGAAGTGCGTGGGACCAGGGAGACTGTGCCGAAGGACAGGCCAGTTCAAGTGGACCTGGCGGAGCGTGGTAGTGAGACCACGGAACCTGCATCACTGTCGGAGTTGGAAGTGATGAAATGTAAGTTGGAGGCCATGGAACAAACCATGAGGAGAATGTCTCGAGCCATGTCCAGAAGAGAGCCGATAGAGTCGGTATGGAGTGCCTCGGGAGGAGCTGTGATATTCTTTAAGCTTGCGTTTACAGAGTACTGTTACACAAGATAGGTTTATTGTATTTGTGTTTGTATTGTTGTTCCCAGCTCCAGCTGGTTCTATAGGGATATGGAGGAAGACAGTAGTAGTAGATTCCCACAGGCACAGATGCCTTCCATTCTCAGGGAGTGGTCATTGGATCCCTTAGAGGGTACCTCTGCCTCCTCTGCACCAGCTTCTAGTCATCAAGCAGCTAAGATAGATGATCTTAAAGAGCTTGAACTAAGACAAATCAAAGTCGGCCTGAATGCCTCAGCGCTGGCGGATTACATTAGACAAGACTTAGTCCCCAGAGGGTTGAGGATTATTCTCCCCCCTGGCACTTACAAGACAGACGAGACTTTCACTAAGGTATGGGACGAGATCCTAATGAAGTGTTCTAGGGATCTCCTTATACATTTACTACAAAGAACCAACACTGAATATGATTCCTTAACACAGGACATTAGTAACAAGAAATCTGAGCTTAATGCCACTCTTACACAACCTGATATAGACAACATCAAAAAAGAATGTGATAAACTCTTTGTAGAACAACGTCAATACAAATTTAAAAAATTGAATAGAGATAGAGAGGACTACAGGAAAGGGAACATATTTGACTGGGAAAGAAAACCATACTATAGGAAGAATTCTGACAAAAATGTTAGATTTCCTGAGGAAACCTTAACTTCAGCCTCATCCATGGAGGACAATAGCAGATGGTCAGACTCTTCTACTACATCACATTCACGTAGGTACCCACGTAGGAACAGACATAGAGAGGGATTCTACAATGAACGGGATTTTCAAAAGGACCCCCCAAAGAAAAAAACAACTTAGTTATGAATCTCTCGGATGTGCCCCTTTCCCCCAAAACTAATAAAATCATGAATAAAGGCCTATCTTTTGTTTTTACTGCTCCATGCAATCGAGTAGATATAAGAAAAGATCTTGCAACATTGTTCAGGTATATACGCCTTAAAGATCATTTTAGAGGGGGGAACACAACCGAGAGTACCCAAGCTACTACTACATTACGTACAAAAAGTAAATTTACTCCCAATCTTGTCTCTCCCAACGTTAGGGCCTTCGAAAACATAGTAACTAAAGAAGTAGAAAAAATCAACCATGTCAATGACTATAAAAAATCAAATCTCACTAAAACAGAACTGGACTCTATCAAATCACTAGGAAACCACCCTACTATTCTGTTTAAGAAAGCAGATAAAGGTGGTGGAATAGTCTGTCTTAATAGATCAGATTATGATATACAATCTTATAAACAACTAGACAATAGGACATTCTATAAACCTATACCCAGTGATCCTACACAAAATCTTTTGAATACCATCAGTAATATAGTCCACTATGGTGAAATGATGGGATTTATAGATCCTAAAATGGCAGAATTCCTCATAAACAAACATCCAAAAATTCCCATGTTCTACCATCTCCCAAAAACGCACAAGGGAATAGCGCCCCCCCCCCCTGGCAGACCTATTGTGGCTGCCAGCCACAGTGTCCTTGAACCCCTAGCCAAATTTATTGACACTTTACTCCAACCCTTTGTGCAGTCATCCCCTTCCTACATCAGGGATACAGCTGACTTGATACAAAAAATTGAGACTATTAACATCACGGATCATACCTACTTGGCCACCTCTGACATTACGTCACTGTACACAAATGTCCCTTTGGACGAAGCAAGAACAATAATTGAGAACACACTGGACAAACGCAAGAAACCACGGCATCCCCCCACTGGGTATTTGATGGAATTATTGGATTGTATCCTAGATTATAATTATTTCCGTTACAAAGATCAGTTTTATTTGCAGATTGGGGGAGTGGCCATGGGGTCCCCCACGACCCCCAACATAGCTAATCTTTTTGTTAATGATCTAGAAGATAAAAATCTATACCACAACGCCACCAATCCCCAGATTACCGCCAACATTACTCAGTGGTGGAGGTACATAGATGATGTCATATTCCTGCTTAATGATACCATTTCCCCCAGAGACTGTGACAGATGGTTGGCCAACTGGCACCCTAACATAACATTCACCACCACATATAGTAGAACCAAAATTGACTTTTTGGATATTATAATATCCAAACATGATAATGAATTGAGAGTACAAAACTATACCAAACCTACAGCTAAAAACTCAGTATTGCACTATAATAGTTTCCACCCTTTTCATATGAAAAACAACTTACCTTTCTCACAGTTAATCAGGATTAAACGTAACTCCTCCTCGACAGAACAATTCAACATTGATGCCAACCTGCTCCTTCAAAATTTTGCTGACAGGGGCTATCCCCAAGATGTTTTGTTTAAAGCCAAAAATAAAATCGACAGAATCCCTAGGGCTGCATTATTCAGAAAGAAGGTCAGAAAGAACCCAGACAGATTAATATGGCCACTACATCTCAGCACCCACAGTCAGGACATAGTAAGTATTGTTAAACGCCACTGGCCATTGATTGCGGATATCCAAGGCCTAGAAAAGCCACCTATGTTGGCCTATAAAAGGACAGCCAACTTCAAAGACATACTCACACATTCTGACACTGAATTTAAACCACCTCACAGCTCTTTAAGCGTGGGTACTAGGAGATGTGGTAACTGCTCGGTATGTAATTTGGTATCCACTACTAATACTATAAGGGTACCACATATAAACAAAACGTTTAGACCCAAAAACTTCTTTACCTGCTCCTCCAAGGCCTGTACGTATCTGTTAACCTGTTCCTGCCCACTTAATTATGTCGGACAGACCAAACGCACGCTCAAAGTTAGAATTGGGGAACACCGTTCTAGAATTGTGACAGGAAGTGAGGATTCTGATTTATACAAACATTTCAAACAAATACATAACTCTCAACCAGACTTTACATTTATGGGACTAGAAAAGATCCCTTTAAAACCTCATGGGTGTATGCAGGATTCACTCCTGCGCTGCGAAGCCAAATGGATAATTCTGTTAGCCTGTGAGTCACCCAAAGGACTTAACGATCAATTATCAATTAACCACATTTTGAGCTAATCAGCTCCACCCTCATGTATAACATTTAAACCAAGCACTTTCCCCATTGAGTTACCGTATACGCGGTCTATACTTCTTGGTGAGGACCCTAGTGACTTGACCTTGGTATGTATACTGTCTTCCCCCTACCCTATCTCCTATCCTTGTGTCTATTGCTATGAAAATGTATACTACATTGTTTTATTATAGAATGATCTATGTTGGATGTTCCTGCTTATTATTGAGAAGCTGCATGTACCTAGAGCCCCGCCCTGAGGAAGTGAATAACGAAACGGGATCGGGCCCCTGTATGGTTACCCGTAGGCGGACCGGAGACCCCTCCTTGTCTTCTCGGATCCCCCCGTGGTCTCACTCCTGAACTGTGTTCCCATGCTTCCCATCTTTGAACATCTCCCTCATCGTTTTCCTGCACTCCTATCTTGCTTACTTGCTACCACTGTGGTTTGAACTGCCACCAAACACAAGCCGCTACGTCGCAAAAGTTTTCCTGGGAGACGGCGTCTATTACTTTGCGGCGCACCCCAGCTACGGCTTGGAATACGGCCGGGCGTAATTTGTTTTGGTTTGGCCGCAGGAGTTAGGCTGCATTTGCCCTGAAGTATGGCGACGCCTCTCCCATATATCGTTTAAAGACCCTTTTGGTTTCATACGGACACCAGGACAGTGAGTAAGGACCATCTGGAACCTGTTAGCATACATGGACCCAGCATTTAGCTAATAATAGTGATATTATTTGACTGTATATTGCCAACGTGGTACCAACAGGAACGATTCATTACTTCTATGTTTGCTTTACATGGGATTACTATACTATGTATCATACTGTTATTACCTGTATGCCACTATATTGTGTGATGTTGTGAGTATGATGCCATGAGGGGAACTCTTTACTGTTGCTTGACCAGATGAATATATATATTTTGCTTACAGGCTGTGATATTCTTTAGCTTGCGTTTACAGAGTACTGTTACACAAGATAGGTTTATTGTATTTGTGTTTGGACGTAGACATAGATACCCAGGTGCAACTGGAGGATAGTGAGTCTGGGAGTTATGAGCACCCGGGGGGGGGGGAGAGGGCCACAGGAGCTTTTGAGTGAAAACATGGATCAAAGCGCCTGGGAAGATTCTAGGGAGAGAGCTCTGTTGTAGATAGTGACCCAGCTGCTGAGAGACAAGGTCGAACCTTTGATAGGAGAAGTAGCATTGAGTCTGGGAGAAGGGGATGGCACCGCAGCCGAGACAGGCCGAGGTCCGTCAGCAGAGAATGGAGACGACGAGCCGAGACCGTCGAGCACCTCGGCCGAAGGATTAAGTATAGCAGGCGTGGGAACACATCCCCAGTGCTTCGGCCACGTCTTTTCTGAATAGGCGTGTTAGCGAAGTGGACCGACGGAGCCGAGCTGGCTCGTGGTCACCAAGTTTGCCTTGCATTCACCTTGTCTTGTTCCTGTTCCCGGATTGCCTTGCGGAGCCTTGCTGAAGCCTTGCAGTAGCTTTTGGATTGTTTTGCCAAGCTGTTTTGGACCTTGTTTCTTCAAGCCTTTGATTGCATTTATCTTTTCTATGGACAATTCACCGTTTGGACTGTTTTATATTCAATAAAGTAGTTACCCTTCAGCCCGTCTCTGTGTGTGTGATTAAGGGGCCGGTCAAGTCCGTGCATCGTGACAAACTGGATCCAAAAATGATAGGCATTTGTGCTATTCTTTACACCCCTAATAGGCACTTAATTTTGCTCTGTCGATTTGGTATTTGCTGTGCCCATTGGGCCCAAAAATGGCAGCAGACATCACTTGGCACATGGAGTGATGATATCCAGTGATGCGATAGAAAAGGGACAAGAAGGATATCCCTGATGCTGCTGGGCAAAGTAGTTGCCATTCAACCACAAGCCAGACTTAGGACCATGTAGTGCAGCTGCCATCCAGATTCCAAACTGGCTCAGAGGCATATGTGTAGCTCCTGTCATGCTGATCGATATACCTACATTCCATGCACATGCAATAATACAGCAGTAATAACAATGGGTATAAGAAGAGGTAGGGGTTAACAACATAAATTCAAACCGAAGTATTCTGACTCTGGTCCCTCCTCAAGCAGTGCAAACTGCAAACGGCTCTTCTCTATGAGCCCGGGAGGCAGCCTCTCCCGGGAAAAGCCCGGGCACAGCGTTTGCTGCCTGTGTGCACATACATATTCTTTGGGGGAGGATTTGCTGCAGAATCCCGGGCTCATAGAGAAGAGCCCGTTTGCACCGCTTGAGGAGGGACCAGAGTCAGAATACTTCGGTTTGAATTTTATTGTTAACCCCTACCTCTTCTTATACCCATTGTTATTACTGCTGTATTATTGCATGTGCATGGAATGTAGGTATATGACCAGTTGGATTACTTATAATATTTAGGCACTTACTCTATAAGTTAGCATTCATTCTATTATACATTAGGTTGGTTTCTCACAGGATCTAAAGCGTGCCAAGCCTTGATGCGCTTTAGATCCTGACAGGGGAGGAGGAGTGGACGGCCCCTCCCTGCCCCTTCTGCCTGCCAGGATCTAAAGCCTTGAAGAGGCTTCATGATGGGCCAACTTCAGCCCTCCAGGTGTTTTGGACTTCAACTGCCACCATTCCTCACAGGCTCAGGCCTCTTCCTTTTCCTCTCAGCCTGGGCAAACTTGGGCCCTCGCTCCCTCAGGATTGGGGTGAGAGAGAGGCAGCGAGGAGCGAGGGGGGGCCCTCCTCCTCCTTTTTGCTGCTTCCAAGAATAGAATACCCCCTCCCTCCCTCCTTCCCTCCCTCCTTCCTATTTGGAGAGTCCCATCTAGAATTCAGTGTGATTTATCCCAGTTTGCCTACAACTCCCAGAAATCCCAGCCAATTTACCAGCTGTTAGATTTCTGGGAGTTGTAGGCCAAAACCATCTGGAATGTGCATGCGCTGGCATACGAACTACTAACGAATTTCGTTAGTAATTACGTTACATTTTAGAAATTTTTGAAATTTTTTTTGTAAGTCTTTCTATTACTAATTTTAAAAATCCCCCCATTAGATTTTTGATTCCCTATTTTTGGGTTCTAAACCATGCCTATTAGCCACCCAATAAATAGCTATGCAAATAGTTCTAGCACAAAACAGCCTATGCTTGTTCCTACATAGCATTCCCAGGTCATACATTTGAAATTGAAGACTGCAGACTACAAGTGGCCTGTTTGTAGAGAATGCAAGGTGTTTTGATGTTTTCCAGAAAACCTTGCTGAAATGATCTATTTGTCTGCAGGCTCTTCTGCAGACAAAGTCTACCTTGCCTGAGAAATCTATACATTTACAAGACTCAGAAAACATATGAGAGAGAGAATCACACAGAGATATATTCTAAATGATGAATACAGTCAAAAGAATGAACAGCAAAAACAAGTACAACTGGAATGGTCATTTTTGCCTCTACATAGAATCTGTTATTGGGGATGGGAACAATGTATGTAAATATGGTGTACACAATTCACAAACTGATCATTAGTCACTAATGTACTTATAGGGGGCCAACTGGATTGTCAGGATTCACCTCCCTGACAGTGTTTCTTAAATTTGGTACCTTAACACCATTCAGCACGTCAGTCTCTCAAATTCTAGGTTCACAATGTTGCTTTGAACATGATTTTCCAGCTTCTTGGCAGGGGGTTGGACTGGATGGCCCACAAGGTCTCTTCCAACTATATGATTCTATGATTCTATGATTAACGAGTGGTGAAAAAAGCACATGAAAGTCCACATTTAGATTGTGCCACTGAACAGAGGAGCAGAAATAAAGTGTGATTCCCTTGGCCAAGTTCTAAGAGCATAATAGGTTGCTGCTTAAAATATTTAACTGTTCATTTCCATCCAAGCCCTCTCCAGTGTCTTCTTCTTCCATCATGTTCCATGATGCAGCTGCATTTGCTGACTCCCCTCTGCCCTTTACTCTCCTATTTTTTTCCTGGAAGCTTATCTCAATAAGGGCTGTCGAGCAGTCTCTGAAAAGAAGAAAGAGAAGCTGAATTGAGCTGACAGCTAGTGTTTCCATCAGATAAACTAAAGTTCAAACAAGTAGAACTCTTTTGCTTTTCAAAGGCCTCAGCTTGCCTGATGTTTCCTTGTGCAATGCAGACCTTTCCATTAGCTCAGATTCACTGTCACTTCCTTTGTGTGGTGAGTGGAAAGTTATCCTTTTTATGCTACCAATTTTCTGCAAAGATAAACATCGTGGCACTGGTCAAGAAGAGCTGTCCAGGGTGGACCAAAGTGAGTCAAAATGTTATTGGACTCTTCTCTTTATTCACCCACTCATCCTTCTTTTCAGGTTATCCTTTTTCACTCTCTTTGGCTTCCTGTCCTCCACATGTGACAAAAAGTCATGCTGTGTTAGCTGTTGGTTCTTATTTCCCCAGGGTGGTCAATATACTATAGGAATGTTTTTAACCATAATCAACAATGAGCTTTAAGCTATTTCAGTCAGTTTGATGGACAGTATGCCCTCCACTTTCATATGACTTAGAAACATAGGATCTCAAAATATTTTTGTTTTAAATATTTTAATTTTATCTCATTGTGTTCAGTTGTTAATAAGTTCAGTTGTTTCTTAACTAATTGGTTCTTCATTTCGAGTTTTTATCCTTAGGGTTTTTTCAGTTCTCTTTCTGTCCAGTCTAATTCTTTTGCAGTGATGTGAGTTCATTATTTTTTTGTTTTTTCAAGTAGCTTGCTTGGGCTATAAAGTGCCCTCGCATCACTGCTTTACTAGTGTCCCACAGATTCATAATTTCAGTGTCAGGCAAATCATTTAACTCAAAGAACTCTTTAACTAATTTTTTATTTTTTTCTATCTGTTCTTCCGAACGGAGTAGCCAATCCGCAAGTCTCCAGCTAGGTTGTCTTTTCCCAATTTTTATTGTGGCTTCAATCGGGCATGGTCTGAGATTAGTCTTGTTTGAATTTTTGCATTTACGCTACTTGAAATTAAATCTTTGAGATCCATAACATGTCGATTCTCGACCATGTTTTCCTTCTTCCAAAATAAAGTAAAATCTTTGTTATTATTTTTGTGAAATCTCCACGTATCTATTAAATTATAACTTTCAACTAATTCAAAAAAAGGTTTTTTGGTAGGGTATGCAAAACACTTTGATTTTTAACATTATTGTAATTTTTATCTAAATTTTTGTTGACAACACCATTAAAATCCCCCATAATAATGTTACTGTCACATTCCACTTGTGCCATTTTCTTATTTAAACCTTCGAAAAATGCCGCTTTTGGCCCGTTTGGGGCGTAAATACAAACTACCAAAATCTTTTTTCCCCTTAAGATTTATGGAAGATGCAACGAATCTCCCCTCATCATCTTTGAATTCAAAATTAGGCTTTAAATCAGACTTAATATATAACGCCTGGCATATCAATTTAAAAAACAAAAGCAAAACACCCTGATAAACAAAATAAAAAAAGAAGGGAAAGACATAAATAAAGATACAGAAATCTTAGAGGAATTTAAAAACTACTTCCAAGAGCTGTTTAGGGCAAGAGATTTCAACAAAGAAAAAATTCAAGAGTATGTGAGCGCACAAATCCAAGAGAAAATAAATGAAAAAGACAGAGAATTATTAAATAATCCAATCTCTAATCAGGAAATCGAAAGAGCGATAAGCCAACTTAAGGCAGGGAAAGCCCCAGGAGCAGATGGCTTCACTGACTCATATTATAAAAATTAAAAGAGGTCTTGATCCCCTATCTCAATAAGATTATGAACAACGCCCTTAGGGGCAATATACCAAATACGTGGAAAACAGCAAACATAATAATTTTTCCAAAAGAAGGAAAAGATCCAGAGCAGGTAGAGAACTACAGACCTATATCGCTACTCAACCTGGATTACAAACTGTTTGCAAACATCTTAGCAGCGAGATTAAAACGTTTCTCAACACCTGGATAGGGACTAATCAAACGGGCTTTCTGCCGAAAAAGATATATGAAAAACAATATTAGAAACATAGTCAACATTTTGGAATATTTGGACAAAAACATTGGGAAAAGAACGCCTTAATGTTTCTAGACGCAGAAAAGCCTTTGATCAGATAGGATGGGATGTAATCGAAATGGTAATAAGAGAATTAGACCTAGGTTATTATTTTTCAGCTGCAATCAATGGTATTTATAGAGCACAAACGCCACAATAATAGTAAATGGCCAGAAATCGGGAACTTTGAAATCCAGAGAGGGACAAGGCAGGGGTGCCCACTTTCCCCCTTGATATTTAACCTAGTACTGGAACTTCTTTTAAGAAGAATAGTAAATAACACAGAGCTGAAGGGATTGAAATTAGGCAAATTCGACTACAAAACATATGCATTCGCAGATGATTTAGTTTGTATTATAGAGAACCCTACGGAAAATATAGAGAGATGGATTTTAGAAATAGAAAAATTTGGCGATATCTCGGGCTTTAAGCTAAATAAAAAAAAAATCGAAAATATTGATAAAAAATATACCAGCTGAGAGAGAGAAGAAATTCAAAAAAAATCGGGTATGGAAATTGTAAAAAAAATTAAATACTTAGGTATTACCATCTCTACAAACAATTGTCAACTTATAAAGAACAATTACGAAAGGGTATGGAAGGAGATTAAAAACGATCTGCATAAATGGAAAAACTTAAGCCTATCGATTTTGGGAAGAATATCCGCGATTAAAATGAAAATTTTTCCCAAAATAAACTTTCTGTTTCAGATGCTCCCTATTTTGAAAAGTAATTTTATTTTAAAGAAGTGGCAATCAGAATTGGCAAAATATATTTGGCAAGGGCGAAAAGCCAGAATCAAACAAAAATACCTTACTGAGAGAATAAGTAATGGCGGCTTTGGGGTGCCCTGCTTAAGTACTTATTACGAGGCAAACTGCCTAGAGGCGCTGAGAGAATGGATTAATTTGAAAAACAAATGTCAACTAAATTTGGAAGGCGCCGAGAACAAATTCGGGTGGCATGCCTATATGATTTATGATAAAGCCCCAAAAGATAAAAATTTTAATAACCACATAATAAGAGCCGCCCTATTTAGGGTTTGGAATAAATATAAAAACGATGGTACAAAAGATCCCCAAATGGGCTTCCCCATTGGAAGCATTCCACTTAATTAAAATAGAGGATAGGGAATGGCCGACCTATAAAGACATCCTGAAAAGGAGAAATCCACTCTGGTAATTAAGAAACAAGAGGAACTGACAGATTACAAATTAAGCTGGTTTCAATATAATCAACTGAAGAAAAGGTTTTTGATAGACAAACAGGTTGGCTGGGAGTGGATACCCCCCAAGGTGGAAAAAATTGGATATATTCGGAAAAAAAACAGTAAGTCTACTGTATAATTTTATTTTAGAACAAGACTTTCAAGAAAAACCCATTAAAGAATACATGCAAAAATGGGAAGCAATGTGGGGCATCCCATTCCAGCGGAAGAATGGGACTCACTGTGGAAAAAGAAATTAAAATTAACATACGCATATAGCTTAAAAGAGAACATATACAAAACTATATACAGATGGTATATCACCCCCAGCCAGCTAGCAAAGATAAATAAAAACAATCAGGATGCATGTTGGAAGTGCAAGACAGAACGCGGCACTTTTTTTCATTTAATGTGGACCTGTAAGAAGGTGAAGGGATATTGGAGTATGATTTATAAGAATATACAAGATATGACTCAGCTTAAATTTGAAAAAGCCCGGAGTTCTTTCTGTTAAACATTATTGGACCAGGAAAAAATAACAATTTGGAAAGACTTTTGATTTATCTCACACCAGCGGCAAGAATTACATTAGCAAAATGCTGGAAACTCCCTGAAATCCCAACCGAGGAGGACTGGTTATTAAAAGTCTTCGAGATCGCAGAAATGGACAAATTAACATCGGCATTCGTGGTGATCCCCAAAAGCTTTTTTGAACTTACCTGGCAACCTTTACAAGGTTCATTAAGGAAACGAAGAAGATTAATTTGAAAGGCTTTAAGTTATAGGAATAATTCAGGCATTAAGACCTATAAATGCATGCCTCAAGTGTGAGACGCGAAATCACGCTTTATGTTTCTCTTACTTTGTATATGTCATGGAATCCGTGGTATGGATGTTAATGTTACCCTGTAGTCATATCCCACTGCCCCCTTTCCCCCTACCCCCACCCAATGTGTCTGCCCACCGCTGCGGGTTATATTGCCCACAGCGAGCTGGTTTTACTTGTGATATGTTGAATTTTCTTAATAAAGCTTTTTAAAAATGAAAAAAAAAAAAAAGAAACATAGGATCTCCACAAAAGCTGAAAATGCTAATAAAAACTTACTATTTTTAACCAGAAGGAATGCCTCTTTAGGTCCTCCAACACAATTCTATGGGCAAATAATGAAATTTTACCATAGAATTGTGCTAGAGGACATACAAATGTGTACAGAAACATATATCTGGGAACCACTGGGTCCTCCAGTCTGGCTCCCTATAATAATTTTTTTTATTAAAAAAACTTGATTTATATCCCATTCTATCTCCCTGTGAGGAGTCAGGGTGGTTCCCAACAAACAAAGGCAAACATTTAATGCCAATATCAAAAGTCAATAACCATAAACATTTAAATAGAAAATCATGAAAATTAAATTACGACATCAAACATTAGACAACATGAAGTTAAAATTAAACAATTCAAAAATATCAGCTTATAACAATTTAAAAGCCAGCCTAGCAGAGTGTCAGACTGATTCTGTTCCATTTTGTCCATATCCATAGGGAGGAGGAGTTGTGACTCCTCCTCCCTACCTGTCACTGCACACAGAAACTTGACAAAGCTGTGAGAGGTGTACCTCTCATCTAACCAGGTCTCTTTAATGCAAACCAGGTTGGTGTGCTCATCCAGGATCAGATCCTGGATGGCAGCTGTTTTACCATTCAACAACCTGACATTAAGAAGCAGGGAGCCTGCCACTTTGGTTACCTATACCAGGGCTGTCCAACAGGCGGCCCTGGGGCCATACACGGCCCCCGAGCCCCTTCCCTATGGCCCCCTAACTTGTTTTAATAAAATACAAATAAAAATAAAATAAAAAAAATACTTACTTCCGGGTTTAGGTAAGCATCGTGAGACTACGCCAGCCACAGACGGGATTTCGAGGGAGATAACTGCCGAAATCTCAGGTCCCACGGGATTTGCGGCCGGCCTGGGCGCGCGCCTCCTCCTCCCTCGCGGCTGCTTCCAGGCCAGCCCCCATTCCCTCAGAGAGAGGAAGGAGGAGAGTGAGGCAGGGAAGGCCCTCCTGGCTCCGTCCTCTTCCTGTGGAGGGCCCTCGCTTCCCACCCCGCGGATGGGAGAGCCGCCGCGCCCGGCCTGAGCTTGGCCTCGGCTCTAGCGGGGCTCTTCGGGGACAGCGTTGGCGTTGGCGCTTCGGCCCTGTGGCAGGGCTCCCGCAGTATGGGTAAAGAAGGGCCTGGCTCGAATCAATCACTCTAAAAACAGTGGGACGTTGGGTGAGGGGTGAGGGGTCCCTCAGCGGCGGTCTCCTTGGCAACGCTTCCTTCCCCTCCTCCGCGCCCCTCCCCCTTGTTGTGCTGCCTTCCCCCACGTGCAGGGCGCAACGTGGCTTCCTTTGCGCCTGCCCCCGTGGCTTGTTTTCCCTTCAGGGAGGGAGGGAGCTCTTTGGGCCTCCTCCACCTACCTCTGGGAAAGGAGGCCCCATCAAGCCCTGCGACGGCATTGAGGTGTTTGGGTTTTTTTGGTGTGTCCCAATTTGAGTGTGGACTCAAATAACTCAAAAGTATTAGGAAACGTTTCCCCAAATCCACCAGTGTTCCCATTTGGGTATATTGAGTATTCATGCCAAGTTTGGTCCAGATCCATCATTATTTGAGTCCACAGTGCTCCCTGGATGGAGGTGAAGTACAACTCCACAACTCAAGGTCAATTGTAAGTAAATTGGAGCTGGGAAGGGTGTGGAGCTGGGGAGAGGGCGGAGCCGGGGGCAGAGGCAGACTCTTCGGCCCCCCAGGTGATCAGTGACCGGAATTCCGGCCCTTGGGCCCGTAGAAGTTGGACAGCCCTGACCTATACTATCCACAGGCGGGTACAGGCCAGGGTCAACAAGGCATCTCTCGTGGTCCCTGGGCCATCACTACCTCCCTCATCTCCTTCTGCCTTGGAGTGTCATAATGCCCCCGGCCTCTTCTAGTACCTTCAGTCATAAATCAACCACTGTAAGAGAAGAAATACAGTATTGCACCACCCAGTCTTTGATTTGAGATGTTATAGGACATAAACTGCCCCAGAGTAGGAAGATCCTCCCTGTGCATTTGATAGTTTAAAACTTAAGAACTAACCCCTCCATACACACCTCCCTTCTGACCACCCTCCCCTCCTTTAAAACCCATCCAAATCACCCAGGCTCCATTAAACTAGTCACCTTCTGGCAGCAATAGATCATAGAACTGTGCTAGATGATCTAGAGATTCCTAGAGAGAAAGTTTTAATCAAATTTATAAATAATCACACTCGCTGAAGTTACACTTACCACTGTAGAAGGTTGAGTGTTGTTTTACATAATTTGAACAATGTCAGTGTGATATATAATCTGTACCAGATTTTAGTCCATATTTTAGACACATGCACCAGATAAGTTCAGTATCTTTGTTTGGTATTTTGTTCCTTTCAATGGAATTCATATCAAAAGCGCTTCCTCTGACATTTTGCAATGTAAACACAGGAAAGAGTCTTAAAGCAATATTCATTATCCTCCTTCCCCTCCTTCTCAGTCGCATCTCTTTTTGTCCTCTGCCAGGACAAACCCTCTCCCACCCTTTTCACACACCACCTTCACAATTACTCAGTGTATGGTCATCAACATGTCTTGAACTGTAGCTTGTGTATCTTTCTGTTGCATTAAACGAACATGCTTTATTTACCTCAAGAGTTGTGCTCCATGCCCTTCCCTCACATTTATATTTGAGTAGCTTCTCTATAGATTGGACTAAAGCCCAGAACAGATTTATAAAGTCCTTTGAGGCAAAGTAATTGAGAAGGCAGTTGTCTCCAGCTCCAGGAAGTCCTGATGAAACACACTTCCTGGACCCATTTCAAACCACCTTCAAAACAGGATATGGAGTTTAGACTGCCATAGTCATCTTAGTGGATGATCTCCATCTTTCAACACCATCAGAGGGAGTGTATCCCTTGCGTTGCTACTTCTAGACCTCTCAGAGGCCTTTTGATATCATCACCATGATATCCTTCTGGAATGCTTGCAGTGGGAACTGAGGGTCAGGTGCAGTGGTTCTGTCATATCTTTCAGGCAGGTTCCAGAGGGTAAAGCTGGGAATAGCTGCTCCTAAAAAAAGGAGTTGTTATATGGCACCCTACATGGTGCCATTCTATTCCCAATGCTTTTTAACATTTACATCAAATCACTGAGATAGATCATTCCAGAGTGCATGGGGGCGAGATGCTATCACTATCCTGATGACACCCAAATATAATGCTCCATGCCTTCCAAAACAGTTTGAGCTAAAAATCCAACCAGAGAAAACAGGGGTGCTTTCCATTAAGGTTCTAACTAGGATTACATGTGTGTCAACTAATTTTGATGGGGTTATACTTTGAAAGACTGTTCACAGCTTGGGAGTGCTCCTGATCCATCTCACCAAATGTCAGGCCAAGTTGATTTGAGTTACCATCAACTTTGGCGGATACATCAGATGGGCTTCTTTCAGCATACTAAAAACTTGAAGATGGATCATTGACAACCTCAAGACTGAACTTCTGGGTAAATGTGCTTACGCCTGTGCCTCATTTGGAAATTAGTTCAAAACAAAGCTGCCAGATTGGTCATAGGAACATACACAAGAGAGACCATATTCAAAGTGTTGGCTTTGATTTTTAAAGCCCTACATTATTGGGTCCAGGTCACCTAACGGATCTCCTTCTTCACAAACTGCTCCCACTGAGGTCTTCTAGGAGCAGCTACTCCAGCCTGCCAGAACACAATTAACAACTATTATCCCGAGGACCTTCTATATTTGCTGCCCCAAGACTGTGGAATGATCTGCCAGAAGAGCTTCAACTGCCATATCAGTTGTCAGAATTTTAAACACATCTCTTTCCAGCAGGCCTACTCAGTCAATGTTAAATTGTGAATTTTATTCTGCATTTTATCAGGAAGTGAACTTTAACTTTGTGTATCATGTATGACTTTTTAATAGGTTTTTTTTAAAAACAATTTTAATGATGTTGTATCCCATCTTATCCACAGGGAGAGACAGGTAATAAATTATTATTGTTATTATTAACCCTCTGAAATAGAAATCATGAGTTGCCACTACAGCCAATCAGCTGGAATTGATGCCACCATATTATTCCTTGGGATTCCTCCATGGCACCATAACACCTCATCTTGGGGAAGCAGCCAGTAGCATTGTTTAATTATGGAAGATTTAACAGGATGAAAGTGAGTGTGACAGGACATGGACCTAAATGTGATGTTGCATTCTTACAGTGAATTGACTTGTGAAGTCTATATATGGTAAATAATGTGTTCATTGATTCAGTGAGATAAATCCATTTGAGATTAATAACCAGATGCTGTTAGGACTGCTCCAAAACTACTCATATAACTCAAATATCACATTTGCTCCTTGTACAAATAACCTTTTCTCTCAATGAAGAGCTCAGAAAGAGAATGAAATCATGAGCAATGAGGTGCCAGAGAACAATTCTTCCAATATTACGAACTGCCAAAATACAAATAATAATAATAAATAATAAAACTTTTTATTTATACCCCACCACCATCTCCCCCAAGGGGACCTCGTGGCGGTTTACATGAGGCCAAGCCCAATGACACATAATAAAACAATGCAGCAGCAAATAATAAAACAAAACAATCAATATAATCTTTACACATAAGCAATAGCAGACAATTTAAAAACCATTATGGCCGGGCCGTAAGGGTGTTTAAGAATTAGCAAAATTAAACTTTCCTTATCTTAAATGACATCACAAGCTATAATCCTGAGATGGCATGACACATGAGAAATGAAAACTATGTTAGATAAAGTTGAAAGCATCAGGAAAAGAAGACACCAGATGGAAAGACACAATCATGCTGGATCTACACTATCCTATATCCTGGTGGATCCGATCTCTAATTATCTGCTTTGAACTGTGTTATATAAATCTACAATGCCAAATAGTCTGATATAAGAAACTAATCTGGGATCAGTTCCTGAGATATTGGTCTTTTCTACACTGCCATATAAAATCCGGATTATCTGCTTTGAACTGGATAATATGGCAGTGTAGATTTATAAAGGGGCTTCTGGATGTGCATTGGGTTAAACCGCTGAGCTGCTGAACTTGCGAACCAAAAGGTCGATGGTTCAAATCCAGCGAGTGAGTGAGCTCATTATTAGCCCCAGATTCTGTCAACCTAGCAGTTCACAAAACAAATGTGGAGGGGGGTGCTTATGGAGTCTGCAAAGAACATAAAGCTGCAATGGCAAGTCAATATGACAGAACACAGAAGCAAAAAATCAAAATAATCTTTGACAAGTATGCATTTCCATCACCAGTTTTCTTCACTAACTTTAGGTTGAAATGTGTTGCTCGACCCAGACTGGGAAAGAGTTGCCCTATAGATGTTGTGGAGGGAAACTCCCATCAGCTCTACCTAATGACGAGGAATCATGGGAGCAGTAATTCAACAACTCTTGGTTTGGAGGCAGGTTTTTCCCCCCATAGTGAGAAGTTGGCTTGAGAACCTACAGAAGAACTTGTTTTCTGTGGATTCCAAACAGAGATGGGCAAAGATGTCAGAGAAATTTTGTGATTAGAATTCCTGCATAAAACACCAGCACAAGAACTGATTCCAAAAGTTCTCTGTTGCTATTACATTCGGGGAGAGGAGCACTGCACTTTTAGTAATTTGGGCCCAGATATTCTAAGAGGGAAAGTTTACCAATCAATGGAGCAAATAGGCCATCTAATGGGGTCAATTGGCCTACAGCTGAAAATGATTTGCTTGAAGAATCACAGCATAAATGTCCTAGGCTGCCAAGGCAGGAAAGATTAAACTATGGAGCTTTGCAAAGCTGGCCTGTGCCTGGGAATTTATTGGGTAATATATGCCCTAGTAACTTAACTTATCCTGCATAGCTACACATCACGGCTGTCTGTCTTTATCTCAGTAATCTCTGATAATCCTCTCTAGTGCGGCCTTTTTGTTTTAAGCATCTGGCCAGCCTTCTGGTTAGAAAGAATTGAGCTGGTGAAAGAAAAATGGCTTTTTATACATACACAAACAAACATACTGGAAATAAACAAGGCTTTTTGGGGAACATTTTAACCTTGGCATGTATGAAAGAGAAATTGCTTTTTCTACCATAAATCGAGTTAGTTATTTTACAGTCTTAAACTCAAGGTACACTTTTATCATGTAAATCCTTTCAGGTATTTAATGGGACTGGCTACGGGAAGGAACAATGAGAGAGGGTGAAAATAGAGCCCTTCTCTGTGGAATGAGATGCACCAAACGCTTCAGCTTTCCACCTTTCTGATTACCTTTGTTTTGTAGGAAAACAACTAGCCATCAAATGGGTTCTTTTTATCCTGTAATAATGCTGTCAGCATCCTCTTAGACATGGCGTGAAGGTGTGCTATTTGGGGATAATGTGCTTGCATGTCATTGGTGAGTGTTTCTATTTGCAGGTGATGCTGAAACTGCAAACAGAGCAGGAGAATGAACCATCATTGCATCAAAATATTCTCCCTATGCCTACTTTTCTAAAACCTCATAGCAAAGTCCAAATGTCCATGACTGACAGATATATGAAATCAAAAAAATAGTTAGAGCTTGGCTCAAATAATAGTCTACCCAATCTACACCATTGTTCAAAACCTTTCAGAACTCGCAGTTACTTGTCAGCCTCTAAATCCAACCAGTGACATATGACATTATGATTTCTACTCTAGGGAAAGTGGCAGTTGGGATTAAAACAACAGCAGCTGATGTGTATTTATTTATAGAATGGTATCCTTTGAACAGTAAATGGTGATTTTCATCTTCCTGATTCCCTTGTAAGGGAATTTACTTACATTTACTCCCCAAATAATGTGGCAGCACATACAATGATTGATACAAAATCTGGAATGTTACTATGGTCTACAGTTCTCTGACTCCTTCAGTCAATGTGGTCCCTGCTCAGTGTGGTTTTGATGGTTAATTTCTATTACAGTACAACCCTTCTATTTATTGCGGGTACTTGCCGGACTCTTGAGTGGATATGCAAACCATGGATAATAACCAATCATATTGAAATTAAGAACTTCTGGTCCAAGAACACAGAAACTGGAAAATGCCTGACGAGAACTATTTTGTTGGTACAGATAAATGAAACTGTCCATACCAGTCCTGCAGATAACTGTAGGGCTAGAAGCCATTAAAATGTGGAAGGAGGACATAATGTTATCCTCTCTGGGTTCTAAAGGGAGTGTTCAAGCCAAAAGATTCTGGAAGGTGATATATTGTGACATTGTCTCCAAGACCCAAAAGGAAATGTGCTCGGTGCCTATGAAGAGCAAGTGGTGAGGCACAGGAACTGCTCTAGCTTTCTGAGGTCGCCATACAGAAGTAATATGTAATAACCAAAAGTGAGACAGGGAGTCTTTAAATATAAACTATCCAGAAGTCAAGAACTACAGGAAAACACAGAAATGTTGAGAGCATTTCCAGAGTTAGAAAACTAAAGTAGTTGTGAGGACTACTAGCAACTACTGGGAGATTTCTAGATGGCTACCTCTGGATGCCAAGTGCCTGTTGAGTCATTGTTACTATTTAAAGGTATTCACTCTGCATCAGACTTCTTCAAAGAATAGAGTGTTTTTCCGTTGCCTATCATGTCCTACTGGGTAGAGAACTCCTGGAGTTACTTCAATTCAGATTCAATGAGGGAGCAATAATTCAGAATGAGACATTCCTTTGTCATCCAACTCTTTGAATCAAATTCTCAGGCTCTACAGTCAACACAACATTGTCAGTTGAGTTTTTGATTTCATTAAAATGTTCTCCTTAGGTCGATATCCCATTGCCTTTCTAATGTGGTCACTCGCATGCTATCATGTTACTGTCTCCTGCAGAATTCAGGAAATGCAGAATGTATTTTGGGGAAGCCTACACCTCCTTATCTGAGAATTACAAGGCCCTTTCCAAAACTACATTTCCACAAAAATCTGCAGGAGACAGTCACCCGGTAGCAAAATGGGAGTGTGTGCTTTAGAATGGCGATGTGATATGGTCCTAGGAATCTCTATGTCCTCCAGTGCAACTCTCAGTTAAATTTCACAGGAGGACCTAGATAGACTTCCATTGAATGTCTTCAACCTAGATACTCCCAAAGAGGAATAGAGAACACTCTCTAGAAATATCTATGGGCCTTTCCATACAACCATATAAACCAGAATATCAAGGCAAAAATCTCACAATATCTGCTTTGAACTGATTATCTGAGTACACACTGCCATATATTCCAGTTCAAAGCAGATAATGTGGAATTTTATTGAGCTGTGTGGAAGGGGCCTAGGTCCTTCAGAATGATGCTATGATCACCTTCCAGTGGACATCAACCATATATGCCCTTCAGTAGTGCTGAAGGGCATATAACCTTTTTATGTGTTTTCTTAGGCAAAAACAGCAAACAAAGCCATATATTTGCATTTTTCATTCTCACAAGGGCTGACTGTAGAAGGTGATTTATGACCATCTGGAAGCCATGAAGGTGGCACACTACTGAGAAAGTGATTTTTCAGTAAAGAGCAAGAGAGTTATACATATCTTTTGGGCATTCTAGCACTCAGGTAAAACCAAGAACTCTAGCTGTGCATTTGACAGTTGCAGCTTTACCCAATATCTACACACACACACACACACACACACACACACACACACACAAACCCAAAACAAAACCCTAAAACTTTCAGTGACATTGAATGAATGATATACAAATGAAATACATTTTCAGAACAACACATGTTTATTTGACTTGTCAATGTACCAGATCAGACACCTGATGGCCTAATTATTGGAAAAATCAAAGTGCTTAGATTTAGCCATTGAATACTAAGAGATCTCCTTTTGGGTGTGTGCTCCACTTGGAGATCAGTGGGGAGGGAAGACTGTCAGACAGCCTTCTCAAGTAGTCAGACACTGGCTCTTTGGTTGGAATGGATGAGTGAACATCCACACAAATGCCCAACCCTGTCAGCTTGGAGAACATGCTCTTGATTGTTAAGTAGGGACACCAAGCGTATTCCCTGTCAGACTTTGTTCCATTGTTTTGCTCCAGTATGTTTTTAAAGAGCATTCAAAATAGAGTCTGTGTAGATATTTTTTTTAAAGAAAAGAGTGTGTGTGAGAGAAGAAAGAACAAGAAAAAATAATGAGCTGTTGACTTGGGAAGACAATAGCTTGCACTGAAAATGTCACTATCATAGCATTCCAAGTCATGGGTCAAGAAAGGATGAACAGAAAGACGGGAAAACACAACCCTTTTTCAGAGACATGCACACTGCATTACTAACAGCACAAAGTGCATATTAAAAAATCACTTAGATGTGCCCTAGAGGCAGTGTTATCCATGATGTGGAAGCGAGGATAGAGAGAGTGCATAAGTTCCCACTTGGCATGCAATTACAAGAAGCATGGAAAGAGGATATTCCACTCCCCCAAGTAATTGCAATGGAAAAATGCACACAAGCAAACAATTTTGTTTATGTGTTCTACAATGAAGAAAACCTGTGGATAGGTTGGCAGTCATATCTGCTAACTTATATTTTTCACATTGACCGTGTGCCTCATGAAGCCAATGAACATATAATATACAATGAACATGTAATAAACAGGAGGATCTATACAGGAGCCCTCCATTTGAACCAATCAGGGTTCCTGTTGGCAAATGTGCAGATCATATAATAGATTGCATTTCTCTATAAGAATCTGATCAAGTATCATGATCTGTATTAATAATAGTTTTCATGTCAGAGTGGATCTAAGCGATTTCATCTGCAAAGTTGTTCACAGAAAGCTGTCCAGTGGATTAGCTTCTCTTCCTCTAGGGATTTAGACAAAAATATCAGTGACCACTATGACTCATGAAAGCATAACAAGAATATAGATTACCTGAGTGTATCATGGTTCGAAAAATTTGCTAGATATAAAGACCTAGTGGGTAATTCTTTTCTGAGCAAAATATCTAGGCCAGGGATTCCGACAAAATTTAGTTCTTAGAGTTTAGAGTTAGTTCTATCTGGCTATGTTCTATGAGGCATATTAAACACTATTGGAAAACTACAACTCCAATGATTCAATTCATACAATGATTCAATTCAAACAAGGAGCTCCGGTGGCGCAGTGGGTTAAACCTCTGAGCTGCTAAACTTGTTGACCGAAAGGTCACAGGTTCAAATCTGGGGAGCAGCATGAGCTTCCACTTTCAGCCCCAGCTTCTGCCAACCTAGCAGTTTGAAAACATGCAAATATGAGTAGATCAATAGGTACCTCTCTGGCGGGAAGGTAATGGCGCTCCATGCAGTCATGCTGGCCACATGACCTTGGAGGTGCCTATGTGTTCGATTTTTCATTATGTTATTTTGCACTATTTATTTTATCTTGTTACTTTATGTATTTTATTGTGATGTAATTTTTCATTGGTTTGTATTTTATTTTGCTGTATTGTGTTTTCGGGCTTGGCCTCATGTGGCGAGGTATAAATAAAGATTATTATTAATTATTATTATTATTATTGACAATGTCAGCTCTTCGACTTAGAAATGGAAATGAGCACCAACCCTCAGAGTCGGACACAACTCAGGGGAAAACCTTTACTTTTACCAATGATACACCCTCACTACCAACTACATTTTGGAGTTGTGATATCATGGAAGGAAAGGAAAAAAGGAGGTTACAGTCCTGCAAAAGAGCCCCCCAATTTCCTGAAGGTCAGACAGTATCAAGGGCATGGGAATTATAAATTCCTCCCTTACTAGAAACAGAGTTGGGGGATCACTAGCACTCTTTGGCAGATGAAGCCTTGGAAAAATATAACTCCTGTTATTCCCTTTATAAAAATGGCAGTTAAAGCAGTGTCAAACTGCTTCCTTTCTACAATGATGCCTTCCTGTTGGCCTACCCAAAGCCTCCTCCAACATGTTGCATAGAATCACAGAATCCTAGAGTAGGAAAGGACCCCTCAAGGCTATTCAGTCTAACCCTCACTTCCGCCAGATAAGAAGGCACCATCCAGGTCCTGAAAATAAAGGGTTACCCAGTGTCTCCAGAGAAGGAGACCCCAAAACAGAAGAAAACAGGCAGTCCCACTTACTTTTTTCTCAATACAAATAAACTCTGTCAGCATGTCCCTCGGGCTTGGTGATGGGGGTTGGTGGGTCTCTTGTCATCCTCCTCCACAGTGGCAATGGCTCCTTTGTGGACCAGCCTTTGCAGCATTCTGGCATGTGGTCATCTGACCATGTGGCTAGCATGCTGCAAAGGGGGGTATATGGGGAAGGAAAAGAATGGAACCAATGGACCGGGACAAAGTGCTTAAAGAAAACTACCACTCAAATATCTAATAATATCATATGAGCCTAGAAGAAAAGAAGGTGCCTAATATAAATATGAAAGAAAGGAAGAAATTGGAAGAACAAGACATTTAAAAGTTTGAGGTGATAGAGTTTTGAGGGTTGCCTTGTAGGGTGACCTGGTGCACAAATGTATAGTGACCTGGTGTCTTCTCTATTAAACTACTCAAGGGTCTCCATTCTGTTTAATGTTGGCTTTGTTGAAGTGTGATACAGAAGTGTATTTCTATCAACACATTTAGATATTTGATTTTCCAGAATAGCCTTCTAATTTCTTCTGGAATTGCTGGGGAAGAACATTTCTCCTTCAGCGCTATTAAGTACCAAATGGGAAGATATAGAAGAAAATAAAAATAGACATCAGATTTTAATGAAGCAGATAACACTTGGTGACAGGGATAAAGGGGAACTGAAAGTGAAAGAATAAAGAATGTATTCACTGAAAGTAGATGGACATATGTTTTTAATTGTACATACTGTATGTTTGATAGCTTTGTGACATTTGTATATATTAGCTGGAACTGATAGAACAGGATTTCCCTCATAGCCAAAGGCTAAAGAGGGAGAGGATTTTGCCCCCTCCCACGGAGAAAGAGGAGGTTCTTGGAACCTCTGGGAGGCAGGGGGCGTGGCCTCCCTTTAGGAAGGCCAGCCTCCTGAGAGCTCAGTTGGAGCTCGGCACTCGGAGGAGACGGTCGGTCTCCTCTTCCAGGTGAGCTCCTTGGGGGGAGCGGGGCCTTGTCCCTTCCCCCCCTTTGCCCATTGGCCGGGGCCCGGGTCTCAGGGGGGCGAGCGGAGACGGTCTCGTGCTCCCCCCGCCCCCGGCTGCTTCGGGGCTGGGCCTAGCGGCTTTTTAGGCCCGCTTTCGGGTGGGCTTCGGGCCCGGGGGAGCAGGGCTTGTCCCTGCCCCCCCTGTGCTCCCCGTCTATGGCGGTGGGTGGGTCGGGGACTGGCTCCTGCTGCCCCTCCCCCCCTCCTCGGCATTTTGCGCTGCTGCCGCCGGGCCTTGCTTGCTCAGGCGGCACCGCGGAGGTCCTCAGCTGGGCGGCCTGCTTCCCCGCCGGGGCGCGACGCTGCTTTTCGCTGGGGAGCGCCCAGGTTTCGGTTGTAGAGGGACGCCATGGGGGTGGAGGGGGCCTCATCCCCCTCCTTGCCCTCTGCCTCGGCCCCCCTCCCCGGTCTCCATTGTTTAGGGAGCCTTAGGGGATCCTTCGGCCCCGAGGATGGGCCGGGGTGCGGGACGTGGCGGCATTCGCGCTCCTCTCCCTCATCTTGTGTTCTGTTCTTGGGGGTGGGGGGTTCGCTTTGCCTCCCCTTATCCATGGAACGGGCCAGGGGGGGCGGGGGGGCTTGGACTTCTCCTTGCCCCCTACAACGGCACCCCTGGGCTCCTTTCTTTATGGGAGCCTTTGCCCTTACAGGAGGGGCCTTCGTCCCTGGGGGAGGAGTGGCGGTGCTGGTTACGCGGGCACCCACATTCCTCTTCCGTGGCTTTAGCCGCTGTTTTCTTTGGGGAGGGAGAGGGACGTCTCCCTGGAACTTTCTTTGTGAAGAGGCAAGGTCTGCATTGGGCCCAGGCCTCGGTGGCTCCCTGTGAGGGAGAATGTTTTCATTATTCCTTGCTGCCGCCATTTTGGGGCTTGCCCAGGCCTTGCTGCAGCCACGAGGTGGCTGCAAAATGGCGGCAGCCATATCGGCCTCATGGCCAGCATAAAATTTGCTTACCCTTATCAGTCATCTCTTGTGGTTGATGAATCACATTCATTTGGATTTCAGTATAAACATATTGTAATATTAATAATAGGGCAAGAACCTTTATGGGTTTCCCCTCACAAATGGGGCTGTATAGCCAAGTTTGCCCAGCTCGTGGGGTTAATCCTCATAGGGTTTGTTTTACACAGCCTAACGGTGCCTCACAGTGGGCATAGATAGTGGGGATGGAGGCACTGTAAAGCAGTGAGCCTTTTTGTTTCTAAAAATCATACAGCTCTATACGGCTTCGAGGAGTGAGCTCCTGGACCTTGCTATAGCTTACTATTGTCCTATGTCTGACAACATTGGCAAGGGAGATACTAATTTAAGCAATGCATTTATCTTTTACCTGGGTTATTTTAATTTTCAACTTGAGGGGTGAACTCCCAACCCTTGGTATAGCTTGCTGTTGACCCATGGCTGACAACATTACCAATTAGTTAATAATTTCAAGCAATGCATTGATCGTTTCGCCTGGGTCATTTTAATTTTCAGCTTGAGGAGTAAGCTCTTGACCCTTGGTATAGCTTACTGTTGGCCTATGTGTGACAATATTAGCAACAGAGTTATGGATTTCAAAAAATAAAAAATAAATATAAATAAAAAATAAATAAATATAAAAAATGCATTTATCATTTCACTCGGGTCATTGTTAATTTTCAACTTGAGGAGTGAGCTCCCGACACTTGTTATAGCTCACTGTTGACCTATGGCAGACAAACATGAGAGTAGTTGCTTTGAGTCCCACACTTTCAGCCTTATAATGGTAGGGATTTTGAAGGTGTCTTTTTCTTTAAAATACAGGGAGATTGGTTATTTGAGGCATTCCCTCTCAGCCGCATAGCGGCTAGGGAGTTTGAGAAGCACGTTATCTTTAAAACATAAGAAGTGTAGCCATTGGAGTCACATCCTCTTAGCCATATATACGGCCAGGGAGTTTGGAAAGCGTGCTTTTTTCCCTAAAACATAAGGTGATTAATTGTTTAAGTCATACCCTCTCAGACTTGAAAACGGCTCGGGAATTTGAAAAACACGTTTTCTCTGAACCACAGGAAGACTAGTTGTCTGAGTCACACCCTTTCAGACTTAAAACAGCGGGAGAGTAAGCAGCGTGTTCTTTAAAGTATAATAAGATTAGGTGTTAAAACTCAACCTCTCAGCCTTAAAAAGGGCTGGAGAGTTAGAGCGCGCTTTTCTTTACAACATAAGATGATTACTCATTTGAGGCGTGCCTTTTCAGCCTTATAAATTCGGCTGGGGAGTTAAAAGCATCTTTAAAACATAGGATTAATCGTGTAGGCAGACCATCTCAGCCCTAAAACGGCTGGAGAGTTTTTAAAAGCGAGTTCTCTTAGAACATAACAAGATTAAATGTTTGAGTCACACCTTCTCGGCCTGAAAAAATGGCGGAAGAATTTAAAAGCGCGTTTTCTTAAAAACAGAGAATTAGTAGTTAAGTTACACCCTCTCAGTTGTAAAATGGCTGGAGAGTTGGAAATTTCATAATTTTAAACGAAGAATCAGTCATTTGAGTTACACCCTCTCAGCCTTACCCGGCTGTGGAGTTCAAAAAGTGCAATTTTTCTTAAAACAGCGAAGGTTGGTCGTTGGGATCACGTCCTCTAAGCCAGATAATCGGTTCAAGAGTTTTAAAAGCACGTTTTCTTTATAACATTGGAGGATTAGTCATTAAGTTATACACTCTTCGGCTTTATAAACGGCTGGAGACCTGTAAAAGCGTGTTTTCATTTATATTATAAGAAGTTTAGTTATTTGAGTTATACCCTCTCAGCCTCATAAAGGCTGGGGAGTTGGAGAAGCGCGTTTTTTCATTAAAGCAGAAGAACATTAACCGCTTGAGTCGCACCCTCTCAGCCTTATACGGCAGGAGAGTTTTAAAAACTCATGTTCTTTAAAACAGATGAGGATTAGGCATTTGAGTTATACCCTCTCAGCCTCGTATACGGCTGAGGAGTTTGGAAAGCATATTTTATTAAAACAGAAGGCGATTAGTGCTTGAGTCACACCCTCTTAGCCTTAAAAAGGGCTGGGGAGTTTGGAAGTGTGTTTTTCGTAAAACGATAGAAGATTGGTTGTTTTAGTTACGCCCTCTCAGCCTTATAAATGGCTGGAGAGTGGGTAAAAAATGTAGTCCAGACGTGGACGTATGCGTCCAATACATACAATGGATGCTCATATAGTCAGTTACTAGCTATTGGGGGGTCAGTCCCATGTGGCTGACACTCAGGTAGCCACCTTCGCTGTTGTTCAGTAATGGCCACTTGGCAGGAAGGGGAGCTCAAGGGAATCCTTATTGCCATTGTCTGACTTCCACCCCCTTTGTGGGATCAGAGGGAAGCCAGGAGTTTTTTATGGCCCTTGCTTCCATTGCCGGTGGGAATGGGAATGTAAGTGGCGGCCGGAGGTTGTTCCCTCATGGCGTATGGTTAACGGGTACCTCCAGGATTTGTAGCAAACTGGGTGATATTGATCCGAACACTAGAGTTAAGGTCATATCACAGGCTACACAGTTTTCAGGAATTGGCAAGCAGTGCCCGAGGTCACAATCCGTGAGTCGGCCATCGACCCACAGCCCAGTTGAAGGGAAAGTGTGAGGATGGCTTAAAAAGGGCCATGTGGGTGAATCGGGCCTGTCTGATGGTAGTGACCAGCCGTCGAGGGGTTCTACATTTCATTTTGGCCAACATTTGGGCCTGGACTCCATTGCCTTTTGGAATGGAGTGGTAGACGTGGTCTGCAGCAAACTTGCATTCACGGTCCTTACCCCCTGTTGGTTTGATGCTCTAAGCTGATACTGGCGGAGTTGTATCCACATCTAGGGGGAACGGCTTTGGCTTGCGGACAGGCAAAGCGTCTTACAGGCCCGAGCAAATTCGTACTGTTTGGCTGGCATGGCCCCACATACACATCATCCGGTCTGCCAATATGCCATCTTGTTGGTGGTATGGCGTGTGGAGATGTGAGAGTCCTCATAAAGTGGGGAACAAGGACGGGGCCATGCGCTCAACAGTACGGGGGGTAGCACGCTACCTCCTTTATCCAGGGCTCGCGACAATGTTTTGTTGCTGAGCGGTTGGATCGTAATATCGGAATTGGGCAACGTCCGTTCATCTAACATAGGATAGGGGGTGTTAGGAGTCTCGGTGGGCGATGGGGATTAGGTGGACACCTGTCCCCAATCTGTGGCGGAAAATAGCTAGGGAAAGCCCATAGTCGGTATGCACCTAAGGCACCTCCTTCAGGGGTGAGGGCCATTAAGTTAACATTCACCTCGAAGTTCAAGTTGAGGGGTTAACGAAGTGTAATGGCCCTGGAATGAAAGAGGCTGATCTCAAGATCTCGAGTACAGACCTCTCATTCATTTCCCTAAAAGGGGTTGCCCTGGTTGGATAATCAGGGAATCCAGGTGTTTCGCCCAAAAATTGAATACACCTTGATTCCTGACACTTTCTGAGTTAGACTTAAGGAAATTTAAATAGGTAACTTTAAATAAAAGTTGCTCAATTTGAACCCAATACTTTGTGTGTCATCTCTTTTGTTCAGGGGGTTGGAGGGCAACAGGATTTCCCTCATAGCCAAAGGCTAAAGAGGGAGAGGATTTTGCCCCCTCCCACGGAGAAAGAGGAGGTTCTTGGAACCTCTGGGAGGCAGGGGGCGTGGCCTCCCTTTAGGAAGGCCAGCCTCCTGAGAGCTCAGTTGGAGCTCGGCACTCGGAGGAGATGGTCGACCCACCACTCCCGCCCTTTAGCAGTAAAGAATTTTTGATCGCTCTTTAACTAAGAGGATCGGGTGAGGAATTTTCTCCCCTGCCACTTTAACTGTGGAGGGGAGTTTTTTGCCTACCCCTTTACAGTGTAGGGGCTAGTAAGGGAGCGGTATTATTAAATAGGCTTAGCGGAAAATAGCTAGGGAAAGCCCACAGTCGGTGTGCACCTAAGGCACCTCCTTCAGGGGTGAGGGCCATTAAGTTTTTTTTTTTTTTTTTTTTTATGAATCATTTTTATTGTTTTATTCAGTATATAAAAAAACAGATAAAGAGGGGGAACAATCACAGTTTCATAGAAAAGTAGGAAAACATATAACTGACTAAGATTATAAAAAAAAGAGCACCCGTGAGGGGTCCATCACTCCCTCAGAGGTGATGTAGTGAGAAATAGAGAAAGGAGAAAAAGGGAGCAGAGAGAAAGAGAGAAAAAAAAAAAAAAAAAGAAATTTGACTTCCATCCATCTTCATTTCGTTTAATCCTTTTTATGTCCTTCTATTCACTTTATTTTCAGCCTTTCCTTCATGTTAAATACTCATACTTTCCTAGGTCTAGATCGACCTCCCTTTTACCATCTGTGACCTGTCTCTATTTCTTCTTTTCCTGGGTGGGTTATAATTCCTTATCAATGTATTTTTGCACCTCCTCCCAGTCTGTTCTTTTTACCCCTTTCCCATCGTTCCTTTTCAACCAAAAGGTCAGTTCGTCCATGTCTTTGATGTCCATAACTTTCTGTAGCCATTGTACTCTTGTTGGTATTAAATTTTCCTTCCAATATCTTGCAAATATCATCCTCGCTGCCGTCGAGAGAAATATAAACAATTTTTGTGTATTTTCTTGATCAAATATATTTTCATCTAGGAGTCCAAGTAAGTAGAACTCCGGTTTCATTGGGTAGGCCAAACCCAGAATCTGCTTGCATTCTTTATGTATCATTAACCAAAATTGTTTTGTCTTCGGGCACGTCCACCACATGTGATAGAATGACCCTTCATGGGTTTTGCATTTCCAGCATTTATTGTCCATATTTTTATACATTATGCTTATTTTTTGGGGAGTTATATACCACCTATGTAGCATCTTAAGCCAATTTTCTTTTAAGTCCGAGGCATACGTGTACTTCAGTCTGGTTTTCCAGACTCGTTCCCATTCATTTAGTTGTATTGTTCTTCCTACATTCTGCGCCCATTTAATCATGGATTGCTTTATTTCCTCCTTTTCTGTTGCCCACTCTAGTAGCATGTTGTAAATTTTGGAAGTTATTTTTCTCTCCTTTTAATATTTTGTCCCATTGCTCCTCTTTCCCACCAAAGCCTAACTTGTTATCTCTTTTAAAGCATTCCCTGATCTGATAATAATGCAACCAAGATATGTCTTTAAATTGGCTTTTAATCTTCTCATAGCTTTTAATTTCATATTTGCCATCTCTTTTTGTTTCTAATAAGTCGCTGTATTTAGGCCATTCCTCCAGCCTAATAGCCTTCTCTGATCCGCTTCCAGTGGCGAGATCCATAACGGGGTCTTTAAGTACATCAATTTTTTATACTTCCCCCAGATCTTAATCAGGGCTGAGCGGATAAAGTGGTTCCCAAAGTTTTTCTCCTTTTTTGTCCCTTCATACCAGAGGTACGAGTGCCAGCCTTACCTCAGATCGAAACCTTCTAGCGTTAGGGTTTTTATTTTACTTAAATTTGCCCAATCTCTAATCCACATCATCGCACACGCTTCATAGTATAACCTCAGGTCCGGGAGGCCAAAGCCCCCTTTTTCCTTTTTAGATGTCATTATTGTGAATTTTATCCTAGGTTTTTTTCCCTTCCATATGAATTTCATAATGTCCTTATTCCATTCTTTGAAGATCTTCCAGTTCCTAATAATCGGTAGGTTTTGAAATAAATAGAGCATCTTTGGTAGTATATTCATTTTCACTGCCGCTACCCGCCCTAGCAGAGATAGGTTTAATCTTTCCCATTGTTCCAGTTCTTTCCTTACTTCTTTCCATTTTTCCATGTAGTTATCCTTTAACAAATGTAGATTCCTTGCCGTTATCCATATTCCCAAATATTTAATTTTGGACACTACCTTTAATCCTGAGCTCTCCTCTAATTCAAGCTGGTTCCTTTTTGTTACATTCTTAGTCAGCATCATTGTCTTTTTTCTATTTAATTTAAAACCTGCTATTTCTCCGAAGAGCTCAATTTTTTTGATCCAGTTCTTTATATTCCTCCTTGGTTCCTCAATAATACAGATCAAGTCATCCGCGTACGCTCTTATTTTATACTGCTGCCTGTCAATGTTGAGCCCGTTTAGTTCTTTATCTTCCCGAATATTCTTAATTAATATTTCCAATGCGAAAATGAAGATTAATGGGGATAGGGGCAGCCCTGTCGTGTTCCCTTCTCTATCCTGAATTCTTCTGTAAGGCTTCCGTTTATCATTAATTTAGCTTTTTGATCTTTATATATTGCTTCTATTGCGTTTTGAAAATGGAAGCCAATATCAATTTCTCGAAATAGCAGTTTAAAATAATTCCAATTGAGGTTATCGAACGCCTTTTCCGCGTCGATCGCCAGAAGGGCCATTTCCTTTTGATGATTGCTCTCATAATACTCTATAACATCTAAGACTGTTCGAATGTTATCTTTGATATTTCTGTTTGGCAAGAATCCGTTCTGCTCTTCTCCTATCCATTCGTTTAAAAATTTTTTAAATCTATTTGCGAGCACATTGGCAAAAATTTTATAGTCCGTATTAAGTAAGGAAATTGGGCGATAGTTCTTAACATTTTCTGGATCCGTATCTTCTTTATGTATTAATATAATGTCGGCAGATTTCCATGTCTCTGGTATCTCTTTTGTTCTAAGGATTTCATTCATGGTTTTCTTTAATGTTGGGAGTACCTCTTCCTGCAATGCTTTATAAAAGCCTGCCGTGTACCCATCTGGACCTGGGGCTTTATCATTCTTCATACCTTTTATTGCTTTCTTGATTTCTTCCATCGTAATTTCTCTATTTAGATCTTCCCTTTGTTCGTCCGTGATCTTCTGCAATTTCTGTGTACCTAGGTACTCCATTATTTTGTACTCACTTATTTCCGATTCCCTATATAGCTTTTGATAGAAGGATTTGAATTGTTCCATGATTTCTTTATCTTTTATTATCTTCTTCCCTTCAACTGATATCTTTGAGATATGTTGAGTTTGTTTTCTCTTTCTGATCTTCCTTGCCAGCCACCTTCCCACTTTATTTGCGTTCTCAAAGTTGGTCTGTTTCACATATTTCAGTTGCTTTGCTAGGAATTCCAGTTCGAGATTCTGTTTTTCCTTTCTTAGGAACTCTATTTGTTTTTTGGTCTCACCATCTGTTGGGTTGGCTTTTAGTGTTTTCTCTCTCTTCTCTATTTCACTTTTAATTTTATCCATTTTCTCCTTTCTCTTTTTGTTCTTTACTGCATTTTGTTGTATTAGGTAACCCCTCATCACCGCTTTATAAGCGTCCCATAGAATCTGTGTCTTACTTTCCCCTTTGTCGTTTAAGTCAAAGTATTCCTTCGACTTTTCTTTATATTTATTGATGTCTTCTTCTGTTTTGATTAAGTGGTCGTTTAATCTCCATCTGCGGATCTTCTTTTGGTAGTTTAATATCATAGCGATTGCTCCATGGTCTGAAGTATGTCTTGGATGTATTTCAATCTTGTCTACTTTAGTTATTAGAGTCTTAGATGTCCATATCATATCTATTCTGGACCAACGCTCGTGCCGTCCAGAATAGTATGTATAGTCTCTTGTTTCTCCGTTAAGGAGTCTCCACGTGTCCTCTAGATCATAGTCTTTCAGTAATGTTAAGAAGCTTCTAGGTAGTAGATTACTGTCCGGCAATTTGCCTTTCTTTTTTGGTTGTGATTTATCCTTTTTGCTGTCCACTACCCCATTAAAGTCACCCATTATCATTAAATGGTCGAAGTGCACATTCATTAAATTGGTTCTTAATTGCTCTATGAACTTTACTTTGGATGTATTTGGTGCGTATATATTACATATCAAAATTTTTTCGTAACCTAAAGTTATCATTACCGCCACCATTCTTCCATCCTGATCCTTGAAAATCAGTTCTGAATGAATATTTTCATTTATATATAGGATTACTCCTCTTTTCTTTTCCTGTGCTAGGGGATGTATTCTTTACCCAGTTTTTTATTCACCAAGTGGGTCTCATGGCTGTGTTTAATATGTACTTCCTGCAGGGCTATTACATTATATTGTCCAGACCGTAATTGTTTGAATAAACATTTCCGTTTATTTGGCGAGTTCAAGCCGTTTACATTGTTCGAATAGCAATTTAATTGTTGTGTAAATTCTGCCATAGTTAAATTTCTTCTGTACATTGTTCATCTCGGTCCTCTACTTCCCCTTCTTCACTCTCATCTGCATCATCATTATCTGTAGTTTGGTTATCCTCTTTGGGGATGTTGCTGGCAGTAGCTCCTTGTGTTTCTGGGGTATTCGATCTTTTTCGTTTGGGTTTTTTCCCTTTTCTGCCGACTTCTGTGGGGTTTTGGGGTTCTCTTCTTTTTGTAGTTTCCGTGGAAGTCTTGGGCTTTCTCTTCGGATGTCAACCATACTTTCTCTCCTTTGTATGTCACCATTATCCCTTCATTTTTTTCCCATCTGAAGCGGATATTGAGGCGTTTTAGATCATCCGTAAGAAAAAAATATTTACGTCTTCTATTGAGGGATGTCATCGAGTATTCTTTTAAAATCAGAACCTTAGTGTCTTTGTATCTTGGTGGTTTGATTTTACTTTGTCTCCATACATCTTCCTTTATTTTCATTCTTGCGAAGTTCACAATCGTGTCTCTTGGCACTTTGTTCTTTTTCGCGTAATTTGTTTGGATTCTGTGAACTTTGTCCACCTCGTATTCAATTTCTGTCTCAGGCTTCTCCAGGATATTTGCAATAAGTTTAACTGCTATTTCTCTGATGTTCTCATTTTCTGCCTCTATCACGTTTCTAAATCTTAATTTAAAATCAAGATCTCTTTGTTCTAATCTTTCCTGGATCCTTTCCATTTTTTCATTTTTCTTCTCCAATTGTTCAATTTGTTTTTGCATCTTTCCTTGGATTTTATCCGATTTCACCTTATCCATCTTTAGCTGTTTTATATCTTGCAGTGCCTCTGTGACTTCTTTCTTCATACATGCCCAGTCTTCTTTCAGTTCTTTTTTCATTGTTAAAAGTTCTTCCTGATTAGCTCTCTGTTGTTCTTCCTGTTTTTGAGTTGCTATTTGGAATTCTGATTGTAATTTATCCTGATTCACTGCCACTTTCTGAATATCTCTCTGAATCTCCCTCAATAGGTCTTTCATGCCTCCTATCCCTCCTTCATCGGGTAAGGAGTTTCTTCTCACTTGGCCCTTCATGTCTCTTAGGTCTTTATCCGCTTTGATCTTCGGTGTTGTCATCTTTGCTTTACCTGTAAAGCCACTTCCACCTGGCACCTATCTAACTGGTCCCACCAGGTTACTACTGCCGTCTGCTTCCTTTCCCAATTACGTCTACTTCACTTCCAGGTCCGCAGCCCGTCTGCTTCTCGTCCTTGTCCGCTGCCCGTCTGCTTCTCGTCCACGTTTGGTCCCTGCACTCCTATCCTTCCTTTAGGTTTGGCTATATTCTCTATATCCCCTTGTTTATTTTATTTTATCTTTCTTTGCCTCTTACTCTTTAATAGCAAATAATTCTATTCGTTCTGTAGCGTTTTTTCTCTATGGTTCCTTATCTATTTCTCCCTAAATAGCTTTTGCCTCCCACTTCCGGCCCCCTTTAACCGTTCTGTCCGCTCAACCCTCTCTCTATAGTTGTAGTTTTCTCAGGCGCCCTGGTACTTCCGTTTTCCTCTCTTCTCGCGATGTTTCTCCTCGCTTTCCTCCCGCTTTCGCCAAATTTGTTTATAAAGAAGACCAGGCTAGTCACAACAATACTGTCTTCAAGGTCAGTCTCTTCTCTCCGCCATTTATTTCTCTCTACTTTTCAGTTGGGGAGCGGACTAAATAGGGGTACCCTGCTTTATCAGTTCCTAGGGTCGGGGATTAATCTCTTTTTTTTTTTTACTTGATTGTTGCTTGATTGGGTTTGTTTATCCAGCCAATCGGCCACCTAGAGATACAGTGCGGGGCTACGCTCCCCGCTCTCAGGCTGTCCCTATGGCTTTCCTTAAGTTAACATTCACCTCAAAGTTCAAGTTGAGGGGTTAACGAAGTGTAATGGCCCTGGAATGAAAGAGGCTGATCTCAAGATCTCTAGTACAGACCTCTCATTCATTTCCCTAAAAGGGGTTGCCCTGGTTGGATAATCAGGGAATCCAGGTGTTTCGCCCAAAAATTGATATCGTTAGCCGAGGGGGCATGATACCCCGGCTAGAATACACCTTGATTCCTGACACTTTCTGAGTTAGACTTAAGGAAATTTAAATAGGTAACTTTAAATAAAAGTTGCTCAATTTGAACCCAATACTTTGTGTGTCGTCTCTTTTGTTCAGGGGGTTGGAGGGCAAAGTGAGTTTCAGATGTTGTCCAATTGAAAGACTATTCTCCATATATGAACCTGCCAGATCCCTAAGATCTACATGAGAAAGGCTTTCTCTTGGTCTCACCACCACCATAAGTTCATTTAGTGAGGATATTAAAAGAGCCTTCTCAGTGGCTGCCCCCATTCATTGGAATTCCCTTCTAGGAGAGGTTAGGCTAATCTCCCTCTTGGTATTCCTGTCATCAAAGATGAGGTGGAATCTCTTTTCATGTAGTTTGAACCCAATGCTTTGAATATAGAAGTGGAATATGCCTTTCTACATCATAGGAAATGGCCAAGTTCTTAAGAAACCTAAATTAAAACTCTTCTGGCTAAAATCGAGTTTTTAATGCAGAAGAAATCTGGAAGTACACATTTCCATCACCAGTTTTCTTCCCTAACTTTAAGCTGAAATAGATTGTCTTGAGCCAGACTGGGAAAGAGTTGCCCCTATTGATGTTGTTGGAGGGAAACTCCCATCAGCTCTACCCAATGATGAAGAATCATGGGAGCTGTAATTCAACAACAGAAGATTACATAGTTCCCATTTCTGGCTTGGAGGCAGGTTTTTCCCTCATAGTGAGAAGTTGGCTGGAGAACCTACAGAATAACTTGTTTTCTGTGGATTCCAAACATAGATGTGCAAAGCTGTCAGAGAAATTTTGTTTGTCTATTCCACTTCTTTTTTTCTCCCTTTGGATGTTTCTCCTGAGCAGCAGGAGCTTCCAAATTCACCTCAAAACATGCCTCTAGGAGAAATTCATTGGCTGTTCTATTACTGAAGTAGCTTTGAAGCTGAGCCTAAGGTGGCTTTGAAGCTCAGTCTGCTAAGTGGTGTTATAACAAGTAGACCCAACACTGGTATTTTGCCTCCTACCACTGAATGATAAGGAAAGCAGAAAGCAAACCTTTTAAAAATGGTGATAGCTTTCATGCAGTCTTAGCCAGCCCCCCCCCCCCCCCTCCAATTTGACATTCCATATTTTGGCATCTTGTTGCGTATATTATACTGCTGTTTTTGTTTCTTCTGAATTTAGCAGACTTAGCTGTGATTACAGCATAACACTTTGATACTGGATTTCAATTTGCAATTGAAAGCATTTATGAAGCCCTATGTAGAGGAATTAATATCTGCTGAACAATTTCTCTAACACCATTGATTTTTTTTAACAGTACAGATGACAGGAAGACAAAAGGTAAAAAGCATGCACAAACTCTCACACAGACACATCAACATTATTGTTGTGGCAAATAAAGAGGTGAATTGGTATGGGTACTGCCTTGCAAAACAGCATTGTACAGTCAGCATGCAGCCTTGTGAACATACAGTTATGCTCCATTTCCTTGTTATAGAATTTCAGCCCATAAATTCTTTCCTATTTGTGAACTAATCCCCTGGCTAAAATCTTGAACATGGTTTATATTGGTTCAATCTCTGGGTATGTCAGTTTGAAGACTTTTAAGGCTGTTGAGGAAAGAAATCGTGTATATCCTCTTTGGGCCACCGGATTAGGATACTATGCAATGGATTCAAATTCAGGAAAAGAGATTCCACTTAAACCAGGGGTCTTCAAACTATTTAAAAAGAGGGCCAGGTCACAGTCCCTCAAACTGTTGGAGGGCCAGATTATAATTTGATAAAAATAATAATAAATGAATTTCTATGCACATTGCACATATCTTATTTGTAGTGCAAAGAAAACCACTTCAAAACATACAATAATTAAAATGAAGAACAATTTTAATAAATATAAACTTATTAGTATTTCATTGGGAAGTGTGGGCCTGCTTTTGGCTGATGAGATAGGATTGTTGTTGTTGTTGTTGTTGTTGTGTGCTTTCAAGCTGTTTCAGACTTAGGTTGCCCCTGAGCAAAGGCTGGGGAAATGACCTTGGAGGGCCGTATCTGGCTCCTGAGCCTTAGTTTGAGTACCCCTGACCAGGGGTGGTCTAAGGTAATTTTAAATGGTAGGCGAACATTATTTTGGCGCCCCCCCCCATATAAAACAAATATACAATTATAATATCACAATACCATTAGTAGTATTATATTGTATCAATGTATATACAATATATTATACCATACTCATACTATATTATATCATAATTATATTATACTACATTACAATATAATTATATTATAATATATTGACATGATAATATAATGTAACATTCTATTATATTATTATTATAAAATAATAACATTATTTATTTAAATGAAATTATCCTCTACTAAATATTTTCATGACTCCTATAAAACTCAAATAACCCAAAATAAAGTAAAATAAAATATTATATATTACTATTTTGTACAATACCACTATACTGCGATATTGTTTGTAATATTACATGTAATATAAAATATATCATTATTCTATTGCTATATTGTATTTGTATTATATTGTATGACAATATTAAGCAGAACTGTATAATAATCAACAAGAAATGCAATGTAAATGCATCAAAATCAGAATATATGACCTACCGCCCGACTCATAATTCATAGGAGTCTCCCATAAGTCCAAAATTAGGATCCCAATGTAAATGTAAATAGAAAAACAGCCAAAATGTTCAAATGAGGTCGAATAGAGGTAGCGCGGCCTGGGCAAACTTGGGCCCGCCCTCCCTCCTTCTAGGTGCTTTGGACTCCAACTCCCACAACTCCTCATAGCCTCAGGCCCCTCAGGTCTAGACAGAAATAGAGCCGAAGAAAGGAAGGAGGGAGAGAAGAGGTCACAGAGGAGGAGGAGGAAAGCCCTTCATTCATTCCTTCACTTACACTTCCTTCACTGATTCTTTTCTCCTTCCCTGCAAATGCGGGGCGGAGACAAAGGGAGAGAGGGAAGCACTCCCTGCCTGCCCAATAGGGAGTGCTTTGCTTACAGGCTTCTGCGCAAGGGAGCTACTGGGCATGCGCTGAGGTTTTTGCGCATGTGCAGTTACTCCTGCGCTCAACTTCAGCTCCAGAGCAACTGCGCCTGTGTGAAAACCTCCGCGCGTGCCCAGAAGCGGCGTTGGAGTGCACAAGGCCGGGGTCAAAAAGCAGGCAGCTGCAGCACTGTCTGAGGAACATCGGCAGGGCCAGGATGGCGCCCCATGCGGCCAGGATGGCGCCCCCTTCCCAGATGGCGCCCTAGGCGGCCGCCTACTTGGCCTATCTTGTAGGACCGCCCCTGCCCCTGACTTAAATACTAGCAAGAACTCACTGATGGTAAAAGTTGTTCAACAGTGGAATAAGCTGTCTTGTAATGTGGTGGAGTCTCCTTCTTTGGAGGTTTGTAAACAGAGGCTGGATAACCATATGTCAGAGTGTTTTAATTGTGTGTTCCTGCATGACCCTTAGGGTTTCTTCCAAATCTATGACTCTATGACCCTGCATCCCAGGGATTTATATTGGAGATCTATCCTTATGCACACAATACTTTCTGATCTACTCTGGAGGACAATTGCTTCCAATTGTTCTACACTAGACATGCAACAAGGACAGTCAGACAGCTCCCAAGAGTATTCCTATGGCCATGATGGACCAGTCTCCAGGGACATTCAACTGTACTGGGGGGCAAAGTATGTGTGGGAACATTTGGTTGATTCAAAAGAAGTTGTAAACCTGCCCCAGACCACTGGCATAGTTCATATACGGGCAAAGAGTGACACTCTGCCAATATAATTATTAGATATCAACTTGTAAATGGATATATTTATGCACCCAAAATAGCATCATCTTATACAGATGCTGTAAAAGGTAACCTTGGAGCTTTTCAAAATTGCAAGAAGGATCAGGATTAAAAATAATTACACACTCATGTTTAACTTGATCCCATATGTAAGTTAAAGGCAGATTTGGGGGCAAAGTTATGGATTTTGATATGACCTGTGGATAAGTTAAGGGTCACTCCACAAGAAGAGGGAAGTACCAATGAGACATTAGGAGGTCACCCATCCCTGGTCACTGCCACCTTTTCCCTGTGATGGTGTTCATAAACTCCAGAGACAGCACCACAACAAAGAGAGGAAGGGCTGGACCTTTTAAAAAAAATTCTCAGGATGGACTAACCTGAGTGCTATTCGGCACTCTACTTGGAGAAGGGGGTGGTTTATTTTAATATATTAAGGTATTACTCATGCATGAGTCAACCCAGATTTTGGCTCAGAAATTCTTATCAACCCTAATGAACTTACTTTGCCTCCATTGGACGAGATCATAGGTTGTATGCAGTCATGCTGAGATGAAGAAACTTTGGCCACTCTCCCTCTGAAAGGATAAAATATGGGATATTTAAATCCATCTGTAGCACTAATTGGAACTCAGGGGACTCTTATAAAGAAGAAATGAGAATAAAAAGCAAATGGAGTAGTCCTTCTTTTAGCCAAGCTTGAGATTCTACCCAGGACATTGTTTCAAATTAAACTCCAAAAGCGTTAGCTGTGTTCATCTATTTGACTAACCATACACATACAAAGAGTCTCATAGCTCCTTAAAGACTAATGTATTTACTGCAGATGAGGTTTCATGGCTCCTAAAAGACTAATGCATTTACTGCAGGATAAGGTATCATGAGCTATGGCCCACATAATCTAATGACAGCTCTGTTATCTACTCTGGGTTTCATTGTGAACAATAAAGTTACTTGGATTTGCTGTTCAAAAAATAGGGTTAGCCTTTTTGGACATCTCCTGAAGTCCAGACTAAGGAATTTATCACAAGTAAGCACATTGCTTAAGCACCTATAAAAATGCCATTATTGAAATGATAACTTTCACACCTCGGTGCAACTGTGATAAGATGCCACTTTGGTGATAAGAATTCCTGCAATCAGTCTTTCCTACCTCGATATTTGAAGGAGTTTCTATTCCCATGAAAACAAATCTTTTGAGGCTGTCTTTTGTATCCCATCAGCAATAAACAGGTCAGGAAATGGGAGAGGGCTTTTCCATCTTTGCTTTGACTTTGACTTTTCAAAGTTATGTGATCATTCAGTTAGTTGCTAGAATGTTATTGTATACAGTTGTATTGTTCCCTACGAAGTCTCCAGTTGACGTTAATAAGCCATCCAAAGATCTTATGAGCTGGGGCTGGATAAAATTATTGCAAATATCTCAATAAATACATTTCCCAATATCTGGTATCACAAGAGTATATCCAAACATGGGGGTTCAATTGCATAAATTATCACCCTCTTGAAAACTGTACTTATTCAATTGTACATACTAGGCATAGCTATGTTTGTGTATCTATCCTTTGAGCATTAAGAGGGGAAATACGGTCACTTGTGGAAACACCTGGAGACTAAGAATCCATCTCTTATTTCAGTTAATACTGGATTACACTCTAATCTTCTGTCAGATTCATCTGCCTTCTTGGTGTCTGTATTTGTCCACATTCCCAAAAAGCAGCAGTCATCTTGCTACAAATACCATAATGAAAGCTTAAGATTCTTCTAGCTGTGGCTTCATTTTCTGGTGATTCTGGGTGAGTTAAAAAATGCAGGGAATTTATTCCTTTTATTTCCGAAGGCGTAACATTGTGCCTGGTTTCTAATTCATTCTGTCAGTAGAAGTGTCTCTAGAAGCTACTGTTTGGCTTATCGCAACAGTTTAACTATTCTGAGCATAGTCTTTTGGAAAGAGCATGATACACTAATTGATTAATAATATGCAGATGTAACTGTCTGTCTTGCGAGAGATTATTTTAAATTACAGCAAGTCTAAGGCAGATAATGTATAGGGATCTATCCAACGGAGCAGCTGAATATACTCTGTCCAGTCAATGACACATAGCTGAGTGTAAAATTAAAGGCCCAATGTTCATTCTGTTCCATTGAACAAAGTCCAGAAAAAGTTTTCTCATGCACTATGGAATATCCCTCCAAAAGCAGCAAATACAGATAGTACATATAATTTTTGCTTTCTTGTTGTGTGCCTTTAAGTCATTTCTCACTTGGCAACCCTAAGGACAACCTATCACAGGATTTTCTTACAAGATTTGTTCAGAATTGGGTTGCCTTTGCCAGTATTTGAGGCACAGAGTATAACTTGTCCAATGTCATCCAGTGGTTGTCCATGGCTAAGCAAGGACTCAAACTCCAGCTTACAGAAAATGGTTCTCAAAACTCTGTACTACTTGTTTGGACAGTACAGCTGATTATTAAAAGGGAAACATAGCTTCCAAATAAGAATAATTCTTTACCAGGTGTTGGAGGGAGCTTTGGAGCCTGGGAGCAAACACCAAGAAGTTCTTGTACTATATTTCCTTTGGGCATACCTGCGGAAGTGGTGGTCAAGAAAGCCTTGCCAGGTGACTGGAAAACCAAGGATACATCTACATTATACAATTAATAGTTTGACACCATGCTGTTATTTCCATGTGCTCAGAAAATGATTGTGTTGACCAAAGCAGGCTCTAAATTGTGGAATGAATGCAGTTTGACACCACTTTAACTGTCGTGGTTCAGTACTGTGACATACTGGGATCTATCATTTGGACTGTTGCACTCAACTAGCACTGTTGAGCAGAAAGGACTAAAGACCTAGAAAAACTACAACTCCCATAATTCCATAACACTGAGCCCTGAAAGTTAAAGTGTTATCAAACAGCATCCATTCTACTGTGTAGAATCGCCTCACGGCAGCTCATACAATCCTTCGGATATCCTAGACCTAAGTTGCTTAGTAATTTAGAGGACACAACCAGCTTTGCATTTTACCTGGAAGTCACTGGCAACCTTCAATTCATCCTTCAACCTCAAGACACTCATGAAACATATCTTCTCAGAGAATCTTTGCTGCATAAGCTAGAAAGATCTAACAATTATACTCCCACAATTATGTTATGGTGATTGCATACTGCATTGCAGACACCCACTTCAGATGTAAGCACAGCTTCTTAGTCTTTTGTATGCCTGTCGTCAGGGGAATAAAAGCAGTATTATTCTCCCAGACAGGTTCAAGTGATGTCAGTGTCTCCTAAGCTACATTTGATAACTAGAAGGCAGGTATTGTAGAACAAGAGTTCCTATGGACAACATATAGGATGGGATGGAAACCTAGGAAAATCCACCAATTTTCTGCCCCAGGACTCTCTCCAGGGTTTGCATGGACTGGTAAAAAATGGAGAGGGATAAAAGTTTACTTCTTGTTTTTAAATGCTCTTCTTAATATGTAGGACATCATTTTAACTGCCATAGCTTCATTCTATGGAATCTTGGGATTTCTGACAGAGCTCTCCAACAGAAAAGGGCAAATATCTCATGAAACCACAGATCCCAGAATTCTATAACATTGAACCATGGCAGATAATGTGGTGTCAGACCAAGTGGATCCAGCCTTTGACTTAGACTAACCTCAAAGACTCTAATTCTGTAGATTCAGATGTGTGGTTTCCTTGACTGGATTTATTCAAAACATGAGGCCTCCATCATTTCCTCCTGCCTTCTGCTCTACCGAGTATTATTGCTTTTTCCAATGAGTCACATCATCTCATATGTCAACAGTGGTACGCAGCACGTGTTTTAGCCTGACATCCCAGTGAAAAAGTCCAAATGCAAAAGACTCACAGACTGGAGTAAAAGTGAACAGAAAAATGTTTACTCTTTACTTTGCAGAATTAAAAACAAAACTGGCAATCTTGCATACAAAAATAAGCAGTGCAACATATTTACACAGTCCTTGTAATGAACATAAAATAAGGCATCTTCATCTTTACAGTAAATGAGAGATCAAAAATAAACCTGATGTAAATGCTATTATATCATAGCCTCCTTTAGAGTAGCTTCTCCAAACTACTCCCCAGAGCCAAGCCTTTGTCCGCAAGTCTCCTCAGAGAAAAGGCTCTCCAGAACTTCTTCCTCAGGATCTCTCCTTCAGCATCTCTTGCTGGAACTCCTGCTGATTAACCAGAAATGTATTCAACAAAACTCAAACAGCTATAGCCCTTTGGGTGTGGTACAAGATTGCTGGTTGACCTACTTAGCCAGCTGAACAAGATAATTGCCACTCATAAAGTTTTTCTTTACACACATATACTTGGTCCTGCAAGGACTTACAGCAACGAACAGTACGATAGAATCATAGAAACATGGAGCTGAAAGAGACCACAAGGACAATCCATTCCTGCCATGCATTCCCAACAGATGGCCATACAGTCTCTGGTTAAAAAGGACAGTTTCCCATCTTCAAGGCAGAGTATTTCATTACCCAGCAGTCATTACTTCCAGAAGGTTCTTTCTCATGTTTAGGTGGAATTCTTTTCCTTGTAGTTTACTCAACTTTGCTTCAAGAAATTTATGCTAAGATCGATTCATTTTTCTTTTAGTAATCATAGTATCCATTACACCACCCTACTAGTAAAATAGTATCATTATCATTCTTAAACAGTTCACAGCTGCTGTATATTTCCCAAAATTGCCTGCCTTGGGCAGATGCCTCACTGTGCCTAATGCTACAGCTGGCCCTGTAAATACTGATAGCATGTCATAATTTGGAATGACATTGATTTTCTTTCTTTCGGTGTAATCTATTGTGTATTGGTTCAGTTTTCACCTTTACTGATTTGCTTCATTTGACTCAGATGTTGTAAGGAAATGTTTCATGCTGTCTAGTAAAAATGAGAAAATTGCGACCATTAACCTGCTTGTGACATCTAAAACCTGTACCAAAAGTCTCCATATTATTTTCCCAAAGCCTGTAGGCTTTTCAGTTAAAATGGATGATAATCTCCCATACAGTGTCTCCCAAATCCAGTTTGAAATTTTGCTGGAAAACCTAGAAACACAACATACAACAAATTTTCCATCAACATGTGGGTCATATTTGGCCCACATCCATGCCATCGTTTCCCAATGAAAGGATAAAAATGACATTTGGACATCAAGTCTTGCATGTGGCAAGCCAATTTTACTCTGTCAACCAGTGTGCCCCTTTGGGGAAAGGCAGGTGTAACAAGGTGATTATTAACTGTCACTAATTGTTTAGAATGTTAATAATGTATATATTTTACTAACACCTAGTTCTAACGATGCTGCCACCAAATATTTCTGAGGTAACTATTCGGCCATTAATTGGTATAGAGGCGAGGGATTAATAACAACCTAATAATGCTGCCTTCAGCCAACCACTGCTGGGTTTTCAAAGTGAGGCTTGACTTTGGAAATACTGACACCAAGAGACTTGTGAACAAAGAAACTGTAACTGGTTTAAGGACGAGAGCATTAGCGTGATGGTTTCAATGTTACAATACTTCTCAGATCTTAGAGGTACAATGCTCGGCTGTTATTCTTTCACAGAGGTTCCTTCTTTAAAACGTTACAAAGTTTTGCAGTTCATTTCTTTCTTAGAATATCATAAGATTATGCAGTTAGTCTCCTTTCCTAACCAGTTTCTGTCAGTTCAGTTTATGGTTTGTTCCACGAGAATGCAACTATTCTCAAAAGGCTCTTTCTGCCACCTTTATGCCTCAGCATAAACTATAGATTGGCTTCCCTAGCACAATCTCAGGACTGTTCCCTTTTGCAGCTCTAGTTCTTTGACTATTTCTGACTGACTTTATTGTCTCTTCTCCGCCAACTGCTACTTTAACCTCCTTCTTTAAAAAAAATAACTCTTAACTCCTTCTTTCAGCTGTCTTCCTCAGTGGACTTTCCCTAACCACCCTCTCAACTCACTGAGCTGAGCTCAACTGGATTGCCAACTGCCCAAATTCAAATTCTTGCCTTGCTGCTAAGGTAGTTAACTCCTTCCCTTTCACCATGGCAATGCACTCCAAGAGTCTGAGTCTGCCGACATCACCCAGTTATGTTATCCCTAAACACTTAAACATTTAAACACATACACAGAATTATACTTAACCTGCAATTAAAAGTTATTACTTCATCACAGCAGGTACACACATTTTAGTGCCACAAAGGTTAACCGCGAATGGCACTGGCTTCCAATAGAGCACCGGATCACCTTCAAAGTGCTGGTTCTGACCTTTAAGGCCTTGAATGGTCTGGGGCCAGTGTACTTAAGGGACCGCCTCTCCCTATATAGTCCTCCAAGACCACTGCGATCTGAGTCCCTGAACCTTCTTGCGGTGCCGAGCTGTAAGACCCTTCACCTGACCTCAACGCGGAGGAGAGCCTTTAGCGCCATCGCTCCAGTATTGTGGAACGCTCTTCCTCCCACAATCCACATGTTGTCTAGCTTACGAGCCTTCCAGAAGGCTTGTAAGACCTTTCTGTTTGTACAGGCATTTGGTCAGTAATAACTCTAGGCCTTCTACCACATAGCCATAGGCCACAGGAGTAATCTTGGTGTGTGTGTGTGTGTGTTACTGTATAGTTTTAATTATGGATGTTAATCTTGATGTTTTATTGTGTTTTTTGTGTTTTTAGCATATGTAAGTTGCCCCGAGCCTGACGAGAGTGGCGACTAATAAGCCGAAATAAATAAATCCAATTTCTGGGTATATTTCAGTTGGTGATTCCAAAAATGGTGCTAACTTTCCTCTATGAACTCAAGCTTTTGAGATACAAAACATATGATACCTACGAATTGTTCATCCATAGAAAATCACAATAACCATAACTAAGAATTAGAGCTGATATGGTCTATCCAATGTAATTATCTGAATCAGTACCCTAAATAACCCCATGAACAAGTCTAAAAATCAAGTTACAAATTATTTTCTTTTGGTTGAGATGTATTATCTATAGATGCTAGCTCAGTAATACGACCCTCAATGTCAAAACATTTGGGACTTGTAAAAAAAAGACTGTCAAGGTAAAGGTGGGCTGACACCAAGAACAGAAGCGAGTTCTTAATGGCGAGGCATGGAGGTGGTTGTTTTGCCTCATCTCATTTTGATATTATTTGCCTGCTAGCTAGCCGGCAATCACTTAAACAAAAGCAAGGTGTGCTCTCAGTGTGTGTGGCTTCCCTTTACCACCCAGGCCTTATACTGGCAAGACAGGAATCCTCCCATGTTGCCTGGGTAGCAGAGGGTAACTGCACACACTGAATGCACACCTTCCTTTTGTTTATATGATTGCCAGCCAGCTGTCCGTCAAAGCAAATCAAAATGAGACAAGGCAAAATGACAGCCTCCATGTCTCACGGTTAAGAATAATGCTACTGGTGCCAGCCACCCATGTGACAAGCTCCTTATGCACATCACTACCAGAGGGAACTGAAAAAAAATTAACTATTCCTTACCTTAAAAACACTACAAAATTCATGGGGTCACCACAAGTCAAGAGGCAATTGAAAGGCACACAAATATCATTTTCAGCACCTGAAAGTCTTTGTGTTCTTCAAAGTGCTATTCACTATTTTCTTATCTATTTTCCTTCATTGACCTTTCAAGCTGGTGGCAGCCAGTGTGAAGATGTTCTTGAAGACCTGAGGAGGATTTTCCCTGATTGCCTTCCTTCTTCCTCACTGCTTTGGGAAACAAAATGCATATCCCTGAGGCATCTTGGGAAAGATCATTCACTTTTAAAAGTTCAGCTTTTGAAACATCCCCCTGGGACCCTCCGATGTTTTACTTTGGAGCATTACTTCAAGTAGATTGTGGTAAAGTAGTCTGAGTGTAAGAATTGAACTCTAAAAACCATGTTCAAATCCCAACTCAACCATGAAAATCCACTGGGTAACTCTGGGCAAGTTACAATCTCAGCCACAGAAAGCCCTGTGATAAGTTCATCTTAGGATCACCAAAACTTGGAAATGACTTGAAGGCACATTACCTGGAGGAGTCTACATATAAATCAACCAACCAACCAAACATTTGACTAATATATTCAAGCCATTGCTATTGGTACCACTTTCAAAGCAAATGGGAAGGGAGAATTTTGGGGTCTTGAATAGAAGCTGAGAGAGCTGATAAGGATTGTGATGGAGTATTTTTCCTGAGCTCCTTGTAGTTTGCTTCAAATTACTGATCTAGTATTTCCCAATTACAGCCCAGCCCAAACATGTTCATTGTTTCCAAATGAATCTAAATACATTCCCAAGAGGTCTACCATGCACAACAACAACAACTCCTTAAGTCAATAAATGCAGGCATTCCTGACAGAAGTTAACAATGCCTATCCTGAATGGGAAGAACAAGGTTTTTGCTGTAAGAGGATGGACCAAATCTGTGAAAGAAAAAGAAAGAAAGAAAGCACAAAGCTCTAGGCTTACACTGCATTGACAGCAACAATGCTTTAAGAAGCACAGCCTTAAACAGTGAATAGAGAGGGTGTTTGTACAGACACAAGCTCAGAGCTAGACTTTGCTTCCTTGACTCTCTTCCCTGTAATATGTAAGTTTATGAATCAAAAATGTGAGGCAAACAGTGCCATCTGCTGATTTACACTGCATTGCTATGTAATGCTGTTTCCTGACTGAATAATTAACATAAGGTAAATTTGATTTTTAAAAATCCCCTGTTATAAAACTTGAGATAAGATTCTTTCCCATGCTTACATACTGTAACTCTATTCTTGTGTAGTTACATGGTTGCTAATCTACATTATTCTTTTGCTGAAGGCTGGTGTTGTGCAACAAGCAGTTGTTGACAACATTATCCCATTGAACATTGAGGAACATACAGTGACTGTTTCTGAAATCCCAGTGAACAAAATGGTATAATGAAGACACTGATGAATGGTTAGATACAATCCAACTATATTCAATTGCATAGCTGGGATCATGATTCTCGGATGAATTTTACATGAGCTCCACATTCACATTAATTAAGATCTGCAAAGTCTCCCTCCTACAGCTCTCAAACTTCTCTCAGTCCCCTCAACACATAAGTTTTCACCCATATGCCAGCCAAAATAGTCATGAGAAAATCAATTGTGTCATTTCTGATTTGCATATGGCTGGAAAGATAGATACTTTTCCTGAGCTCTTGGGCTGGTGCATTTTCTTTAGTTCTTTAGTGTAGAGCTACCTATTGACTAGTGATTACACAGCCCAACAAAATCAACTCTTGATGTCTATTCCTGGGGTTGTTTGGGGCACTGATTCAGAAAATTGCATTGGATAGACTGTATCAGCTCTAGTTCCTTAAATATGGTTACCATAGTTCTATGTGTGGGCAGATGGCATTGGCAATGGCAACTGGTATGTGGTATATATTGTGTTATCACAAAAACTAGAACTGATAGGGGGAAACTGACCCATTTTTGTAATCAGAGGTCAAATATATCCAGAAACAGGTCTAAGATTTGAGGCACAAAAATGTGTGTTGATCAATGTTATTTAACATCATGAACAAGCTGGAGGACAACATGCTTCCTCATGTGCTGAAACGTACTTTAAAATAAGAGTTTTGGCTTGTTTTTAACTGTTTTCAGCCATGTATTTACAATGTATTTATTTATTTGTTACTCACTATATCTCTCTTCAGGAATGTTTTGATTTGAGAACTGCTGGACAAATAAATTACTGTATATTCCGGGCTATTAGACAACTTTTTAAATCTTGAAAATCCTTTCAAAAGTTGGGGGTCGTCTTGTCTTCCAGATATAAACTGGAAGGAGCTTAGAAAGACCCTAAATAAGAAAGTAATGACACAAACTCCATTCTGTTAAGAAGCAGGAAAATTGCATTCAAAGTATCCCTGACAGATGGCCACCCAGCCTCTGTTTAAAAACTTCCAAAGAAGGAGCCTCCACCACACCGGGGCAGAGAGTTCCACTGCTGAATGGCTCTCACAGTCAGGAAGTTCTTCCTCATGTTCAGATGGAATCTCCTTTCTTGTAGTTTGAAGCCATTTGCATCCTAGTATCCAGAGCAGCAGAAAACAAGCTTGCTCCCTCCTCCCTATGACTTCCTAAAACATATTTATCCATGGCCATCAGGTCTCCTCTCAGCCTTCTCTTCTTCACGCTAAACATGTCCAGCTCTTTAAGCAACTCCTCATAGGGCTTGTTCTCCAGACCCTTTATCATCTGAGCTGCCCTCCTCTGGACACTTTTCAGCTTAGAGTCAACATCTTCCTTCAGTTGTAGTGCCCAGAACTGGACACAGTGTGATTCCAGGTGTGGTCTAACCAAGACTGAATAGAGGGATAGCATGACTTCCCTGGATCTAGACACTATACTCCTATTGATGCAGGCCAAAATCCCATTCACGTTTTTTGCCATAGCATTACATTGTTAGCTCATGTTTAACTTGTTTTCTACAAGGACCCCAAGATCTTTTTCACATGTGTAGCTCGTTGTCTGTCTATGTATGTTGTATGTCTATGGCATTGAATGTTTGCCTGTATATGTGCATTGTGATCCGCCCTAAGTCCGCTGCAGGGTGAGAAGGCTGGAATAGAAATGATGTAAATAAATGATGTAAATAAACATGTACTGTTCTCAAGCCATGTGGCCCCCATCCTGTATCTTTGCGTTTCATTTTTGACAGAAGTCAAACTTGAAAGCTCTTATTTACCCAGGGTCCCCCTTCCTCTTTTCCGATCCCTTTCCCCCCTCTAACAATTAAACATCACCTGGCTGTGTTCTTGAAAAACTCTAAAACAATTCAAGCTGTCACGGTGATTTAAGGATGAAGACATGTCAAGGTGTGACCCAGTAAACATGTACCATGCCAATGCTACATTTCTGAAGGATTAGGGTCCAAACTGCCTTCTCTTCTGATAGGAGGCCCTGATTTATAAAGACTGCATAGAGATAAAGACTCTACAAATGCTTTGCTTTCACCTCAGTACTCATAATATTGGACCTCACAGCAGCGTTTGATACTGTCGATTACCAACTTTTGACACACCGCCTGGCGGTGGCGGGGGTGAGGGGGACAGCCCTCAACTGGCTGTCCTCCTTCCTCCAAAACCGCCTGCAGCGAGTGAAGTGGGGAAGGGTGGTCTCCGAGGGCTCCCCCTTACATTGTGGAGTCCCTCAGGGGGCCATTCTCTCCCCGCTGTTATTTAACATTTACATGCGACCACTCGCCCAATTGGTACGGAGTTTTGGGCTGGAGTGCCATCAGTACGCTGATGACACCCAGCTCATTCTGAGGATGGACCCCGGGGTGGAATCTGTGTCCGATAATTTCCATCTTTGCCTGGAGGCCGTAACTGGATGGCTGCGAGCCAGTAAGTTGAAGGTGAACCCGACGAAGACGGAGATCTTGTGGCTGGGCCGCCGGGGGGGGGGGTAGAGACCCAGTTGCCGACGTTTGATGGTGTGGCACTTCGCCCACAGCCCCTAGTTAAGAGCCTTGGGGTCCAGCTGGACACCCAACTGTCGATGGAAGCGCAGATTGCAAGACAGCATTCTACCATCTGCGACAGGCGAAACGTCTGGCTCCTTACCTCTCCCGCTGCGACCTGGCCGTGGTGATCCAACCCACGGTCATCTCGAGGCTCGATTACTGTAATGCGCTGTACATTGGCCTACCCTTGTTGGCGATCCGAAACTTAAGCTGGTGCAGAACGCAGCAGCGCCTGCTGTCGGGAGCCCCAAGATCTGTGCATGTGACCCCCACTCCTGCATGCACTGCACTGGCTTCCCATTGAATTCGGGTCTCCTTCAAGGTGTTAGTTCTAACTTTCAAGGTCTTACATGGTTTGGGGCCAGTGTACCTGAGGGAGCGTCTTACCCCATATAAACCCAGAAGATCACTGCGCTCAGAGGGGCTTAATCTACTAGAGGTCCCTAGTATTAAAACTGTAGGCTGTCGAGCACCCGGCAGAGAGCATTTACAGTGGCCGCTCCGACCCTCTGGAATTCTTTGCCGGAGGAGATACGAGCACTACGGGGCTTGTTGGCCTTCCGCAAGTCTGTGAAGACTTGGTTATATAGGCAGGCATTTGGTCCTAACTGATGCCTCCTATAGTTTGCCAGCTGCCAACATACCGTCCTGCCATGTATTGCTTCTCCATATTATTGCTTGCCGGGATCATCTGTTGGGGAGTGGGGCTTTTGGGTATACATCTTTTATCTGTTTATTGATGTTTTTACTGTTTTTATGTTGTAAACCGCTCTGGGCTCCAGAGAGAGCGGTCTACCAAATCGAATTTATAAATAAATAAATAATACAAAGCCTGACTTCTAGTTGCATGCAATTCTTATATGCCAACATAAATGTAACCTGAACCATTTAAAGCCTGCTTTCATACTTCCCAGCATGATGTGAAGGACCCAGTGTGTAAATGAAATTCAAGGGAGGAAGAGCAACTGTAATGTACAATGTAAGGTACAATGTCCCTCTCATAGGAACCTGCATGTCATAAGCATTTGAATTAAAATTACCATATTGAATTCAAATCTGATTTTTAAAAACAATTATTTGGTGTATTGGAAGAGGGGTGGTCTTATATGGCCAGTATATCCCAAACTCTATATTTTAACTGGAAATGTTGGGGGTCGTCTTATACGTCCAGTCGTCTTATACACTGGAAAATACGGTAAATCTATATGTTTGTCTATCTGTCTGTTTGTCTGTCCATCCATCCACCTATGATTTCTGTTCTATTTCTTTACCTTCCTGTCTGCCTCTTTTCATTGTGCAAAAACCTCAAATCCACTTTATCTTATTCCAGTTTTCTGGGTTGTTGATTAATTTGTTGTCTGACATTTTATTTCTTCTCCCTTGAATGCAAAATGACAGTAGGTGTGTTGGGGAAAATGAGCACTAGACTTTCTGCGTTATTGATATGTGCTGTAAGTTTCATTATCACTTTGTCGTCTTCTTCCGCTCAGCATATGGAAAGCCTGCAGCTGGAAATGGACCCTTGTTTACTTGGAGGGGCTAATTGGAGCAATGGAACAGTGTGACTGACTCCTCTTTTCATTAGCCATTGAAAAGCTCTTGCTGTGGGGGATCCGTTTGCTACATGCTAATTAAAGTACAGCACACACTTGCCTTCTGAGCACTATGCATTTTCCCCATCTGCTGAGGATGGGAAAGTGGTGTTTGATAGGCTGGGGGAGGTGCTTTTGTTTTGGTATAATTCAGCTGTGAAAGTCACAAAATTGTATTTCCCAGTGGATTGTTGGTTTGCCTCTTGTTCTTCCCAGATAGACTGTTTACCTTCAGGAGAGCAATTTTAGAATCCAGATGAATAGATGTGAAACAATGCCTATTTACTGAAGTTAGAGTCATTCATGCCGTAATATTCCCCATATCTATGTGTGGATATGGAAGCATGACACTGAAGAAAGCTGATAAAATAGAGTTGAGCTATAGTTTTATGAATACAAAAAGGAGAGAAAGAAAGAAAGACAGGTGATCCAAAAGCAAATCAAGTAAATAAGAAGGCAAATGATTGAATTGAAGCTGTCAATACCTTGGACATATCATGACAACATGACTTATTGAAAAAGACAATAATGCTCAGTAAAGGGACTCATCTACACTGACCATATAATGCAGCTTCAAACTGCATTATATGGCAGTGCAGATGAGGCCTAGGAAACAAGGAAAACCACACTGTAGATGTACTGATTCCATCAAAGAAATATTGGTTCTAATCCTGATCTGAATTGTTTTTGGTGTAGTGCAGTGTATTTTGCACAACATGCACTCCATTCTATGAGAGTATTGAGATTACATGCAAAAGCCCTTTCATTTTAGAGAAATTGTATTTGAAAATAAATCCAAAATTACAAAATTCCGCCATCTAACAACCATTTTTGTAATGGAGTGTTTCCATGTAGCAAAATAAGCTTTATAGTGGAACACACAAAAATGTGATAATTCTTTACAATAGTAAACCTTATTCCAATACAATACAGTGGTTTGTGAGGGGAACTAGAATTCTGGAAAGCAGGATATTAATCCCATTTCAGCAATAGAAATCCCACTGCATTATCCTAGGCAAGTCTTTCTCCCTAAAAGGAAGGCAAAGGAAAACTCTTTCTAAAGAAATTTAGCCAAGAATATGCAAAGAGATGGTTCTTATAACTCTGACTCAACTTTCGCATAGCATTATCCAAAATTTGAGGGGTTAGAAACAGTAGTGAAGTGTTGGAGGCGAGAGCCATATGGGCTACTTGGCCTGCTCTTTACATTCCTAAGCTAGCCAATAGGCATGATAACAAATCGAAAAATGGCAGTCGTTAGAAATTCGTATGCCAGAGCATGCGCTTTCAGATGGTTTTGGCCTACAACTCCCAGAAATCTAACAGCTGGTAAATTGGCTGGGATTTCTGGGAGTTGTAGGCCAAAACTTGAATAAACCACACTGAATTCTAGATGGGACTCTCCAAATAGGAAGGAGGGAGGGAAAGAGGAAGGGAGGGGGGGAGGGGTTTTCTATTCTTGGAAGCAGCAAAGAAAAGGAGGAGGAGCCCCCTCGCTCCTCGCTGCCTCTCTCTCACCCCGATCCTGAGGAGCGAGGGCCCAAGTTTGCCCAGGCTGAGAGGAAAAGGAAGAGGCCTGAGGCTGTGAGGAATGGTGGGAGTTGAAGTCCAAAACACGTACCTGGAGGGCTGCAGCTGGTCCCTGCGATGGGAGAAGGCAGAGCAACAGGGAAGAGAAGCATCTGAGAGGCGCCGGGGGAGAGAGAGGAAAAGCGTGCGCGTGTGTGTGTGTGTGTGTGTGTGAATCAGGCCCCTGCGATGGGGCATGCATGGCAGCAGAGCAACGGGGAAAGAAGGAGGAGGGAAGCCTGGAGAGAGAGGAGAAGCGTGCGCGTGTGTGTGTGTGTGTGAATCACTTTCCAGAATGCATTGCCTCTACCTAGCAGCAGCGTCACTTCCAGTTCCCCATATAAATGCGGGAAAAAGAAGAAGCTGAATGAAGGCGGGAAGGAAATGAGCGGGAGAAGTGAGTAGTACAATAATTAATTAATTAATAATTAAGAATTTCTAACGATCCTAACGCAAATTGTTGGCCTCACGGACCGTAAAAGGAAGTCCACTTCCTGGTTCGGGGCAGCGATCCGTAAAACAACAAAAGTCCCATTAATTACGGATTTCTAACGAATCAATTAGATTTCCGTTTCAATTTTAGCATGCCTACTAGCCAACTGTTTTCAAGTGCAAGGAAGGATGCTTATCCCTTTTCCAATGTGGAAACAATATTCAACTATCTATATAATAGCTCCTGCAAATGGAGGTGGAAAATAGTCGGAATTTTACCTTAAAAAAACAACAGAATGCTCTGTGTTGGTCTAACTTCCTTGTGCTTAATACTGTCTTTTTCCATTTCAAACCTTCCAAGACGGCAAAAGTTTTTAATAAAGAAGAGACACAGAAGGAAAGACTGCAGCCATTTGTTTTTGACTGAGTCTTCTTGGAAGAGCAAGGATCAAACCCATCTATAATCTGTTATTACTAGGACCCCATCTACACTGTCATATCATGGAGCTCAACAGCATTGAACTGCATCGTAAGAGTTGACACTGACACTATATTGCAGTTGCAAACTGTATCATGATGATGATAATGATGATGAAGATGATGATCATGGTCAAGTATGATTGCCTTCCAAGTGTATGGTCTTGGTGGTGGGTCAGTAGGTAACTATTGTGATCCGCACATTCTTTTGCAGTGAGGACATCAGTTTCCAGAGGGAAGGCAGTCCCAACAAGCATTGGCTTGACATGTCTTCTTCTTGACTCATTTCTCCCTTTCATTCCTCCATTCGTTCCTCTTCTAATTTCACAGCACTGTTGGTAACAGCTAACCTCCAGTTAGAACACTTGAGAGCCAAGGCTTCCCAGTGCTCAATGTCTATGCCATAAATTTAAGCTGTATTTCCAGCATTGCAACAGGATTGGTTGATGTCTGCTGATAAAGCACTTCGGTTGTCTTGTTTAGTGAGAGGTCTTGGTCAGTTTATTAGAGTTCTATAACATATGTTGTGGTTTTGGTATTGGCTTTCAGTCTGCTGAGGTTAAATACCTTGCCATCTATCCAATAGGTTGTTTTCACACCACTGGGAAGTTTCCAATCAACAAGGTGCAGTATCATAGCAATGAAGATAGAGAGTAAGGTTGGGGCAATAACACATTCATTGCACCTTAAATGGGTCACTTTGAGAGCCACTGCTGTTCAAAGCTGTTGCCATCATGTCATCATGAAAGAGCTGCAGGATGTTAACAAATGTATCAGAAGGATGGTTCAGAGAGCATTGTGAATAATTATGTCAAATACCTATGGCAGTGTTGATGGGGCCTATGTTAAGTCCTTCAGTCCTACAGCGCTTGCACTGGCTCCCTATCGAGCACCGGATTGCCTTCAAAGTGCTGGTGCTAAACTTTAAGGCCTTGCATGGTCTGGGGCCAGTGTATCTGAAGGACCGCCTTTCCCTGCATGTTCCCCAGGGACCACTATGGTCCATGGATCAAAACCTACTAGAGGTTCCATCACTTAAGATCTGCCGCTTGTCATCAACGCGGCAGCACACTTTTTCTGTAGCAGCGCCTACCCTTTGGAACGCTCTTCCGGAGGAGGCACGAGCCATAACTGATCTACAGGCTTCTCGGAGGGCCTGTAAGACCATCCTGTTCCGTCAGGCATTCAATCTCTGAGCTGTAACCCCTACTCTGGTCTTAATCTGTTTTTATTATGTTTTCAAGTATGTTGTGTTTTGTTGTTCATTGCTGTGAACCACCCTGAGCCTTTTCGGGAAGGGTGGTATATAAGTTGAAATAATAAATAAATAAATAAATAAGTGACTGCAAACTGCTTTTTACATTGATCCCAAAGTGTAATGCAGTTTTGTCTCACTTTAATTGCTATGTCTCAACAATGAAAAATCCTAGGGTTTGTAGCTTGATGAGGTGACAGAGCTATTTGACAAAGAAGACTAAAGACTTGCTAAAACTAAAACTTCCATTATTCCATGTCCTTGAACCATAGCAGTTACAGTGACAATCAAATTGCATTAATCCTGCAGTATACAGTAGATGCATCTTCTGTTTACAGCAATTGAAGCAAGCTGAGGATGAATGGGGGAAAGTGAGACGTAGAGACAGAAACTGGACATTGTATTGTCAAAGGTTTTCATTACGGGGATCACTGGGTTGTTGTGAGTTTTCTGGAAGGTATGCCCACATTCCAGAATCTCCTCACAACCTCTGAGGATGCCATAGATGCAGGCTGACCGTCAGGAGAGAATGCTTCTGAAACATGGCCATACAGCCTAGAAAACTCTCAACAACCCGGAAACTGGAGGTTTTACAGCTACAGAAAGTGAGGTGAAAGAGGATTAATTGGGATTGTTCTTATCAAATTGGAACATGAGAATATGCCATTTTCCTAGCTTATGACTCCCCAAATGGTTCCAAGGAAAGTGGGGGTTTTTTTATATAAAAATGAAGTTCTTAGCAATATCACAAATGTGCATAACATAACTATTTTGAATGGAAAAATAAGAAAATCGCATTCCAATTCCTTAGAATGCAAATTTAGATGAGGTAATTTGTGATTAATACGGTATTATGTTTGACAGGACTTTAAGTTCATTGGTGCTGTTAGATCACATTCAGTACCTACATATTTTAACTTCTGAATCATAATGAAACTTTCAGTAATTGGCCAAGATCCTGATCTTTCCCTACAAAACAGATTCAGTACCATGAATAGCTCCTTTAACGTTTTGGATGTATACTGAGATCTGATTAATTGTCCAACTTCATATCTGGTTCTAAATACCAAGAATAAATTACTAAAGGTGTGATTTGCCTCATTTTCTTATTTGCTTCATAATTTGGATCAAATTCATTAAATTTTGTACAAGGAAGCAAAGCAAAAGCAAAACGTCTGCTTTAGTGCCTTGCTTTGCCTTTTCTCTAAATTAATGGAGTCTCTTGGAATAGGAAAAAGAGGGATTGGTGTTTGCTGGGAACATGTAGTTTGGGAAGGGAGGAGCTCTATGCCAGAGAATCCACATGCCATAAAATGATCTGCAAATCAGTGAAGCATACCTTAATTTCCCAGAATTCCTTACCTTGAATTTTATCACTTATATTTAACAGAATATTCTGAAATAAACTCATATCCAACATTTTGTGCTTCATATATTCATTGTGTTTTCTAATAAACATGCTGGAGGACTCCACAGTTAGAAGAGATTGTAAATACCAACTAGTCCAACCCTTTAAAGCACATTTACAGAGTATGACTCAGATGTTTACTTCCTGAGAGGAGAGCAATGGCCAATCTCGATAAAATTGCTCTCGATAGAGAGCAAGTGGAGGAAACTCCGTGACGAAGGTATGAAATCAGTTTATAAGCTTTTCATGGATGCTTATGAGTGTGCTATCAAGGAAGCGAAAAATGCCTATTATGCAACCTTGATAGCATCCGCCAGCTCACGCCCAGCACAATTATTTAAGGTAATTAGGTCCTTAGCAATGGTCCCTACCATCCCAAAAAACGACAATCAGGCCCTAATGGCTTTTTTGCGGACAAGATTTCGGCCCTCCGCCGGGACCTTCCTCCTACTCTTGATACAGTCAGTGAACTTCAGACTCCGTGGCCTCTTGCTGGGCCCACCTTCGACCGGTTTCGGCCACTGGACACGGAAGCTGTTGATAGGATAGTTACTGCAACTAGATCGACCACTTGCTCCCTCGATCCGTGCCCCTCCTGGCTGGTGAAAGCTTGCCTGGAGGGGTTGTGTGACCCCCTGTTGAAACTACTTAACACCTCCCTTGAGCAAGGAGTGTTTCCAGGGGGATTAAAAGAGGCAGTGGTCACTCCATTGCTGAAGAAACAGAGTCTAGATCCATCGGTCCCTTCCAACTACTGCCCGGTATCGAATTTGTCGTTTCTGGGCAAGTTAGTTGAGAGGGCAGCAATGGAGCAGTTGCAGTCCTACGTAGATGATGCAACTTGATCAGTCTGGCTTCCGTTCAGGGCATGGGAAGGAGACGGTGCTGGTCACCATCACAGGCAAGCTGCGTTGCCAACTCGATCACGGTTGCTGCTCGTGTTATATGACCTCAGGGCAGCGTTCGATACTGTCAATTATGATCTTTTGATCAACCGTCTGGCCGGGGCTGGGGTGAGGGGGACAGTTATTAACTGACTGTCCTCTTTCCTCCGGAACCAGCTCCAGCAAGTGAGAAGGGGTGAGGTTGTCTCAGGGGGTGCCCCTCTTCATTGCGGGGTGCCTCAGGGGACAATCCTCTCCCCTTTATTATTTAATATCTACGTCCGACCACTTGCTCGATTGGTGCGCAGCTTCGGGCTGGAGTGGATGGCTGCAAGCCAGTAGGTTGAAGGTGAATCCGGCTAAGACGGAGATCCTGTGGCTGGGCCATCCGGGTGAGGGGAGATCCAGCTCCCAACCCTGGACAGGGCGACTCTCCACCCGTCATCATCGGTCCAAAGTATAGGAGTCACGCTTGACTCCCATCTGACGATGGAGAAACATATCTCCACCGTCAGCGGAACAGCGTTCCATCATCTCCGGCAGGCGAGGAAGCTGGCTCCCTACTTGTCCTGTCACGACCTAGCCACAGTGGTCCAAGCCACGGTCATCTCAAGACTGGACTACTGTAATGCTCTCTTTGTTGGCCTCCCTCTGTCGGTGATTCGGAAGCTTAAGGTGGTGCAGAACGCCGCAGCCCAGCTAGTGGCAGGCCTTCCATCTCGCTGCCACATTACGCCGGTCCTGCAGGAACTACACTGGCTCCCAATAGAGCACTGAATCACCTTCAAAGTGCTGGTTTTAACCTTTAAGGCCTTGAACGGTCTGGGGCCGGTGTATCTAAGGGACTGCCTCTCCCCATATAGTCCTTTAAGACCACTGAGATCCGAATCATCAAACCTCTTGGCAGTACCAAGTCATGCAGCCCTCCACTTCACCACAACTCGGAGGAGAGCTTTTAGCGTTATCGCTCCTGTGTTATGGAACGCTCTCCCTCCTGCCATTCGCACGATGCCCACTTTACTGGCTTTTTGAAGGGCCTGTAAAACCCACCTGTTCATACAGGCTTTTGGGTCCGAGCAATGCTAAGGCTCCTCGATATGGCTAAGGGCTATGACTTTATGTAGCGGACAGGCACCATTGTCTGCTCTAACTGTGGATGTATTCTTACATCCAACTATGTTTTAATATGTGCCATGTATTGTTTTTACTGTGTTTTACTGTGTTTTTATTGATTGTAATTGTTTTAACTATTGTGAGTCGTCCCGAGCCACTTGGAAGGGGCGACCAAGAAATCCAAATAATAAAATAGTGAAGAGTAGAGACATCACACTGACAATGAAGGTCCACACAGTTAAAGCAATGGTATTCCCCGTAGCAACATATGGATACAAGAGCTGGACAATAAGGAAGGCTGAGCAAAGGAAGATAGACGCTTTTGAACTGTGTTGTTGAAGGAAAATTCTGAGAGTGTCTTGGACCACAAGAAGATCCAACCAGTCCATACTCCAGGATATAAAGCCCAACTGCTCACTGGAGAGAAGGATATTAGAGGCAAAGATGAAGTACTTTAGCCACATTATGAGAAGACAGGAAAGCTTAGAGAAGGTAATGATTCTGAGGAAAATGGAAGGAAAAAGGAAGAGGGGCTGACCAAGGGCAAGATGGATGGATGTTATCCTTGAAGTGACTGACAGGAAGCGCTGGAACACAGTAGGAAGCAACACATTGAGCAGTATCAAATTCACATGTATTAAACAATTATGCATTCAAGTAGCAATATCAAGCCCACTTAGGCACATAAACGTAGCAGTCCCAGAGCATTACCAGCCAATAATACATTCACGAGACAGGTGTTGTGGGAAAAAAGTCCTGGGAAGGGGTACAATACGACGGAGAGGAAAGTCTTCGAGGGTAAATAATGTCCGTCCCCTGGGGTAGCCAATACTCATCCAGGTTCACCACAAAGGTCCCAATCCTGTACAAGGGGTCCAAATGGACAGCCGGTGGAATGCGTGGGGGGAGGAAATTATGGGCGTTGCAATGAGGGGTAACCTGACTTTGTCCTAACCAGTAAATTTAAAGGAGTCTGGACTGTGCTTTTTCTCCTTATAATGTCTATAGAGGATGCTATTGTCCATTCCTGTGCGTACCCGAGAACGATGTTCCGACATCCTCACGCGCAATTGGCGAGATGAAAAGCCAACATAAACCATCCCACAATTACAGAAAAGACAGTACACGCATGCTTCCGAATTACAATCAGTGTAGTCCCGTAGTGTATACGTTTTACCGGTGCGGAGGCTGGTAACCTCTTTCCCTCTGAACACCTGCGTGCAAGATGCACAGTTCTTGCCACACGGTCTACATCCTGGAGTAACTATACTTCTGGGGCGTGCGTCCTGTAGGGTGGAATGGACCAGCAAGTCCCTAAAGTTCTGTGTACGTTTGTAAGCCACCATGGGAGGTGATTTAAAGGCAGGGATGTCAGGTAAAATGCCCCAATGTTTCCTGACCACAGAGACTATCTTTTGACTATGGGCCGTGTATGTGAGTGGCCATACTATACGTTCAGACTTCCTGCGGGGATTCTTCCGAAGGAGAGTTTCACGAGGGATGGATCTTGCCCTACGCTCAGCCCTATGAATGATGGAACCGGGATATCCTCGAGCCAAGAGTTGGTTGCGGAGGTTACTGGATTCCCTATTAAAGTCCTGGATATTACTGCAGTTGCGCTTAAGGCGAATATACTGCGAATAGGGAAGACTATTCTTAAGAGGATAGGGATGATGGCTACTGTAGTGAAGTAAGGAGTTTTTGTCCGTGGGTTTCCTATAATTACGGACCCGGAGTTTGCACCCTTCCTTATATACTTCAGTGTCCAGAAACTGAACTGCATTACAGCTATGGGTGAACGTAAACTGAATGGAGGCATTCCATGAGTTGAGCCATCCCTTAAACTCCTCCAGGGGGGTGCCCGGATCCAGAAGGAAGAAACAATCATCAATATATCTCCCATAATGCCTGATATATCTACTGGGAGAAGTAGTATCATGGAGATGCTGCTTCTCAAGGGCAGCCATGTATAAGTTGGCTATGGACGGGGCACAACTCTGGCCCATGCTGACCCCGTTGACCTGGAGGAAGAATTCACCCCCAAAGGAGAAATAGTTATATTCAAACAGACAGTCTATAATTTCCAGAAGGAAATGGGTGGGAGGAAACATATTGTTTCGCCTGGAGTCAAAAATATCAGCCAACACCATTCTGGCTTCCTCAAGAGGAATCCGGGTGTAAAGCGAGTTCACATCCGACAGGAAGCGCTGTCATGGACTGGTCCATGCGGTCATGAAGAATCGGAAGTGACTGAATAACAAAAACTCACTGTATGTATAGAAATATACAAAGAAGAAGAGTTAATGACCACTGTTGAACAGCTCTTATTGTTGGGAAGCTTGTTTTATGTTAAGTTTTTTCCCCTTGTAATTTGAATCTTGTGATAGACTTTGGATGAGCAGGAAAAAAAGCTTCACCTATTTTCTTTGTGATACATCTTTAGATAATGTCTTGAAACTACTGCCTTTCAATCTTCTCTTCTTCAAGCTAAGCATACTCGGCTCCCTGCGCTTTTCTTCATGAGTCTTTCCAGACCTTATAGGAACTTGGTTGTTGTCTTCTAGTTATGTTCCAGCACTTCAAAACCCATGTTGGAGAACACTTTTCAGTACTGATTAAGGTGCTCTTGGGAACCTTGAGAACATTTCTGGGTTTGAAGTCAAGAGAAGAAATCTAGGTGATCCATCCAAATCTAAACTGATTTCTGATATTTAGGTAACCATTTCATATGCCCAGTGTTGCAGGTATAGGGTGAATGTTGCAGAATATATTCAGACACAATGGTACTGTGAAAATTGGGGCAAAGTTGGAAGAGAAATTAATCCCTCACTTTTTCTGTATATATAAGTGTGTGAGAAAGACAGAGAGAAAAGCCACTGCTGAATACTTTCTGAAGAAAATGATTTTCTCTGCAACTTTTAGCATGTTGAAATAACTTGTTTAAAAGAAAATGATATTATCTGTCCTCCCTTCCCTCTTCACAGTAAGATGTCTGAATTCATTAGCATTTGTCTTATGAACATTGGAGTTTTGTACCATATGCAACTGTGCTAACTAGGGATGTTGTAATAATCTTCTAGGTTTAATTTATGATGTGGATATTTTTTGTTTCACTGGTGCAGATAATTATTCTGAACCTTCATTATATCTGATGCATTTCTTAATGAATTATTTTATTTGCCATTGGGAAAAAAACAAAATAATTGCTCTTATCCTGTCACTGCATAATAGCAGCATAAGAAGTCCAAGATTACTACTACCTCTTACTGGAAAGAACAAAATGGTGCCATTAGCTGCCAAATGAAAGACTTTCTGTCATAGACTCCTAAAATCATAGTTAGAAAGGATTATGGAGGTCATTTAGTTGAACCTCTCCCATGAAGAGATTGAAAGCACAAAGTTACTTTTGACAGTTGGTCATTGAAACTCTGTTTAAAAACTTAGAATCATAGAGTTGGAAGACACCCTGTGGGCCATCCAGTCCAACCCCCTGCCAAGGAGAAGGAAAATCCCATTCAAAGCACCCCTGGCAGATAGCCATCCAGCCTCTGCTTAAAAGCCTCCAAAAAAGGAGCCTCCATCAAACTATGGGGCAGAGAGTTCCACTACTGAACAGCTCTCACAGCCAGGAAGTTCTTCCTAATGTTCAGGTGGAATCTCCTTTCTTGTAGTTTGAAGCCAATGTTTTGCATCCTAGTCTCCAGGGCAGCATTAAACCTGCCTGCTCCCTCCTCTCTTTGACTTCCCCTCACATATTTACACAGGCTAAACATGCCCAGCTCTTTAAGCTGCTCCTCATAGGGCTTGTTCTCCAGACCCTTGATCATTTTATTTGCCCTCCTTTGGACACATTTCAGCTTGTCAACCCCTCCCTTCAATTGTGGTGCCCAGAATTGGACACAGTATTCCAGATGTGGTCTGACCAAAGAGAATGAGCCCACCATCCTCTCAAGCAATCTGTCTCACTGTTGAACAATCAAAACACTTTTGCCTAATGTTTCTTGTAATTTGAATCCATTGATTCATGTTTTAGTCTCTAGAATACTTAAAAGGTATCTGTCCACATATTCTGCATGATATTCATTCAGATGTTTAAAGATGGTAATCATATCACTTCTCGATCTTCTCCTCTCTAAGCTAAACTTACCCATCTGCCTGTTTGTCATAAATCTTAGTTTCTGATTATTTTGCCACATTAGTGGCCTTCTTGCACACACATCCAGCATGTCAATACTTTTTATGAACTGTGGTGCTCAAAACAAGAAATAGTAATTTGGATAAGGTCTGACCAAAGCAGAATAAGTTGCTCTGATTCATCTTTTGTCAGCCTCATCACATAGTAGACTCATAGTACACTTGTGGTCTACTAAGATTCCTAGATCTTATCCACAACTATTATTGGAAAGTCAGGTGTTCCTCTTATTATATCTGTACATTCTGTTTTTCTTGTCTAGATGTGCTACCTAACATAGATATTACAGCAATGAGTGGCATCTATCAGGTTCTAGCTCAGTCTCAGAGTATATACATTTCAAGCAGAAGACCCAGCCTTAATCCCAAGGATCTCCAAGTAAAGCTAGAAAGGACTTTCCATTTCCGAAGGAGAACACTCCTCATCTGGTCCAAAATTACCCGAAACTAGAGTAGACCTACTGCATCATTAACTGAATGATGAATCAACACATACATGGATCTCATTGCTATTCCATGTCTGTATTCTGATTTAGGATATCACAAGATTTTAGACCTCTGTCAGAATACAGAACATTAAACTGAACAGAAAATCTGTCTTTTCAGACACTCAGAGCAAGATGTTGCGAAAGGAGAGGGGAGAATACAAGTCACAACTGTTCTTCTCTTTCAGAGCAAGCTGAAATGTAACATATCCAGAGAAGAGAGGGCATGTCAGTTCACTTCCAGCTGCGATGTGATTAGGTGCGATTTTGTTTCTGCTTTAAAGAAATAGGCTGGCAGGCAACTTTCCCCCTGGGTTGCAAGGCATTAAGGGCAATAATGATTTAACAAGACCACTTATGCTCTGTTTATCTTTCTGCTGTAGGCACAAACGACTCACTGGCTTTTGGGCACTGCTAGAGAATCAATTCATTCCACTGTGGATTCCCAAGACTAGCTCAGCCATTTCTGCTATCAATGTCCAAATTAGGAGTTGAATGGATTCTCTTTCTCCCCTCCATCCAATCCGTTACTCATATATTCTATATTTGGTGTCCCCTCTCAACAGCAACACTTTAAGAGTACTGAATGTGTCCCTGAGATACGTGTCTTTGACAATGTGTTGATTCTACACACCCTGTAGAAAAGTCTTGCACAGTATCACATCTTGGACCCCGGGAAAATCGACCGACTCCCTTTTTTAAAACCTATTTGAGTTGACATTTGGCTGTCTCTTGTAATCTTCGATTCTTCCAATTTTGAAGAAGTAAGAGAAGGATGTTTGTGAAGACACAGCTCCACCTACTGACTAGTAGACAATCTTGAACATGCAGTATCTCTATGCCTCTATATAGTCTTGGAAATAGCTGCAGTACTGTCATTACACTAGTCTGCATATGACATCTAATTGCAAGCTAGGGTTTGCAAGAACAATTATTTCCAATGTTTTTATTTTTAGGGGAGGGAACACTGAAAAGTAATAAAAACTACTAATAAGCTTTTAAACAGAGACTGGATGCCCATCTGTCAGGGGTACTTTGAATGTGACTTTCCTGCTTCTTGGTAGGGACTGGATGGCCCATGAGGTCTCTTCCAACTCAAGGATTTTATGATTCTATTTTTCTAATCATATGTAACATAATACTTATATTACCATGATTAAATTAATTGAAAGCCATTGACTGGGAATCAGGTTCTGCTGTATGGAAAACAGAGATCTTGTCCTTGGCATTGTGCTTAGAGAAAGAAGTTTTAAAGTTTTAAAATTATGGACGTTTTGGAACTATGTGCTGGCAGGCTGCAGGGAAGCAGGGCCTGGCCAAAGTAGGTACTTCTCCAAAGGGGGAGGGGGGATATGGTAATATTTGGGTGTATGAGGATGAATGCATGTACATGTGTGTAAATGGTGATTGAAAATGTAATTCTCCTTTGTCTGTTTGTTAGCCATGTAATTGTAAATCCAATGTAGTTGCATAGAATCTGTATGTCTGCATGAGCAAAAGTTCTGTAAAAGTTATGATATACCCTCTTACATTGGAAATTGCAATAAAATAATCTATGCTTTAAAGTTATTGAAAAGTTATTCATGACAACTTTTCACCGCATAAATGAGGTACCATGTATTGTGCAATAGGCCTCACATCACAAGACAAATCAGCACAAAAGCTGGGAAAATATTTCAATCTGGCATAGCACTCAAAGGACTGACTTGCGTATTACCAGGTTTCCCATGGTTCTGTGGGGCATTACACATTTGTTCCTTTCATTTTTCACATCTCTCTCAAAGTGTCACATTCTTGGACAGAGAAACCATTGTGAAATAGCCACAATTGTGAAATGGTCCCAATTATGCAGGTTTGAAAATTGGTTTATGAAGCTGTAAATTCCAATAGAGATATTTTTTTAAGGAAAACACATTTCATGTACCCTCTGTTTTTGACAAAAAAAAGTTTCCAGCTCACAAGTGAATGGGTTAAAATTACAAGAATAGAGATTCCATCGAAAAATTAGGAAGAGTTTACTATAAAAACTGTTAAGCTGTGGAGTAGATTGCCTTGGAAGCTGGTGGACTTTTCCTCTTCGGCGGTCTTCAAACAGAAAGTGGTCATCCTTAGTTAAGGGTGACTTAATTTACTATTTCCCCATGGCATGGGCTGGACTAGAAGGCCCTTGTGGTGTCTTCCAGTCTTAAGATTCCAGAACTGTAGCAACCTTGCAAAGGCACTCCCTCCTTTTATGTGGTTTCAAAATCCATAAAAATCCATACAGAGACAGCAGGTGAAAGATAGAAGAAAGCAATGGGTCTGTTAAATCACTCGTCACTCTCTTTAAAACATTACTTCTCTAGTCTTAAATGAATCACTTCTGACTGCATATTTTTTGAATTTTTTTATTTCTATTCTGGTGAAAAACTTACTCTATATTTGGGAAGTTGCCTTTGGGATGTAATCTGTTTCATCATACAGTCGTGTTTTCATGTCTCACTTTCTGTTTATCTCTTTCTATTGATATTTTATTGCTAATAGATTAATAAAAACAATGACCAGAATCCTATAGGGGCATTGCATCTTTATAAGTCAACTTATATCTGCAGGAATAAGATGTGTACAGTTGCGTACTATTTGTATTCAGTATTAACCAGAACTGATCCTGCTTACCTTCAAAGATCGCATGGGATCTAGTGCATTCACATAGATCCTATTTAAAAACCCATAGTTCAAATTCCTTTCATATGCCCATAGTTTAATGTAATTGTCTCAACAAAGATTATTTTCCCAGGTTAGATTCTGAGATGGATCCATTATCTCTGTTTCTCTAAACAAATTCTATTTGGCATCTCAACATCAAGGGAGATCATCCAGTTGCTAATTCAGCCTAATTGGAGATGCTTACATTTGTTACCTGTAGGCAAATGTTGTTCATTCAGGTGTGAAACATTTTGGAAATGTCATGGCGGTTGCTTCCAAGTTGTCCCAATGAAATCACTCGCTTAACATTAACAATGGATAAGCTATTTCTTATGCCTGGCCAGTGGAGTCAGACATTATAATGCATGGGAGGCCATGAAGCCAGCATCTTAGTGCTTGTTTTTCGCCTTCTACTAGAGATCATGGGAAGTGAACTGCTACTTGCAACATTATTCCACCATTGAGTTTCACTTTCTTAACTTCCAAACAGAGGTAGATTCCCAGTTCTCATGGTGGACATACTTGTCCTATAATGTACATATATTTCTTTCTCCTGTTAGGACTTCCTGGGTAGTAGTTAACAGCATTGGGCTACCTGCATTCCACTCATTGTAGCTATTTCAGAGCTTTCCCATTTTTCAAAAGTATAATACAATGCATAAAATTTGGTGAACAATGTAACTAGTAGGCTTGTGCAATTCGGCTGGAGGGCGATCCATTTTTGGCACCCAGATTTTATTGGGTACCCAGATTCATTTTCGGGAGTCTCCCCAAAATGGAAATATCTGGTTTTGGCTAGGCAGCTAAAAGTTCATAGAAGATCTGCTCTATTGGTGGCAATGGTTTCTGGGATCCTTTCCTTTCTTCCTTTCAAGGGGGCCTGGGTTTGAGAAACAAGATTAAGGAAGCACCTTTCCTGGGATCCTTTCCTTTCTTCCTTTCAAGGGAGTCTTGGTCTGAGGAATAGAGTTAAGGAAGCACCCTTACTGGAACCCTTTCCTTTCTTCCTTTCAAGGGAGCCTGGGTTTGAGCAATGAGGTTAAGGAAGCACCTTTCCTGGGACCCTTTTCTTTCATCACTATAACAACAACAACAACAACAACAACAACTGCACTACAAACCAGAGCTGACAGCTGGCACAACAAATCATTGCATGGGCAGTTTATTGACAAAATTGAATGAAAGGTTGACAAGGAGAAGACCTGGTTATGGCTCATGAATGGAACACTGAAGAAGGAGAAAGAAGCATGAGCTACATGCTCCCAAATAGAAAGGAAGAAGCAGTGTTCGACAGTCATGTGGGCTGTTTCGGCCAAAGAAAACATGGCAGCTCAGCACTTGACATTACAACTGTCCATTGAAGCTGGAAAAACCAAAATAAAATGGCTAAAACGGATCCATACACAGGTCTAGTAACTAGGCAATCAACCCATGTGACCCTAGCAGCTCCCTGGTGTATATAATCCATGAAGATCCCCCCCCCCCCCCAATTTCAATTATTTTTCCATCTTCTGATCAAGATGATGATGGATCACAATGCCACAGAGCTCCTCTATTGAGAAACTCTCTCTCCTAGTTAGTTAAAACATGAAAATTATAAGTAAAAAGAGGTGTGAAGATAATGCTTAGTTATTCCAGCAACTGCAATATTTCTACTATTACACAAGGACATGTTTAATTCCTCTTTCCAAAACAGTTTTTCTCAGGGTGTGTAATTGGATGGTGCATGGGTCCAGTTTCAACTTTTTCAATTCAACTTGCCAAGGATTGGCCAGGGGTGGTAGCGGCACCAGGAGACTTCCGTCATCCAACCAATAGCAGCCAATGTTCTATATTTCTTGTGTAAGTTGCCTGGCAGAACATTATGTATTCCATGAGAATTAGTCAGGTTTTGGCCATAGATGCATCTCTTTTGGCTTTCAACAGAAGTCTGGAAGAGAATAGGGCTCCAATGAAAACAGAGCTCCTGTCTCCTGAAAGAAGACTATGTTCCTCATGCTAACAGGCTGGCAGGAAGTGTACATGAGCTGAACAAGGAACAATAATGACATTCTGATTTGATTTCTTGTTTCATCCTTATTCATCAAACCCCCAAAGGCAGGCCTAAATAGCTGTTCTGCTGTATTTATCCTTCATGGGTTCTAACTTGCACTAACCTGCTTCTTTTTTAAAAAAAAAATCCATCTGTCATCTCCCCAAACTATTACAAAGGGATTCCGGCTGTAAACACCAACCACAATCTCCCCTTGGCTTCATATGCATTATTTATAATGTATTCTGACTCCATTGACTACATGGGAAATGATTTATCCATTTTTACTGCTAAGTGGGTGATTTCATTGGACCAGCCTGGAAGCAGTTGTCATGATATTTTCAAAATGTTCCACACCTGACTAAGCATCATTTGCCTGCAGGTAAAAAATGGAGCCAACTCCAATTAGACCCAATTATTAACCAGCCAATCTCCCTTGATATTCAAATGCCAGGTAGAATTTGCTTTCTTTCTTAGGAAATCATGAACTCAGATGCTAGGCATGAGTTGAACTAGGGACACTGAATTTAAACTATTTGCAATGAGATCTACAAGGGACAGTTGCCACTTTGTGTGCTTCAAACTAGAAAGGAACATACAATGTTCCCTCACTTATTGCTGGGATTAGGTTCCAGGACCTCCTGCGATAAGTGAAAAACTACTATAACATGCTGCCTCTGTACTTGCTGTTACATGTTTCCTTTTTCTCCCAACACTATCTATCCAATAACTATTTAACCTAGTATAAGCCAAATCAATTCCTCCCATATTTCCTCTTGAAATCAGTGTATGAAAAGTAATGAGCAGCAAACAAACCTCTTTAGTCTAGTAATAACCAACCATAACACCAATAAGCATAAAGATGGGCAAAGCAGAAAATAAATGGACCAATAAGAACCCAAGAGAAGCAGAGAGCCTTTATAGTGCAAGCCTCAGACTCTACCTCACTGCACCAAAGCAAAGTTGTACTCTCTGATCTCTCTGGAAAGAGAGCACCCTTGAAAAATGTGCAGGCAAGGATGTAAACTGAGAATGTGAACACAAGAAGAGCAAGTATTGTGGGCATGACCAATATTCATTACCTCACTCTCTGCAAAGCTAGAAATTCAGGAAATGAAGCAAAATATTTCGGAGTGGCAGAATGATTATTTTTACATGGAGGGAACTATGCCTTCACCACTAATATCTCCCAACTGAACCCTTCCATTGATAAATGTGAACCAGGAAAGAGAGAGTAAAACAGATTAGCTATGTTTAATTGCAGGAGCCCCCAGTGGTATGATGGGTTAAATCCTCATGCCACCAGGACTGCTTACCAACTGGTCAGTGGTTCAAATCTGGGAGAGAGAGTTAAGCTTCCTGTGTCAGCTGCAACTCCCTATGCGGGAACATGAGAGAAGCCTTCCACAAGGATGGCAAAACATCAAGCATTCAGACGTCCCCTGAGCAACGTTCTTGCAGATGGCCAATATTCTCATACCAGAAGCAACTTGCAGCTTCTCAAGTCACTCCTGACATTTAAAAAACTTATTTATCGTGTCAGGAGTGAACCAAACAGTTGTATTGCATTAAAAACAAACAAACAAACAAAACACAAAGTTTTCAAACTTGGTATTCTATTAAATGTTCTTTGACCAGTAGCTGGCCACTTGGAGTGCCTCTGGTGTTGCCCTAAGAAGTTCCTCCATTGTGCATGTAGCAGGGATCAGGTTGCATTGTAGAAGGTGGTCTTTGGTTTGCTCTTCTCCACACTTGCATGTCATGGATTCCACCTTGTAGCCCCATTTTTTGAGGTAGGTTGGCTCTGCATCTCGTGGTGCCAGAGCACAGTCTGTTCAGCACCTTCCAAGTCCCCAGTTTTCTATGTGACCAGAAGGGAGTCTCTCATTTGGTATCAGCCAATCCCACATTAATGGGGTTATTGGGATAACAATACAAAAAGGTTTGCTAGGGTAGACCCTCTTCCACCCAGTCTCAGCCCCTTCGAACCAAACTCAGCCCCCCGAATCTAAATCCTGGCTACGGCCCTGGTATCAGCCATTGATTGAGGTTCTGGCTTTTAGCCTGCCACTTTTGGACTCTCGCTTGCTGAGGTGTTCCAGCGAGTGTCTCTGTAGATCTTAGAAAACTATTTCTTGATTTAAGTCATTGGCGTGCTGGCTGATACCCAAACAGGGGATGGGCCGGAGATTCACTGCCTTGGTCCTTTCACTATTGGTTGCTACTTCTCGGTGGATATCAGGTGGTGCAATACCAGCTAAACAGTGTAATTTCTCCAGTGGTGTAGGGCACAGACACCCCGTGATAATGCGGCATGTCTCATTAAGGACCACATCCACTGTTTTAGCATGGTGAGATGTGTTCCACACTGGGCATGCATACTCAGCAGCAGAGTAGCATAGCACAAGGGCAGATGTCTTCACTGTATCTGGTTGTGATCCCTAGGTTCTGCCAGTCAGCTTGCGTATGATATTGTTTCTAGCACCCATTGTTTGCTTGATATTCAGGCAGTGCTTCTTGTAGGTCAGAACACTGTCCAGGGTAACTCCCAGGTATTTGGATGTGCTGCAGTGCTCCAGTGGGATTCCTTCCCAGGTAATCCTCAGAGCTTGGGATGCTTGTCTGTTCTTAAGATGAAAAGCACATGTCTGTGTTTCAGATGGGTTAGGAATCAGCTCGTTTTCCCTGTAATAGGCAGTAAGATCACCTAGAGCTTTGGAGAGCTTCTGTTCAACCATCTCAAAACTCTTTGATTGAGCGGTAATGGCATGATCATCAGCATAGAGGAAACTTTCTGTGCCTTCTGGCAGTGGCTGATCATTTCTGGAAAAGGTTGTAGATTGATGGAACAAGCACACTCCCCTGAGGCAGGCCATTCTTCTGTTTTCGCCATCTGCTTCTTTGGCCCTGGAACTCAACAAAAAAGCTCCTGTTTTGTAGCATATTTGAGGTGGGTGAGGTGGTAATCCTTTGTGATATTATACATTTTTCTCAGGAGGAGGCGGTGGTTTATAGAATCATAAGCCGCTGGCAGGTCTATGAAGACAGCTCCTGTGATCTGCTGCCTTTCAAAGCCATCTTCGATGTGCTGGGTCAGTTTCAGCACTTGCGATGTGCAGCTTTTGCCTTTCCTGAAGCCAGCTTGCTGTGAAATCAGACATGGGTATATTTTTTCCATACGTTTCTCCAGAACTTGGAGAAGATGGCACAACAAGGAGATTGGTCTATAGCAGTGTTTCTCAACCTGGGAATCGGGACCCCTGGGGGGTCGTGAGGGAGTATCAGAGGGGTCGCCAAATGCCACCAGAAAACACTGTATTTTCCGTTGGTCATGGGGGTTCTGTGTAGGAAGTTTGCCCAATTCTATTGTTGGTAGGGGTCAGAATGCTCTTTGATTGTAAGTGTACTATAAATCCCACAACTACAACTCCGAAACTCAAGGACAATGTGCACCAAACCCTTCCAGTATTTTCTGTTGGTCATGGGAGTTTTGTGTGCCAAGATTGGTTCAATTCCATCATTGGTGAAGTACAGAATGCTCTTTGATTGTAGGTGAACTATAAATCCCAGCAACTACAACTCCCAAATGACAAAATCAATCCCCTCCACCAACTCCACCAGTATTCAAATGTGGGCATATTGGTTGTTTGTGGCAAATTTAGTCCAGTGAATGATAATACATCCTGCATATCAGATATTTACATTATGATTCATAACAGTAGCAAAATTACAGATATGAAGTAGCAATGAAAATAATTTTATGGTTGGGGGTCACCCCAACATGAGGAACTGTAGTAAGGGGTCGTGGCATTAGGAAGGTTGAGAACCACTGGTCTATAGCTTTTTAGATCATTACGGCCTTTGCCTGATGGCTGATTACGGTCTTTCAAGATGGCTCGGACTCTTGCTTTCCTCCAGATTTTGGGGATCTGACAGGCTGCTGTACAGTTGTTCATTAGCTCCAGCAGCCAGCACCTTGCTTTTGGACCAAAGTTCTTAATTTGTTCCATCCGTAGATCATCCTGGCCACCTGCTTTGCCATTTTTACATTTATTGAGAGCCATGTCCAATTCAGTAAATGTAAAAGGTTCATGAACGTTGTTGTTCTCATTAACCGGTTGTCTGACTCTTGGCTTCTTTCCTACTTTGGTGGCAAGGTTGGGTTTCCCATTCTTCAAGAGTTGGTGTGCTATCTGATCTACCTTTATGTTGGAATGGGTATTAGTTTGTGTGGGATCATTGCTCACCTGTCTTAGCAGCCTCCATGCCTTCTGACTGCTCCTGCCATGATGACTTCTGTTATCAGTTTTATCCACTATTCTTTCTTGGCTTCAGAGATGGAGGGCAAAATGCTCTGCACTGCCTAAAGAGTTTGCTCACTAAAAGGGTCTTTGTTGAGGAGCCTGTAATAGTTTTCCAACAAGGCAGCTGTTTCAGAGGTAATGCCCTGAAGGTAGTGGGTTCTGAGGCCTTATAGTTGGGAACAGTTGGCATACTATTGGTTAGTATTGGTGGTCCCACTGATTTAGTTCATTGCTGCATAAGAACATAAGAACATAAGAAGAGCCATGCTGAATCGGGCCTCAGCCCATCTAGTCCAGCATTCTGTGTCACACAGTGGCCCACCAGTTGTACATGGGGATCTCTAGCAGAAAGGAGGGCAAAACCCTCACCTGCTCCCGACCCCCCACAACCAGTACCTGGGGAAAATCCTGCCTGCCTCCATCAACACAGAGGTGGCACTTGGATGTCCATTTCAGTAACTACTGATTCCCTTGGTATCCATGAATCTGTCTAATCCTGCCTTGAAGCTGTCCAGGCTGACAGCTGTCACAACCTCCTCTGGAAGTGAGTTCCATAACCCAATGACCCTCTGGGTGAAGAAATATTTCCCTTTATTAGTCCTAACTTTCCTGCCTTGGAGCTTCAGGGAGTGCCCCCTAGTCCTAGTGTTTTGTGACAGAGAAAATATTTTTTCTTTATTCACCTTTTCTATCCCATGCATGATTTTATACACTTCGATCAAGTCACCTCTTAGACGCCGTCTTTCAAGGCTGAAAAGACCAAGGCGTTGCAACCTGATTTCATAAGGGAGCTGCTCCATCCCTTGGATCATTTTTGTCGCCCTTCTTTGTACCTTTTCCAGTTCCGTTATATCCTTCTTGAGGTGCAGAGACCAGAATTGTACACAGTACTCCAGATGTGGCCTCACCATAGATTTGTAGAGAGGCAATACAACATTTGCCGACCTATTTTCGATTCCCTTCCTGATCATGCCAAGCATAGGATTTGCTTTCTTCACTGCTGCAGCACACTGGGTTGACATCTTCATTGAGCTGTCCACCAAAACCCCAAGATCCCTTTCCTGGTTTGTCTCGAAAGCTTTGATCCCATCAATTGGTAGGTGTAGTTGGGGTTCTTTGCCCGATGTGCATGACTTTACACTTGTTTAGGTTAAAATGCATTTGCCACTTTGTTGCCCATTCACTCAATTTCGAGAGATCTTTCTGGAGCTCTTTACAATCAGTTTCATTTTTAACTACCCTGAACAATTTAGTGTCGTCTGCAAACTTTGCTACCTCAGAATTTACTCCTACATCCAGGTCATTAATGAATAAATTAAAAAGTAACGGACCCAAAACTGAACCTTGGGGTACGCCACTTCTCACCTCTTTCCACCCAGAGAAATGTCCGTTTATTACCACCCTTTGTTTCCTACAGTTTAGCCAGGTTCCAATCCAGGACAAGACCTGTCCTCTGATTCCATGGCTGAAGAGCTTATTTAGGAGCCTTTGGTGAGGGACTTTGTCAAAAGCCTTTTGAAAGTCAAGGTAAACAATATCGACTGGGTCCCCTTTATCTATGTGTTTATTTACACCCTCAAAGAATTCTAACAAGTTAGTAAGACATGATTTGCCTTTGCAGAAACCATGTTGATTTTCCTTCAGCAATGCCTGTTCTTCTATGTGCTTAGTAATTTTTTCTTTAATAATGGTTTCCATCACTTTGCCTGGAACTGAGGTTAGACTAACTGGCCTATAATTTCCTGGATCACCCCTGGATCCTTTCTTGAAGATCGGAGTTACATTTGCCTCCCTCCGGTCCTCGGGTACAGTGCCTGATCTTAGAGAAAGGTTATATATTTTGGCTAGAATTTCAGCAATTTCACACTTGAGTTCCTTAAGAACTCTGGGGTGGATGCCATCTGGCCCTGGTGATTTGTTGACATTTAGTTTAGTAAGGCATGTGAGAACATCTTCCTTGTTTATCTCTATCTGGTTTAATTCATTTAATTCCCTCCCTGAAAAACTGACTCAGCTGCAGGCATATGTTGTCTGTCCTCCTGTGTGAAAACGGAGGCAAAGAAGTCGTTTAGCCGCTCAGCAATCTCCTTGTCTTCACTTATTGTCCCTTTCTTACCATTTTTCGTCAAGTGGCCCAACTGCTTTTCTAGTTGGGTTTCTGCTTCTGATGTACTTGAAGAAGTTTTTGCTATTTTTTTAATATTCTTAGCTATATGTGCCTCAAAATCTCTCTTGGCTTTCCTGACGGTTGCTTTGCATTTAGTTTGCCAGAGCTTGTGTTCCTTTCTGTTCCTTTCTGCACAATGCTGTCGCTCACAAATAAGAGGTCTGAGTTATATCCTCGATGCCATCTCCCACTGTTGTAGGATGGTGGGAGCTTACTATCATGAATGACTGATAGTTTGTGCAGTTCAAACCAGGAGAGGAAAGCTTCTCCATTTTATCCTCTTGAGCATAACCCCATACATAGCTATGGCTGTTAAAGACACCAATTACTGTGGCTTTTTGGTGCCTATCAAAGTTCTTGGGGGAGGAGAAACAAAGCTGCTCGCTTGGAGGCTTGTACAGAGAGGTAATTGTGATGGTATCAAGCTCTACTGTTATAACCTCTATATTGTTTCCTTCAGTGTTGTGGGCACTGCTGAATTGGAGGCCTGGTTTTACAAAGACAGAACTTCTATACTGCACATGTGGTCTTTCTGCTACTAAGATCATTCCTGGAACTTTTGGTCATTTCTGTTGTTTATCCCTGTGTGTTTCTTGGACGCACACAGGGGCGGTCCTAGCAATTACGCGGCCTACGCAACCGCGTAGGGCGCCATCTTGGATGCGGCGGGGTGGGGCGCCATCGTGGGCCGCCGCGTCGCAGCCCCGTGCTGCTGCGGCGTCGCCCTCCGCTCGCATGCGCTGTCCCTACAGAGCTCTCTTGAGTTCCGTAGGCACAGCGCATGTGTGCGGAGGGTGACTGCTGCATCGCTGTCCCTACAGAGCTCAAGAGAGCCCCTCGCTTGCTTTTGTTTCCTTTGCGGCAACGCTCCCTTTCCTCGCTGGCTGAGGCTGCAAAAGGGACTCCAGCGGAAGCTACGGCGGCGCGGGCGGCACCCATCCCTGCTGCTGCTTGCAGGAGCTTCTGGGCTTTGGCAAGGAGAAGGAAGGAAACGGAAAGGGGGAAAGATAGAGAGGGAGAGAGGAAAAGAAGGAAGAAGAGCAAGTAGAAAGGAAAGGCAGGCAAAAGGTGGTGAAGGGAAGGAAGGAAGGCCCCTCCTCCTCCTTCTCCCTTCCCAGGCCTCGCACCTTCTTTCACTTTTATTTCTTTTTCTCCTTCCTTCCTTCAGCACCTTTTGCCTGCCTTTCCTTTCCTTTCTATTTGCTCTTCTTCCTTCCTTCCTTCCTCCCTTCCTCCCTTCCTTCCTTCTTTCCTCCCTCCCTCCCTCCCTCCCTCTCTTTCTTTCCCCCTTTCCGTTTCCTTTCTTCTCCCTTGCCAAAAGGAAAGAAGGAAGGAATGAATGGAAGAGAGAAGGGGGAGGAGTTCAGTGAGGGGAGGGGGGCATGGCTAGAGCAGGAGCAGGGATGAGGCTGGAGTGGGGCTGGAGCGCACGTGGGGGGGGTCGCTTCTTTTCCCTTCCGGCTTCCTCAATTTACTTCGCCCTCCTCGTCTTCCACCTTCTTGGCTTCCAAGCCTCGCTCTCCCCCCCCCTCTCTTCTGCCTCTGGGCATATTGAGGATTCGTGCCAAGTTTGAACTACAACTGGAAGTTGGTGAACTACAACTCCCAAACTCAAGGTAAATGCCCACCAAACCCTTTCAGTACTTGGGAGTTCAGTGTGCCAAGTTTGGTTCAATTCCTTTGTTCCTGGATTTCAAGATGCTCTTTGATTGTGGGTTAACTATAAATTCCAGCAACTACAATTCCCAATTGTCAAGCTCTATTTCCCCCAAACTCCACCAGTGTTCTCATTTGGGCATATTCAGTATTTGTGCCAAGTTTGGTCCTGACCCAACATTGCCTGAGTGAACCACAGTGCTCTCTGGATGTTGGTGAGCTGACAACTGCCCCAATTGTCAAAGCTCTATTTTCCCCAAAATCCACCCGTGTTCTCATGTGGGCATATTCAGTATTTGTGCCAAGTTTGGTCCTGATCCAACATTGCTTGAGTCCACAGTGCTCTCTGGATGTTGGTGAACTACAACTCCCAATTTCGGTCAAGGGCAATGCCCACTTGAGTAAACCCTTCTAGTGTTTTCTATTTGGTCATTTGAGCCAAGTTTGGTCCTGACCCAACATTGTGTCCACATTTGGTTTAGTTCTATCATTGTTGGAGCCAAGTTTGAGAATGCTCTTTGATTGCAGGTGAATTATAACCCATTTGGTTTAGTTCTATCAATGCTCTTTGATTGCATCTCCCAAATGACACAATCAATTTTTTTGAGTGATAGTCACTCCTTGGGTTAGTAGGTGTCTTGTGGCAGCAATTTGTCCAGTGGTTTTGAGTTATGTTAATCTCACAAATGAACATTACATTTATATAATGTATAAATTGTTCTCAAGAGTATGGAGAACAAGCCCTATGAGGAGCGGCTTAAAGAGCTGGGCTTAAAGAGCTGGGCATGAAGAAGAGAAGGCTGAGAGGAGACATGATGAGGGCCATGGATAAATATGTGAGGGAAAGTCATAGGGAGGAGTGAGCAGGCTTGTTTTCTGCTGCCCTGGAGTAGACACAATGGAACCATGGCTTCAAACTACAAGAAAGGAGATTCCACCTGAACATTAGGAAGAACTTCCTGACTGTGAGAGTTGTTCAGCAGTGGAACTCTCTGCCCTGGAGTGTGGTGGAGGTTCCTTCTTTGGGGCTTTTAAACAGAGGCTGGAGGGCCATTTGTCAGGGGTGCTTCATATCTCCACCTCTGACATTCAACCTGACTTTGATGCACTTGTTAAAGACCAACAGAGACTTGATTTGTCTCACTGAATAAGAAAAAAATAACTGAATAATAGCACCAAATGAGGGGATTAAATCCAAAATGTAGGCCATGTTTTTATTCTTTCCAGGAATAAATGAAGCTCAAAATGTGCTTTGAAGCAAATGTGACGGCCCTCCATAATATTTTTTGGCTCTCGTGTGGCCCCTTGGAAAAAATAATTGCCCACCCCTGCCCTATAGCATACATAATATGCAATATTATAGAATAGTATTTAATAATATAGAATAAAATGTAATATATAATAAAATATTTATAATATAATATACATTTTAATATTATATATTATTTGCAATATTATTTAATGCCTGTTTAATATTAGTGTTGAGTGTATAATGTAATAGATATATATTTTAAATTAATATTGCTTTGAAATCTGCGAAACAGAGGGGGGGGCAAAATAATGTTCGCTTACCATTTAAAATGACCTTAGACCGCCCCTGGACACACAGCACATCACATTTCTTATCTTGGCACACTTCCTAGAGCAGTTGTTCTTTGGCAGCTGACATGTCTTCAATGTTGATTGAGATTATTGTCAGGACCAACCTATTTGGTCCTATTTGGTTGGTCCTGAAAAGGTCCGTTGGTTGGTTTGCTTGTTTGGTTACATGCTGCAAGTCACTTCTGGTCGCTTCTGGAGTGAGAGAATCAGCAGTCTATTAAAAAAATAATTTCAGGAAAATAATTACAGTGGGGAGCCAGAATGGTTTGCAGTGATGGGGGACTTTCATGCCAATGGGATAGCGAACCTACTCTGGATTTTAGTCTGAGGTTTTAAAGAACTTTCTACAAGTGTTGAATCTTATCCCAAAAATAGATTTGGTGCCTTGGATAGATCTTTTATGGTACAGACTAAAGCATGGACTCCTCACCCTGCCAGCTGTGAGTATGTTTTCCCTACTTATCTGGTATCCATGTACTGAAGCAGGATCAATAACACCTAAATAGTCTTTCGTCTTTTAGGCTTTAGTCATTCTGGAACTTTCACAAGCTAACATCTCTTCTCTATAAATGAACAACCATGTGCTGTGCTGAAAGTCTAAGCACTCCCGTTAACTTGTTTGCTAAGATGGACCCTCGGGCTATTTGTTGGAGTGTATGAGGAAGAAATTGGTCTTTCTTTGTTTCCTTTTCCTAGGAGAAACAATGGCATTTCTGGGCTGTTTTCCAGAATTGCTTCTATGCAGGGAATTGGCGCTCCATATGGGATCCCTTAACTGGCAGCTGAAAGAGGCGTCCCCTCTCTGGAGGGAGGCATTGAATGTGAAACCAGCCAGTGAAGCTCAGCAATTTAGACCACCGCTAACTGCTTTCAGTGGGAATGGAGCCTCTTACTTTTAATAACCCAAGAAAACCAGGCTTGGGCAGCCCACATCCCCATGATTCTTAACACATTGGCATTAATAATTCAGACTGTTTTGTTTCACAGCAACAGAATTTTTAAAAGGAACATCTTTGAAACTCTTTCAGATGGATGTTGCTTGTCTAATTAGCAATATGTTTGTCACATTTCTGCCTCATTCCAAAGAGAATAGCTCCCCGAATGCTGGAGTCTTCATTGCATCTCATTAAGAATGGATGGCCCATTACCGTTATGATACCTGTAATAGTGTTAACTCTTTGGAGGGGATACTGACACAGTTGCATGCCAGCTCTTTCAAATGTTTTTTTTTATTAAAAAAAACAGATTAGGATGCACAGAAATCTCTCAAAGTCTGGGGAAAAATGAAACCAGTCTTTTGTGTATTCCCTATATCAACAAGTCAATTCATTTGTTCTACTAATGTGCCGTTTTGAGAATTAAATTCACCAAATGTGGAATGCCATTCAGCTTGTGAAGAGAGAAGCATAACTATTAGAGATCAATGATATTTGGGGGGTTGAAATTAATTTATGGAAAAGACTGAGTATGGTTCAAAAAGCTGGACTAGGACTTAACTATAAACTGAGGGATATGTGGGCACACAACATCAGGGTGCGATTAAGATGGAAAAGTACTTAAAGGGGAACTAGGAGAAGCTGCAGCAGTTGGTTTTTGCATGAAATTATTTGGATGGCTGAGACCATGGTGACTAAAATAAGTCTACCATATTTGGGTCAAGACATGAACAAATATGAAAAAGTCAACAATGCTTTGTGAGGTACAAAAGCAGGATGCGATGTGGAAAGCCACATTCTAGGTGGATGGACTCAACCAAGGAATTTAGAGCTCTCGGCTTGCAAGACCTAAGCATGGTGGTAAATGATGGGATGATTTGGATGTCTCTCATAAATCGCCATAATTTGAAGCCATCGTAATAGGACTCCACACCAACTCAGTTGGGGCAAATTTCAGCCTTTCTTTCTTTCCATCCCTACTAAGTTAATTGAATACTTTGAACTCAGTTTTTAGCTACTGAAATTATCTTAAATTTAAGGCAAAATGTGGGAGGGGGAGTGAGAAACTGGGGAATTATAAAAACAGGTGAAAAAAATGGGAAGATAGTGAGAAGTTTGTGGATTAATTGAGGCCAAATCAGGAATTTTGGGTATATGTACTACATTCATTCAAAAACAGTACATTGTCCACTTGCTTGGATTCTGTGTTCTGGACTTATTTTCAACAAGCCAGCCCTCTCTGCTTCTTGTTCCTTACATTATTCTCCTTTTCTGCCTACTCCTTCACGCTGATCACTCGAACCATCATTTCCGATTTCATCAAATTGGCTGGAGCGAATCTTGTGGTTTTTAAATTTGACTGACTTATGTCACTATATCACTTTGTTCATCTTACTTTTCTATTTTACTTTGGTCAGTTCTGGGCACCATAATTTAAGGAGGATATGACAATCTGGAATGCACCCAAAGGAATATATCCAAAATGGTCAAAGATTTGGAACTATGCCTGATGAGGTGCAGCTTAGGGAGCTCGGTATGTTTAGCTTGGAGAAGAGAAAAATGAGACGGAGGATGGTGATTATCTCCATTTCTAATCAAAAAGCTGGTGTTGTCCGTAGATACTTCCAAGGCCATGTGGCCAGCATGACTGCATGGAGCAGCATTACCTTCCTTCAGAAGCTGTACCTATTGATCTACTCATATTTGCATGCTTTTGAACTGACAGGTTGGCAGAAGTTGGGCCTAACAGCAGGTTAGCAACTTCAGCAGCTCATCAGTTTAACCTGCTGTGCAATAGCCATGTTGAAATACTGCAAAGGGTATACTGAGGAGGGGAAAACTTGCTTTCTGTTGCTCCAGAGACAAGGATTCAAATGACAGGAAAAGATATTCCAGCTGAACATTATTAAGAACGTTGTGAAGATAATAGCTGTTTGACAGTGGAATATGTTAACTTAGAGGGGGTAAAGTCTCCTTCTCTGGAGATTTTTAAACAATATCTGGATGACCATCTGCTTTTATTATACATATGCTTGCATGACAGTTGGAATAGATCTTTTCTAGCTCTATTTTTTATTTCGTATCAAAAGTATCGCGTAAATTAATATAAAACTAATAAAAATAGAAGGAGCACAAGTGGCTAAATAGCTTTTGACCAAAAATGGGCAACAGCAACCTCATTGTTCGTAGCCTCAAACAATTATTCCTCTGTACATGAGGCAGGGTATTGTGGACATACAGATGTGCAGTTGTTTGTTCTGCTCCATAGTTGCACAAGGTGGAGGATTCTTTTAGATAATGCCATTTTGCCAGGTTGTCTTTGATCTGCCCACTCCACATCTGAGTTTGTTCAGGTACCTCCAAGTTGCCCATTCTTGGTTTGCCCCTAGAGGCTGCTCCTCGTGGGGGGCCATCCAGTTGGGATTTCCTGGTTTAGCTGACCAGAGGGATACTCTTGCTATTGCTGGGGGAATGTTAAGAGGAGTGGTGGTTTTCATGAAGCTTTTCCTTGATTGGAGTCTACTGGGAGAAATCTGATAGCCATGCAGAGGATGGCTTTCACAGTGTTCAACCTTATTTCTCTCACAGTTAGCAGCAACTTCTCAGAATTAGCAGCAACTTTCTAGCTCTATGATTACTATGATCATTGTGATAAAATGTGATTTTACATATATCTTTTTATAAAAATAGGGTGAGTCTGGATGATCTATGGAGTTCTCATTTGGAAAACAAAGCGCAGTGGAAAAAGCTTAATTAGAAAAGGACAGAGATTTATGGGGCAAAGAAGCTTAGAAGGACTCTGCTAAAACATTCCTTTAACATTGCAAAATAAAAATTAATTAGAATCCTGGCTTGTATGAACCAGCTAAAGAAAAAAGTCTTCATAAATACAAATATTCACACCTACTTTTATGATAATTTCTTGAGAAATCAATGATACAATGCTGTTTGTCATATTCAACAGAGCTTTTATGTAAATACACAAGGTTATAATTTCTATTAATATCACTGTACTTTAAACACAACTTTTAAGCTTTTTCCTCTCAAGGGCTTCTTTCTCCTTTCCTCAGAGTGCTGAGTTAAAGGCTAATTGGTTTCCCCCATTTGTTTTATTTATTTATTATTATTCAAAAATTCTCTGTATTCCTTGGACTGCCGTTAAGATCCCCATTGAATCCATGTGGATCATGGACAGTAGGACTCAATAACAAGCTCCAAAAAGTGAGCACAAAAATAGAAGGAAAAGTTCCCAAGAAGAATAACAGTATCAATAAGGCATAATCCAATGTGTTCCCAGCATGTACATAAAAGCTGACAACAGAAATTATTTTCTAAAATTAATAACCATCCTCACTGGCTAACACTGAGACATATAGTTTGGCTTAACTCTATCTAAACTTACATTACAATTTCTCAGGTGCTGAAATGAAATTTCAACCTTAATTTTCTGCTTGTGGGTATTATGGACCTTGGTACAGCAGATGTGAGCTGCACCTGTGCCTCTGCAGACTTGTAAAAATCCGTCCTGAAACTGAAGAGTGTTTTATATAAACAATCTAGCCACCTGGATGGTGTTTTACCAGCTGGCTAGATTTGTACGGCTTGGGCTATTTGTTGATCCTGAGAGTGACAGGAAATAAATAAAAAGACAATCAAGAAATAAAAATAAATAAATCAGTTGATTTAAATCAAAGGCTTCCACTTCCACTTCAAATTGAAAAAAAAGACATACATCTTTCAGATCTTATTTCTGAAACAAAACCTGGCATTCTGTTGGGATTTATTTATCAAATCAGAAACAAATCGAGGGTACCGTTGTAATGTATTTAAAAAACACAAAGTTTAGGAACTTGGCATGATTCTAAATGTCTTTTGACCAGTAGCTGGCCACTTGGAGTGCCTCTGGTGTTGCTGTAAGAAGGTCCTCCATTGTGCATGTGGCAGGGCTAAGACTGCATTGTAGTAGGTGCTCTGTGGTTTGCTCTTCTCCACACTCGCATATCATGGACTCCACTTTGTGCCCCCATTTCTTAAGGTTGGCTCTGCATCTCATGGTACCAGAGTGCAGTTTGTTCAGCACCTTCCAAGTCACCCAGTCTTCTGAGTGCCCAGGACAAAGTCTCTCTTTTGGTATCTATCACCATGGCTTGAGGTTTTGGGTTTTAGCCTGCCACTTTTGGACTCTCCCTTTCTGAGGTGTTTCTGTGGGTATCTCTGCAAATCTCAGAAAACTATTTCTTGATTTAAGTCATTAGCATGCTGGCTGATATCCAAACAGGGGATGAGTTGGAGATGTCACTGCCTTGGTCTTTTCATTACTGACTGTTCCTTCCAGCGGATGTCAGATGGTGGAATACCGGCAAAACAGTATAATTTCTCCAGTGGTGTAGGGCATAGACATCCTGTGATAATGTAGCATGTCTCATTAAGAGCCACATCCACTGTTTTAGCGTGGTGGGATGTGTTCCACACTGGGCACGTATACTCAGCAGGTCACTCCTAGTGTGAGAGAATCAGCCGTCTACAAAGACGTTACCCAGGTGATGCCTGATGTGTTGCAGTCCTGTGGAGAGGCATCTCTCATATCCCCCATTCTGTTGGTGACATGAACCTGAACAGGCTATGCTATACATATCAGGTTAATTATTGACCATGGTATAGATTTTTTTTGTTTTTGCTGTTTGGTATAATTTCAATTTCTTAGTCATTTATTTTTCTTTGTTTTGTTTATGCTGGCTTCTACTCTGACCAGATTGCTACCAATACAGGGAAAATGTGCATGTTACAATTCTGTTGTTTTTCCTGATTAGAGTAGATCCATTCAATCAGCAGGATTGACCTATATTTTGACTTATCTCTTAATAATCTATTTAATAAGTCTATTATATTCTGGACTAACTAAATGATGGCAACCACAGTCTGTGCTCATGGCTGGACATCTTTCCTATGGGAAATGCATACAGTGTCATCACTCTTTTAAATCTCACAAGCAATTTTGTGAGACAGCTTAGACTGAGGTGAGCTGGTGTCAGCCAGGCCCCAAGTGCTTTTATAGATAATACACATGAACAAAGACTCAAAGATAAGGCTGTGAAGAGGTAACAAAAACTGCTGGCTGAGTAGTAGGCAGATAGAGAAAAAGTGGAGCGAGAAATAGAAAAAGGAATAAAAATAGCAGAAATAGAAATGACTTACTTTATATTTAGGAATTCAGGGAAGTGCCTGAGACTATTTGTCTTTCCCATTCAGCATTTTGTACTCAATAGGTGGTCTCTAAGGTTTCAGGTAGTCTGTTCCAGTACTTTTAACCAGATGGGAACCTGATCGAGTGCAAATCGAGTGCTCAGCCATCAATCTATGGTGATGTTGATGGCTTTTATCAAAAAACAAAACAAAATAAAGACAAAAACAAAAACAAAAAACAGGATCAGGGAGCATTCCTTTTCCTCATTCATTGTAGCATAAGCAGAATGTTAACTGAAGGGAACTAAATATTCCAGAGACCTTGCACACCAAGGAAACAGGGCAAAATTATGACTGAGTGTTAATTTGTAATGACTTCCATCAAATTGTAATAACATTCCAATAAGGGAGAGCTATTTGCATGCAAACAGAATAGCTTGATATATGCAGCAAGAACAAGACATGGCCTGGGGTTGAGATCTGATTAACTGAAATTAGCAATTGCATTTATTTCTTGGGGAACCATGGTGAGCATTCAAAATGTGGTACAATAACTTGGAACTTTTAATCAAGAAGTCTGGATTTATAACAGCTTCGGAATGAGATTGCTCAGTCTAGGTCTCCAGCTTCACTCAATATTAGTCTTCATAAATCATCTCACATCTCTATGCATCAATGTATCACACATCACAAGAGGAGATGTTCCAGATTTTTCTGGTTTTTTCCTCATCAGGGAGAATCTCCAAGTAAACAGGAATCTCTAGTTGTGACTTTTCTGAAGGACCAAATTTTCTCCAAGAGCCTGTTCAAGCTCAGAAATCTCTGGGAGAGGTTTTTCTTCAGATTCCTATACCTTCATATACATCCTTGGTGAGAATGCTGGAGAGGGAATTCTCTGTGGCCGTTCCCAGATTCTGGAGATAATTTCCAAAGGAAGTTTCTTCTTTGTTTTTTCTTCTTCTTCCAGCAATGGCATTGTACTGTTATGAATAACTTTTCAATAACTTTAAAGCATAGGTTCTTGTTACTGCAATTTTCCAGTAAGAGAAAGGGTATCAGAACTTTTACACTTTTACACAAAGAACAACATTGGACACAAAGACATAAAGATTCTATGTAACTTACTAGGCATGGTTAAGTTCATTCAGAATTTTCATAATTCAGAATAAATTCGGAAATATTTCCTTTTTGAAGCGATTTCAAAGTTTTTAAGAAAACTGGAAGTCCCTTTGCCTTTTTGAAGCTTTTCCACCATTTCTCTTATGAATCAGTAAGTGAGTCGGAAATGATTCAGCTTTCCCCCCGCTTCTGTTCCCTGGCCTCCATTCAAGCCAGAGAAATCTTCTAAACCAGTGTGGATGGATTCTCTTTCTTTCCTTTCCTTCCCGCTTCAGCGAGAGAAGTGATTTTAACCAGTGTGAATGGGATGGATCCATGTCAGTTTAAAGCAGTGGGAGTGGATTCCTTTCTTTTCCCTCCCTCTCCCTGGTCAGTCTTAAGTGAGACAAGCAGTTTTAACCAGAGTGGATGGGATGGATCCGCATCAGTTTAAACCACTTTGGATGGATTACTTTCCTTTCCTTTCACTCTGGCATCAGTTTAAACTGCTGCAATTTTAATTATGACCTGTTTTTACTCTGTTTCACGGCTTTTACGAATGTGAGTCGCCCTGAGCCTACTGGAAAGGGCGACTAATAAGTCGAAGAAATAAATAAATAAATAAACAAACCAGTGTGGATTCCTTTCCTTTCTCTCCCCCTCCCCTTCCGAGTCAGTCTTATGCGAGATAAGTGGTTTTAACCAGTACGGATGGTATGGATCCGCGTCAGTTTAAACCAGTGTGGATGGATTCCTTTCCTTTCTCTCCCGCGTCGGTTTAAACCGCTTCAGTCTTACGCGAGAGAAGCAGTTTTAACGAGAGTGGATGGATTCCTTCCCTTTGCTACCCCCCCCTTTTCTGGAGTAAAAGAACTACTTTCAAAGTATAAACCACCCACGGAAACAGGAAATAACACTTTGAAACCATTAACAAAGAATTCGGAAGTCTCTGAAGTTTTGAAAAGTTTGGAAGTTTTTTTTCTGTGAAAATTGGAATTGACTTTAGATCCGAAACACCAGCTCCCCCTACATCTGAAACGAGTTTTGAATATTTTTTTTATCAAACAAGCCTAGTAACTACATTGGATTCACAAACAAATTACAGTTACATCAGCTAACAAACAAACAAGTGGTTACATTTTACTCAGCATTCAAACACATTCTGATCCATCCATCCTCATGTGTACAAATATTACCATTTCCTTTTGTACCTTTCGTTTTTGTCTTTGAGAAGCATCTGCTTAGACCGGGGCCAGTTTTCCTTGCAGCCTGCCAATGCATAGTTCCAAAACTTTCATAATGCCAAAATGCCAAACCTTCTTTCTATAAGAACAATGCTAAGGACCAAATCTCTGTTTTCCCTACTGCAGAACCTGACTCCTTGCAAGCGTATCATGACAAAACATGTCTCCAAAATGCACTCCTTCCTGTTCGCTTGAAAAAGAAGCCCAATGGGTATAGAATCCTGCTTTCCCATAGCAGATATGACACTCTCAATACACCATCCCTGTCCTTCCCATGAACCAGAGAGGCAGGTGAACCAGACTCCTCAGGTCTGTCACACTTGAGAATTATTAGGTTGGGTCTTTTATAAAAGTATTCTACTGATGTAATAATGCTGATGTTCAAAATTATCTCATGTAGAGATGTTAATATTCAGGTAATGAACCATTGTGTTCTGGGTCTGACTTGAAAGGGCATTGTTTTTTACTAATGTAAACAGAGATTTTTTTTCCTTTAGAGTTAATCCAACTTCTGGTCAGCAAATGTTGACTGATGTAAACATTTCTCTTATAACTGTCACAGTTCTTATCAATGTCAGTGGTTTCCCCTTTCAGTTCTCATTAGCACGTTTTAATTACAGTCCAGTAAGCAGATAGTAAATGACTTACTACGTTCGACCACTCGCTAGACTTGTACAGAGTTTCGGTCTGGAGTGTTATCAATATGCTGATGACACCCAGCTCCTACTGCCTGGGGCAGCCTCAGTACTTGATAATTTTAATCTTATGCCTTGAGGCAGTGATAAGATGGTTGTATGCTAGCAGACTGAAGGTGAATTCAGTGAAGACTGAAACCCTATGGCCCGGCCGCCCAGCAGGAGTGGTGCATCCTCTGCCCACTTTTGATGGTGAACCTCTATCTCCATCTGCCACCTTCAAGAGACTTGGTGTTGTTTTGGAACCACTGCTGACAATAGAGGCTCAGATCACTGCTGTCAGCAAACAGGCCTTTTTCCATCTTCACCAGGCGAGGCAGCTGGCACCCTACTTCTCAGGAGCGGCCTTGGCAACAGTAATTCATGCTGTGGTCACCTCTAGGCTGGACTATTGTAATGCACTATACGTTGGCCTTCCTATGTCAGCGACCCAAGATATTTGTATTGTTTATTTAGTTATTTTATTTATTTATTCGTTCGACTTAATATACCGCTCTCTCTGGAGCCCAGAGCGGTTTACAGAGTTAAAAAACAGATAAAACCAGATAAAATGTTCAAAATGTGGCCGCCAGGCTACTTACGAAAACACTTACGAGATGTCATATAAGGTGCTGGTCCTGACATTTAAGGCCTTGTATGGTCAGGGGCCGACGTACCTCAGAGACAGCCTTTCTCCCCTTCAATATCAAATGACCCTACCAAGAAAATTTGCTTTATATACCGGGTCCCAGAGAAGTACGCCTCGAAAGTACAAGGTGTAAGGCTTTTTCAATCTCTGCTCCAGCTCTATGGAATTTGTTGCCACCTTACACAAGAGCCATGCATGACCTACGGTCTTTTATTCAAGCACTTAAGACCTGGCTCTTTAGCAGAGCATTTAACCTGTAATCCAATCTTAATACCTGTTTGTGTAAATTTAATCTGTTTTTACCTTGTTATTATGTAAGTTGCCCAGAGCACCTCGGATGGATGGCGACTAATGAAATAATAAATGATGATGATGATTTAGAATGGTGTCTTCACCAAATTAGCTCTTATTCATTTATCTTTCATACAATTCCATTGAAACCATATATCATATCCACATGTATCAAATCTGCACACTATATTTCTTGTGACAGTATTGCTTTTATTCTTTGTTATGAAATAATATTTTGAATGGCTTAAGTTTTGTTATTAGTTGAAGCACACCTGATAACACAGTAAAGTACACAGAGCAGTGTGGGAATATGCATTACGCACATGAAGCACGTGCATAGTTTGGCATCTTTAGTACAGGAATTGGATGACACAACTGCAACCCAATTTTACTACCAGATATTTATATTATGTGAAGCAATGTGTATCTCAGCCACTGATATCTGACAAAATTGTCTCAAAGCACCAGAGGTTGAGGATGGGACAGACAGTGATGAAGGCCTTCCTGCCACATTTGTGTCCAAAAGCACTTTGCTGGGATCTATGGCAATAGCACACTACATGTTGAAGCCAACTCTTTAATTCTTCTGCTGTCTTTTTCAGAGAAATAGGTCCCTTATTGTAGGATATGGCACATCACTGAAAATTTCCCAAAAGCCTAACAGTGCTCTCCAGCAGCCTCTGCTTCCCACAGGCTCTTCTCTCTGAGGAATGTTCCTTCATCATTGCTGTTATCCTAGGCAGCTGGATTTTGTTATCAAGCATTCTCTTTCAAGAATCACATTTCTTGCTTGCTTTCACTTGCTAGAAAACCACTGTGGTGTGGCACAACTACCTTCTAATTGATGTTTTAATCCTTCTTTTTGTTTGTGTGAGTGACAGTGGCAGAGATGCCAATTAAAGAGCAATATCCCTGCTGCTATTGATAAAAATTGTGTAAATGAAAGGGCGAGGAAGGAATAGATTGATGTGACATTTGACAGAATTATAATAACTCAATCAGGAATAATTCTTTTCTATGGCAAGATTTTCAAGGAGGTCTCCAGGTTAGAATTTTCATAATGAGCATAGATTGGGAAAAGCAATATTGTTCTCCATTACATTATTACTACAGCTGAAATTCACAATCACGGTTCTGAATGTGTAACCTAGAGTTACATATTCAGAACAGATTTGTATTCATGATCTTTACATATTATGTAGGGGGAAAGCAGGGATTATAAACAACTCCCAATCCTGATTTAGCAGTCAGCAGCTTTTGCAAGCAACGAAGGTTATTTTCCAGTGCAACAGAATGATATTTCTGACACCCTCCCATAAATGTTCCCTAATGGAAAAAAGAGAATAAATACAGTTCTTGCTTCTGACCATCACACCAAAAATTGCTCTTGAGAAGGTGATGGGAATCTCAGGGCCTGTCCAGACAGCACCTTTATTGCGGAAAGTTCTGCAATAAAAGGGGGGCTGCCCAGATGATATTCAGGCCAACCAAGGAAGTCCTGGTTTGTACTGAATTAATTTGATAGTGCATTTATTCTGTGCCTTCTTGAAAGGTGTGGGATAAAACCATTATGTCCACTATTAAATAAGTCCGGTAAACTGTGAGAGTACTCACCCCTACCCCCCAAGCCCCTAGATCGCTTAGAAAACTAAGAAAAACTTACATAGCCTCCATTAGAAGCCCTGGCAGGCTCTCCCAGGGCATAAAAATGATGCACCAGGAGAGGGGGGGGGGAGGAAAATCGCTCTCCTCACCCGCTCTCCTGGAACATCATTTCTACACACCAGGAGAGCCTGCCGGGGCTTCTAATGTTGGTGACATAAGTTTTTGTTTTCTAAGGGGTCTGGGGGCTTGGGGTAGGGGGTAGAGCCTGTACACATTCTCTCAGGCTAGTCCTGAGAGAACATGTGGACAACCCACCCCAGAAAATGCACACTTTCTGGGGTAGATGCGGACAGCCCTCCCCCCCCAAACATCCATGGTTTGGGTTTTTTTGGGGGGGGGGGGTTACACAGATGCTTTTGGGATAAAGGGCTGTCTGGATCAATCCTCAGTCTGTCACACCCTGGTCAACAAGGGAACAGAATCCTGTCATTTACAGCAACTGATGTCCAATATGTCAGAAGTGAGGTGGTTAGGCCAGAGACAGAGGGACATGTGTCCCTATTTACATATCTGCTTGTATGGCATCATTGCTCCCCTGTTTGACCTTGAAAACAGTCAATAAGAGAGACCCGTCTTGTCTCTAGGAAATGCACCACTTCCAACCAAATCAGTGAAGCTACTTAAACTGGAGTGGATTTAACCTTATCACTAAATCGTAAGAGGCAGGATTAAGGAATGTTTCCTCTTTTTTTATTTCTTGCCTTTCAGGCTTCAAAGCAAGAGGAATCTTTGACATAAGAAGCAACTTTAATACTCAGGATTATTTTCTTTTTCACTTCACTCGGTGAGCTGGAGATGGATCTACCTGGCTGCTCCAAGATATTATGCTTACCTCTTGAGTCCATCAGAATGTCTCATCCTCAAATCCAGTGATTGCGTTCTCTTCCTTGCTTTCCATTCCTTTGTCTATTGTCAGTTTTCAAAAGGCTCTTGTTTGACAGATTAAACACATCAGAACTTTTTTTCTGTATTAAAAAAGAAGCTGTGAAAAGTAACAAAGGGTTTGGATACTAAAGAGTTTACTGTCACATAGGCTTTCCTGGTTGTTAACCCATTTTTGGCAGATTGACATAGGCATGATGGTATACATTTACAGACACTGGAAGGTGTGCATGTGAGTATATTTGTATGTAAACAGTGGTGATACAAAATACATATTTTACCATTCTTATATATGAATGTACAGTGCGGGATAAATCATCCACATAGAGCACTGGCTGCCACAAGTAAATATCTGTTTTATCTTACAATATTCAGATTTTTTCTTCCTGTCCCATGGATTTCTATAAAAAATAGTTAAATAATAACTTTTTGCAAGACTCCTAAGCTCACCAATACACAGCCACACAAAAAAAACCTCTTATACTGACCTATGCTTATTGCTATGCTGTGCTAAATTAATACCAGAAGTGTGAAAGAAACCCACAATTCCAATTATACCCAATGTGAATAAAATCCAATTTTCAGAAAAGGAGTTTGTTTCAAGTAGGAAGCCATCTGCCAGGGAGAGAATCTCTTTCAAGGTAGCAGCAGGACACGTGTGCTGAGTGGTAAATTGTAGGAGAACAATCGTTTGTCCTCTTATGAACCACATATATCATAGCACTCCCTACCTGGCTCCTAGGAACCCGAGCATGCTGCTTGTTTCCCAGGCTTGCTAAATTATACAGTATGAGAACGTTTGATCATCTGGAAGGTGAGGTAAAAACAGCGGTGGGGAAGAAGTAGAAGAAAACCACCAGAAGCAGCTCCAGCAAAGTGCTGGCTGCTAGGTATCCAGCAGTTTTCTCAAGATCTCTACTGCAAGCAGGGAAGTAGAGAAAAGAACCTCAGTGGTATGGGTTGTTAATAGTAATCACCTACAAGAGAAAAACTGGGGAAAGTTTCTATTTTGACTGTAACTTCCTAAATCCCTCATGTATTTGAAAGAAATGACCCCACCAAGTCCTATAAAAGAGGCAGACCAAAGGTTCCCACATAAAATTTCAAGTTACATCCACACACTGTCGAATTAATGCAGTTCATCATCAGTTCAAATATCTGGCCTCAATACAATGGAATCATTGAGGTTTTATTTTACAAGGCATTTTCTAAAGAGTGCTAGTGCCTCAGCACACTACAAATACTGGGATTCTATAACATTGAGCCATATCACTTAAAGCAGTGTCAAACTGCATTAATTTTACAATGTAGATGCACCCATGTGTTTATATCCTTGTACAGCTACGGAAACCGATTGGGTGACCATAATAATAATAATAATAATAATAATAATAATAATCTTTATTTGTACCCCACCACCATCTTCCCAAGGGGACTCAGGGCAGCTTACATGTGGCCATGCCCATCGATACAAAAAACACAAAAATAACATAAAAGCACAACAGAAAATCAGAAAGTAAAATAAGATTAAATGCAAAACCAATGTAAATAAAACAACACAACTATATGAAATCAGAACATTAAGATACTAAAGATGATCTTGGGCATGTCAGTCATACTCTCTCAATCTGGAATGTGTCCAGAGGATGGTGACTAAAATGATCAAGGGTCTGGAGAACAAGCCCTATGAGGAGCAGCTTAAAGTGCTGGGCATGTTTAGCCTTCAGAAGAAAAGGCTGAGAGGAGACATGATAGCTTATTAGCCATGTATAAGTATGTGAGGAGAAATCATAGGGAGGAAGGAGAAAGCTTGTTTTCTGCTGCCTTGGAGACTAGGATGAAGAATAATGGCTTCAAACTACAGGAAAGGAGATTCCACCTGAACATTAGGAAGAATTTCCTGTGAGAGCTGTTCAGCAGTGGAACTCTCTGTCCCAGAGTGTGGTGGAGGCTCCTTCTATGGAGGCTTTTTAAACAGAGACTGGATGGCCATCTGTTGGAGGTGCTTTGAATGTGATTTTCCTGCTTCTTGGCAGGGGGTTGGACTGGGTAGCCAATGAGGTCTCTTCCAGTTCTGTGATTCTATGATTCTAATCTCAGTGGAAGAGAAATGCCAAAACCTTCTTAAGAAATCTTGCTAAAACAACCTACAATATGTTTGGCTCAATTTGGAAAGGACTTGAAAGCACATAACAATGCAAGAAAAGTAACTTCTCTTATTTCTCGCATTACTCTTGAAATATACTTTCATTACGTTCAAAGTACTATTAGTTTATTATTTCAAAGCCTTGTCTCTACCTCCTTTTCAGCATTGGTCAAGTTAGTTCTAGTACATCAAAACTATTATGTCCTGCTTTACTCTGGTTATTCTTCATCTCAGTCCCATTATTTTGCCTTTTGGTGCAGAACCTCTGAATTTTCATAGATATGTGAAATTTGACAAAACTTAGAAATACAGATAACAGACTTTTGTCAGGGTCCTGATAATTACTGGACTGGTTGAGGAGCATTGTGGAAGCACAAAGACCTTGTTCAAGGTGACTGCTGTCCACTGTGAACAAACACTTTCAGAAAACCCAGCTGGATGTGGATGAAGCAGCTGCTTAAAAGAACATGAAAGAAATATGTGGTTAGGTGCATCCGTCACCCAGTTCACTGCTTTTAGTGGTTTGGCATCTCACTATATTTCATGCACTTTGTGAAATGTAAGCACCACAGTATCTTCAAAAACTGATTGTCTTAATGTGGTCTGGGGTAATTTTTTTTATTACATCAATAACAGTTCTTTGACTAAGCTGCTAAAATCATGAAATATTTGTGATGTTCCTCTACCCACTTATATTTAAACCATTTTCTTATTAACATATATCCAGTGAGATTTGTTGGTGTCTGAAAGGTCAAAACAGAACATATGACATACTAGTCCACATGGAGGTATTGAAGGAAGTCATATTTTGTTATGAAAACATGCAACATGAATTTTCTTACATTCTTGACATTTGAGTCCCTCATTATGAGCCTGTAAGCAGTCTTCATGTTTATTAACAATTTACCAATTCATGTGTAAGGTACCCGGTCTCAGTTTCACTGGCTCTATTTGTTTGAAAGACAAAATGTGAATGTGTTTGTGTTGCTTTTTTTTTTTACTTAAAGTACTTTTACATTTTGGAATTCATGCAGTTTGACACACTCAACAGTCATGAAGTTGTGAGACCTGTCATTTGGTTAAGGTCCTCTCTTTGGAAGAAAAGGATAAAAACCTTGTTAAACAACAATGTTCATGAGCAAATGTATGGTTCTTACTTAAAGTGTTCCAAATACCAAATCCATTCTACTGTCAATATGCATCTTCAGTGTGCTTTGGGTTGGTTGCTAGCTAGCTACTGCCTGTATCCACAACCATGTTGTCTACATTGTCATGACAAAAGAACATTGGTTCCAGAATGCTGAATTACAAGTCCCAAGATTCCATAACATTGAACCATGGCAGTTAAAGTGGTATCAAAACACTTTTTTCCTATAAGCTGCAATAATTCTACAGTATGGATATACCCTTCGGCTGACCCTAAGGCAAAACCTATCATGAGATTTTGGTTGTGTTTTTTTGGGCTAAGATTCATTCAGAGGCAAAACTCTGAGGTTGAGAGAGCATCATTGTCCCAAGCTTGCCACATAACTCCATGGACATAAAGTTATGCTCAATTTCCTCATTGTACGTTTTTGGTCATTTTCTTGTATACAGCATGTGCAGTAAATGCTAGACACTAAAAATGAGGCTGGCTATTACTTTCATGTTCTGCTTATTCATTGTCAAATAGGCTTCAGGTGGGATACTCCTGACAGAAGAGAGATAGATGAAATGGATCTTTCGTCTGATCAAGCAGACGGTTTTAGGTTATGTTTGCAGGACTGATAAACTGCAGTGCAGACAAGCACTGATGTTGTTTCTCTTTCAGGGCAGGTATTATCCTTTTCATCTAGCCTTTGCTGTTTAGTGCCAATCTGGAAGAGCTGTATTTTCAAAGGCAGCTTTTCATCTTATCCCATGCCTCTAAAAGATCAATCTAACTAATGGTCCCTCAGCATTAAAAACCATGATGCTTGTATAATGGGCAATTATTTTAACATTCCTGGCTATTATGCCCTCAAATGCAACACCACTTTCAGAAGCTAATACCATTGCCTTTCTGTGTCTAAGCCTCCTGGTGTGTCAGTCTATCAAAGGACATTGCCTACCACTGCTCCAGCCAAGAATCTTCACAAATGCAGTATTATTGGAATGGGGAGAACGGCATGAAGTGTGAATTATGCAGGATACTGTCTCCAGCAGAGTTGAAATGTGGCTGTTTATGGGATGAAGCCATTCATTTGGCTGATGGCTCCCTTTTGTCCCCATGACTTCTGTTGAAGAGAACTTGATTGTGCTCATGTCCATTTTCTTTTCCACCTCCATTTGGATTGAGTCCATATCATAACCGCTAGCTCACACTGAATGCAAAGGAAGACATTTTTTTTGGCATCCCGATCCATGGCACCATATGCTATACAAGCATTACAGAACCAGGGTGGGTAATTGCTACCTTTCTCACAGCCGTACTCCAATGAATCCTTTCTTATGATAGCCTAGAGATAGAATATGGGCTAGCTTGCATTCTGTAAAGAATTTCAGTAAAAAATGGGGGTTTAATGGAAAATCTTACAAATGTAGCTTTTGGGGAGTGTGCAAAGTTTGGAGTTCCATTTCATAATTTGGAGATTTGTATGATTCTCAGAATCTACCATCATTTAGTTCAGTGGTCCCCAACCTTTTGTCCTCCTGGTGTTTAGGACTTCAGCTCCCACAAATCCTAAAAGTTGGTAAAATAGCTGAGATTTCTGGGAGTTGAAGTTTAAAACACCTGGAGGACCAAAGGTTCGGATCCACTGGAGTGGTTTGGGGGCTGGTCCAGGACACAGATTAAATTCCTGATCATCTATGGAAATCCATTGGGTAATATTGGGCAAGTCATACAGCTACAGAGAAAGGCAATGAGAATTTCATTTTGAACAAATTGTCACACACAAAGCTGTGATGAGCAACTTTGAACCCACAAGCACACCAATGTTCTTTAATAAGCAAGCAGTTTATTGTTGAGTCATAAAACAAGTGCCAAAAGGTAAAATGCAATAAAAAGGAATGTAAAAAGAAGTTCATACAGCAATCCAAAAGCATGTAGGTTTAACCAGCAAAGTTCCAATTAGGAGAACCAGTTTGGTTCTTAAACCCAGAGAAAAGTCCACAGTAAAATAGTCCTTAAATCCAAGGAGGGAATAAACCAAAGTCCCTTGAGAAACCTGAAACAAACTGGTGAATCCAAGTCCAGTAGCAGTCAATCCAGAAACAACACTCACAGAAAATATCAGCATGAACAGGAATCTTGAGCAGGAAATTACATGAGTCTCGGCATGAAACAAAGACATGAAGCAAGCATGAATCTAGACACTGAACTCCCTAAAGAACAGGGTTGCAGAGACCCTATATTTATTCAAATGGCCTAGGCAAAAGCATTCCGACTCCCATGAGAAATATCTTTCAAACTCTTTCTTTCTCCTATCATGGCGGAATGCCTAACTCTCCGGTCCAGGTGGCAATCCTGACATATCTGCCCTCTTCGATCAAAGATTGCCTTCTCCAGATTGCTCGTTAGCACATTCCTTTTGCTTTCCCTATCTTCAGCCTCAAGCCGTTTCACATCAGACTGTCTCAAAACATCTCTGCCTTGGGAACTAGCAATCCCAGAATCCTGTATTTCATTCTGGCTAGCTGTACTTTCTGGCCATCCTCTGTATTTACAAACCCCTGAGAATGTACAGAGTCCTGTTCATTAAAACCAAACATGGAAACCTCTGAAGGGTCCTGCTCTGAAGGGTACTGAACATAATCATATTCTTGAGGCACAGAGACAATCCCAGGCTGGATTCCTACACAAATTATGCCAGTCACCTTAGGGAATAGCTTTCCAAAGTGCGTGTCATGTCACTAGTTTGTTGCCTGTGGTCTCTAAGTGTGTCACATAAACATGCCTATAAGGACTCACCTGCCTTAAGCAGGGCCGAGGCCTGCTTGGAAGAGGTTTGAAAATCTTGTTTTGGTTGTGCTGGCATCCATCTTGGAGAGGTGGCTGCAGCCAGCAACCATTAAGGGAAGGGAAAAGCCAGAGCAAGGGGGCGTGGCCTTGAAGGCTTGTGCCTAGTTACAGTGAAGAGGCTGTGATTGGCTAGAGTATAGAGGGGGAGGAGTTGGAGCTGACAGAGTAGAAAGTCCTGTCAGAGAATGTTTCAGTCTGGAGTCTGGAGTTTAGAGCGAGGCTGTGCAGACGCACATCTCCAGCCTCTGCTGTTTAGAGTCAGGCTGTAGATTCGGCATCTACGCCTGAGGCAGTCTTGAGCAAGGTTCTGGGGGAGTATCACCAGAGCCTTGGCAACAGAGACTGACAGTCTGTCCTAAGCAATTCACCATGTAGGAATAGGCTGGACTAGTGGGAGTCAAGACTGAGATCTGACCGCCCTTAGGGCCAGTAGTCATTCTAGTGGGGACGCTTGTGGAAGAGTGCCAATTTAGAACTGTTCTTGTGATAGGCAGTTGGGATACCTGGTCATCTCTGGAGACTAGGGTGACAGGTAGTTGGACTCTTAGACTGTGTGGGTTACGAGTAACCCAGGAGTAGCCAGACTCAGGGAACGATCTAGGTGATTAGATGTTCCAGAACTTTAGTACAACAACCATCTAGTGGAACTATTAGGTGGGAGTTGGGAGACAAGTCTTCGTACTGTCTGTGGAACTGAACGTACCAACTTAAGAAGTAATAATAGCCTTTTATAGTCAGAAACCTCTACCCTCTAGCACATATATATTGATCTTGTAACCATCACGCTATCCAAGTCTATCATTGCTGTAACCGTACGCTAGTTGCCTCTGAGTAGAACCAATATGATCTGTGCCTATTTGATAGCCTCGTTCTTGTTAATAAATACTTTTATTATTAACTTTTAAAAGAAGCCTCCGTCATCTTTCGGTCTCCTCAGTTTACATTCTTGGTTGGTGGGTTGTTGTAAAGGCCAATGCTACAGACATTTCATTTAATTAGTATTTAATTAGTAAAGCAAATCCTAATGACCCATTAGGTTGGTGGCAGACTACCGGGAGTGTCAAAATAGTCAATTTAGGTGACCGAGATCGTCACAATGCCCCATCCCCCCACCCCACACTTCCGCAGAAATCCTTCCTTAAATAAACTTGAAAGCCACTTGGATCAACTGCCAATCAAATTCAAAGGAGCAGTCCCAATTGATCTTATTATGATAGTACCCAGTTTGTCAGAGCAGCAAAAGTAAGAAGATGCCATTGGCTGGCTGCTAAAGGTTGTCTCTCTCAGCACAAAAGCCTGCTGGGAGCAGCCATGTGCTCCACGGGCCTCCCCCCACCCCACCCCCCAAAAAAGTTGGGAAGTGTTCAGAACAGTTGAATGGCACCTCTCCAGACTCCTCTTCATCTCATTAAAACAGTAAATACTTAGTTCTTTTATTGGATATATATGTGTGTGTGTGTACAAATAATATATTTTAAAATATTAAGGAAAGGTTTTCATGAGATATGTTGTGTCCCCATACATTTATGGATGTGTCCTCACCTCTTGTATGGGGTTGGTTTAACCTTTGGTTTACTAATAAAACTGAATTACCATGTCATAAAATTATGCAAGTCTAAAAAAGCATGCAGTAACATGGGAAGTTTGGAAAGCTCTGCCCTAGGGTCACCATAAGTTGGAAATGACTCGAAGGCACACAACAAGAGAGAAAAGGAGAGAGAAGGATAGAGGCAGATCCACACACACTCACAACATAATTGCCTCAGTGGAATGAACTTCTTCCACAACCTTACTCTTTTTCTCCCTGCATGTGGAACATATCTTAGAAGTTAATCTTTGGGAGTGTGATGCACAGGGAAAGTACTGCTTTATCAAACGTGCCCTTCTCTGCCTGCATATATTTTCAAGTGACTGGGTGCTTTAAAAAAAAGCTTGACTTTTCTTGTTCTCCCTCCCTCCCTTTAATGAAGCACAGATTGAAAATTGCTAAAAAGCATGTGCAGGGTGTCAAGGGAGACATTTTACCCAGCGGCACTCCAAGGGAAATGACTGCAATTGCACTTTTTAGTTATTATCAACTTGCTCTCCAGGACCTAAGGAACAGCTATTTACACTTTGGCTCCAAGGCTGTTTTCAGCCAATATACCATATTTTGTATCATTAGGAAAGGAAGGAAGGAAGGAAGGAAGGAAGGAAGGAAGGAAGGAAGGAAGGAAGGAAGGCTCAGAACACAGAGTCCAAAGTCTAACTTAGGGCCTTCCATACAGCCATATAGCCCAGAATATCAAGACAGAATAACCCATAATATCTGCTTTAAACTGGAATATCTGAGTCCACACTGATATATATCCCAGTTCAAAGCAGATAATGTGAGATTTTATTCAACTGTGTGGAAGGGCTCTTAGCAATATTCGAATTATAGAGTTGGAAGACTACGCAAAGTCATGGAGCATTATCTCTGATTAGATACAGTTGCTGGAATAGGAATTAAAATAATATTCAATTGTTTAACAAAAATCCCAAACCATATTTTTTTGGTTTTGTTTTGAGAAACTCTTGTCAGACAAATCCTGGATTGAAAAAGAATTTTTGCTGTTTGGGACTTACTCTGCACCAAATTCATGCATAGTAATGCAGAGAAAACATTTTCTGCACATTCATACTTGGAGAACTTGGAGATCCCTAGAGAGAAGAGAACATATTACTAAAATCTATATGTAATCATATCCACAAAGACTAAGCTATGGAGGGCTGAATATAATAATGAAGTTGCAGGGGTACAGTCTTTCTAGATTCAGAGAGGGAATAGAGGCATTTTCGCCCTAGATGGAGATGGCTACTCACCTCTGATCTAGCTGGATTCTGAAGACTTTGACTTAGAGCCTATCTACACAGACCACTTAGGTTGGATGGACCCTGGATCAGCCCCATGGCAGTGAAACTGATTTGGTGTAATGTGGGGCAAGGCCACCTTAACATGGTGGTCTTGCCCCATATTACCCCTTACCTCTCATTAAACAAAGTTGGGATATAGTGTGATTCTGGGTCAAAATAGCAACTATTCTTTTTGGGCCCATCTGAATAGTTGGGCCAGATCCTGAATGGAATCAGTTTCAACTCTTCTTACTGCCACCCTGTGTTTCCCAGTTTGAGCAGCCCAGAGAAATGGGATGGCTATCACTACCACCACCATTATCTGTGTTGTGGTGGTCCTACCTGTTGGCTGTTGCCTATAGCGACATTGGCTGGGATGAAGGGGCAATTGGGGAAGGGGGACAGAATGGAGTGATTTTTCATCTCCCTGTCCTTTCTTCCTCATCACACCAGGTGATGTTACTGCAGGTAATGGCCAACAAGTAGGATCTATGTGTCATGGCTTCAGACCACCATGACACAAAGAATGGGAGGAGATGGAAGAGGATGATAAGGATAGTTATCCAGTGGCATCAAACTTCATTTAACATTTCTGGGAGGTTAGGGCTCCCTCCCATCTCAGTATCTGAGGGGACTCCTGTCTGATCCAACATAGGGCAAACCTGGCATACACCATGCTGGATATAAGCCCTGGCTTGTTGGGTCAGTGTAGAATAGATCCATCCTAATAATGTTGTTCAAAAATCTTTCCATACACCTACAACTTGATGTTGTTATCTACAAGTATTTTTTACATATCATGGCACAGCTGGACCCTTCTGTTTGTACAAAATGGAAATAATGCTCTTTTAAAATAAAATAAAAACCTTATTTTGTGGGGTCTCCTGAAGATAGTTATTTTCAGTACATTCAATATTACTAACAAAGTGAGTACAGAACACAGTTATTAGATGAAGAAACACTGGCACCTTGTGGTATTTGGAAGAAATTTCACATTCTACTTTTATTTATCTCTGAATGGGGAGCTGCTCTCTTTATGGAGTCACTTGCATATGTTTCAACACATTTATATTTACACAATATTACCATTTAATTTAGGATTCATTTTTCACAATATAGAGAAATTAATGTTGATAATTTTGCTTAGAACATAAAACTAAAGCCTGAATTTCTATAAATACTTTTGTATGAGAAAATCCTGTTAAACTTTCAATGAAACTAGGGATGCATTTCCACCAGGCATGGGCAAACCCAAGCCTTCGGGCCAGACACAGCTATTTGGAGTCTGAGGTCTGGTCCCCGTTTGTCACAACCCTCCTTTCAGCTTGTGGAAGCAGTGGTCCGCATTCCCATAGAGGAGGAGGAGGGCTGAGGCAGAAACACGTGGTTGGAGAGAGCTCTCTGGAGCTCTTGCCAGCCATGTGTCTTTTCCTCATCCCTTCCTGGGAACACAATGGGTGGCCATCTCTCTAGGCAGAGAAGAATGCAGAAGGGAAGACAGGCCGCTGCCAAAGAGATCTCTGACTATGGCCTGCCCCCTCCTCATTCTTTTCTCTGCCTGGGAAAGTGGTGGGCCACTGTCTCCCTTGGATGGAAGGAGAGCTGGAGGAAGGTTCCAACATCCCCTTGGCCGCTACCTGCCTCACTCTTCTAGCATCAGGACAAGACAAGGCCCTGTCCAGATGCCGAAAGAAGCATGGTCCAGGGAGGAGGCAGGCAGAGGCAGAGAGGGCTTTGGAGCGCTCTCCACCACCACCTATCTTACTTTCCTTATGGCACCATGACTGGGCAAGTGGTTCTGTCCTTATGCCAGGAAGACAGCTGCCATGTGTCTTCCCCCTTTCCATCATAAGGGCGGGGAAGCAGCCACATTCTTATGCTGGGAGGAGAACTTGAGGATGACCTGCCCCTCCTGCCCAGGCCTTGCCCCTTCAAGGTCAGTCCTGCCCCAGGTCCCACCACTCCAAGGTCCACTCTGCCCCCACCCCACATCCTCCTGGCCCAGCCTTCCTAGCTGAGTCTGCAGTGTAGCCGCAGGACAAAATGTTTGCCCATGTCTGATCTACACTGTAGAATTAATATGCTTTGACATCAATTCACTTGTCATGCTTCAGTGTTATGGAATCATGGGAGTTGTAGTTTTATAAGGTCTTTAACCTTCTCTGTGAAACAGTGTTGGTGCATCATCAAACTACAACACTCAGGATTTTATAGCATTGAGTCATGGCAATTAAAGTGTTGTTAAACTGCATTAAACTTTGTTGTGGGGTGCCCCAGGGGGCAATCCTGTCCCCTCTATTATTTAACATCTATGTCCGACCACTTGCTCGGCTGGTCCGTAGCTTTAGGCTGGCGTGCCACCAGTACGCTGATGACACCCAGCTCATTCTGGGGATGGAGGGCAGGCCCGGAACCGTACCCGATAATTTCCATCTGTGCCTTGAAGCCGTTACTGGATGGCTGCGAGCCAGTAGGTTGAAGGTGAATCCAGCTAAGACGGAGATCCTGTGGTTGGGTCGTCCGGGCGGGGTGGAGATCCAGCTTCCTCCCCTGGATGGCGTGACATTATGTCCGTCATCTGCAGTCAAAAGTCTCAGCGTCACCTTGGACTCTCGACTGACAATGGAGACGCAAATCTCCGCCGTCAGTCGAGTTGCCTTTTTCCACCTCCGTCAGGTGAGGAAGCTGGCTCCCTACCTCTCCCGCCACGACCTAGCCACAGTGCTCCAAGCCATGGTCATCTCAAGACTGGACTACTGTAATGCTCTCTATGTTGGCCTTCCTTTGTTGGTGATCCGGAAATTGAAGCTGGTCCAGAATGCGGTGGCTAGACTCTTGGCTGGCATTTCGGCAACCGCCCATATAACACCTGTTCTGCAGGAGCTGCACTGGCTACCAGTGGAACACCGGATCACCTTCAAAGTGTTGGTTTTGACCTTCAAGGCCTTAAACGGTCTGGGGCCAGCGTACCTTAGGGACCGCCTTATCCCATACTGTCCCGCTAGGTCACTATGCTCTGAGGTGGGTCAACTATTGGAGGTGCCTGGTGTCAAAATGTATCATCTGACGGCCACAAGGCGGAGGGCCTTTTCAATAATCGCCCCGATATTGTGGAACACACTGCCTTCCGGAGTCCGAGTTCTCACTGACTTAGTTGCATTCCGGAAGGCGTGCAAAACCCTCCTGTTCCGGCAGGCCTTCGGGTATTAATTGATAAGATGGGTAGGCACCTGCCTTCCGTGCTCTGCATACCACATTGATGTTTTGCTATGTTTTTTATTGTGTTGAGTGTTTGTGATGTTTTTATGATGTTTTTATATTGTTTTTAATCTTGAATTTGGTGTAAGTTGCCCCGAGCCACCCAGGAGTGGCGACTCACAAGTTTAAATAATAAATAAATAAATAAATAAATAAATAAATTCTAGAGTATAGATGCACCCCTGGTGTCATTTGGCAATTCAACTGCAATGTCTTGATTGATACTGAATGAGGCTTCTCTCCTTTTATGTGTAAATCTTCTGCTGTTTGTTTAACACATTGTGACCCATAGAGATGAATTCTTCATTATGAATCAAATCAGTCTGAAGAGTAAATCAGGTTTCCCTAATAATGAAAATGTTTCCAGCAATGGCTTCATTTTTTCATCAGTAACACTTTAAAGTGTGTTTAGATTGCACACCTATGAATACATACCTGACAGTAAGCTACTTTGGGTTCAGTGTCTCTAATAATGTTAGCAGCAAATGTAAGCACTAGGCATACAGTATATCTGTATATGTCTTATTTTGGTTGACATGAAGACTGATTTTCCATTTCTCCCTCCATTCCCACCAACCTTCAATAAATCTGCTGTTCATGGAGAGAGGAAGGAGACTAAAGATGTATTTGGCCATGTCTCTTTAGGCCAGTGGTTCTAAACCTGTGGGTCCTCAGCAGGCATGTAGCCAGGGGGGGCTTAGGGGGCTTCAGCCCCCCCCCCAATTATCAGGGTGGTCCATGAGAAGGCCTTACTGGTACATTATTTAAACTGTTATGTTTATTCATATCATGATCTGATCACCATGCCCATTATATCCCACATTGATGGGGTTATTGGGATAACAATACAAAAGGTTTGCTAGGGTAGACCCTCTTCCACCCAGTCTCAGCCCCCCCCCCGAACCAAAATCCTGGCTACGGTCCTGGTCCTCAGGTGTTTCGGCCCACAACTCCCAGAAAATCCAACCAGTTTACCAGCTGTTAGGATTTCTGGGAGTTGAAGGCCAAAATATCCGATGGCCCATAGGTTGAGAACCACTGCTATAAGCAAATACCAAACATGATTACATCTTCCAGTGGACATCAGCAAAGGATTTAAGTCTTTCATATCCAGTCACTGTTCCAATCCCCCTCCACTCTTCCCTTATATGGATTGCATTAGGAGGGATGCAGTGACTTTGTGGTTTGATTGATCATTGATGAATGGCCAGCTGTAGTGTATTCTTCACAAGGAGCTACTGCATTATAATGAAGCATATAAGATTCCAAGCAATTAATAAATATGCAAAATATTGTGCTATTAATAATGAATAATTGCATATTCATAATCATCTAAATAAGAAGGCACTTTCAAATGTCTTCTGGGGGATCAATACTCAACAGATGATGTCCAGGGTCCAGAGATTTCTCTTCCATTTTCAATTAAATTAGATCTGATATTGTCAAAACCCACAGGCTCCAGATTGTGCAGAACGCGGCCGCCAGGCTTCTCACAGGAACATCGATGAGATGCCACATTACACCATCTCTGCAGCGCCTGCACTGGCTGCCCGTTGAGTATAGAGCCTTACACAAGACCTTGACCTTGGCTTTCAAAGCCCCTACGGGGCGGGGCCCAACATACCTAAAAAGACCGCTTGCTGATGCCTGCTTACTCAAGGACCCCGCGGCCAGCAAACAAGAACCTTCTTCACGTACCAGGCTTGAAAGAGGCCCACCTGGAGACGAGACGGAGATCGTTCTCCGTTGTGGCCCCCGTTCTTTGGAACTCGATGCCACCGGACCAGAGAGCCTCCCTCGACCTGCCCCAGTTCCTGACCGCTCTGAAGACCTGGCTATTTAGGAAAGCCCATGGTTAATGCAGAACCAGGAACTCAAATACCGAGCCTGGCCCCTGCATTTAACCACTGAATATTTTAATCTAGTTTTAAATACTCTATTTTAATTGTGGAATTTGTTGTGTGTAAGTCGCCCGGAGCACTAACGAGGAGGGCGACTCAGAAATAATAAAGTCAGTCAGTCAGTCAGTCAGTCAAAATGCAAAAATCTTGCAGAACAATTTAACAGAAGGATATAGTTCACCCTAATTTCATCTTCATGTAGTCAGAGAAAGGGCCAAGCCACAAGGATAGTTGAATCTATCTATCTTAAATCCACAGTAATAATCCTATTTACAGTCCTAAATACAGAAGTATTGAATTAGTGGATTTGTTTATTTACCTGATTTATACCCCGTCTTTTTCTATCTGGGGGGGGGGGCTCTATGTGATGAATCCAGTATGAATCTGAATTCTATTAATCATTTCTAATGACTACCACTAATCGGCAGGATTCAGGAAATCAGTGTGGTGCAGTAGTTTGAATATTGAACTATGACAGTGGACACCAGCGTTCAAATCCCTGCCAGGTATAAGGACATGTTTCATTTGGTCATTTTTTTGGCAGTAAGCAATACTGAGGTCAAATATGACTTACTTTTGAGTAGACCTGTACAAGATTGCATTGTATGCTTTCAATTCTATACCCACTTTCCTATCAATAGATACTATTGAACTCAGCATGACTTATTTCTGAGTAGACCTGTATAAGATCACACCATATGCCTTCAATTCTCATACATCCACTTTCTTGAGAGTAAGCACCTTTGAACTCAATGGATTTAGTTATAAATACACATACATAGGATTGTGTTGTAGAGGCTGCAATCATGTACATCATACTCATCATCATTTGTATTTCTTATCTGCCTCTCCTCATGTCAAGTAAGAAATTAAAGAAATGTATACACTTTGTGGGTACAGATTAGTGAAGGCAAAACATGTGAGGCCTGTGGTATCTGCCCAGTTGGTGGATTTGGGGTAGCACACTGTGGCTTTAGGGTCCAATTTGGCCCAATCTGGTGTCCAGACTGGGCACCAGCAACTTCATCCTTTCCCTGTACTCATCAGTGCAGGAAAAGGGGGTGGATTGTTGCTGTTTATAAGGTGGCCCATGTGGACTCTTCCAACTCTATTAGATTCTATGAACAAGACTTAGAAAAGAATCGCCTGTAAAGATATTCAGTTTCATATTAGGGTTGTGCATAATAAATGAGTACTCCGAAACCTGTGGTCTTTGAATTGAGAACAGTCCATGATCTATCCATTGCCAGTTTCTACTGAATTTTCAGAAAAGAAAAAATTGCAGTTGATAGGTGCCAGTATGGAAGCACTGCAAGGGGAACTACATGTTAATTCTGCCTCACATCTCTTCACAAATCAATGAAAACACCAAATATACTCCTGAATGCAGAACAACTATTACATTTGTATAGGCCAGGCTTATAAACAGTAATGGCGACTGGATGTGCCAAAAACATAAGCACTGATCGGCTGGAAGGCAAGCTCATGTTAGGCTTCGCCTCCCAGCAAGCTTGATTGACATTACATGAAAAAAGCTGAATCAGATGTCTGAAGCGATCTGAACCATTAGAAGCAATAGCTCTGAATGCTTCAAAATCTGAATGTTGGGACTGATGCACTAATGCACGTTGGACCCCCATTTGGATGTTTTAAACATTCGAACTTACATACAACATCCGAAACATGACCCATCAAACCACATATGCCTACTAGGCATGAGAAAAAGTTATGAAAATTGAAAGAAATCAGAAGGGATTCGTATGTATGGGACTTTCAAGTTTATACGCATCGCAGGGCCAATCCCGGAAGTGGACTTTCTTTTCCGCACTCCCTGGGCCCAAATTTTCGTTAGATTTCTAAATATTTCGGAAGGCTCCCTATTATCCCCTCCAAAATAGCTTCCCAGACATTACTCACAGTCAGATGGGGCCTTTCCATGCTCAAGGCCTACTTTAACTGAAAGGCCTTTCCTCCAGGAAGTGGAAAAGGAGCCGGACCATAGAGAGATCCAGAGCGGCAGTCCTAGAGCGGCTGGAGGACTCATCAAAAAGCGGTTTAAACTGCAGGGAAAGGAGCCTAGATAGGAGGGGGAAAGCCATAGAGTTCAAACCTCCTAGAGAGCTATGGGAAACTGAATGGGGGGAAAGCTGCAGTGAAAAGAGCTCTGGAGAAGGTAGGCAACTATTTTATAATTAATAATAAATATATTAATAATATTTACTCCTAATTTCCTGGAAGAAGGGCCCTGGGCATTTAATTCTAATAAAAATAATAAATATATTAATAATATTTACTCCTTCTAATTTCCTGGAAGAAGGGCCCAGGGCATTTAATTCTAATAAAAATAATAAATATATTAATAATATTTACTCCTTCTAATTTCCTGGAAGAAGGGCCCTAGGCATTTAATTCTAATAAATGCTCTGGAGAAGCAAGCCTTGACCAGAGGTGGGCAACTATTTTATTTAATAATAATAATAATATATTAGTGCATGATATGTCCCTGCAAAGAAACCCTGGTTTTTTTTAATAATAATAATAATAATAATAATAATAATATATTAATTCATTATATCTCCTGCAAGGAAACCAAGGGAAATGTTGCCCCTTGATTTGCCTGTGCTTAAAACAGTGTCAGTCCTGTTTCCCTGCTTTGCCTACTTTAGAACTAATTAAGAATTTCGTTACTAATTACGTTACATTTTAGAACTTTTTGGATTTTTTTTTGCAAGTCTTTCTATTACTAATCAAAAAAAATCTCCCCCCCCCATTTGATTTTAGAATCACGATTTTTGGGTTCTAAACCATGCCTGATGCCTACTATACGTGCACAATGTTGTACTTTTATGTGAAATGTACATTCTTGCACAACAGAACAAGACAAGCAACCTTATTTTTCTATAATAGAACTAAAAGTCATTTGTTGTGCATTGGACGTAGGTGTCACCCACCTCTGTAAGCAAATTTGTACACGTGAACCTCCAACTGGGTTTGGAGGCAAACCTCCAACTGGGGTTTTTTTCTTTTACTTTTAGAATATCTGGATCTAAATTTAAATAGCATAGTGAACATTTTCAGCTGTGCCCAGAAATGAACTGGTAATCTAGCCAACACACAAAACCATGCTAAACCGGACGCAAAGGAAGCAAACAGTTTTATTGACATATCCTTTACACAATTCACAAGCCACACAAATTGTCACTATAAAGCATATGTAGAAAAATAGTAGAATCATATTGGCACTGATGACTGTTTACTATTAGTATTACTATGATTATAATATCTTCATCATGATCATCTTCTTGTTACATACGATTCATCATCATCATGTTCATTCCCTATAATAAATAGTAAGCATTAGATTTCATAGTGCCATTCTGAGCTTTACATTCACAATCTCTGTTAAATAAGGGACCTGTTATTTCCACCCCTTGAGTGCAGTCAAAATTCAGAGGCCATGCCTTTTAAAAACCAAAAGCCCTTGGTCTGAACCTGCTGTAACTATCCCATTGACAAGAATCCATAGACTGGTTTGCAGTAGTCAAAAAAGGTCATTTGTCAAACAAAACACTGTAGATTTAATACAAAATCAGAGAAAACAAAAGGGAATGGGACAATACTATTCTCCAAGTAAGAGTTGATGCATTCTGCTATTTCTCATTGGGCCAGAAGTTGGCACAGTGCAATGATAAGAAATGTATTTATGCACTTTGCAATCCAGAGATGGTTACGGGTGGTGAGATGTTGCATATAGTAAGTAATTTTTGTAGAATAACTAACTACATGAAGTGGTTCCAATAGAAGGTAAATCTCAACCATATGTCTAATATTGATGGGGTTTTCATCATCTGGATTACATTCAGTGCATGTTTATTATGCCACGTGTCCACATTCAATTCCTCTTGATTTGCACAGATCAGCTTGCTCATGTGCAGTGCAATACATGCTGGCTGGCATCTACAAAAGGAACGTTATCTGCTCTGCATGTTCACAATGTCACATATATGTTTTACATACATCACAGGTAATCAGGTTGGGCTGAAAGCTTCAAAGAGTTGTCAGCAACAACCACTGAGGACCCTCTCATATTACACAGTTGTAGCATGGTAGTTAAAGTGAAATAACAACATAATGTAATGTGATTAGGCTTTGGGGTTTTTCCTAAAACTAAGAATATAGACATTATGTAAAAAAAACATATCCAGAAAAGAAATACTAGACTTTGACAAAGTTGTTAGACACTCAGCTATGTAAGTATACTTTTTTTGCATTTGAGTAGAACAGCCATTAACAATATCTTTTAAATATTTATATTTAGAAAGAGACATCTTAAAAGCCTTTTCAAAGGAGGCCAAGTTGAATCATATCTTAGCAATGTCCAGACATTTCAAATGTTGTTATGTACAACACAAATATTTTCTAAGGTTTCTTTACAGGTGTAACAGCATAAACATTATCTATAGTTTTATGGAAGGAAGGATTATACAATACACAAGGTCTTTACAAAGATAGCATCCCAATTGAGATGGGGAGGAGGAGAGAGAAAGAGAATGAATCTGATAGCTTCAAATCTTCAGCCAACCAGATTATTATTGCCCATAATTTTGACACAATTGTGGCAGCATTTATGAAAATGAAGTTTACAACAGATTACTTTTTTTAAAAAAAATCTACAGTTGATCCACAAGTCTTTCACAGATTCTGGAACATGGTAGAAAGCAGCATCTCCAATTGTCAGACACATTAACTTCTCTAATAAGAGGAATTATCTAATTCATCAGCAGCAATCCTTCACAATTTCATCAACAGGAATCTATCACAAGTACTTGATCTGACTCGTAACAACAATTAGCAATCTCAAATTGTTATCTCTTTTTTTTGGTAGGGAAAAAGGTTCAAGTATAAATAATGTGTGCGCTCTCTCTCTACTAGACTCATACATGATCTATTACTCCGCCGCTTGGTTGCTTCCGGGATCCAAGATAAGGCTCTGACTTGGCTAGGATCGTTCCTGCGGGGCCGCTCGCAGCGGGTCGAGTGGCAGGGCCAGGTCTCCAGGAAATGCGGGCTGGAGTGCGGGGTCCCTCAAGGTGCCATCTTGTCCCCACCCTCTTTAACATCTATGTCCAGCCCCTGGCCAGTATCGCTAGGAGCCATGGTTTCAGCTGCTACCAATACGCCCGACGACACACAGCTGCTGCTGAAGCTCGACCCAGGGATGTCGTCGGTGCCTGAAAGCTTTAGTCAGGGGCTGAGGGCGGTGACAAGCTGGCTCAGAGCACACAGGCTAAAAATCAATCCGGCAAAAACAGAGATCCTCTGGCCTGGCCGACCCGACCCTCACTCACCACTACCATTCTTCGAAGGCGAGCCCCTGTCCTCGGTTCCGGCGGCGAAGAGCCTGGGAGTGATTCTGGACGAGAGACTGACGATGGAAGCCCAGATCCAGGCTGCAGCCAAGGGCGCCTTCTTTCATCTTCGTAGGGCCCAACGGCTGGCCCCCTACCTACCATCAGAGGCGTTGAAGACTGTGATACATGCCACCGTGGTCTCTCGACTTGACTATTGTAATGCCCTGTATGCGGGTCTACCGCTGTCCTCGACTCGGAGGTTGAGACTTGTTCAGAATGCAGCGGCCAGACTCATTTCCGGGCATCGGCTAGGAACCATATCTCACCAATCTAAAAGTTCTTCATTGGCTGCCTACAGAGTTCAGAGTGATCTACAAACTCATGGCGCTAACCTTTAAAGCACGGCAAAGAACCGGACCAGCCTATCTGAGCGATCGGCTGATAGATCAACGCAGTGAAAGACCAGCACGTGCAATAAATGGTGGCTGTATAGCTATCCCAGGGGTGAGAGAGGCCCGGCTGACAAAGACCCGATGGAGAGCCTTCTCTGTGGTGGCCCCTGTGATCTGGAACACACTTCCGCCTGCTCTCAGGGCCACATCGGCCCCAGCCAGATTCCTGTCCGACTTGAAAACTTGGCTTTTCTGCCAGGCGTTTGGGGATTGACTAGATAACCTTGGAGACTGGGCCTTTTATGGTTCTTTGTACCTGTGTTTTTAATTGATGTACCTGTATGTTTTAAAGGATGTAAGTCGCCCGGAGCACCAACGGTGGAGGGCGACTCACAAGAAATAAAGTTATTATTAATATATATATATATATATATATATATATATATAGAGAGAGAGAGAGAGATAGAGAGAGAGAGACTCTAGTAGAGATACATTAAGGGATTAACATCGAACCATACACTGCCTGTTAACCACAGTGAGAGCAGGATGAAGTTCACATAGGCTGATTCTGCCATTCTTTAGTAGTGGGATTTGAATATCCTTTGCTTTGGGAAGTTTATATTTGACATCTACCCGTACTCTCTACTTTCAGTCACACCAGGGAAGCAGATGTTAAGGAATGCAATAATTACATGTGGTCTGATTTTTGTAAGAGTAAGCCAGTAAATGGAGGCTATGTTTGCTATTGCCTCCTGATCCAGCTCAGAATACGTCCACATGACCACAATTGTCCCAGTGGTGCAATGGTTTAAACCTTTGTGCCAGCAGGACTGCTGATTAAAAGGTCAGTGGTTTGAATCCGGGGAGTGGAGTGAGCTCCCATCTGTCAGCTCCAGCTTCCCATGCAGGGACATGAAAGAAGCCTCCCACAGGATGGTAAAACATCCGGCCATCCCCTGGGCAACATCCTTCTAGACGGCCAGTTTTGTCACACTAGAAGTGACTTGCAATTTCTCAAGTCGCTCGTGGCATGAGAAAAACCCCCCAAACGTTATTGCCAAATAGGATTCTCATTATTTCAAAGCTTCTGTAATGCTTTCCATGAAAACAACCTTCCCTCCATTCCTAAAATTAGGAACACCTCACTACACATTAATTCAGTGTTGACATCTAGAAATTATATAACTTATTTTATTATATCTCCTTTGGCTACCCATGTGGAGTTCATATGCTGCATTTGTCTTTCCTCTCTGAAGCTAATAGCTATCATTCAAAGAGTACTGCAAACCTTATATTTTCCAGTCCTAGTCTTCTTTTCTTCATTTTCTGATTCACCGCAAAATAAAATTAACCTGAGTTATTTGCTTTTTTGTGTTTAGCCACACAAATTGCTCTCACACACAAAAACCCTACAAAAGAAAGCAAATTAGTGCTAAGTCAACTAAGGCAACTCATAAATACGTGGATTTTTTTCATAATGGAGGTGAGAAAAATATTCTGGGTCCAGTGACCCACAGACATATTCATAATCTCACCCTCAGGATTTTGAGACCAATTCATAAAGGTAATTCAACAAACAGAAAAGGATAACAGAACTTAACATGTAGATGCTTACATCTTGCAAAAAGCACCAATATTTGGCCCTTTGAATACTTTATAAACAAAGCACTTGATTCTTCCCCAAAATACTTAGGGTATGTGTATGCGTGTTTGTGTCCCACCTTGACCTGGCATCCTCCATTCATTCTAAATAGCATAACACTTCCCTGGCCCCAAAATCACATGCCTTTGTACGTAAGGCCTTCTTCTTTGTTCCCCTGAGGCTTGTGGTACTATTTGAAATAATTCAGTCCTGCCACAAGGAAAAATTTCTCCAAGAAGAGTTCAGAATCCAACACTGCTATATGGGCAGCCCGCCCAATCAGCGTGTTGGCTGTGTTTGGCAAGGCATGGAACACGTCATGGCGGATCAAAGTGCAGTCTTTGGCCCCAATGACTGGTTGGAGGAGGTTGTTGATCATCTCGGCATACACTGGACCTTTAAAAGATGAATATTCCCACATTTGATAAACAATGCATACCCAACATCCTCAATACACTCGACATTTGACAAAATGAAGGCAACAGTACCATCACCTTCATAACTATGCTCTTATTATTGTAATTTACACAATAGTAATAACAGTACATAGTCTTGATCCTATTAGTAATGTGAACTAGTTAGCTAATTACTGATTAGTATACCTAAATTATATAAACCCATTCAACTAATTACTAACTGATGAGCCAACACTTATAGTAACCTCATTTATACAATAGCTTTAGGCTCATTGTAGCTAACACTGATAGAAAATTCAGGCCTGTAGTGGCCATAACAGCCATATATCAATAATATATATGGGAAAGTAATACTACTATAGCAATTAAAACAGTGCAATGAAACCTCATTGTTGTTTCTTGTCTCTTTTTGTGAATCTTCTAAATTGTTGTATGTATCTACAACAGCTGCACCATATCTCTTTGTATGAATTTGTAACCTGTTCTTTAGGATACAATAGTCTAGGGCAGGGATTCTCAAACTTTTTCAGCCACAGAGTCCTTTTTGAAGCAAAGGTTTATCCTGGGGTCCCAAGAATTGTTTATATTATATGTTATTATTATTTAATGTATAGAATGTATGTATGTACAGTTTATCAGGGATAAGAATTTGTTCATCCCCCCCCCAATTCGTTAGAACAAACAGTCTCCATCCAACTGCCACTGTTAAATTTTAAAACACATTGCAGCAAATAGTTTACCTAGTTCCTTTCTGACATCAGGAAGTCAAACTATTTGCTGCAATGTGTTTCTCATTTGTAGCGCCAAAAATGAATGAAAATATACAATATTTAAAATGATGAACAATTTTAAGCAACAGATGGCTACTTAGCCTTTGTAGCAGCAGCAGCAGTAGTAGTGGTAGCAGCAGCAATAATAATAATAATTATTATTATTATAGGAACCCCAGGGGTCATCCAGTTCAACCCCCCCTGCCATGCAGTAAAAGCACAATCAAAGCACCCCATGCCTGACATATGGTCATCCAACCTCTGTTTAAATGCTTCCAAGGAAAGAGCCTCCACTATACTCTGAGGCAGAGATTTCCACTGCTGAACGGCTCTCATGGTCAGCAAGAAATTTCTAATGTTTGGGTGGAATTTGTTTTCCTGTAATTTGAACCCATGGCTCTGAGTCCTAGTTTCCAGGGGAGCAGAAAGCAAGCTTGCTCCCTCTTCCTTCACTGAGAGGTGGTCCTCTACCTATTGTTTAAAACTGCAAAGGAGAGCTCACCACCTTCCAAGCTAATCTATTATTTTCATCTTTATATCAGAAAATGATTTCTAATGTCTAGACAGACTTTAGGTCTCTTCCAACTCTATAAATCTATGATTCCATGAACAAGACTTAGAAAAGGACCTCCTGTAAAGATATTCAGTTTCACTTTGGGGTTGTGCATACTTCTCGATCTATGGTCTTTGGACTGAGAACAGTCCATGATCTATTGGTTGCTAGTTTCTATCCTCAGGAAAGAAAGAAGAAGTTGTAGTTCTTTGACATATTAGGAGAAAATGCCCATAAGAAGCACTGTAAGGGGAGATACATGTTAATTCTGCTTCACATCTCTTATGCTGAATGCCAACATTCAGAGGCTGGATGACCATTTGTCAGGCATGGGGTACTTTGATTGTGCTTTTACTGCATGGTGGGTTGGACTAAAAGATCCACATGGTCCCTTCCAACTCTATTATTCTATGATGCTGTGATTCTCAGCTTTAACTGGGATTCTTAAACTGGCAAGCATTGAACCTGGTATCCGTGTTCAACCTCTCTGTGAAGCAAAAATATGTTTTTATTTCTTTTTGTTTAAATGGAGAGTTTTTGACCTCCCAAATTATCATACCTGTATGTCTGTCTTTCAGTGCCAGTTTACACATTTCTATTCTTGCAGAATGAAACGGTACATAGCGGTCTTGGGGTGAGGCCACCAAAACAACATTTTTGAAATACTGAAGACCTGAGAAGGGGAAATACAGGAAATGTTACAGTAAGGAATTTTCATGCCTATCCTCATTGATTGCAAGTGTGCATTTTAGAGGCCTTCTATCTGCTTTGCTGTACCCACTAGCTTCCTACCCCCCCCCCCATCTGCTGTCATTGTTTCTGGTCTCCTCCATAAGACGTTTGGTGTTTAGGTTTATGTATACAACTGCCCCCACACCAGGCTTGTGTGTTGGTTATGGTAATTTTAGTGTGTTTGTTTTATTCTGTTTTTATTGCCTTATGACTTACAGTGTGAGTCGCCCTGAGCCTTCGGGAAAGGGCGACTAATAAGTCGAAGAAATAAATAAATAAATAAATAAGACCATGTATGCACAGTTTATGCACAGTTTATTATAAGTCAACACACCTCTATATGTCTTGCAAAGAAGACTGGACTTATTTCTTTTCTCTGCTACATCCTGTGGGTGTGCGAGTAGATTGAGACTGCCATTCAATTTCTGTCTTGACCATTTGATTACTTTGCTGAAGAGATCTGGTATTATCTCTCACAACACAAAGTACAGGTATGTGCTGCATAGTGGCCACCATGAGAGAATGACACATTTTAGATCCAGAATATGATTTTTTTTAAAAGGATTGATCGGGAGATATGAAAAAAGATCTTTCCTTGGTAACCTAAGGTGACCAAAAACATAGGCAAAATGCCTCCACACTCTTAGAGAGCAATTTTGAACATTTCATATAAAAGAAAAGTTGAAATTCCTGGGGGACAAATGAGGCTCCTTGCTCTTTCATAAATAGTTACTACAGCATTTGTCAGACATCTTTAAAGAGGAAAGGACAGAAAGAACCTATGTACTGTGAAAATGGAATTATGACACCCATGTGTCTTAAATAACAAAAACAAATATATGGTTAGTTAGCTGCTCTCAATATAACAACCAGACACCCAAAAATCTTGTTCACCATATTTTAGTGGTAAACCACAATGTAAATCTTCCACAGTTCATTCATGCATGCAAGAATGGACTACAATTTCAGAATTTTTCCTCCTTCTTGAATATGATTAAGAGAGTTCTTACACATGTTTCAATATTTTTCACACTTTGGAACTTTAAAACCCCCTCTTCTTTGTGTTAAAAAAGAGCATTGTAGAAAAAAAGTCTCAGAATTCTCTTAAATAATTGCTCAAAAGGACATCTATGGAAATTGACTTGACAGATCTCCTCATCTCCACGACTCCTGTGCTCCCTGTCTTCTTATGAAACTCTCTTGTTATGAGATTTGGCAATATAGACCTTGATAATGACAGCTTTGCCCCAGATACCAATTTGTTGAATTTTCTGCAGAAGTCAGTTGAAAAAAAAGCACCCCAATACTCTGATACATCTAGTTAGGGATGTCTAGTTAGGGATGAGGAACTTATCAGCTGCCATGTATACTTTTTTACATTTTATGAATTTATTGTATATAAAAACTATCTTTATGAAAAAATGTGCAATAAAATAAAATGCTATACCAGATTAAAATTTTAGCATACTTTATAATGAAAGATAACCTATAGAGGGTTGCAAGTTTTAAATGGCTATCCAATATTTCTGTTAAACTGCAGTTTCATCTAAATGTATTTCATAAGGAAGGTGTATAAAGATGTTATGGTCTTCTGGGGAACTATAATAGAAGTAGTGGTAATTTTCTGTATGCTATTTATTTTAAATGGCAATAATTAATTTTTAAAAAATTTATATCCAATTTTACCCACCTGTTTTTTGGCTGAGCTGATACAGAAAACATTTCCGCAGATCTGTATTGTCCCTGAAGGTCAGCTGCAACAGTGAACCAGACTTTTTGAGCTTCTGCATTAGCCACAATCCTGGAATGATAATTGACATGTGTTGATTTCTAAAGACAAACATTTGATAAAACTCTTCTAAGCTGATAAGAGGAAATCAATTCTGAATTTTTCCCTAAAGCAATTTGAAGTAGGTATCCTCAGTCCAAGATTCTAAGTATTTGATCCATCAGATTTAAAGCATATACTAATCAGATAGATTTGATTAATCATATGCAATGCTTACTCTAATCTGTTTAGTTGCTACTGCAACAAGAATTTTTCAAACCTTGTTTACCTAAGGATTATATCTATCAAGAAGGCTGTGAAAAACACTCCTATCTTAATTCTTCCCTGAAAATTCCATAAATCCTTTCTAGCAACGCTTACCTGTACTCACTAAAGTACTGTTGTTGTACAGTGTTCCTAAGTGAGGCCCAGAGAGGGATAAGAACGTGTGTAGCTTGTTGAGGTAATATCGAAACCTGGGCCGGGTTAACACTGATCGGATGATGACGTTACCAAGGGAGTGACCGATAAAACTGCAGAAATAGAAAAAAAATGCAAATACAGGTATTCATCTTAGAATTTTTGCCCAATGCATTTTCATCCTTGTCAAATCTCTTAGTCTGTTTGCTTCTGTCATCCTATTTGTTGTCTTGAACCCTTATATTGGGGGAAAAGGTGAGATAAAAATAAGGTACATATAATATAATATATTTTTTTAAAAAACAAAAAACAAACACCCATTTTTGCTGTCATTGAAATACCTAAGATTTGGTGTTCTTTTTAATTTATTTTATATGCCAAAATATGTACTTGTGTGACCTGTTAGTTTCCCTTCACTAAGGTCCCTTCTACACTGCCATATAAAATCCAAATTATCTGCTTTGAAATTGATTATATAGCAGTATAGACTCATATAATCCAGTTCAAAGCAGATAATGTGAATTATCTGTTCTGATAATCTGGATTATATCACAGCGTAGAAGGTGCCTGAGATATTTGTAGCCTTTGTTCCAGAAGTCCACAATATGGTTCCAGCAGCTTCATGTCTTGCTGTTGTTTTCTCAACCCACACCAGAGCAACAATAATAGATGCCCACATACCTCATCTACTCCAACCTCTTGGTCCTATACCTTCACATTTGGCTATTCTTGACTTCCCCTTTAACTTCCCTAAATTCTGTAGTTTTCAACAATTTTAACAACCAGTTTTGACATATTGGTACAAATTAGCTAACTGACACCACGATTCATTTAGAACTGTGTTACCCTAACTTTGGTGTTCCAGATGTTTTGGACTTCAGACACTCCCTGAATTCCTAATTGTTGGCCAAGCTGGTTGGGGTTTCTGGGAGTTGAAGTTCAAAATACCTGAAGGACTAAAGTTTTGGAAGTACTGACTTAGAATATAGAACATTTAATGAAAAAGTCTAAATGAACCAACCAATGTATGTACCAGATGAAAAGTTGTCATTGCAATATGTATGAGGCTATATCCAAAACTGTCCATTGAAAATGTTGCTGTCCTAATTAGAGGTGTTCAGAATGAAGTATTCATTTTTACAATGAGAAAAAAAGAACGCTTCTCTTTACCTAATTCGTGATATCGACAAATTGTACAACTGGATATGCTGGATAATCTCATCCAGCAAACGGTCAGTCATCGTATCGAAGTCCGCAAATGTATCTGTCTGTGAAGGAAAGAGGATGGTGTCAATCTACCATTTTTCTTGTGCTTGTTACACTTTTCATTTCTGATGTCTGCACAACCATCAGTGAGTAAATGTTTCTCATAACAAACCTATCAGCAAATTGGATTGTGCAAAATGTCATTTTATTAGTGCTTACTGGAGGACTGTTGCTGTGTGTTTTTAAATTCCAAAGTATAGTTGTTCACTGTTGTGTTTGAAGTTGAATGTAAAGGATAGTAGAAGCAAATACATTGAAATCAGGATGACAAATGCTTCCCCTTGTTTGAAACTCTGCTGTTTTATAATCCAATAGGCTGTGCATTAGCTTCTACATTAATGAGATGCCAGAGAAATAACCATCAAATGCTGAGGAAAAGATTGAAGGGAAACATATCCAGTAATTAATGTTTTTGTGAGGCTGAGAAAAAATATTGCTCTCACTAATTACAGCTATTTTAAGCAAGTAAGTGGGAGGGAACATGAGTATATTCAATTTTAAATTTTCTTTTTTACTAAACATGCAATATAGATGCCTGCCCGTTTGCTTGAATTGTTAATGAATTATTTCTCTGGATTTTACTAGGCACAATATTATATGTCATTTACAAATAGAAGAAATTGATCACTTGGGAATAGAAAAAGTCACATAGATCAGAGGCAATATACCACCGAACAGTAGTTACCAGGATCGAATGAAAGAATGCACTGGTTGTGGATTTCCTAGGAATACCAGGTTGGCCTCTGTGGGAAGTGTAATTGGGATAGATGTAAAATAAATTGCTCTCAGACACTTTATGTAACCCTAAAATTTGCATAAATGGTTAATGCTTTGAAATAAACTTTGTCAATCTCAGTCAGTATTGTGAATAGGTTGGATGGGAAGTATTGCTGACTCTTTTTGGATCCTCTGGCTAAAGATTCACCTGTTGTCTCTTTACCTTTCTGCTTAGGTTAAAGGCTCTTTTCATTTCAAGAAAAGGACATGTACTACAAATCTCTGAAAAAATAATCAATCTACCTGGTTCCTTTCAGACATCAGGAAGTCAAGCTTTCCTCCAGGAAGACCCAATTCAATGAAAGTTTTTACCAGTCGAAGGTCTGCACTGTTTCCTTAGAGAAAGCAAAATAGGTATTAAACAGTTCTGCCTTTTTGTCGGAAAGCCTATGCTGAGCAGATCTAGTCTCAAGGCAGTTATCATGATATTTTACCCAAACTGATTTAGTTTGATCTTTTATTTTATTTTATTTACAGTATGTATACCTCATCCTTCTCACCCTGAAGGGGACTCAGAGCAACTTACAGAACACATATATGGGAAACAATCAATGCTGATTAAACAATTAACAAGGACAGACAACACAGACAGAGGTAAAGGCAGTTTTCCCCCACTTATTCCCAGCATCTTGGAGGTTGTGCTCAACTCTGGCTATGAGGGGGGTGGGTGTGATGTTGCTCCATCTTCCATGCCGAGGAGCTTTATTACCTCCCCACTAAAAGTGGTACCTATTTATCTATTTGGATTTCTGCTTTGACCTGCTAGGTAGGCAGGTTAGCTGGGGCTAATGGTGGGTGCTCATCCTGACCTTGGCTCAAACTCCTGACCTTTTGATCGACAAGATTTTTCTGCAGCACGGCGGTTTAGCTTGCTGTGCTAAGCTCAACCCCCCATTCTCATAGACTTCTGAACAAGTGACTTTATCTTTGACATACAATGTCACTCCACTTCCATTTCTTCCCCCTCTATTCAATTGCTATATTCCAGTCAAGGGAGACATGTCTATACATCTAAAGCACTGCTTGTTGTCGTATTTAATTCTACTGTGAGTTTTACTGTGGCTCCATTCTTTTTTACATGATGCCTTGAAAAGCATGTTGTCCCAAGTTCTACATCACACTCTCACTTACCTTATAAGTCTCATGGTTTTTTTTAAAGTACTGCTTACCATCCAGTCCATGGACACAGACCACTAGGTGAATTCCATCTTCCAAATTCTCTTCCTCTTCCTCTGGTGGGAAATATGGGATATCAGAAGATAGTACAGATAAATCACTGTACAGATATCCTTCAGTCTTCAGCTCCTTTTTAAATTTTTCTTTGGCCTGATAAAAACTGGAGAATACACCAATAAATCACAGGTTGAACTGAGCATTTGGCAAGAAAATGCTTCTGCTATCACAAGATCTGGGAAAACAAGATTTCTATCACTAAAATTCAGATATTCGCATCTCACTGCAAACTCTTAACAATTCAGGTTCCCAGTTATAAATTTACTACTTCCCTGCACAAGTCTCCTATGACATTATATCATTCCTGTTCAAGCATTCCTTATTAGAGATGCCTGTATTCATGAATATTGGTTTTTACAGATTTCTCCATTCTTATTTACTTAGTTCACCTTGGAGGGTTTTTATCTATGCAGAAAGATAGGAACATTAAAATAAACACAAATAAATACGTGCATCCCTACCTAAGCATCCTTTCATTGGTATCTTCATCCACATCACTGGAATCACTGGAGATGACCCCAAAGGAACCCATTGGTTGGTGTGTGATAGGAGAGGTAACCTGTTTGGAGGAGAAGCCTGCTGTCGGTGGACTCTCTTTGAGAACAGAAGAAAAAGGAAGACAGGTGGCTGTGCAAGAAACAGATAAATTGACTCCTTCAATGGCCTTCTTGCTCTCCAGTACCAGAGTCTCTGGTACCACAGAATGCAGTCCTGAGCTATTTGATGACACTCCTTTGAGCTCTCTCTTTTCTGATTCAGCACAAGAGGTTCCGGACTCAGATGTATTGTCCAGTTCAATTTCTTGCAAATTTTGGATTACTTCTCCACCTGCTGTTGTTTTACCATTAGCAAGTGGGGTACCATAGGGCCCTTTTGTAGAACTGGAACCTGATATCACCACTGACGAAATAGGCATGGTACAGGTAAAGTCTGGCACATTTGTCTCACAGCCTGATAATGTCTTCACGTCTTTGGAATACAAACTTTGGTCTCTATGTACATTTACATCATTCACGTATTCATCAAAATGAGCTATACTTCTGTCCAACTGGTCATTTTCGCTTCCCAAGTTGTCCTCCCTATTTTTGTTTGTCAGTAGATGTTCTGCTGTCCCATTTGAATCCTGATTTTGCTTTAGGATAACAGTTACTCCTGCAGTTTCCAAGGTGCAGTTAACCTCTGAAACACTTTCAAAAACTTTAGGGTGTAGAGAACTGTCACAATTTTGTTCAAAGGAAGATTGAGAATGCTTCACTCCAGCAATGGATAATGGCAGCCCTTCATGTTCTCCAGCATTCTGACATGTGGAGGTTTTTTCCATTAAGGTCATGCTGGCACACCCTATTTCCACACAAGGTCCCTCAGCAATATCTGCAATGGTTTGGATATGTTTGGATATATTCATATCTTCTACAGTTTCCTCAGGACTACTGATCTGAGGAGCAGAGATAGATTTTGTCAGCTTGTTGGGTTCCACCTCCCCCTCTTCCTCCTCATATGGCAAGGAGCTAATTGAGGTGAGAGAGGCTTGTATGCCACTTGGCAAACTTGCATTGCTTTCAGTGTGTCTGCCTTCCAAGGAGTTCCGATGAGCCGCATGCCTTCTCACCAGCTGGTGAAGGGTCTCCCGATCACTGGGCAAGTCCAAGACCTTGCTCCTTGCATCAGACCATGCTACAGAACTTGGCTCACTTTCAATTCCCGAGTCTGAAATTAGAGATGAAGATCTCTTAATGACCCCTGATCTGGAGCTAAACTCTTCACACTCTTGCATTCTCTGCTCCTGCTGAAAAGATTTGACCCCCTCAGTATTTTTTATTTGGTTCAGTAATCCAAACTGTTCATTTGCATCAAAACCTTCTGAAGCAGGCAATATTGATTCATCACACTGATCAAATTGTTTCTCACAGTTATTTTGTTCTTCTAGTGAGGATTTGTCTGAGATTATAGTAGACTCACAGTAATCGTTTTTATTTTCTTGTCTTAATGTAGTCCTTTCTACATGTTTGAGATGTTCATATGTGACACCATCATACATGGAAGTCATGACTAGCATTGGTTCTTTTTGGTGGGAACTATTACATATTGGATGCATGTCTAAATATTCCACTTCTGTCTTGAGTCTGTTGTTTTTCTCTGAAAATTCTATTGGTGGGTTAAGGCCTTCAGAAGAATCTGTAAGGAGATCTAGTTGCAAACCATCACTTGCTAACTTGACTTGATTTTCATGTGCTGGGATACTTCCACTCATTTCGTGTACCTGAGTTGAAGAGTGATCCTTGGAAGTCTTGACCATGGAACAATCTCCTTGTGGATAGTTGCAGGAATATAGTGATTTCCCATTTATCCTATCTGTATGGATGATGAATGGGACATCATTCCTCAAGTCCCTCTTTGCCAAAGCAGTGTCTGTGTTTGAAGAAAGATTTCCATCTTTATCTAAGTCCACTTGTGAATTATCCACAGCAGAAGCCACATCATTTGACAAAATGTCTAAGTCCTGAACTGAAAAAGAAAGAAAAGTAAGCATAAATCTAACACACTAAAGTGCTATACAAACAACAGGAAAATTATTGTTCCAGTAAAACCAAAAGCTTATCCTAAACTCAAGGTTGAGTGCATCAAACTCCTAAGTATTTCCAAGAAATCTTGCTAACCTTCATGATCTATTAAGAAAAGATTTTCACAACTTTTCCTGAATGCTTTTGCATGATAAGAAACTTTTTTGTTTAGTAGTCATGTAGTGATATCATACAAACATGCAGAATAGCACTCACTAATATCTAATATCCCTTAATCTAAACGTACAACTCAAAATATCTATTGTTTTTGCTTAAAAGGAAAGCCTCGATCCATTTCAAATTTCTAACATTTGTCTAAAGTGACACATGAGCCCCAGCAATTTTCCAAGTTCTATGTGAAAATGTAGAAATGGGGAGCAAAGGGGTGTAAAAGGTGGGAAATCCTATTTGTAACTGGATGGGGAAAAGAGGAACAAGTGCATTAAAATGTATGAAACTTATATTCTTGTCTTTCTTTGATACACACACACACACACACACAGAGAGAGAGAGAGAGAGAGAGGGAGGGAGAGAGGGAGGGAGGGAGGGAGGGAGGGAGAGAGAGAGAGAGAGAGAGAGATGAGCCAGTACGGTATAGTAGGTTGAATGTTGGATTAGTACTCTAGAGATCAGGGTTCAAATAATCACTCAGCCATTTTAATATGGGTCAGTTGTACTCTTTCACCCTCAAAAAAAGGCTATGATAAACCTCTTCTAAAGAAACATGGCCAAGAAAAGCCTTAGATAGGTTCATATTAAAGTTGGCACACACAAATATATTCTCACATCATGTGATTTTGCCTCTCTGATATCAAGGATAAAATGAATTGCTGGGCAGATTTCTATGCAAAACTATGCAGTTTTCTACAGTTAATATCCCATTTTCTAGTCAAAAAGATCTACAAGCATTTCACACATAGAATAAAAACTATAACTATTCTCACTAATCTATGATTTCTCAGAAGTCCTTCTTAAGCTATGTTTAAATTAGTTTTGAATATTCCCTAAACCCCTCATTTCAGAGGAATATGCATATTACCCACCTTCATAGGGGAAATCTACATATCGGTCTTCAAAAATAATGGGTAGTGTGCTCCAGTCTCCATCAATGTCGAGGCACTCTACTGGCAAAGGTGGCATGCTGGTGAGGTACTCAGAGTTTCGGACTTCCGACGAAGCCTGGTTATGATGTTGGATACTGTTCATCAAAACACAACAGAAACTCATCAGTTACTTTTAGAAAGTGTGACATTTAACAAAATGTAAAGCCTACTTTCCCTGTGTAAAGTCTGTTTTTCCTTTAGTTCAATGATGCATTTGAAGAAGTATAAGGCACATGTAGCTTATGTTTTTGCAAGCATCTTTGTTCATTGGGATGACTGCATTTGGACACATTTCCAAAAAGAAAAAGAAGAAGTAAAACCAGCCTATAGCTGATCCTACGTATAAAAATCCTATTACGAATTCTAACTATAGTAGATCTACTGAATTGATGAGAATTAGGTAAATCAATGTTTCTGTAAGTTTCATTAACTCAGTATGTTCTTGTTGAGACTAGCAAGAGGATATAGATGTATGCTCTTTTTAAAAGACAAGGGCCTGAATTGTATTGCTCATGCTTTCTGGTGTAGACAGAATATATCCATAGGATTCACCTATTTGTTGATTCACCGATCAACAAGTGATTCAGTGGTTGAGAATTAATTTATAAAACTATTATTTACATGCCTTCAAGTTGTTTCTGACTTATGGTAGCCCTAAGATGAATCTATCTTGGAGTTGGAAAGACTTGTGCAGAGGAAGATTGCCTTTGCCTTTCCTCTGAGAGAATGGGGACTAGTCCAAGGTCACCCAATACATTTCTATAGACAACTGGAAATTCAAAACTGGTCTCCCAATATCCTAGACCAACGGTCAAGTTGGCACTTTTTCAATAAGAGTCATATCATTAAACACTTAATTTATTAGTAGTCTTGACATTAGGGTAGAAAAGGGTTTGGATGTTAGCATAAGCAAATTTCATATTCAACCTTACTATCTCTGCTATATTGCATATGACCTCCATTTGATATCCATTTGGCATTTTTAATACGGTAAAAAGAAAAAGACAAAACCATGGCATATGAAATTATTTAACAATACAGAATGATGAAACAACTGTTCTCTGTCATAGCACCTACGCTGTGGAACGCCCTCCCGGCCGGAACTCGGGCTATGAAGGAAGACGGGCCACCTGTTTAAAGGCCAGTCCTGCCCATGCCCGCCATCTATTCGTTCTTCTGAGGATGATGTGCTGTTCATTGTTTTAACTGTGTTATTAATTACTGTACTGCTGTTGTTTTTAATTGTTTTTAATGTATTTTACTGTGCCCTTCGGCTCCTGTAAGCCGCGGCGAGCCTCAGGGAGTCGGCGGCATAGAAGCCCGAATAATAAATAAATAAATAATAAACTTATCACCACTCAACATTATGAAAACACTAAATCCAGAAGTACGTACAGGCTTTCCTGGAAAGTCAACGCAGCAAGCTTTTGATGTTCAGCATAAAAGAAAGCTTCTGAGAATCTTCTTACCTGGCGAACAGAAACATGGTGCAATGTATATCATTATCAAAACAAAAATGTGCCTATCTATCCAGCACTCCATCAATTTATCTCTCTATCATCTACCAATTTATCTTATAACCAATGGGTCTCCTAACAATAAAGGGGTGTGAAGAGTAGGAACAATCATCTATCTAACACAAAAATCACATTTTTTAAGATTAAAAAAAGGCCACACATTTTTTATTACATCATCAATACGTCTTGGAATAGCATTATGAATTGGCAATTTACTTGCTATTTAAGTAAATTTACTTGCTATTTGTGTTGACAAGGAACCATCTTTAGATGTTTCCATGCCAGTTGGGGGTGGGGTCTCCACTGGAAGTTGAGGGGTGGGGCCTCCACTCAAGTGGCTAGCAAGCGTCCTAAGACACTTAAATTGGTAAGTGTGGTTAGGTCCTTAGTCAACACATGCATTCGTTTGATTGATTCAAAAGTTCTATTCTAGTTGACAAGTAACAAAATGGATGTGATGGTGTGAAACCAATCATACATTATTGAACCAATCCCTAAGCTCATCACTGAAAGCAAGCATGCCACTTTCAAGCAGGCAATGCTTTCTGGAATAGTCACAGGGATGTCTTAACATTTTTCTTTTCTAGCAAGGTTCAACTGATTACTTAGAAACACTAAAATATTTTCATAAAAATTAGAAATTCCTTCAATCCAACACTGAAGTTGCCTGGGATACATGAGGCAACCCTGTGATTCCACCTAACATTAATAGTGTACTCAATAGCTTCTTATCTTTATGACTTTCTTGTTCTGAGTGTTGCTGGACATAATTACCCTTAGAGTGTGATGCTCCTGAACCAGACTGGTTGTGATATCAGGATGCAATGTTACAATCTCCAAAAACTGGGTCCAGAGTGCCAGAAGATGGGAGCAGAGCCAAGCAAGGTCTTTGCTGATTTGCTCTGCTATCTTTTCAGGATTGTTTAGCATCTAGAAGAATGAAAAAAATATTGTTAAGACACTGGGTCTTTAGACTTCTGCCAAAGAGTGCTATTGCCCCACCAAACTACAATTCCTGGCATTCCATAGAATTGAGTTATGGCAGTTAAACAAGTGTGCCAAAAGGCATTAAGTCTACAGTGAAGATGTGCCCAATGCCAGTATTCTACACTGACCAGGTAATATGCAGTTTAAGGGCACTGAAATGCATTTTATAAGTCTGCGCTGACCAGATAACATAATTGAGTTGATCCTCCAAAAATGTATCCGACTTCCACAACTGTATAATAACCTGAGATGCAAATACGTATTGTATCCACAGAGGTGGATTGATAAGCATAAATGCCCATACAAAATACAAGTCAGCTAGTCTAAAAGGTGTCACTTGATTTATTTCCCCTCTGCTCCTTCTTTTCTTCCTTTTAAGTAGAGAATGATAAGTGACTCGTTTTCCACGAGATGGCACTGTTCCATCTATGAAGCATCTCATAGCTTTCCTTCTGGATTTGCAGTATTTCTTTGCTTTGCTTCTCTCAGCAGGGTGGAAAAGCCTACTTCCTTTTTTTAGTTCAGAATTAGACAGTTGTGCCTGGTCAAATGCACATATTTCAAGCAGAGATGTGGAGGAAAGGCTCTCTTTGTTCTTTATGCCCTGGTTATTTATAACTGCAGAGTGATTTCAGACATGTGATATGGAAGCTGCTGAAAAATTGCTTCTGTGTGGCCAGGTCTTTATGCTGCACAACAAATAAGTACTGCGCAATCAGAAAGCTTTCCAGCAGCAGACAAATTAGGGATGATGTATCAAAAGCTATCAAAAGCCATCAGTCATATCAATTAAATGGACACTCTGCATTCAAATATAATGGGCCAGAGAAGAGTCTAGGCTGCCAGATCTTCTGTCCTCAGTTGCCTTAAAAGTGTATCTGTATCTCTGTATAAACTCGTTTGTATTTTAAGCAACTGAGGAAAGCATATGCTGAAACATTTTGCTTATTGGTGGAATAGTTACATTCTGTTTCTTAAGTATATTCTTCCTGAATTCATAACAGACTGGTGAGAACCATTTAATTTGCTTTTGAATTATGCATGCAAAGCACAAACAGACCCAGATAAATGTATAAATGCTGGTTGATGTTTGATACATCATGCTTAATGTCCCTTGTAACTTCAATATTGTAACATCACCAAGGTCATTTCTAAAGGTCTTCTCAGAGAGAAAAGAGAGAGGCAATGGGATGAATCTGTTGTCCAGCACACAGCTCTCTCTCAGTGATGTTGTCCCCATCACATGAGGAAAGTGTTCCTCTTCAGTGGAGAACCCATGCTGGCTCCATTAGAGGCAGCTAAACATGGGAAGCCTCCTATTAAGGAATTTACCAGCAAGTTCAGTGAAATTTATTTCAAGTTTTTACTTAGTGGCAACCTTCCCCACGTGACCTTGGTGGTTGCCAGGTTTCTTTCTGAGGCAGCGAGAATTAGACATTTCCCAACTTTAGACACAGGCTGAAAGCCTTTTACCTTTTTTTCTAGCCAACATGTGTTTTAAGCCATTTTAACTGTTGTTAATTTTACCCATCTCTGTTCCCAATCAACTGGTTGTTCTTAATTCCATTACCTGTATACCTTAAGGCTGAAACACGCCAACACTTCTTTTATTCTTTTACCTTTGTTTTTAGCCAACATGTATTTTAAGCAGCTTTTACTGTTTGCAAATTTTATCCACTGGATGTTCTTAATCTCATTACCTGTATAACTTGTATACTACAGTGTAATAAGGGTCTCTGGACCATAATAAAATTTATCTATCTATCTTGGAAGCCTCCTATGTTGTGCGAGAAGCCATTGGTGATGCTTTCACCCTGGTAGGGGGTGGGACCTACACTGGAAGTCACATGACATCATGTGATGGCTGGCGTGGGGCTCCATCCAGAAGACAGGGTGAAAGCATCCTAGAATGCTTTTTAGGCGAATGTGTTGAGGTCGTAAGTCTTAAAAAAGAAAACATTTTAACTTACCTATGGAGGCCATAGGAAACTGTTTCATAATAAATTAGTAAGGCTCATATAAACCTTTATTATCAACACTGATTGATATCAGATTTCCAAGATTTCATCTAGGATTTCTTTTCTGAGCCCTATCTGGACAATGGACATACCTAGTGGTGTCCATCAAGGTACAGACTATACCCTACTTACTGTACAAAATAAGACAGGGTTCTGTATGTTCAGGGTAATATGGTGGCATAAGTTGACAGAGTCTTTGCCCTTATACTCTGGGAACAAGTGGCACACAATTATAATACATTTGTGAAGGCATGTGATTTGCTCTGCATTTCGAAGCTAGCGTGACTGGTTCAGTGTTAGAATAGAGAATTACCCAAGAAATACAAGGACTCCCCAGGAGGCGAGAAACAAGCAATTACTAAAACTTTAAAGACATAATGACAGTTAGCATTGACACTGATGAGGTAGGCCAATGCTCTGACTCAGCAGAAGGCAGCTTCCAATGTTCCCTATGTCCCTATGACAGTTCATATCTATACTGCTATGGAAAGAAAAAAAATAACTGGTCCAGAATGTCTAATCCAGTCAAAGAGTTCTTCTTTCCTTCTAAAATTTAGCTATGTTTTTCAGGCCCAATCTGTCCAAGAATACACTCTTACCTAAGGAAGTCTGATTTTCCCTATAGATTTTGATTCCTACCGTGTTTCCCCGAAAGTAAGACGATGTCTTACTTTCTTTTTACCCCCAAAAGCCCCACTACGTCTTACTTTCAGGGTACGTCTTATATTGGACATACCCCGAAAGAATTCTTCACCCAGTAGGGCAACAGTACCTGTGAGGGGCGACGGTACCTGTGAGGGGCGCTGCCACGCCGCCGCCGCCGCCGGCCAGCCGCCGCCACACGGGCCGACTGCGGCACGCCTCTTGCGTGGCACGCCTCTTGCCTGGCCTCTGACGCGACGCCGCTTCGCCCCGCCTCTTGCTCCTTCTCTCCCCCTCCCTTTCTTCATCCATTCGAGTGAACGAAGAAAGGGAGGGGGGAAAGGAGAAGGAGCAAGAGGCGGGGCGAAGCGGCGTCGTGTCAGAGGCCTGGCCTCTGACGCGACGCCGCTTCGCCCCGCCTCTTGCTCCTTCTCTCCCCCTCCCTTTCTTCGTCCATTCGAGTGACCGAAGTAAGGGAGGGGGGAAAGGAGAAGGAGCAAGAGGCAGGGCGAAGCGGCGTCGTGTCAGAGGCCTGGCCTCTGACGCGATGCCGCTTCGCCTCGCCTCTTGCTCCTTCTTTCCCCCTCCCTTCGCATGGACTTTCGGGGTACGGCTTACTTTCGGGGTACGGCTTACATTAGCCGACCCCCCTGACACCCCCGATACGTCTTACAATCGGGGGTGTCTTACTCTCGGGGAAACACGGTAGCAATCTCTCCCTTCTCTCCTTTCTTTCTCATATAAGCATATATCCCACTATGGACATGCTTAAGTACCTGCAACTCTGCAGAAAGTTGAGAAAGTGTTTCTTCAACAGCAAGCTCCTCTAGAAAGAAGCAAGGGAAAAGCATGGTAGTTAACAGGAAAAGGTAATTAAAAGGGAATTTTCTTAGAATTTCTTACAACATATGGTATAGGACAACCATTTTATTAAAATATATTATTCCTAACTTTTGAAACACAAGCTATCTCACATACACATACATATTACACTTCCTCTTAAATAAAAGACAAATGCTCACCAATAAATAGACATAAAAATAGACACACAGCTAGACAGATAGATAGTCTGTCTTTTGGATGTGATCATGTGTAATTTATGCATTAGTCACCATACATATATAATTTTCCTTCCCATTCAAACTCCAAGAAAGTTCAGATATTTTAAATAGTCCATAAATGCATATGACAACAGTGAATATTTGAAGATGCCCTTTTAAAAAAAGCAGACCTATTTCGTAGTACCTTTAATCTATCACTTGACCAACTATGCAAGCATGATAGCCGTATTCTGCTGACTCCAAATTCACCAATGTAGCACAGCAGTTCTCATTTGTGCCTGGAGGGCAGGGGTCAGGACCAGGGGTCCCATTAGCATTAGAACCAGCAGTGCCAGAACATGATTCAGAGGATGAGCTAGATGACTGGGGCGAAGGGCAGCTTTCCCCTGATGGGCCTCTTTCACCCACAGAGAGCTTGGCATGGGAAGAAATGTTGTTTGGCCCTAGCGAAGACATAGATAGCCAGGTGCAGATGGACAGCGATTCTGGCAGCTATGAACATCCGGGAGGAAGAAATTCTCAGGAGCCTCCAGGGGAAAACATGGAAGAAAGCGCATGGGAAATGGCTAGGGAGGAGAGCTCTCAGGGAGATAGAAACACAGCTGCGGAGAGACAAGGTCGAACCTTTGATAGGAGACGGAACATAGAGTCTAGCAGAAGGGAATGGTCTAAGAGCATAGACCGGCCGAGGTCCGTGAGCAGCGATTGGAGACGAAGAAGCCTAGGCGTCGGGGACCTCGGCCGAGGATTAAGTATAGGAGCCGTGGGAGGCGAATCCTCAGTGCTCCGGCCACGTCTTTCCTGAATAGGCGTGAAGCGGAGTGGGACCACGAAGCTAAGCTAGCCCGTGGTCATCAAGCCTTGCCTTGCCTTGCCTTGCCTTGCCTTGCCTTGTTCCTGATCCGCCTGGTTGTGCGGAGCCTTGCCTTGTTTCCTGATCCGCACGGTTGTGTGGAGCCTTGTTGAACTTTGAGCCTTGCTGAACTTCTAGCCTATTTGCCACGGTTTTTTTGGACATTGTTACTTCAAGCCTTTTTGGATTGTTTCACTATTCTAATGGACAATATCTTTGAACTGTTTTTATATTCAATAAATTAGTTAGCCTTCAGTCCGTCTCTGTGTGTGTGATTAAGGGGCCGGTCAGTCGTGCATCGTGACAACCAATACCTTACTTCTTTCATTGGCACAGTATCAAATGGCTATCTCACTCCTGGTGTCTATACTGGGATATGTTTGCTTTCCCAGATTATGAAGAAATCTGTAGATTCTGGAAAATTATGAACAAACAAACCGTATCTATCTTCACTGGGCAAATTATTCATATTGAATGAACTTCCTGCTATGTAAGGAGTCTGGTGCAAGAACTGTGCTGAAAGTTCCAATGAACATGGTTTGCAAGAGCTAAGTACATTTAAGCCTTTGTATCCACAACTCAACTTTTTACATCTTGAAAAAGCAAAGTTAGATTTTGCCCTTCTATATAAGAGAAAATATTTAAATCAGCATTATTGATATTTATATTATTATTATTTATATAATGCCCAATAGGCATGTTTGTAAATGAAATTCAAATGAAATACTTAGCTTTCCCAGTTTTCTTCTTACCTAACTTCAGTTGTGGCAAAGTAGGAATCTCCTTCTTGATGAAGGCATAATACACATGAAGCCCTCTATATGCATTCAATAGCATGAAGCAAAGATCTCTATGCCACTTGTGTGCATGTTGCATACAGTTTTCAGATGGCACATAAAAGCTTCCCTGTAGGAGACAGCAGGTAAAAAAGACCAGGAGGAAGTTATTAGAACTTGAACTTTATAATTCAAAGAAATAGCTGTGTTAGACATGTGCACTCATATTGCATGAAATCATTGAAGTAATATCACTTGAGAGGGCCATAGAAGTCTGCAGAAAAATGTCAAAAGAAGGCTTTATCCCACACCCATCCACACTATTTCCTTAGTTTTCAAAGCAGATATCTTGAATTGTTCAGTGGAGAAAGCAACAAAGAATGATCTTGATACAAGTCCTCTCATTTGTCTAATTTGGTTCTGAAGTCCATGTTTAATTGAGGACTGTAACTTTCTCTGGTCCAAATCTGCACCATATCTAGTATATACCCAGAGAAAGCCAGCATGGTGTGGAGAGTAAAATTATTTGAAGACACACACACCACCACCACCAACAACAAATAAGAATCATAGAATAATCATAGAATAATGTAATTGGAAGAGACCACATTGGACGTCTAGTACAACCCCCGGCCATGCAGAAAAAGCACAATCAAAAAAGCCCTGACAGATGGCTATCCAGACTCTCTTTAAAAGCTCCCAAGGAAGAAGCTTCCATTACACTCCGAGGCAGAGAGTTCCACTGTTGAACAGCTCGTACGGTCAGGAAGTTCTTCCTAGTATTCAGTATCTCATTTCCTGTAATTTGGAAGTAGAGGGAGAGCAAATTTTACCCCTCTAAAAAAAGATTTCCATAACCAGAAGGTAATGCCCATGCACATACTATCCATAACAGGGCAGTGCTTTTTCCGAGGAGTAAATATAAATCCTCAGACAGGTTGAACAAGGGACCGTCTCACCCCATATCAACCCCAGAGGTCACTGTGCTCCATTGACCAAAATATTTTGATGATTCCTAGCTGCCGCTCATATCGGCTGACATCAATAAGACGGTGAGCCTTTACGATCATAGCTCCAACTCTTTGGAACACTCTACTGGAAGATGTATGAGCTTTGAGACATTTAACAAAGTTTCACAGAGCGTGCAAGATGTTTTTATTCCACCAGGCGTTCAGGGTCTGATTTGGTTAAGCAGTTGTAAATAGTTTTTATACTTTTAGCTAAGAGTTTAATTTTTTCTGTTGTTTTAAAGTGTGTTTTTATACTCTCTGTAAGTCATCCTGAGACCTTGGGGAAAGACGGCATACAAAACTGAATAAATATATAAAATAAATAAATGTGTACTGTACATGTCACTTTCTCACACATGTACATCTTTCAGGATATTGAAAATGAACTGAAAAGAAAAGAAATCCCCATCTTCACCTACCTCAAATACCAGAGCTTGAAAAGAAAGCGAACCCCTTTCATTTTATCTGTTTCTCCAAAGTCCTTTTTTTCTTCAAATATCACAATTGGCTCGACTAAGATAAGTATATGGGTATTTGACCTAGCTCAACCTAATTAATTTTTGAGCAAATAGCAATAACAGCTGGGTATTCTGGATGGTTGCTTGACAAATGCTAACTTAGCATGTGTTAGATCAGAATATATGATCCTAGAGGAGCCTTATGTTATTTTCAAATTAATTCAGAATAACAGAGGAAGGTAGATTGACTTGGCAGGCAGTCAAGTACTGTGTGCCATGAATTTAGTCTATTCAGAGAATCATGGAGTTGGAAGAGACCACAAGGGCTATCTAATCTAACTCCATTCTTTCATGCAGAAACACAATCAAAATACCCCTGACAGATGGCCATTTTTGTTTAAAGACCTCCAGGGAAGTAGACTCTAGCATATTCTGAGACAGTGGATTCTACTGTCAAACAGCTTTCACCACGAGGAGGTTCTTCCTAATATTTCCAGTAGTTTGATAATTTTTTTTTGCATCATGTCCTAGTCTCTGGAGCAAAAAAAAAAGAAGTTTACTCTCTCCTCAATGTGACAACTTTACAAATATGTAAACATGACTATCCAGGCTATGCATGACCATCTCCCTAAAGTGTTCCGCATAAGACATGGCTTCTAGGTCTTTACCATTTTAGCTACCCATTTGACACCATTGTTTCAAATGTGGGTTTCCTTGATAAACATTACCATTTGACTTAAAGTATGGCCACATGGTGGTTAGTACATATGTCAGTTAACATATTCAACACAATTAAGTGGTTAAGCTTCTCCTGGTTAAGCTTCTCCTGGAATGTACCATTCCCTCTTGCTTAAATTCATTAATTCAGCATATAGCTAAATCTAGATCTGAACATTCAATCCCAACAACTTGACTACTAGACAATTTCAAATTATTTCTCATAAGTAATGCCACAATGCAATTGGAAATCGACTTAATGAGACGCTGATATTGTGTTTTTAACGTTAAATGTTAAATTGTATATGTTGAAATTGTATTGGTAATTGTTGATTTGTTTGTCTTGAGCAGTTCCTGCTATTTGTATACCGCATCGAGTTGCCTTCGGGCTGAGAGAGGCGGTCTAGAAGCAAAGTAAATAAATAAATAAATAAATAAATAAATAAATAAATGCATATTGGAACAGGAGTATCATAGAATGATAAACCATCTTTTTAATTTACATCTCACACCATTGTAATTGCCACCTTACTTTGCATTTATTGATTTACTTCTCTTCCATAATGTGGCATGTCATCATGGAATGCTTACAAGGTACTACTAGCAAAGAAATAGTTATGATGGTACTGTTGTGAAATATTTTATTTTGGTGAGAGACATTTAGAAATAAGCTATAAAAAGAAACAATTAGGAAGAAGAATCCATGAAAGAATTAGCATATTTCACAGTATGTGTCTGGCTTCTTTAAAAGTGAAAGCCTAATTAAAACCTCTGTTTTAACAGGGGGTGGTATGCTCCTGTTAATAGCCTGGCTGCTGATCTTTGTACTAATTGTAGCTTCTGAGCCATCTTCAGAGCCATCCCCATGTAGAGTGAACTGTGGTAATCTCCATCCAAGATGTAAATAAGGCATGCACCACCATTGCCAGGTCTGGCTTTTCAAGGTATGGGTGCAGTTGGCACACAAGTTTTAATTGTGTAAAAGCCCTTCTAGCCACCGCTGACAGCTCGGCTTCCAGGGTCAACGATGAGTCCAGGAAAACCCCCAGACTGTGGACCTGCATCCTTAGGGGGAGATTTACCCCATTGAGTACAGGTTGCCACCCTATACCCAATTGGTCTTGCAACTGACCAGGATTGTCTGGATTGAGGTTCAGTTTGTTAGCCCTCATCCAGCATATCACAGGTGCCAGAACCTGCCTGTTCAGGACCCGGGAAGCTTCCTTGGCTTTAGGTGGAAAGGAGTAATCGAGTTGTGTCTCATCTGCATACAGGTGTCACTGAATTTCAAAACTCTGGATGACCTCTCCCAGCGGTTAATAATACCATCTTTATAATAAATAAATATTGTCATTTACATAATTCTAATTATAATAATTATAATAATGCCACATCCACCACCATGGATATGTGGACTCCATTTCTCCCTATACATAAATGTCCTTGTTCAGGTAAGCATAAACACACACATGCCCACAGAGACCATTTAACTTCTTCCAAAAGGCATGTTGCTATTTTGAGACTTACAAGTCTCCACCTTTTGGCAACCTTATAGAAAACCTATCAAAATGTTGTATTGGCAAATTTTGTTAGGAGGTGCCCTTGCCTTCCTCTGAGGTTAAGAGAATGTAACTTTCCCAAGTCACTCAATGAGTTTCCTGTTGGTTCTGCTGGAGCTCTCAGTGACCTTTGGTACCGTTGACTACGGTATCCTTCTGGGATGCCTCGCGGGCATAGGACTTGGAGGTACTGTTTTGCAGTGGCTCCTGTCCTTCCTGGAGGGTCGGTCCCAGAAGGTGTTATTGGGTGACACCTGTTTGACTCCACAACCATTGTCTTGTGGAGTCCCACAGGGTTCAGTACTGTCCCCGATGTTATTTAACATCTACATGAAGATGCTGGGAGAAATCATCCAGAGTTTCGGAATACAGTGTTATCTCTACACAGGTGATATCCAAATCTGTCACTCGTTTCCACCTGTCATGAAGGAGGCTGCTCAGACCTTGAACCGGTGTTTGGCAGCAGTGTCAGACTGGATGAGAGCTAACAAACCGAAATTGAATCCAGACAAGACAAGAGGTTCTCCAGGTCAGTCAAAACGCTTAACAGGGCTTTGGGTTTCAGCCTATGTTGGATGAGGTTACACTCCCTCTGAAGACTCAGGTTCACAGCTTGGGAGTGATCCCAGATTCATCACTGAGCCTGAAACTGAGCCTGGAACCTCAGGTCTAGGCAGTGGCCAAGGGAGCTTTCGCACAGTTAAAACTAGTGCGCCAGCTGCGTCCGTACCTTTGGGAAGTTTGATCTGGCCACGGTTGACTACACTCTGGTTACATCCCGAATATATTACTGCAACACACTCTACACGGGGTTGCCTTTGAAGACTGTTCGGAAACTCCAACTAGTCTAATGGGCAGCAGCCAGATTGACATACAGAGAACATACCACCCCTCTGTTGTGTCAGCTCCACTGGCTGCCAGTCCATTTCTGAGCACAATTCAAAGTGCTGGTCTTGGCCTATAGAGTCCTGTATGGTTACAGCCCAGTTTACCTGTCTGAATCTATCTCCCTCTACGTCCCACCTCAGAATTTCAGATAATCTGGGAAGGCCCTGTTCTTGGTCCCACCTTCTTCGCAGGTGTGTTTGGTCAGGATGAGGGACCCCACCTGTGGAATGCTCTCCCTAGCAAGATTAGGTCAGTTCCGTCCCTCCTCTCTTTTAGAAGCAAGCTCATAACAGTAGGTTTGGCAGTAATCATTAGGCTTGTTTGATCAAGGAAAAAATGGTTCAAAACTTGTTTCGAATGTAGGGGGCACTGGCAATACGATTCCGAAGTGATTTCCAAAATTTTCCCCAAAAAAGTCGGAATTTTCTGAAATTTCCAAATCACTTCATTAATGGCGGGCACGATTGCGCAATGCGCAAAAACTGCAAACGGGACAGGCAAAACTTGGGGGATTCCCTTTCTCACATTCTTAGACCGCTACTGACAAACCTTGCCACAGTGGTATAAATTATTAGCAGATTATAGGAGATTTCTAGTTTCCAAAAGTACAATGTGATACCCAAAGCAGACAAAGTGGGCTCCAAAGTGGTATGGTGTGGTTCCCCAAAGAAATTATTAGCAGAAAATGGGCTTTCCAAAGTCCAAAGGGACTTTCTGGGATGCCAAAATCCAAAGTGTAACCCAAAGGGGGTTGAGGTCTGTTGAAAGTTAAAATCACTGCTACAAAAAGGAAAATTCGCAGTGGCAGGCAAGAGAAGAACACCTCTCCCAGCTGCCCTGCCTTTCTTCCCTCCGCACACACAAGGAAGCCTTGCAAGCAAGGGGCCTGCTTCCAGCCAGTTTCCCCAATTTGTTCCCAACCCTGTTGTTCCCTTGCAAAGCGGTGGCATGGCACCTTTCCCACCCAAGCTGCCTAATCCCTTTCCTTTCACATCCCCAGCTTGCAATGAGCCCACAAGGCACACACGAGCGTTTTTAAAGGGCAATGGCTGCCGTGCCGAAACCCCTCACCTCCCCACATGGTTTTCCCTCATTGGCTGGAGGCAAGCATCCCAGCATGCAAGCTGCTGCTGGGTCATTTCCAATTCACTTTCTGAGTCAGAACAAAGATGGCGACAGTGGCTTAGAAATGGCAAGGATACTTCCGGGTTCCCAAATTGCTTCGAAATCGCTTCAAAAAGGAATTTGATCCAAATTTATTCCGAATTATGAATATTACGACTAAACCTAACCATGTCTAGTAATCATAATGTTGGAATTTTGACTATGACAGGCTTTGGACTGTGTCGTCAGTTGCTAAATCAGACTTCGATTCAGTTACATTATAATAATAATGTTTTAAATTTATTTTAATCTAACGTTTTATCTTTTATATAATGTGATGTGTTGTCTGTTGTCGGCATCAAATTGCTGCCGTTGTTAGCTGCCTTGAGTCCCCCTTCGAGGGATGAGAAAGACTGGGTAGAAATGTTGGAAATAAATAAATAAATAAATGTCCGTGATCGAGTGGTAATTCATACTCTGGTCTCCAGTCATATAGTCCAATGTTCAAACCATTGCATCAGCTTTTGTGTCTTTATTATCTGCTTTCCTGATGGAAAAGCTGTCAATCAAGCAGCTTTTCCAGCATCACAGCAGGGTAGAAAGTCACACGCCACAGCATTCCTTATTAAGAAACAGTAGAAGACTGAGGTTTAAGCACACTGTCTGCTTCTCCCTGGAGTCACAGGTTCCATTCAGGTGCTTTCAGCTCTTATTGGCAGAAATGTAAGTTGCTACTTTGCTTTCACTTATCACACTGTGAAGTTTCACAAGGAACATTGTGACCTGTCAGGATAAGAAATGGCACCCAGTCACTGTATCCACTCAAGAGGCCCTCCTGGCATCTGCAAGAATATCACCTTGCTATCAAGCCATCTGCAGAGAATCTCAGCTAACGTGACCTGTCTTCCTTCTATAGAAATGAAGGATGGGGGAAATGATGCTCTTACACAACACTTGCAAAGAAAAATAATTAAAAAGTGGCAAGCAAATGCTACAAAGGAAATGCCAAGCTGTCTTCTGATACTGATAAATGATTCCAACCTTTCTCTCCCCCCACCCCACACAGTGAGAGCTTTCTATCCTTCCTAGTCAAAATTACATCTCTTCACTGAGGTCTTCCACTGTCTTTTCTTTTTCCAAACATGGGGTTTATTCACATTGGGCAATTTAGCATGGTTTAGATATGCACTGTTCCTTGTGGCACAGCTGGCTGGGAGTCAGCTGCATTAAGATCACTACTGACTGAAAGGTCATGAGTTTGAAGCCAGCCCAGGTCAGAGTGAGCTTCCGGCCAAATTTTGTAGCTTGTTGTCGAGCCTGAAAGACAGTTGCATCTGTCAAGTAGGAAAATTAGGTAGGTACCACTTATGTGGGGAGGCCATAAAAATCTCCAGCAAGCATGCGGGGAATGAAGAAGTACTTCATCACTGTCGCAGATGGACAGTGAAGCGACAGCTCCCCTGGTGGCCAGAAAAAAGTTGGAATGTTAAATAGCTTCTGGCTGCCTGTCTATATGTGTTTTGTGTCTATGGCATTGAATGTTTGCCATGTATATGTGCATTGTAATTCACTGCAGGGTGAGAAGGGTGGAATATAAATACTGTAAATAAATAAATAAATAATATGCTCCAGAGCAGTCCTGGATCTAGCTGGGGAGTGCATCCATTCCACTGTGGTGATATGCATTTCCCTTCCTCCATGTTTCTGCCCCTCCTAGCTGACCACCATGGGTGCCTATGTTGAAATAAGGATTAGGTGTTCACATGATCAGACTATATTCAGACCACATCACATTATTTTTGCATAATTATTTTCCTTACCCTCCACCATCTGACTGCATGGAAAAGTTGTTTTAAAGCAAACAGCTTTCAATTGCTGCAGTTCACCAGTGTGCAAAAATAATGGCTGGAAAGCTAGCAAAATGGAGATTTGCATCCATTTCATTTCATTTTCCTCCTTATTTTTATGCTTTTCTGCTCCTGCTAGTGTATTATTCATAGTTTATCCAGGAGCCCAAACCTAATTTACAGCTAAGGACAATGAAATTTTGTGAGCAATGGAACAATTTACCATTATTCAGTAGCTTATTATGCCTTATTTTCTTTCTTCCTGGATCATCTTTCTATTCTGGATGGTATAAAAAGGACATATTTGGTAGCTGGAAGGTTTGTAAGAAACATAATAGTTTATATAACTTGTTGACTCATTTTTTTTAAAAAAAAAGAATGGCTATTTAGGAACAATGTGCCTACTTTACCTTTCAAGCTTATCATCACTGTCCCTCAGCAGTAGTCTTATATTTAAGTTAGGTTATATAAGAGCCAGCATGGTATAATGGCTGAATTGGAACATGAGAGCCATTAAACCCACTTGGTGATTTTGGGCTACATGTTGTCTCCCAATCAGATGATGTTTCCATACCCTTACTAGCAAGACTCTGTGGGTCACTCATCATAAGAGGGACCTTTGTTGCAACTCACAACACACTATAGACTAGAAGTGGGAGGGGGCTGGAAATATCCTGCTATTCCCTATTGCCAACAGAATAGATGCTACTGTGGGTTTATAGGAGCAATCAGGAGATATTGGACAGTTAGTTATGCATTTTTAATAACTACATATACAATAGGATCTCAACCACAGGATATAGAAAATGGTTAACACTTGGGTCTTTTCAAGGGTGAAAGGAAGGTTATACATTAAAGAAAGAGTGTTCAAACACATCCATATCACACCTTATTCATTCCTAAAAAGAACATAATCAATGTTCTGTTTTTCCTCAATACATGCTGGAGTATATTCTTCTATACAAGGTTGCTGACAACGGAATACTTAACAAATCAAACAAATTCAAGTTTGATAAACATGCTTGTTTCCTGGTGTGAAAACTGGTTTCCCCAACACTCAGGAAACTGAGAAGTACACAGACACAAGTAATTTGCACAATTTTGCCTAGTATTCACTCATCCTTAAGGGTTTGGGGAAATTATTCTGTGCAAAATAAAATGTGGTGTTTTTTTCTGTAGAAAGATTTGTGCCAAAACCACATTTGTTAATTTACCCTCCACTCAAACAGTTTGTGGTGAGCACATATGTTTCAGAAATTATATTGTGCAAAACCTACATTTTTTGGCACAAACCTGTTTTGTTCAGAAAAAAAACCCTGTTTCTTGAAACACATGGGAGGATTGTGTGTGTATGTTTGCAAAAATGGCATTTGTGCCAAAAGACAGTTGCATAGATGATTCTGGAAAAATGTTTCTGCATGAGAAAATGTGCAAAATTGTTTTCTTGCATTGAAATAGCCATATATCAGGTATTTGGAGCTGTCTCAGTGCAATAATATAATTGGAATATGTGCAATGACTATGGAACGGCCTTAGACTATGATTTTGGATGCTGTGATTTCATACTGAATATAATTTGAAATGTTTAATATGTATTAATTTTAATTCAGTTGATTGGTAAGTTGATAAGCTAGGAGCCCCAATTTCTGCCAACCTAGCAGTTCAAAAACATGCAAAAGTGAGTAGATCAATAGGTAACAACGCTCCATGCACTCATTCCAGCCACATGACCTTGGCGGTGTCTAGGAACAATGCTGGCTCTTTGGCTTAGAAATGGAGATGAGCACTAACCCTCAGAGTCGGGGACTTAATATCAGGGGCAAACCTTTACCTTTACCTTACCTAATTTTAAATTACTATTGTATACATTAAGACATTGAATAATCACTATACGTAAGCTGCCTTGAGTCCCCCTTGGAATAGAGAAAGGCAGAGTATAAATAGAGTCAATAAATAAAATAAATATATATATAGGCTTAGGCACACAAAATGTAGTGGGGGTTTTTTGGAACAAAATTTATTTATTCACTAGCCACCTCCTGCCATGCATTGCTGTGGCCCAGTCTGTGTATATGTGCTTTCTGTGTGTATATATTTGTGTATATGTGTATATATGTGTGTTTCCGTATTTATATGTGGTTTTTGTACATGCGTTGTAATGTATTTTTAAAAAAACAATTGGCTTTTAAAGTCTCTTCTGTTGTGTTTTTCAGTATTTTATGAGTGATGGTCACTCGTTGGCCTGATATGAGTATTGTGTCCAAATTTGGTGTCAATTTGTCCAGTGGTTTTTGAGTTATGTTAATCCCACAAACAAACATTACATTTTTATTTATATAGATTCATTTTTATTTACTGTATTTTTATCCTGCTTTTCTCCTGTTATAGGGACTCAATTTCCTAAAAGACTACAAAATATGTGAATAATGAATGAAAAGGCTGCAGAATTACACATTTGTCTCCCACAACAGGGAGAAATCTTGGAAACGATTCTTCCATGGGATGAAATACTCAGAGATTTAGATCTTTATAATCTTCACAAATACTGATAAATTCAAGAGACCAAGTATCCGCCTGCAAATTGTCCAGTGAACTCAACTTGCTCCAGTGAGAGCTTTCCTTTTTTCATTTTTATGAAATGCAAATAGCTCAGTCATGGCCTGGCCATGACACATTTCTCTAGATTTCTGCCTGTAGAGACTCAAATAATGAGGAAGAACATTGCAAACTATACCAGCTCATTGGGGAGCTCAGGTCTCTGAAAGCAAAAACCGTTTTGCTATTTCAATAGCTAGTGTTTCGTTTTATCATCTAGGGGATGGGGGAAATGCATCTAAGCCTTTTCTTAAAACTTCAGACAGAAAAGGGAGTAGATATAACAAACTAATAGAGAGTCCTTGCTATCTGAAGGAAAAACTGCTATGCACAAACATTCTGCTCCATAGTTAGCAGAGTTAGCAGGGTTAATGGCATTTTTCTATCTCTTTTTAGTTATTTTGCTTTTTCTTTCTGGGTCTGGTGAACATATCAGTATTTTGGATAAGCACTGAAGACATCTTTAGGAAAGAAGAGAGAATTAAGGGGGGCAAAAAGGTGATACAACATAGTGTGCTACTTTCTAGAGTTGCTCATCCAGGCTGCCCAAAGAGAAAAACATTTGTGGCAGGAACAAAAGAACACAAAACTGCTTCTAGGATTTAGGTGACCTTAAAAGACCTCAGAGGAACTGGACTAAACTTATGTAAGCCCACAACCTTCTGTCAGGAGCCTTTTGATCTCATAGCTTATCATGTTCCCCTCTTAATTTATGAATAGCTAGTTGTCTGATCTAATGCTGAGTAGGAATTTCTGTGCTTAGAGATGGAGATGCTTTTAAAAATCCACTAATGTTTATTTGTGTGTATGTTTTTTTAAAAATCAAATATTTTTTATTGAAAAGAAATATATTTGAACAAATAATCGTTATCCATTGTAATCATGCATTATCATAAACATTTTTCTATATTTTCTCTTCCCATTCTTTACAGATTCGTTCATATTTCTTTTCATTTATTATTTTCTCCCACCTCCTCCCACCCCCCTTCCCTACCCCCCCCCAACCACTTTCCTCTCTAAATCTTTATTTTTAACCACGAACACAATTTTGTGTGTATGCTTGGGCTGGCTAACACGTTTAACCATGATGCATTTTAAGGCCCTCTAAAAATAGTTTGAGGCATATATTCTAGTATCTCACTCTCTAGTTCAAGGAAGGGGATAGAATGATGTCAGGACTCTACTTGAATCCCTTTGGTTATGTTTTTACACCCTATAGTTTTTTCACACTAGGTTGCTTCTGATCTTCCCAAAAAGGAATAATTGCCTCTCGTGAATTGCTAGGCTTTCACCTTTAGGTAGATTCAGATGCCCATGTCACTACTTTTAATTCAACACAATACATCCTCTGGGATTCACAGAAAACATAATCATATATCTGATTTGTATTCATGATTCTTATGTACAAGGGGCTGCTGATAAGTCTTTGGCTTTGTGTTTGTTTTTTTCTAAGTGATAAAATTCTTGTTTCTGCAAAGGAAGTCTGTGAAGGATATTCATGGTGATATGTCACAGACACTGGGGAATAATTGTCCTTCATATTCTACAGTTAAGAACTGGGTTGCCAAATTTAAAGCAGGCCACTTTAGCACCAGTGATGAGGAACGTCCTGGATGACCAAGAGGGGTTGTTGTTCCGGAGGTTGTCAATGCTGTGCACAACCTCATTCTGGGGAATCCGCAAATTTCAGCTAAAGGAATAGCAGACATCATGGGTATTTATCTTGAACTTGTTTGTGTCATTATCCATGAATATTTGAACATTTGAACCTGAAGAATCTCTCTGCAAAGTGGGTCCCCAAATGTTTGACAACAGATCAGAAAAGCATGCAATTGAAAACTTCCTGGTCCATTTGTCAGTGTTTCCGAACTGATAAGAACTTCCTGGATCGACTGGCCACTATGGATGAGACCTGGATTATTTGTATGACCCTGAAACCAAGGAGCAGTCAAAAGAGTGGATGCACAGTGGCTCTCCTTGTCCAAAGAAGTTCAGAGTGCAAAAATCAATTGAAGGCAGTTCTGAAGGCCAAAAGGTGCAGCAAGCTGTCCAAAGGAATCTTGTTCCTGCAAGACAACTCCTCCGCTCACACTGCACAAGTGACCATGGCAAAACTGGTGGAGCTAGGCTTCCAGGTGGTTGACCACCCACCTTATTCAGTGGCTCTAGTTACCTCCAATTATCATCTGTTTCCAAACCTGAAGAAACTCCTCAAGGGTCCCAAATTTCACACCATTTCTGATGCCATGGCTGCTACGGATGACTGGTTTGAGGCACAACCAAAATCCTTCTTTTTGCAAGGCTTACAGAACTTGGAATACCAATGTAAGAAGTGTGTTGATATCAGCGGAGAGTATGTGGAATAAATGTAAAGTTTCATATTCCTATCTCATTTCTTTCTGGGTAAAGCTAAAGACTTATCAGCAGCCCCTCATATTCCTTACTATAACAATATGCAAGGATTGTAATGATCCCGGATCCTGACTTACCAGGCATCATCTACAGTGAAATATAGGAATCTGTTTTTCTGTCAATTGGACAGAGAAAATGGATATTTCCACCCACCTCAAGCCAGCAATCATAAGAGGAAGGCGGAATTATGACAAGAATCTGACTTTGGACTATAGAACTGGACATAGCTAGTGGGAGATAGATTAGGAACCCCAGTGTGATAATTATAAGCTATTTCTGGTGAAAGAAGGCATCATTAAAAGAAGAACAAGGTTAAAATGGAAGACCAGACCAGTCTCTTCAGAAATTATAATTATCATGGATTCTTCCATCTATTACTATCAAAATTAATCTTACTAACTGAATAGAATTACATTTCACTCTTTTAAAACACTTTCCCAGGAAAGCTTAGAAAAAGAAGAAAAACCCATAAAATGTAATGCTGATAGAACTGAATAATTTAAACACACATCTTAAGTTGGAGACAGACTAAATTCGTTGAATGCAGGTTTCAACAAAATCAATGGAATAAGTGAACCATGCTTTCAAATGTAGATCCTATTGATTTCAGTGTCTATTATATATAATTAAGTTATTCTGAAACCAACCTAGTAAAATAAGCTCATAAGAAACATTGGCAGCAAGTAAAAAGACAGCCCAAATCTAGGCATAGAAGTCCCCACATTCTCAGATTTAGCATTCATGGATTTGATTTTTTATGAGTTTTCCACTTCCTGCCCCCGGGCCTGAGATTGCTACATACACATTCACATGTTGGCCTTGGATTGAAGAAAGGGAACACCACGATCAGCATGGTTGTTGTCAACCATGTCCAGGAGCCTGGAGATTCTGAGTGAATATGTGCAATGCATTCTTAAAAGGGTAGGCAGCTGTTAGATATCTTGATTTGAGGAGCAAACTCAACAATGGCTTGGAGAGAGAAAAAACTAAGATTTATTGTAGGAACTCCATTCTAAGATAGGAAAGTTATTCAGGGTACTTATCTAACCTAGCTACATCACGAAAGGACTCATGAGAAGAAAAAGGTGGCGAAATAACCCTAAAAGTATCTGTTTACATCTCAGAGGGATCAGGATAAGTAAGAAGGAAAGCATTTCAGGTCATTCAAATCATCTAAGGGCCTTGTCACAAAAGCAAGGCAAAATGTTCCAATTTGCAAAAAAGGAGGAGGAGGAGGACAACACTGTGAATTCATTGCCCCACATGCGGCTCCTCTCAGCAATGCTTCTCCCATGAAATGTTAGGAGCATTGCCTGAGCACTGAGGATCCATGCTGGCTCCATTGGAGGCAGCACTACTCGGGCAAACTCCCATGTTGGGAGGGAAATGTCATACAACACTTCCACTCTACTTACGGGTGGGGCCTCTGTCAAAAGTTCAGCAACGTCATGGGATAGGCAATGAACCTATCCGTTGCTGGACTGCTAGTGAAGCTGCGCCCGTACCTTGGGAAGTCTGATCTGGCTACGGTCGTCCACGCTCTGGTCACATCCTGAATAGATTACTGCAATGCACTCTACGTGGGGCTGCCTTTGAAGACAGTTCAGAAATTGCAATTAGTCCAGCGGGCGGCAGCCAGATTACTAACGGGAGCTACATACAGGGAGCACACCACCCCCTGTATGTAGTGCCAGCTCCACTGGCTGCCTGTCCAATTCCGAGCTCAATTCAAAGTGCTGGTTTTGACCTTTAAAGCTCTATACGGTTCTGGCCCAGCTTATTTGTCTGAACGCATCAGCCACTACGTCCCACCTCACAATCTAAGATCATCCGGGGAGGCCCTGCTCTCGCTCCCGCCGACTTCTCAAATGCGGCTGGTGGGGATGAGGGACAGGGCCTTCTCAGTGGTGGCTCCCCGCCTGTGGAATGTGCTCCCTATTGAGGTACGGTCCACCTCATCCCTCCTGGCATTCAGGAAAAAGGTAAAATCCTGGCTTTGGGACCAGGCGTTTGCACACCAGCACTAGGCAGCATGTTAGATGGGGATTTTAATGGAATGGATGAAGAGGGTCAATGTTTTTATGGATTGAACATTGTTTTAACTTGGAATGACTGTGTATGATGCTGTTGAAACTGTATTTTAATGTATCTTAATGTATTTTAATTATTGTGGGGTTTTGGGGTTTTATGCTGTTGTGATGTGGGCATCGAATTGTGCTGTACTGTAAGCCGCCCTGAGTCCCCCCTCGGGGGTTGAGAAGAGCGGGGTAAAATCCTGAAATAAAATAAATAATAAATAGTGAAGTGTATTTTGATGCTATGACTATTGCCCACTATGAAGCATTCTTCACTCTTCAGTGATAAGCAGCCTTGTGGTTCATATGAGCAGACCATCAGCCATCCCTCTTGCCAACGAACTGTTTGTGAGGGCGGTTGGTGGCATCCACTGCAGTTGCTTGGCTCTCCCCTTGTTTTAGGAGAGGAGGACCACAGTGTTCTCTGTTGCCATCCATTTCCCTCTTGAAGTTTGCAAGTTAATAAGTTTTGTGGGGATGCACCAGTTAGGGGCCTGGGCCAGGAGCCCTGTTAAACCCAGGTTGGAAGCACTTTTCTCCCTTCCCATGTCAGATTGACGTGGGAAGGGAGAAAAGTGTTTTTCACCCGGGTTTAACCGATCTCCTGGCCCAGGTCCTTCTCGTGGGACCTTCTGAACGGTGCCTTTTAGATCTGTGGGGAATTAAGGCTAATGCAGATTGCAACCCAGGGGGCGGGATCTGGAGGAAATTGCCTAACCAGGCCCACAAGATAGATACTGGAAAGAAGAGACCAAAAAAAGGAAAGTGGTCTATATAATATACAATCCTGTAATTGAGGAAGATATAAAGTATATTATCTAAGAATATATGAATAACTCAAGATGTCTAAACCACTAAATGTTGAGTAAGTGTGTAAATTTATATAAATATACAAATCAATCTAATAAGGCACAGTAATAGATTATCCAGGCTTTCCCTCCACAATTGGGAGGAAATCTCCACATCTCAGCCCCTGGCTTGCAAAGCACATTGTCTTTACGTGCTTTGCAAGCCAGGGTATATATACCATTACCTACCAAGCCCATACTCCCCCAGATCAGAAAGGCACCTAGAGGAGGGTGTGCATTGCAAAACGCCCTGCCCCCGGGTAGCTCGTCAAGGCTTCAGCTCCTGCCAAGGAAGAGGAAGTGCCCGGCACTGGTCCTGGGAAGGGAAAACCCTTCCCTAAAATGGTGATTTCTTTACGAAAAATTGTGGCAATTGGTTCAAATTTGGTAATTCACTTCCGGGGTGCTTGCAGCGTGTCAAAAACGTTTCTAAAGTAAGTTTAAAACGAATTTCGTAAGGATACAGCAAACCTAACCAGACCTAGTAGATACTGGATAAATGTAATTTCCAGTTGAGAGTTTCTGTTCAAGATAAGCTTAAGTAATACTATTCCGCATACTATATTGAATTGTCTTGATATTAATAATATTGAAATGCAAATAAAGACAAATAAAGATAAACTTAACTTAATATTACAGCTAACAGCTTTGTTCCTCCAAAAATGATTTTATTTTTGAGAGTACTATTTCTTTGTGTTGTCAAAGGCTTTCATGGCCAGAATCACTGGGTTTCTATGACATTTCTGGACTGTATGTCCATGTTCCAGAAGCATTCTCTCCTGACCTTTTGCCCACATCTAAGGCAGACATCCTCAGAGATTGAGGGGTCTGTTGGAAACTAAGTAAGTGAGGTTTACATATTTATGGAGTGTTGGGGGGGGGGGTCTTGTCTGCTAAAGGTATGTGTGAATGTTGCAATTTGCCACCTTCATTAGCATTTAATGGCCTGCAGTTTCAAGGCCTGGCTGGTTGCTGCCTCGGGGAATCCTTTGTTAGGAGGTGTTAGCTGGCCATTATTCTTGTTTGGAATTCCCCTGCTTTCTGAGTCATGCTCTTTATTTACTGTCATTATTTTAAACTGTTTTTAGTACTGGTAGTCAGATTTTGTTCATTTTCATGGTTTCTTCTTTTTGGTTGAAATTGTTCACAGGCTTGTGGATTTCAATGGCTTCTCTGTGTAGCTTGACATGATAGTTGTTAGAGTGGTTCAGCATTTCTGTGTTCTCAAATTATATGCTGTGCCCAGGTTGGTTCATCAAGTGCTCTGCTATGGCTGACTTCTCTGATTGAAGTAGTCTGTAGTGCCTTTTATGTTCCTTGATTCATGTTTGGGCAATGCTGCCTTTGGTGGTCCCTATATAGACTTGTCCACAGCTGCATGGTATACAGTAGACTCCTGCAGAAGTGAGATAATCCCTCTTTGTCCTTTGCTGAATGGAGCATTTGCTACATTTTCTTAGTGGTTCTGTAGATAGTATGTAAGTTGTGCACTATTTCTTTGATTTTTTTGCCAGTTGTTTGAGTTTCAGTTAGCTGACAGTCTACTACATTTGCATTTTCTCACTTTCATGAGATTTCTTTACCCCTATATGGAGGGCCAACAATACTTAAAATCGCTGACAGATTATTAATATGGTTCCATGACTTAGAAATCACGGTGGAGAGTGAATCACAACCCAATGCAATGACTAAAATTGTAAGAGTAGCTCACACTCAAAAAAGCAAGCTCTCAGTAGTCTATTTCTCTGAAACTACCATTCTGTAAAGCTTATATGGACTACATTTCTCTGTCTTTTAGTCTAAAGTATTCCCCATAACGATAAAAATTTGTAAAATATCATTTTTTGTGATTTGAAAAGGAGCAAGACTACCTAATGCCATTTCCTTTTGAATGGCCACACCAATTAGTAGTGCCATACTGGGATGCTAGAAGGAGGAGTTGAGAACAGAGTCTGAAAATAAAATAATAAAACCAATATTTCTCGCTTGTCACTTAGCAAGACTGAGAAAAAAATGGATAAGGGCAAGCCTTACACTTTTGATATGTAATTATTCTTCACAATGAGTACTCTTGCCAAAGACACAGTGTGATACCAGGTGTGGTCTGACCAAGGCAGAATAGCAGGGTGGCATGACTTCCCTGGATCTAGACACTATACTATTTATGCAGGTCAAAATCCCATTGGCTTTTTTTTTGTTGCTGCTGCCTGACATTGTTGCCTCATGTTCACATTCCTGTCCACGAGGACGCCAATATCTTTTCCACACATCTTGCTGTCGAGACAGGCATCATTCCCCATTCTGTCTCTTTGCATTTCCTTTTTTCTGCCTAAGTTGAGTATTTTGCATTTGTCTCTTTTGCATTTGTCCCTGTTGAACTTCATTTTGTTAGTTTTGGCCAATCATCTCTCTAATTTGTTAAGATCATTTCGAATTCTGCTCCTGTCTTCCTCCTCCTTTAACTGCAATTTCTCAAGGTACTGCAAGATGCAGTTCTACAAGGCCTTTAGCCTTCTCTGCCAAAGAGTGCTGGTTCCTTTCTAAACTTCAAATCCCAGTATTCTATAGTATACCACTTTGTCCATAAAATGGGGAAATAAAAGCTTTGTGTGGTTCTACAATTTTTATTCTTGCATCTATCATAGATGGCTTATCTGTGCATGTGTGTAAACAAGTGTGATTTAATTATGTGTTTATAGCATTAACCTTAGTTAGAAGTGTACACATGGAATCAACATAAAGTTTGGGCCATGACAGAATTTCAGACAAACATGTGGGTTTGAAATGACAGTCAGTCTGTCTTTATGTTACTGAAATAAATGAGAATTTTAAGTTTACAAAATGACAAGCGGCATTAAGCAATAACTAAGCATGTTATATACTGCTGATAAAAAAGTTCATTATCTCAATTGTATCTGTAATTGACATGGTCTCTGCAAGCTAAAAAGCAAACCAGATCATAGCTAGGGGACTCAAAATTTGGAAACTATTTTCAGAATTGGGTAAAATCCAAATTGGTTTGTCACAGTCATCCTGTTCACAAGAGGAGGTGTATTTTTTCAATTACTTCCGAAGGCATTGTAGACACAGAATATCAAGGCAGGAAATTCCACATTATCTGAGTGTGGATTCAGATAATCCAGTTCAAAGCAGATATTGTGGAATTTTCTGCCTTGATATTCTAGGATATAGGGCTCTGTGGAATGCCGCTGAGTCCGCACTTCCATATCATCCAGTTCAAAGCAGATAATGTAGGATTTTATTCAACTGTGTGGAACGGGTCTTAGTATGCATCTATACTGCAGAATTCATGCAGTTTGATATTACTCAATGCAATGGAATCAGGGGAGCTGTAATTTTACAATGTCTTTATCCTTCTCTACCAAACAGTGCTAGTTCTAAACCTAACTACAAATCCTAACATTGAGCTATGACAGTTAAAGTGGTGTCAGACTACCGGTACATTAATGCTACAGCGAACATAGACTGCGAGTCCTACATTCACAATCATAGCACCATTCTGGGTGATATAGTCCAAAGGTAACCCTTCTAAGTTTTAGTCCTTGAAATAAAAGGAGGGAGAAAGAAATAAAGAGTTAGGAAGCATCAGAAGATGCAATGGCAGTAAGCAATGCAGAGAACATACAACTTTTCTGTTACGCCAGCTCCACTGGCTGCTGATCTGCTACCAAGCACAATTCAAAGTGCTAGTTTTAACCTTTAAAGCTCTAAACGGTTCCAGCCCAGATGACATGTCCAAACATATCTCCTACTACAAATCATCACAAAATTTAAGATCATCTGGAGAGACCCTGCTCTCGATCCCATCACCTTCACAAATGGGATTGGTGGAGATAAGAGACAGGGCCTTCTCAACAGTGGCCCCTGCATGTGGAATTCCCAAAGACATCAGATTGGCCATCTCCCTTCTGTACTTTGGAAGGAAACTCAAGACTTGGCTGTGGGACCTTGCGTTTGACCATTTAAATAGCAGCTTTTATGAAGAAGACATAAGCAATTTTTGAAGTGACAATGAATTGACCCTGACCCGGATATTAATTGGTGTGTTTTAACAACTGTTTATTTAATGTTTTGTTTTAATGAATTGATTTTAATGTTGATTGGTTTTATCATTTTGATGGCACCAAATGGCATTTGCTGTGAGGCCACCCTGAGTCCCCCCTCGGGGGTGAGAAGGGCGGGGTACAAGTATATGAAATAAATAAATACATAAGTTTCTGACATAAACAAGAAACAGTCTCTTGAGCTTTAATTGTCATCAAGCATCATATCAACAATGAAATGTTTGGCTTCAGTTTCTCTCCCTTTCTGAGAAGGAAAAGTTATCCCACCTTCAAATATCATTTTGTATACACAGCTGTTTCCTACCTCAGAAGCAGCAGGCTTGCAGTAACCAGCTCCAAACACTAGGTTTTCTAGCGACATCCCAGTCAGATCTGGTCCCATTTCCATGTTGCCTTTACCAAGCCAAGTGCCTTTCCCTGGGCGAGTAAAGCTAAAAGGAGACATAATAAAAATATGACTGATTTTTCATCGTTTGAGGTAATACATAACTTCCTTTCTCAAAGCTATGGCTTCCTCCAGGTGACGTTTGATATATAGCATGTGAATTCAACATCTAATTATAAGAGTTGCTCTGCTGGCTTAGGGCATGGTGGAGTCTCCTTCTCTCAATCTTAATTGTGTATTTTAATTGCTCTGATTGTGTAGACCTGCTTGTTAAGTGATCCAGTTGGGTCTATGATTCAATGATCTATCTATCTATCTATCTATCTATCTATCTATCTATCTTCCACCTATCTAGACTTCAGCCCCCAGAAAATTCTGATCAGTTTGGCTTAGAGTCCTCATAACTTGGAATGACTTGACAGCAAGAACAAATGATGTCAAATATCAAACAACAACAAATAGGGTTTTCCTTAGAACCCAATTGTAAATCCAGAAACAACTGCATGTGTTTGTGTGTATGTTTCCCCCTGCCCCCAATGAACAGATAGATCCAACCTTGGAAATTGCATTTCTAAAGCAGGGAAACTTATTTTTCTTGGACTCCAAGAATATTCCAGCCAGAATGCCAAATGACCATTCTGGTTAGATAATTCTGATATCCCTAGTCCATGAAGTAACTTTTCCAAGCTCCTGGACTCTATAGTGTAGAGATCATCTTTGCGTAAGTAATTTTATTAGTGCCTACAAGCCAAAGAAAAACTCTATGGAATTCAGAGGTTTTTCATAAGTCAAGACAAAACTAAAAGGCACATATACCTTATACTGGCTTTAGTCACCAGACAGAACATCTGAAGATAGATCTATAGAAGTTAAATGTCCCATATCCAAAATTCCAAAATCCAAAATTGTTCTCATGAATGTTCAATATAATGTCTTTTTGATGGTTCAGCATATGCAAACTTTGTTTCATGCACAAAGTAATTTAAAATATTATATGTAATAACCTGACAGTTATACATACAAGTATTAATATGAAACATAAACAAATGTCATGTTTAGACTTGGGTTCCTTTCTCTAAGATATCTTATTACGTACATAGATAAAAATACATGTATCCCAAAATTTGAAAAATTCTAAAATTCATAACAATTCTGATGCCAAACATTTCAGATACAGGATGCTCACTCCCTATGCTAAATGATCAATATTATGGCACATTTCAAATCCCCCTCATGCATGCCTTCCCTTCTGTGCTAAGAACAGTGTGTTATTTTTATTTCCTCAAGCTGCTATTTTAAAACTGTAGCCGCTAAATTTGACAGATATAGCAAAGGTTCCTTAGCTCAGCAGTGTTCTGAGAAAACGTGGAAGCTCTTTCAAGGCTTGTTAAAAATTCCTCAATGAGGGGAAAAACCTGTAATAGCAAACAAGCATTCTTGGAAACACGCATTCATTTCCTGTTGTTCTTTCTGTGCTTATTACTGAACTGAACTGAACTGACTTTATTATTTCTGAGTCGCCCTCCACGTTAGTGCTCCAGGCGACTTACACACAGCAATTCAAACAATTAAAATATTAAAATTAGATTAAAATATTCAGGAGTTAAATGCAGGAGCCAGGCTCAGGTAGTTGAGTTCCTGGTTCTGCATTAGCCATGGGCTTTCCTAAATAGCCAGGTCTTCAGAGCGGTCAGGAACTGGGGCAGGTCGAGAGAGGCTCTCTGGTCCGGTGGCATCGAGTTCCAAAGAACGGGGGTCACAACGGAGAACGATCTCCGTCTCGTGGCCTCCAAGTGGGCCTCTTTCAAGCTCGGGGCGCAAAGAAGGTTCTTGTTTGCTGGCCGCGGTGTCCTTGAGTAGACAGGCATCAGCAAGCGGTCTTTCAGATATGTTAGGCCCCGGCCCCGCAGGGCTTTGAAAGCCAAGATCAAGGTCTTATGTAGGGCTCTGTACTCAACGGGCAGCCAGTGCAGACGCTGCAGGGATGGTCATTCTTAAATATGTAACATGATTTTAGAAGGAATGATGGAGGTGATTCTCTATTCACTCATAGTAGGTCAAGAATTAGGAATATTACAAAGCAGCCAATAGAACCTTCAACCAGATGCTGAAATATTTCATTTTCTTAGGGGAGTGAAATACAATATGACTCATGTATCTGTGGTGGATACATTCCAAATTTATTGTGGAGACAGGATATTATGGATAATAATAGAGAACCTTATTGAAATTATCACAGTTGCCCTGGGAGACCCAGAAAATTTCCAGAGTTGTACCACCTCCAACATGACCCAATGGCAGCTTCCAGCAGAAGCATACCATAGAATTGTCTGGAGGACCTAGACAATTCTTAGAAAGGATTATTCTATTGGTAAAACTGTGGATACCATCCTCTGATGTATGAAGGCTGTACTGTATAGGAAGGAGATAAAGATAGAGATAGAGATAGAGATAGGGATGAGAGAGAGAGAGAGCATTATATAATGTAGGCAATAATGATATAATGTAGGAACAACATGGTTTTGCCTCAGCCAGAAGCACATTCATATTCTGTTGCATTCCTAAAGCCCTTACTCATTATCTTCCAACACCAAATCAGGAGAAGCAACAGGGAGTTCCCTAGTGAAAATTTAGGTAGAATCTGGGGATTCTGAAGACCAAGTCTCTATTTCAAAAGAAGTACAGGGGAAGTGAGCAGACCAAAGCCTAATGCAACACCCAAAACCTCACAATACTAAAGAAAACATGGGTATCAGAAGAGCATGTATAAACCCAATGAGCGTTGCTTTGGCCCCATTGGGTAGGAAGCCCTAAGGAAGGGATTCTACAATAAGATCCCCACAAACATGGAATCCATATTCACGGTTTCAGTTACCCATGATTGAGGAAAATCATCTGCTTAGGAATTTACTAGGTCCTTCAGTCAATTCTGTAGTATGCTTCCCCCAGAAGTTATCATATGTAGTAAACCTCTAAGAAGGATGCAAGCTCATATGATCTTTTAAACAACTTGGAAAATGGTATGTGCTTTTACCAGTCATATACATTTTAGATTTTTCATTATGATTTTAAAGAAAAACAAACACTATTTTTCTTTCTTTCTTTCTGCAGATACAGTAATGGGAAATGTACTATTTACAGTTTTGGCAAAAGCACAAAAAGTATTCTGATGTTTTTTTTAAAAAAAAAGATTGTATGAGGTCACATAGTGGAAATTGTAAGACAAGTAGGGAATGAATGAATGAATAAACCACCCCCTCCTTTGGAAATTGGAGGCACTTTTGCTTACCTGATAAGAGGCTGATGCAAAGCCACGAGGGAGGCATGGAGAGTCACGGAGATTGCCGACAGATGGAAGTAGTCAAACATGACAGGGACGTGGTGATGCAATCCTTGCTTTGGGTGGAAATGAAGCCCCAAAGTGCGGCTGCTGATCACTGGAATGGTGGAGACATCTCTCAGTCTAGAATAAAGGATTTAGAAAGTTGAAGGGAGGGAAAAACCTTCTGCCAGCTCATTCCCCAGTATCATTGGACCCCAGGGACTGTGGTGTGAGTGGAATTTTTATCACTTGGCAGTGTTTCTCTCAGCAACAAGGAACATTTACAAGCCTGGTGTTTAGCTCTTAATTGTACTTGTAGCAGCAATGTCAATATTATGACACCAATGCGAGAATCATGAAGTGACTTGCATTCCACCAGATCTTTGGAAGGGGAGTGTTGTTGTTTTGTTTTTAAATGCAGCTATTAGACCAAATATATATATACTCATGTATATACAGGAATTTTGGTAAAATATTTAACCCCAAAATCAGATGTCATCTGGAATGCTGTGTCCAATTCTGGACACCATAATTCAAGAATGTGTCCAGAGAAGGGAGACCAAAATGGTTAAAGCTGGAAGTCAAGCTCCATGAAGAGTAATTGAGGGAGGTTCATGTGCTTAGCTTGGAGAAGAGAACACAGAGAGGGGGCAAAAACTATGTTTAAATATTTGAAAGATCATTATGAAGAGGAGGCAAGCTTGTTTGCTGCTGCTCTAGAGACTAGCAACCTCATCCGTTGGGAAGAATTTAGCACCATAGGATGCTTCCAACCTTTCTTGGGGATGGAGCCCCACATCAGACATCACACATCATGTGACTTCTGGCAGATACTCCCACCCCCAAACAGGGTGGAAGCATTATTGGACGCTTTCCCCAGAACATGGGAGGTTTCCTGTGTTGTGCTTGCTCCAATTGAGCCAACTCAGGACCTTGCTGGGGGTGGGGGGATGCTTTCCCCATCTTATGAGAAAAGGGTCACTTAAGGACCTCATAACATCAGAGAATGAATGCACTTTAAATCTGGTTGCTGCATCCTGCAGAATTCTGGGGTTTGTAGTTTAGAGAAGAGCCTTTAACAGCCTCACTAAACTACAAACCCCAGGATTCTGCAGAAGATAGAAACTGGATTTAAAGTGGATTTATTCTCTAGTGTGATGAAGTAGCAAGGGGGAGCTGTGCGCGGGGCAACGAATACACCCGAATTTCACTATCTTTTCTTGGCAAAACAGGATGCTTTGCCTGGCCTTTCTGACAAGGTCATAGGTCACAGAACAATGGATTTAAACTGAAGGAAAAAATATTCCATCTAAACATTAGAAATAACTTCCTGATGTATTTTCAAAGGCTTTCATGGCAGGAATCACTGGGTTACTGTGAGTTTTTCAGGCTGTATGGTCATGTGTGGTTGGAACATGGCCATACATCTTGAAAAACTCATAACAACCCAACTTCCTAGTGTTTAGAGCTGTTCAACAGTGGAATATGTTGCCTCAGAATGTGGTGGAGTCTCCTTCTCAAATCTGTTGGGACTGCTTTGATTGATGTTCCTACATGGCAGAATGGGGCTAGAGTGGATAGCTCTAGTGATCTCTTCAAACTATGTTCCAATCAAAATTCAGGCCTGCCTTATTGTGGGTCAATGTGAGTACCATACCTTACCTCTTAGAAAAAAGCAATCATTCCTTTGTCTGAGAAGAATGGCAAAATGTGAGTGCTCTGTCCATCCTGGGAGAAGCTAAAAGAGATGATGATATTTCTATTTGCCTTGCCATGAAAATGCTTCTGGCTTTTTTTCCTGAATGCCTTTGTGGGAAAAAGACAGCAGTCACTCTTTGGTGCTTCTCCTCAATGAAGCACCAAGAGATTAGAGGGGGTCAGAACTTTTTTTAGGGTCTCTGGGATGGACTACGCTCTCGCCTTTCACCACACAGTTGAATACTACTTTAACTGTCATATCTCAACGTTAACAAAACCTAAGAATTGTAGTTTAATGAGGCCTTTACCCTTTTCTGACAGAGTGGTGATGTCTCAGCAAATGACAGCTTCCAAGATTCCATCACATGAAGTCACGGTAGTTAAAGTGGTGTGAAACTATTTATACTACAGTATAGATGCTCCATTTTTGAAAGAAAGAAAGAAAGAAAGAAAGAAAGAAAGAAAGAAAGAAAAGGACTGCACTCACTGTTGTTCACTGTCTGTAAACTGCAGGTCAAGCTTGAGTTGAAAATCTGCTTCACATAATGCTTCTTCTACCTATAACAGTTAAAATAGAAAAAGCTACCATTAGAACCCAGCTCCCACAAAATGGGAAAAGACAGATGATTAGAGTGATGAGAAAAAGATATTCATACTGGTTATACTGTCATGAATTGGATCCTGAAACATCCTGATAGATCCATCAGTGAGGATAGATAAATCACCACCCATTTATCTTGGACAGATACGACACTGGTCTACCTTCCTCAAGGGTTTATCAATGCTTAACTAAAGTGGTACCAAGGAAATAAAGCTACCAGAGAGTTAGCTGACTGACAGCTTGAAAGATGGTGAGCCAAGAGAGATTTCAGAGCAGCATTGCCATGTTATTGTGTGAGTGAAAGCTTGTGTAATCTGCTACAGAAGAGGAGTGAAGCACCTGAAATACAATGCAGTGGTTGCCAAACTTTGGTCTTAGAGGTGTTTAGGACTTGAACTCCCAGAAGCCCTAGTCAGCTTGGTCAGTATTCTGGAAGCTGAAGTCATGAACATCTGGAAGACCACTGGTGCATAGGATACAAGTGAACCTGAAGAGAGTTTCATTGTTCCACTGGCAAAAACATCACATAGTACTTTAATGCTAAGAAGGACATGTGACATAGGGAAACGCGTAATTGATTCTGCAATCCTACAGAATGATTCTACCAGAAATCGTTTGTATAATAGGGATTGTTATTACTTGTAGTTTCATATATTCATGTGAAGTCTTGAAATGCATGCCCTGTGGATAGAGGGGTTGTACTCTCTCTAAAAGTGATAATCATAAGTAAATGTTTGGCACAACTAATGAGAGGTTATAGCAGTTCATCTGTCCCACACAGAGGAATTACATCTGCCTATCCACATTTTAGTTTTGGAGCTCAGATACAATTGTGACCTTCAATTCGCAATCCAAGTCTTGTGTCACCCTTTTGGGTCAAGACCATCTCAAACCAAAGAAAAACTTCTCACCTTCTCACCATCAAGGAGAAGATGGACTCTGAAGTTCATAGATTCATTAATAACAATCTCTTCATTTCTGTACAATATCTGAAAGACTCTGCTATAGACACTGTTGTCCTGGACACAGGCGGAGCAGAGGATTGAATTGCCTGCAAAACAAAATTAGAAACCACATATCCATTGAATGAAATTTGTCCATTTTATATTCTAAAATGTAATTTGAGTTTACCTGGAAGTCTCTGATCCTCAGAAGTTCTGTCATCACCATGCCTACATTATCAATCAAACACTTTACGTTTCACTTTCCCCCTGACATTTGCTAATTGATTCATAATATTTATAACACATGGACTCGGAGTACCTCACCATTTTTAAAGAGGTTTAAAAGATATGCTTGGTGAGAATACAAAAGAGGGCCATTTTCATGGCTGTTCCCAAACTCTGGAGCTTCCTTCTCAAAAAAGCTAAACAGATACTTTTCTTACTACCATTTTATTCTGGCAGGTCTTTGAAAATTGATTTCTTTAGACAAAAGAGATTCTGTATAATGCTTTTATTTGGTGGTGTTTCAATTTGTTTTAAATGGTTGCAAACAGGACGATAGTTTCATTGTTGTTGGGGTTTTTTTTGAAGTGATTTTAATTGGTCTTAAATATAAATAAATTACAAAAGTGTAACTGTAATTATTATGAATTCAAGATGACAAGAACAACTATAATGATTTCTAACATATGTGCCTCATTTTTCTTCCAATGAGCTCAGGGAAGTTTCAGTAGTCTTTCTTTCACAACATGCTTCTTTCTATCTTACTAAACATTATATTTTCTCATGATATGGTCAAAGTATGAGAATCACAATTTTGTCTTCTTGCCTTTTCGGGAAAGTGAAAACTTAACTTGTTTTAAGATACTCTGATTTGTGTTTTTACCAGTTAATGGTGTCCATAGAAGTCTTTTTTCTCTCTGGACATATCAAATGCAGCTTTATATTAAAATAAAGGCTGACACCCTGTTTAGTATTAACATCATTGCAAGATGACTTTCAAGCACATAATGGTGAACTCCAAATATGCTTGGCTTAGTATGTTTTCAAGACCATTGTGCAATGGACATCACACTGCTATGGATTCCTGACTGACTGACTGACTGACTGACTGACTGACTTTATTATTTCTGAGTCGCCCTCCACGTTAGTGCTCCGTAATTGGCTCCTATTACAAAAGTTGAATGTTTGTACAATAGGCTGGCTCTGTTTTCTCAATGGCCCCCAAGACATATCTAGCCCCCTTCTGAAGATATGGATGTATTGCATTGGTGCTATTCACCTTCATATGCTTTGTTGTTCTTATTGTGTGCCTTTAGCTCATTTCCAACTTAGAGGGACCTATCATGGGGTTTTCCTGGCTAAAATTATTCAGCGATGATTATTCAGAGCCTTCCTATGAGACTAAGATAATCAGAGGGCCTTTCCACACAGCTCTATATCCCAGAATATCAAGGCAAGAAATACCACATTATCTGAGTGTGGACTCAGATAACCCAGGGCCCTTCCTCACAGCATATATCCCAGAATATCAAGGCAGGAAATCCCACAATATCTGCTTTGGACAGAGTTATCTGAGTCCACGCTCAGTTAATGTGGGATTCTCTGCCCTGATATTCTGGGATATAGGGTTGTGTGGAAGGGCACTTCAATACACGACAAAGTAATCACTATTGCAACTTCTATACACACTGCTAGACCACAATGTTTAAAGGGGCAGTGTCAAAGGAATACCAAGACATAGCATATATAGGTAAAAACCACTATATTGTATGGCAGTATATGCTCAATAGCAGAACAATATTACAAACAGTACAATGTAATGCAAATAATCAATCATGTGATTAATACACAGTATGAGCATGAATCACAAGCCCATATACATGGTTGGGCGAAGGAGTATTCCACTTGGCACTGAGTAACCCTTAGTGAAGTCCTGGGTGTAGTGACCCATGGACCTGCGACTGAGTCAATAGGGGAACCTTGGTAGGTGGCAGAGCTGGTATTGTTAAAAAATACTGGCCGATTGTCTCGGAGATCCCAGGCCTGGAATCTCCCCCAGTTGTGGCTCATAAATGGACTAGAAACCTGGGGCAAATATTAACTCATTCAAATCATAACAAAGTATTGAAATCTAATTTAAGCCCAGGCAGTAGACCGTGTGGAAATTGCTCAGTTTGTGCCAACATTTGCCAAGATAAAACTATTTACTGCCCCTCTAAAGATCTGCACTTCCCTGTTAAATCATTTGGTACCTGTTCCTCTTCTAAAATCACGTATGCGATCACCTGCGATTGCAAAAAAACCTATGTGGGAATTACTTCAAGAAAATTAAAACAAAGATTTATTGAACATCGCAGTAAAATCAATGCAGGGAGTACAGACATGCCATTTTACAAACACTGCCTGGATTTCAAACATTCTCCGGCTTCTTTAAAACTGCAAATACTAGAAAAAGCCAATGTTCCAGCACACGGCAACACCACTCAGGTGCTCTTGAAATTAGAATTACTCTGGCAAATCAAATTAAACACAGAGTTACCTCATGGTCATAACGAGCCAATCAGCCTGCATACCTTCCTGATGGGTTAGGTAGCTTTAAATGTGTGTGCTTTCCCATTATGTTTACCTTTGTGGTCACCCTTTCGGATTGAGATGGGGTTAAGATAGGATCTCATTCTATTGTGGTATGTATTGCTATATTGCACTGTATTATCTTATACTTTCTGAATGGGGTTATGATGGAAACTCTTTACTGATGATTATTATTATTGTAAATTATAGGAAAAGAACCTGCATATATTATATGTTAGCCTTGAAAAAGAAACGAAACGGATATACTGCGGCCCCAATTCCAGAGGATACCCCTCCCGTCGGCTTGCCTTATTTGTAACAAACGGAGCCTTGATGTTTGGTTCCGGTTCTTTGCTTTAATGCGAATCCTATTGGGATAAGGTTTCCTGTACCTACCATCTTTGGATTACCCTTTTGGACTTGAACTTTTGGATTACCCGACTATACCATTTGGAACAATTATGGAGATTGACTCTCTCGCACTCTGGACTGAATTTTAAGACCAGGTTGCGCCAAGGACACGGTAAAATGTATCGAATGTGAACTATATATGTTATATTGTGCATAATTATATGAAACCTGACCTTATAATATATTATTTTATATACTGATGTTGGTTTATACCATCCTTTTTGAATCATTGTACTAACCCAGACTCTATATTGCTAGCTCAGAAGTACTAACAACATGTTCCTTCCAGAACACTCCATAATGTACTGAAACACTGCCTTGTTCAGTCCAGTACTTTAGCTAAATGTCATCACAATGGAAGCACAGCCATAACAAGTAAAAAAGTCATTTCCTTGGCTTTATGAAAGTGGCAAAAGTAAAACACAAGAGACAGACAAACACCTCAAAGGTAGGCAATGTAGCTCCATTTATTTCCATTTAAAACTTGCCATTTTAAAGCCATTGGCCAAATTGCATGGTAGGCTGAATCAATTCTTCCTTCAGTTTAGCAAAGACAGAAAAGAGAAGCAAATTTATTGTTTTCTGTGATTTTTCAAAAAGTATGCAAGTACTTGTCTGCTGGATAATAGTTCCCTTCTGAGATGCAAAATGTAAAGCCATTTTAACACACACACACACACACACACAGGTCACTGCCGATGCATAACTGCCAGTATATCACAGGCATTTTTCATATTGGGCTAATCTATGCAAAGAGCATAGGTAAGACCCAACTACCATTATTGTTGTGTTTTGATGCCATCTTGACTGCTATGGATTCCTGAACTACTGTGAAGAATTTAGGATTCATTTCCAAAGACCTCGAGTGCTTCACTAGTACAAACTATAAACCCCAAATTCTGTAGATATCAACACCCCCTCCCCATAACTATATGATGCAGTCAATGTGGTGGTACATGAACATGAAATTGACATCTTGTGAGCTTGCAAAGACATGAACACGTTATTTATTTGTAAATCTGATAGCACACTTGGTCATTCGATGTTGACATTCAGCAGAAGGATTGCATAGCATGCTGAACCTGTAATTCTACAACTGGATATTAATGCTATGTAACTGCCAGGAGGATCTTGGCCAATAAATCAGGTACCCAGTTGGAAAGAAATGGTATGTTGTCTGGATAGAAGGACTCTTTCCTACTTCTTATAATTGCTAAAGAAAAGTAATGGGTATCATGCCAGAAAGCAAGCATTCTAGTCAACTCCAAGAATGGGGCATTCACCAAACAAAGAAAAATAAATGTTGGACCCAACAAGATGTTTTTTTTCAGAATTTCCTAAAACTACTAGTTAGTATAGCATCCTGACAAAATGGCTGAACTGCAGCTCCCCGCCATTTCACACTATATCGTACAGTGGCTCTAACTCTGTGGTTCCCAACTTGTTTTTGGCCAGGGACTACATGACAAGGAACCACTTTGATCAGGGACCACTTTGACCAGGGACCACTCTCCAACATTACCAATAGGGTTACGAATAGGGACCATTTTGTCCAGAAACCACTCTTCAACTTTAGTACCTGAAGGGTTACAAATCAGTATTTGTTCAACTTCAGATTTGGTTTGGTTATTTGGGGTGCTGATTCAGAAAACTGCATTGGATAGACCACATCAGCTCTAGTTTCTGATTCAGAACATGTGCCATCCAGTAGTTGCCATCTGCTCACCCACAGAAAACCATATTTAATAAGCCTCGGCCCTATAAGAGAGTCTTGCAAGAACAGTCACTCTCATTGCAATGGTATAGTAACTGTGAGGCTGCGGACCATATTTTCGTTCTTCCAGACCACTGGTGGTCCACAGTCCACAGGCTGAGAACCACTGCTCTAACTGCTTGGATTGACAGTTTGCTACAAGTGGCTGACCTTTCCTTAAGCCACGAGTCAGCTTTTCAGACATCCGATTTCTAAAGCCTCATCTCCACTATAGAATTAATGCAATTTGACACCATATTAACTATGCAATAATGGGAGTTGCAGTTTTGCAGGGCCTTTAGCCTTCTCCACCAAAGAGTTTTAGTGCCTCATTGAAAGACAACTGCCCTGTTTCCATAGCATTCAGCTACAGCAGTTAAATGGTGTCAAACTGCAGTAATTCTGCTGTGTAGATGCACCCAATGACATTTGATTCAAATATTTACATAGGACAGAATAGCACGGGGCAAGCTTCCTTCCTATTTCCAAAAGGTCCGTCATGATATTTTGCTGCAGTTGAACAAGCAGTGCTGTGACACTTTAAATATTAATGATTTCATGACACCACAATTTATTCTTGGATGACAATCTCCAAAATATATGTTTGAGCAAAGAAATTGGATTCCAATCAATGTGTCATATCCCTGAAGAAATGGATTATCAGCCACAAATAAGTATGGCATCATAATTCTTTTAGCCATCAAAATACTACAATACTAAAATAACATGCTCTGTTGTTTATCCTTTTTGTTATTGTTAAGAACAAAACTGCTTTATGCAGCAAATATCATTGCATAGTAAAGAATAGCAACATGAAACAGGCAGGGATGAGCTTTCAACTATGTAAAAGAGAAGATTGCACAGTTATGTCCTTTTACTGTTGCCATCAGTATTGTTTTTCTCCCTCAAAGCAATGCTGCTGGTAATTAATAAAAGCTGCCCGTGACCCAAGATTGCAAGGTGAAAGCACTGGAATTGTATGAGATGCTCCCCCGAATGATAATTCAAATGAACCTTCCACAAAAAAACATGTGCTGTGATATCAAAGCAAAGCTTGTTGGGAGTTAATTAATTGCTGAATTAATTCTTAAGCCTAGACTTCCACTGAGTCCAGAGATCAAAATGTGGTGCAAAAAAATACATCAAGACAACTGCTCTTAGCATGTTTGTTAATTGCCAGGCATAGACTTACTGCTCTTTGATCAAAAATATTAATTTAATTAATTAATTAAAACATTTAGGTGGATTAAAAGTGTACTCCTAATTAATTTGAACTTTGTTACTGTTTTTCCCCCTAAAACAAGCACTTAGAAGCCTCCATGCTCAAGAGATATTTGACGTCTTAGGAGAAATATTACTATTTCACTCCCACACAGGAGAGAAGAATAATTTTACTTGCATCAGTAAAAACATTGCCTTTGAATATACCTCATACTTCAAAATAAGAGAACACCCTCAAACAGATAAGTAGAAGTATTTAGTGTCATCCTTCTCCAACCCCTCTTTTCAACACCTGTTTTTGCTATACCTATGAGCAGTATTAATATCCTTTTCCCCAAAAGAGTAATGTGATTTGTAATGTACTGCTTTAAGAAAAGTAGAAACACATTAAGAAACTGGCACACCATTTATCAAGGATGGAAAAGTACAAGCAGGGTAGAAAAACATTAATGTTCCCACATTTTGGTTGCTTGATCTTTCTCATTTTTTTTCTACAGAGAAGATGATTATTCTAAAACACAGGGGATTTCTTGGATTTCTTTCTTTCTTCTGATGACTAAAATCAGTACTAAGATAATGCTAGAAACACACAGCCGAGACTCCACTGAGCTTTCCTTTAATTAAAAATATAAGTACCTGCCTATGCGTTCAGGAACAAAAAGAACACCAATCAAATTAATGGATGCAGCAATTTTGCTTCTATTAATTCTGCAGCCCCTTAACAATGATTTGTGCATTTCAGAAATTAAAGTGAAATTGCCACTTGTGACTTTTGCTCAAATAAGTCAATATACACTACATTTTTAAGTTGATTTGAAAATAGATGGATGTTTGCAGACATCCAATTACGGCCCTCCCACATCTTGAACCTCTTATGAGTGATCAAGTCAAGAATTTCAGAAAGTCTTAAGACATAGAGATATTCCTCAAGACTCTTGAGACACAGAGATATTCCTCAAGAGTCAAGAGGCTCACTCAAACTGTTCTCAGACAGAAGGGATGAAAATAAAATTGTTTGTTCATGAAATTTCAAGTGCCAGAAGCAAACCTACCCGGTCAAGGTTACCAGAAGCACCTATCACTACCTTTGTTACTTACACCAATATTCCTGGGCTAAGATCAAATGATGAGGTTCTGTTGGACACAATAGCAATGCTACTTTTAGTATTAACAAAACTTTGGATCAAAACTAACAAAATGAAGTTTAAAAGGGACAAATGCAAGATACTTCACTGAGGCAGAAAAAATGAAATGCAAAGATACAGAATGGGGGGTGACAGCAGTGCGTGTGGAAAAGATCTTGAAGTCCTCGTGGACAACAAGCCAAACATGAGGCAACAATGTCATGTGGCAGCAAAAAAAGCCGATGGGATTTTGGCCTGCATAAATAGGAGTATAGTGTCTAGATCTAGGGAAGTCACGCTATCCATCTATTCTGCCTTGGTTAGACCACACCTGGAATACTGTGTCCAATTCTGGGCACTGCAATTGAAGGGAGATGTTGACTCTAAGCTAGAATGTGTCCAGAGGACCAAAATGATCAAGGGTCTGGAGAACAAGCTCTATGAGGAAAGGCTTAAAGAGCTGGGCATGTATAAATATGCAAGGGGAAGCCATAGGGAGGAGGAGGCAGGCTTCCTCTCTGTAGTCCTGGACACTAGAAGGTGGAACAATGGCTTCAAACTACAAGAAAGAAGATTCCACCTGAACATGAGGAAGAACTCCACTAACTGTGAGAGCTGTTCTGCAATGGAACTCTCTGCCCTGGAGTGTGATGGAGGCTCCTTCTTTTGAGGCTTTTAAATAGAGGCTGGATGGCCATCTGTCGGGGGTGCTTTGAATGCGATTTTCCTGCTTCTTGGCAGGGGGTTGGACTGGATGGCCCACGAGGTCTCTTCCAACTCTATGATTCTATGACTTGTATGTCTGCATGAGTTGAATTTGGGAGTTGAAGACATGCTAATCTGGTTCTTCTCCAGTTAGCAATAACTTGCATTTCATACTTTTCAATGAAGGATTTCCATGGTTTGAGAAATAAACCAAAAGATTTTTTTAATGAAAATGTTTTCCCTTTCAGCAGAAATCTGTTCTCTTCCACCCCCCGCAAATGTAAAACTATTCAGGTGTAAACCTCAAAGAATGCTAACTCATAAAATTCCTTTCCCCCATTTTTAAATGTGAGGCATTATCATTATGGATATACAAAATGGAACGTGTAAAACCCCGAGGATTATACTAAGACTGCCTGATGCTGTCATTCTTTCAATATACATAATTATGTCAAATAAGCACCCAGTGGAAATATAATCCTTTAGCCACATGTGGGTAACGATCTGTTTGAAAGCTTATAAAGAAGGAAAACAAACATGAGTGCATGAAATGAAGAAATGAAAGGACATTAGAAGATTTCTATTTGCATTTAGATAAGATGATAATATCATTGTCATGTCTACTCAAAGGAGGTTTATTTTGCTGAGACATATGTTCATACTACAAGTATAGGTGTGTTGCTGAGTTCATATATCAGTGCAAACTTATACAATTTTATTTCCTAAACCTCAACTTGAATCAATGATGTTTAGCATCAAAATCTGTACATTTGTGATTCTGTTAATGGGAATGGAGGGAAGCCACTCAAAAACATGTGTCACAAATGTGCACACATGTAATGTACATACATGCACACACAGAGAGAAGTATTTAAAAAACAAAGAAGTGTACAAAATATTTTATTTATTGGAAAACTACTATTAAAATGGGTACACTTCAAAAGTAATATGTGGTCACAAACAGAAAACATCAGGCTTTTTTAAAAACCCTGCAAATGTTTGGTTACTATGCATGGAAGAAGGTAAGAGCTAAAATACCCTAAAGTAGTGGCTCTCAACCTATGGGTACCCAGATGTTTTGACCTTCAATCCCCCAGAAATCCTAATAGATGGTAAACTGGCTGGGATTTCTGGGAGTTGTAGGCCAAAACATCCGGGAACCCACAGGTTGAGAACCACTGCCCTAAAGGCAGCAGATTCTGTGTATTCTCAGAAAGTAAGCAGGACCAGCAATAGCTATCAAAAATATGGAACCGCATTGAGTATATGGCAATCATTGAAAGTCAGCTTGACAAATTCTTATCTGACCAGGTAAGAACCACTGAATTTGGAAGGAAGCAAAAAGAGTTGGGATTTTGCCTGCTCCTCATACTTTCTGATATTCAGAGGTTCTACAGAAAGTCCAAAGTCACGGTAAGTAACTAAGATTCAGGGGCACATTTCTAACCTGCCCTCAACTAGGAATCACACAAAGTGCCAAAAATCCCTCCAAAAGAGAGAGGGGAGAGATGGTAATGGAAAATGTTTTCAACCAATAAGTGAGTCTACGTTTTGGGCAGCAGCGCATTAGTACTTATTTGCATACATGGCAATATCTTGTGGATGGGATGCCGAGACCTCCTACTGCTGATTTCTTAAATGAGGAGTGGAGGTTCAACTTTTCTAAGCTACCCAGAGAAGGGAATGGAGGTCCACCCTTATTTCCATGACATTCTAATTGAGCTTAGATCATCTTAAGTACCTTCACTTCTTGTCTTTCTAACTGGTAATAGACACAAATGCTAGATGATGTGAATGGTGTTGAGAGGCAGCAGCCTTTTTTAAAAGGTAACTCACCACACCTGGAGGCATCCAAAAAAGGCAAATCACCCTTCCTTTGGAAGGATGAGGAAAAATAAAGATTTAAGGGGCCTACAGAGTATTTTTGCAGCCACAGGGATGCATTTATGCCTCTGATATAAACAAAACTTGCATGTGTACAAGTAGTGCATACATTTCTTAATTTTTGTAGTTCCCTTTGACAGGACAGCAGAAATAGCTTTGAGTGTTGGGAGTGTGGCCCAGCTTTAGCACAATCAGATCTGCCCCAACTGTTCCTGTTTCACAATCAGCTTCGGCAAAAAATTATGATTTGATGTATAGTGTAATTGTGGGAAGCCATTTCTTGAAAGCATCCCAGCTTTGAACTTGGTGATTTCTGGCAATATCTTCTTCTCATGGACATTCTACATATCCTTCCATGTATGTTTTTCTACTCAATTCCTGAACACATCCAATTCAATATTCCTATGAAAATTAGGGAGAGTCTGGACTGGATAACACTTTGATGGGTGACCATCTAGAAAAACCAAGGAACTCCAGGTAATACTGGGAAAATCCTGAAGAATCAATACCAGTCAGAGCTGACATTATTGTGCTGGGAGAACCAATTGAAATACTTGATATGGAGCAGTTTGTTAAATTTTCAAGTTCTGAAAGCTCATTCTGAACAATAGCTTTACAGATCATTTTAAAGTCTGTGAGTTTTAAAGTAGTGAAAGTTGATAGCTTTCATATAAGGCTGCATCTACATTGCAGAACAAATACAATCTAATACCACTTTAAATGTTGTGGTACAATGCTATGGAATCACGAGAGCTGTAGTTTTATAAGGGCTTTTGCCTTGTCTGCCAAAGAGTGCTGGTGTTTCATCAAACTACAAATTCCAGAATTCTATAACAATGAGTGAAAGCAGTTAAAGTGGAAACAAATAGTATTCATGCTACTGTTGCACTCCAGAACAGGAATAACCCTCTGACTTTAAAACACTGTACGTTGAGTAGGAAAACAATCCTTTTTATTGAAGGTAAGTAAAAACAACAAGGTAAAATATGCTTTGAGAAAAATAGATAAATCCAAAAAGGTAGGAAGATAAACAGGAACAAGGTATTTCAAGGAAGAGTTCAGCAAAGTTCAAAAGCAAAATCCAAGCAAAACTCACAGAGGCTGGAAAACATTAATCCACAGCATGACTACACTGTATATAATTCCAAGAGACGAGAGTCAAACCATGAGCAAGAACTACTTAACATTAATCTTCCAAGCAAGGCTTCCATAGAACAAGCAAGATTCTGAAATGATGCTTCATCTGACTAGATTTCCCTGGTGAGAACTTTATAGGCTATTCTCAGCACCCAGAAATTGACTTCATTTTTCTTGACTGCCTCTCGCCCTTGTCTCTCGAAGCCTAGAAGAACGACAAAGACCTTGACTGAGCTGTCTATCTTGGCTAAATTCCAGCCATCTGTCTATATGCTCATTCATTTTTCCAGGTGTCAAATTGTTTTCAAACTTCAAATCTTGGGAACTCTCTGGGTCAGGGAGTAAACTGACATCCCTATGCTCTGAATATTAATACTATCCCTGGTGCTGTATCTCTTCTGGGAATAGTGGTCATCCACTTGAGTAGCTCCTTTAAAGCTTTCATTAAAAGCAAGAGCAGATTCACTCCTTCACACAATCTCCAACTGCCAGTGATTGCAATGTATCCTGGGAGTTGTGTGATTCCAGATTCAACTTTTAATCTTTTTTCTACACAAAGTGTAACTTCCGATTAAAGTCTTACAGCTCTATTATCAATCCTTCATCTCACCTTTGCCTTTTGACATTTCCAATTAGCCTATTGAAAAGAGTGATGGCTAACTGCTTCTGTACACTATTCTATTATGTGAGGATGGAAAAGTAAGATATACCCTTATTAATTCTCTGATACGAAAGTCAGTAATATAAATGTAGTCACTTATCTCTGTTATGTTTCATAAAGTACATTTTTCAAGGTTATTGAAACTGAGTGCAGTCACATATAAGCACCTAAGAGCCTCAAGCTACAATCCTATCCAGCAGCAAAGTGATGTTACCAACCAATACACTAAGATCCTCATAACGACAGAGCCCACATCCATGGATTCAGTTTCTGAAACTTAGTGGAAAATGTTCTCTCTCTGTGAATTTGCTAAGTCTGCCAGGCAATTCTATGATAGGGTTGTTGTAGATTTTTCGGGCTGTATGGCCATGTTCTAGAAGCATTCTCTCCTAACGTTTTGCCTGCATCTATGGCAAGCATCCTCAGAAGTTGTGAGGTCTATGATATGTGAGGTCTGTGATACGTTTCACTTAGAAGTTAGAATTAGATTATGTTGGAGGATGCATCAAATTCCTAGATACAATACCAATGATAGTTAATTCTGTTTTAATGTCTGTATATTTGTAGATTTTAAAAATGTATTGAAATGCTTTTAATGTAAGCTGCCTTGAATCTCCTTATGGAGAGAAAAAGTGGGGTATAAATAAACATCATAATAATAATAATAATATCTCTCTAGGTCTTCCAACACTACGCTCCTCAGAGTTCTATTGCAACTTTGGAGCTCCCATTGTACAATTCCTATACCATTTTGGTACCTACTGCACAACAGCTCCAATAGCAGTCTGAGGCCCATAGCACAGGAGAACCCATGGAACAATGGAGATATTGTCCATTCCATTTGTGTCATGGTCCTAGAGATGCAAAAGCATCGCTGCTCCCCTCCCAAGAATATAAGCACTTCATTTCAGTCAGTTTATGATTATCTAAATGTCCAATAGGCTGCCAAGAAATGTTTTAAAGCTCTGAATTTGGGTCATTTGATGATATAATCTCATTTAACCATATGGTGGGAAGTCATATGATGTGACCTTTGAGGAATTACAATGCTTAACCTAAATTTGAGTTGGGCGCCACAGTGGTGGGTTATCAGCGATGAGTCCATTATTTCCATAGTGAAGAATTCAACCATCCCAGCTCCTTCCCATGCACAGTACTCCAGTGTATCTGTTTGCATACAGAAAGAGGTTTCTTTCATGCAAATTAGAATCTAGTTGAATTAGAACATCCATCCAGGAGCATATGATTTCTCCTAGCTTTCGTAAGAACAGACTTTCAGATTTTCTTATCATTCTAAAGATTCCAGTAAATTTTAACATGAATAGGAGCCACACATCCCACTGCCAATTATTGTTTCTAGTAGAATAAAAAAATGAGATCATGGACCAGATAGATTCTCAGCACTGGGCAGAATTAGAAGCTCTAAATGCAAATTTGAAGTCGACCTTCCTAATACAGTGACTTGCACTTTTTAAAACGTTATCCTATATAATCCTTTATATGATTAAGGTGGGCTTATTGAGCCCTGCAATCAAAATAATATGGCACTCAGTGAGGAAAAAAGCAAAACAAAATGTTTATCCTGTCTCTTATATTTCAAAAGGGCAGTAAATTCACTTTCACTTGATGGAGGCCAAAATTGCTTTCCCAAGTATTATTGGGACTAATGACAGCAATTTGATGCAATTCCGAAGACTCATTCCTTCCTGCTCCACAAAACAATGAACAACACATATTTGTTGGAACCGCATTAAAGAGCTTTTTAAACACATCTTTGACAAAATTAATGAACACAATGACCTTTCTTTAAGTTTTTTTTAAAAAAACAAACAGTGGTTACGCAGATAGACTCTCGTTTTATGAAATAATCCAGAAAAAGGTCAAGATCCAACAGTATATGTCTCAAGGCAGAAGCAGTGTAGTTGTTAGAAATAGCAAAAAGGTGTGTAAATGGCAGACTGCTCATGTCAAAATCCTTGTTTAGAATGGTGTACTTTTAGAATAAGATCATTGGAAGCAATGAGGAATCTTCTGTTCTGGCAAAGACATTGAAAATTGCAATGCTCAAAAACTATAGTTCAGAACTAACTTTAAGGAAAAGTTGCACTTGGCATTTTTGTACTGAAAATAGCATCTTCTTTGCCAAAAATATCATTTTTGTAAAGAAAAAAAATTCTTTCCAGAAACTGCTATTTCCTTCAGAAAAAAAAAATTATTCTGAGCAAAAAACATCAGTTGTGAATTTTGTGCAAAATACTTTCAATCCCCAAATTACAAACATCTGACTTACAAATGATTCATAGTTGATAACAGGGGTAAGACAACAGGATGTGAGAGAAATCTATCCCCAGGAAGGAAAATTCATTCATTATAGAGTTATCATGGGGGAAAGAGTTATCATGGGGGAAAGAGTGTCTCCTATCACCAATCCTTGTTCCCACAACAAGCCAAGTATTTCAAAATCTAAGCAACACAGTGACAGAAAGTGAGATGAAATCTTCTAAACAGGGGCACAGGCAGAAAAAGGCATGCATTTATATGTATGTATGTGTGTGTGTGTAAGAGTAAGAGGTTCTTGGCTGAAGGCATTGGCATGTACAGGTGCTTTCTGGGCATACACGCCACACATACTCTTTCCAAGGAGAGTGTGTATGGTGTACAGGCCCTGAAAACACCCATGCCTGCCATTGCCTGCAGTCGAGTGCCTCCTCTAGAGTAGAAACAGCCAGTAAAAATAAGCCTCCTTAAAGTGCATGCCAAGAAGGGCAGCCCTCCCCCAATAATGGACCAATAGAAAACAGATCTTTTGGCACCCCAGAGTGAAAACAGATATTTGCCCTTCCAATTTCAGGAAGCTCCCAAAAACAGATCGAGGCTCCCACTGAAAACCAGTGTACTTTTAAAATGTACCTGTTCCAACTTACATACAAATGTGACTTTAGAACAAATCTACAGAACCTAGCTTCTTTGTAATTCGGATATTTCCTGCATGTCCAAAATTGCAAAGATTCTGGTCAGTCCATGGTTGATCTTATCAGAGTTTCCCAGTACTTTTTTAAAAAACCATGTTTTTCCCTCCTTTTTTTGAATATTTTCAAGTAGACCGTACAATATTAGAATACCTCCTTATCGTTACTATCCATTTCACAGGGACAACAATCCTAAAACTTCCCAACAGTTGCTGGACAAACTAAGAATAAGACATCCCACTATCCATGTTATCACACCAGGGTATTAAAGCAGACTACCCCACATTTCTGCCACCTGCAGAATTCTGGGAAATGTAATTTGGGAAGGTGAGGACCTCTGTAGCTGAGAATTCAAACAGCCCACTTTAAAGCCCCAGTGTGATAACGTCACATGTCTTCATTGTGCCTTCAGAATAACGGTAATTGTGGTATGCTGTTCTGATGCTAACATGACTGAAGGTAATGGGTGTTAAGTCACTGAAGGTGAGATTTTACCCAGTGGGATATCTTGGTACTGTTATATTTTGTCCATTTCACTTCCCAGATCTCTAAATTAGCATCCTTCAATGGAATGCCTAAATGACTGTGTTGTAATTATTATTATAGTCATTATGACTAGAGCTCCTAACAAGAATCCATAACTTATAAATGAGTGACAACTTCAGATGCTCAATAACTTAAGATCAAGAAGCCCTTTGACCCATCCTATGCAATGAACCTTACATTTCTGCCTTGGTAATATTAATAATTGCAATCTCCCTGGAAGCTTCAGGAATTAATTATAGTACATTTTCCAAAAAGATGTCCATAAAGCTTTAATGGCTCAAGCCATCCTTGCTTTGATGTCAGGCCTGTAAAGCAATTAGAGTACTCATTAGATTGCATTAGTTCCCATGCAAATCAGTTGCTAATCCTGTAATGGCACCCCATGCCACATACTCTTCTTCAGGGGTTTTTACAGCCTTGTGCATGGCTGAACAAATGCTCCGCTGTTTGCTTGCTCTCCAGGCCAGCTAAGGAAAAGCATGAAGCCAGATATACTGATAAAAATAAAGTTCTTTTAAGATGGATTTATTTTTAATTGACTTTGACTTCAGTCTGCCTCTCAATATATAATACATTGATGCCAGCTTTCCCAAACAAAGATTGAAAGTTGTGGTTTGATTTGACTATGTGTAAGGATGTTTTTTTAAGCATCTGTTGATGTAAGGGCTGTAAAGTCCTTGGCTCCCATACACCATTTGGAGATTACAACGATCTCCCACAGCAGTTCCTGGAGCACTTGTACAGCAGGGATGGTATTGTAGCTTCCGGCCACCAGGGAGAGAATGCTTCCAAACAGGCCTTACTTTCAGAGGAGGCTTTATATTTAGCAATTCAGCTAAACCTCTTAGGTCTTATTTCCAGGAGATGTCTTATTTTCAAGGAAACCAAAATATCCCAGGTGAAATTAGCATTGTGTATACCATCCCTTGCTGATATAGTTTGTAAGATTCAGGAGGAAGAGGAGGAGGCAAGGGGCTGCCAAAAATGGCCCAAGAGCATGGTTGACTACCAGGGGGTTATTTCTCTCTAAGAGAGGTTATTGATTCCCCCCACTCTTGCTATGTTGCTTTTCCCCCCACCCCTTATGCGGCCAGAGTGCTGATGTGCATCTCTCCCAAAAATGGGGCAAAAATTCTTGCAGAGTAGTTTGAGCCATGTTCTGCTGTTAATTCAATCACATTTCTGGCCTCAGACCCGTTCCAGACATGTCAATCTGATCACCCACACAGTGAAAGTGATTCCTCCCAAACCAATTTAAGCTGTGTTTATGGCATCTGGGTAGAAGGACCAGTAGGTGATTTGCTAGGAAACCGCTGTATTTTTTCTGCAAAGAACATAATATTTCTTCATAGATATTCTATTCTGTGCATAAGAAATGCTGTTTGCTATGGACACAACATTGTCTTCTGTGGAAAAGAAACACATGAAATATTTGTGCCAGCCAAGTCTCCCATTGCAAAAAGGCACAGAAAATGACATGCTACCCCCCCCTCTCTCTATATATCTCATAACGGGAAGAAAAATGCTAAAATTACTAATTGTTTGCATTGCTGTGGAATTTTAAATCTTATTAGCAAAGGTTTATATGATGTTTTAGATAAAATTGCTGTGTAAATTTATATTTTCTTTGTTTTATATGCTTATTGTGTATTCTATGTTTTTGGCACTTTGGAGTGCTTTTGTGAGTTGCCCGAAGTCCCTTTGGGAAGATGGTGATGGGATATAAACAAATATTGTTGTTGTTGTTGTTATGAACAATTAGAGTGAACGACTACATCCATAGTATGAAGCTTCAGATGAGATGCCTTGAAAAACAGTAACAATATTTAGTTGGTAGGGTATTTCAAAGCACTGGGACAACTGAGGTGAAGTTCATTATGTTCTCACAACAACAATACAGCAAGAAAAAGATATGATAAAGGAAAATGAGGGAAACATCTCTAGGAATGAAAAAAGGACAACTGACCACTGGCATCACCACTAATTCATCCTGCAAAGGGGAGATGAGGACAGAAGTGCTGTCTTGGTTGGTGAAAGAGAGAGCTTTATAAGAAAGGGAAAGGTATGGATAGAGTGCTGAGGAAAGGCACAAAGAAGGAATCAGCAGAAGGGGATGTGATGCGATCAATTTAGTGGAACAGAAGGATAAAAGGCATTCTGAAACAACTGGAGAGTTGAGATAACGCAGGCAATGAGAGCAGAGAGAGAAAAAAACCCTATGCAAGTGCTTAAACTAGAACCAATGCCAGAGTCTTGCACATTCTCTTTTAAGAAGGGACATTAATGAACTAAAGGGAATTTGATGCAAGAGGCTGGGGCTTAAATTCACTGGGGGAACAATTAAAATATTCCTTGTCCCATACTTCTAAATGTCACCCCAAAATTGGTTTCAAAGGGATTCCAATGCCTCTAGGGTTGGCTTTGGGGCAAATAGGATATGGTATATGTGTGTTGGGAGAGATATCACCGAACTAATATAGTCACTTACCCAAATTCTTGCAGTTTCTCAAGTCGCTCCACACACACACACACACACACACACACACACACACCACAAAACAACCCCAAACTCTAGATTTCTTGGAGGATTCTGTTATTAGTGGGCTATATATTCAAAATGTGTTTAAGATTTAATACATTGAAATGCATTGCTATCAATGCATGCCTTGATACATCAATACTAAAATATTTTGATTCTGATTTAATGGTCCAATCTAAAACATTGAAAGCTCAAGAAATACTAATGTATTGCAACTTGTTAATTACATGGCATTTTAAAAGAAATATGCATTTCATTTTAATGAAATAATAAAATACATACAAATACTGTATATATTTTAATGCCAAATATGTATTTGTATTTCATTGAAATTATCCAAAAAGGAGATCCAACATCATCACAGTTGATCTGCTGATTAGTTTGCAATTTCTGGTTGTGAAATTAAACTACTTAAATTTGGATGTAGGACCAATTAATGGAAGCTACAGACTCAATGACTTGTGTTTATTGGCACAAGATGCTGCAATAATAGCAGACTCAGAAACCTTTTTTGAAACAGTTAAGCCAAGACTTGGTGAATATTAGCATCTTATGTGATTATGAACTTCGATTTCAAATATCTGTATTATAGCACCAATTTTGCAACTGTGACTCTTAACAAAAACAAGGGACACAGAAAGAGACTCCTTGAAGACTGAGTAAATACAGTCTGATGGTCCCTGGGCAACAATTCCTGTAAACGGCTAATATTTCCAACCCCAAAGCATTGCTTTACAACCAGTAGACTTAAATCAAGGAGAAGTTTCACAAGGACCACCACTCCTCTTAATGTTCCTCCAGCAACAGCAAGAATATCCCCGTGGGCATCAAAATCAAAAGACAACCTGGCAAAATGGCATAGAAGTTCCTGAAGAGACTCAGAAGTGGAGTTGGTAGATCAAAAGACAACCTGGCAAAATGGCATAGTCCAAAAGAATCCTCCACCTTGTGCGACTGTGGAGCACAACAAACAACTTAGTATTTGTATGCTTGCCCACAGCGCCCTGCCTCATGCACAGAGGAAGAACTGATGTCCATTTTTGGTCTGAAAATATTCAGTTGCTTATGATCCCTTTATTTTATCAGTTCTAAACTTATTTATTTATGCAATGCTTTTGACATGAAACAAACAAACAACATACTCCATCTTCTCCACATTCTTGGTACTCAAAGCAGCTTACAAAAATCAAAACAGATAAACAGAAAAGTTCACTAAAAATATGTTTGTACAGGTTGTGTATTCCTTATCTGAAATCCTGAAGTTTAAAAAAATCTGTAGAAATGTTGGCTGAAATAGTGACACCTTGTCACTTTTAAAGGTTCATTGTACACAAACTTTAATTAATACCATTTATTTAAAATATTGTTTATAAAGTTATTTTCAGGCTAAGCGCATATCTGAAACAAGCATTAATTTCATGTTTAGATTTGGAAGCCATACCCAAGATAGCTCACTACGTATATGCAAGTATTCCAAAATCTGGGGGGAAGGGGGGAATCCAAAACACTTCTGGTCTCAGGCATTTCAGTTAAAAGATACTCAACATGTAACTTTATTAAAATATCTATACATTTGACAGCGATTTAAAATACTAAGCAATAAGTAAGCACAACTTATGTATATTATATCACATTATTAAAAGCTCTTTCACTACAAGACCTGTTGAAATAAAAGAGACTTTGCTTTCTATAGGAAGGACACACTTAAAAGAGTCAATAAAGCCTCTCTAGAAATAGTATTGTTTCAGAGCCAGGTGGCAGCCAATGAGAAGACTTTCCCCCAGATGTATAGAGGGAAATAGGATTGAGAGAAAGACCTTCTCCAATATCAAAACATAGAGTACAATCTTTCAGACAACACAGACCAGAGATATGTAGGGCCTGATAGCTTACAAAAATCACTCTTTCTCAATCAGCATAGTTTATATTTCATTCAGGTCAATCCTCTCTGAATTTTTTTCTCACCTGTTTGTTCCACAATAGTTGCCAACACCCGATGTGGGATTCTAGATGGGACTTTCAGACTTGCATGCACCAAGTAATACCTGGAAGGAGAAGGAGGAGAGAGAAAATATATTACAGAAGCTGGCAGCTATATAACCCAGAATATCAAGGTATATAATCCACAATATTTTGTTGCTGATTGTAAGCCGCCCTGAGTCCCCCTGCCAACCGGGGGAGGGGGGGGGAGGGGAGAAGGTCGGAATACAAATGTTTGAAAGTTTTAAATAAGAAATATCTGCTTTGAACTGGGTTATCTGAGAGCCTTTCGACACAGCCATATAACCCAGACTACCGAGGCAGAAAATACCACAAAGTCTGCTTTGAACTGGGATATCTGAGTCATGCTGCTATATATTCCAGTTCAAAGCAGATAATGTGGAATTGTATACAGCTGTGTGGAAGGGGCATGAGAGCAAATGAAAAAGTCCAAACATACTCCTTAAGACTTATTGTCACCTAAAACTAAAAGTCACGTTACTTCTGATGGCTTCATCCAACAGAATCCAGGCATGCCTAATTTGGCAAGGCAGACCTAGGCTTCTCCACCAAATAGGCCCAGTGTGGTAATTCACAGGGAGTGCAGTATAAAATTCCACATTCCACACTACACTTGGAATTTTATAGTGTGGAGGCAGAATAGTTAAAGCAAGATCAAATCCCTAAAATTGTGCAGTAAAGATGCACCTCTGTTCTGATATCCTCCTCCAAACTAAACTAGAGATGGAGAAGATAAGTGGTGTGTACAAGTCAGAGACTAAACCATACTCTGAAAGATTTGTATGTGGGTATATCGGTTAGGTAGATAAGGTTGGTTCATCGGTAAATGTCTTGTTAAGCATGTATTCCTATAACCAGATACTGTGTTTTCCCCTACCCTTGGCTGTTCTTTGGGCTCACTGATGTCCTATGTGTCTGGGGAATAGCAAATAAGTATGCACCAGAGTAATCTGTCACTGGCAAGTGGCAAAGCTTGCTGTCAGAGTGGTAGAGTAGCAATCTGTCGGGGTGATGACACACTGTGATCACAACTGTGTTTCTCGAGGCATCCTGCAGGATGATAAATTCTTCTGTGTCAAGACAAAATGCTGATTTTGCATTTCTCCATTTCAAATGCCAGACTATTTAACACTGGGAGCCACAGATATGACAGAAACACGAACTGTCCTTGCTCTTCATTCAGTAAATACTTTTCTGAGCCAACTGCTTAGATTCCATTTGGCTACTGGATGCAATAAATTTGACAAATCATCTCTTCCCCCCTCTCTTTTTCAAAAACAGATAATTGCTTATGAGTTAAGAAGATGATGATGAAGTGACAGTAGTATTAGCATGAGCAACAGTATCACTCACCAATATGACTGAGCCCTGTGGTTTCATTTACCTACGTCAGACAAAAATATGTCAACTCTAGGCATTTTCTAGGGCCTCCAGGTGATTCTATGGTATGCTTCAACAAATTGAGCATAGCTTCATGCTGGAGGACTCTCAATATTCTGTAGCATTGAGTCACTGCAGTGATGTCAAACAAGCGTTTTTTACAGTGCAGATGGCCCCAATTTTCTGTATGAAAAATGTTATTTTCTTATCTATGCAAAGCAATGACATTTGTGCATAGGATAGGCCCCAAATTGTGAAGATTTTCATCAGCCTGGGATTCTTCTTGTCAAAGTTTCTTCATGCTTAAAAAGTGTTTGTGAAAGTACTTTTAACATCCTTTTTATGAATCTATGAAACATTTTAATCCAAATTTAAAAGAGATTCTTAAGGTGCTGAATTTATTTTGATCATAGTTTTCAGTCTCCATGGCAGCATATACATTTACTCAAGTTACCCAGAGTATTGTGCTCTGGACCTGCTCCAGATGCAGTGCAGGAGCATCCCTCAAACCCCTTTGATGTCCAGATGGCCAGCCGGGCTGAGACCACATTGGGTCAACCACTGCGGTTATGTCAGCCAAAAGCAGCTCCCTGGCAAGGCTTTGCTGATGGCATTACTTCTGATGAGATTACAACAGAATATCTTGCCATGTAACTAGCACAGCAGATTCTGCAGTGGAGTTCTTCTAAGTGGCAAAACAGCAATGGTGACTCCAATGTGCTCTTGGCCAGGCTAACCATCTGGACAGTAAAAGGATTCCAGGGACACTCCTGGGCTGCATCCAGAGTAAGCCTGGAGCACTGGAGTGGGTCACTTGATGTGTGGACACTGGGTCATGCTAAATCCAGCCTGATCCAGCCATCCACACCTCAAAAATACCAAGATCACTTCAGAGCTTCCTGGAAACTCTGGAGAAAGTTCTATTTCCTTTTGCATTGGAGTAACACATGGAACTGGGTTTCTGCAAATAAATCAACTGTGTGACATGATAGAAGATAAACACACTTTATTTGGTCTGAATAGACATGGCCCAGGAGGATTGCTTTTAGGTATGGATTCAAATCCCCAGCAGAGTCACCATCCTACTGATACATCAGCCAGCAGTAGTGACTGATTCCTATTGAGGGAGGCAGGGAGGGAGGCAGGGAGGAAGGAAGGAAGGAGCCTTCTCCCTATTGCAAGGCAGAAATTTGACGGCATTTTGCACCAGGGAAGATAAGTCACATGAGGTATGAGAACTGCTCTCTGGGCCCATCTGCTTTATCTCATGGTGTTGTCATGTGCTTTCTAGAAATGCATTGAAAAGCAACATTCACTGACTTTACCTTTAAGCTTCAAAATAGAAAGATAAGCTTTAAAAATGTGATGTGGGAAAAACCACAGATTGGATCTTCTCCTGGTTTTCTTTTTGTTGTTTCCCGTTCTGTTATTATTTTTAGCTTTGAAATCAAATGGCACATTTGCCTTCAGGAGCTTGCACTCCCAGACATGGGGAAAATCAAAAGCTTGAACCCTTTCATCCCCCGCAGTTTTCTGACAACCACATGAACAGGCTTGCTTGAAAATGCCTTTCATGCTCACCTCAGGAGCTCATGCCCTTCTCGGCACACCACAGTGGTGCCGCCTGCCTTTTATTTGCTCCTGTGTGTTAGCATTCTTGCAGTTTCCTCCCTTTGCTTTCCCCCCTCTAGATGCGCAATGAAACAGGGAACAAAAAAGAGAGGGAAGGGGGGGGGACGACGACGACAGACAAGGAGGCTAAATGGAGCATAATAGGAAAGCCAGTAAATGGCATTTCATTCCCACCTGCCAGAGGTATGGAAGAGGAAAGAAAAGGCAGGGTCAGTGGGGAACTGACAAGAACCAGACATGAATGCCATGAAGCATGGGAATGTGGTGAGTAGGAAGACAATATCCGCCTGATTGCTTTTTCTTTGGATAATAACTTTTATTATGTTTAAAAATAGCTTGCTGTGACTCTCAGAAAGGTTTGCTTCTACTTTCCAAAGTTTGGAATTAATGCATGACAAGCAATGTAATTACCTATAACTAGTTACTTTTCACATAACATGCACACATCAAAGTTGTCTTTAATTAAAGGGAAGGGTGAAGTAACAGTTTCACTAAATGCCTGTCTGTTTCAAGGTAAAATCCAAAAGGCTGGCTATGAACTATGAAGACTTAGGACTCATCTATATTGCCATATAATGCAGTTTCAGAATGGAGATTAACTGCATTGAACTGAATTACATGGCAGTGTAGACTCATATAATCCATTTAATGTAGCTCAATCTGCATTAAATGAGTCTACACTGACCATTCTAACACAGTTCAAACTGCATTAGATGGGGCCTTACATGACTTGAATCTAGAGGCCCTTCCCGACAGGCCCAATATCACAGGATCTGATCCTAGGTTTTCTGGCAGTGCAGTCTCATATAATCCAGTTTAAAGCATAAAACCTGGGATCAGATCCTGGGATATAGAGCCTGTCTGCAAGGGCCTTAGGTTATCTGCAGTAACCTCCTTACTTAAGCTTTAAGATCTTTGGAGCAGGCACTTCTCTTCATCCAACCATCTTCATAGACATGTCTGATGGGAATTCTGGATAATGCTGGATAAGACCTCTTAGTTGTGCCCAGTGTGAAATCGTACCATCTGACCGCAACGCGGAGAAGGGCGTTCTCCATTATTGCTCCAGTTCTTTGGAATGCGTTTTCTCCTGAGACTCGAGCTTTACGAAATTTGCTAGCTTTTCGGAAATCCTGTAAGTCTGCTCTGTTCAAGCAAGCTTTCGAGTCCTAATACACAGGTTGAATTGTATTTTACTGTAACTGTTTTTATCACTTTTATTGTGTTGCTTTGTTCTGAGTGTGAACCACCCCGAGCTATTTGGGAGTGGCGGTTGATAAATCTAATAAATCAATAAAATAAATAAAAGACAATGGTTGCTCCCAGATTTTGGACCTCTCTACCCAGGAAGCCCAAGATGGCTCTTTCTTTTCTATTATTTCAGTAGCTAGTGAAGACATTTTATTGCTGCAACTGTTTTAGAATTGTTCCAAAGGCTCAGAGCAATAACAGAGTGAGCTCTTTCTGGAATTTCCACCAGGCATCCTATGAAGGGGGTGGTATATATAAAACTCCACCAAAAAATTTGACATTTTGGGAAAACATGGTCCTTCAGATAGTCTAGGCCACATTGTCATTACACACTCACCCTATCAGGAATTTGATAATTTCTATATTTTCACCAGTTGAAAGGCATTTCAAAATTGAAAGGAAGCTCTTGAAAGGCATTTCAAAATTGAAAGGCAGCCAGGCTACTCGCAAAGACACCTCTGAGATGCCACATAACTCCAACTCTACTACATCTGCACTAGCTTCCGACAGAATCCTGAGCCCTGTATAAGCTGTTGGTTCTGACCTTCAAAGCACTTTATGGTCAGGGGCCAGCATACCTCAGAGATCGCCTCTCCCCTCTCCACCGCCAGTGGTCACCAAAACTCCTCCAACTAGACTTACTGCATGTCCCGGGCCCCAGGGACTTGAGAAGGCCCTATGTCTCGAGTCCACAAGACATAGGGCCTTCTCCATCTCTGTCCCTGCCCTGTGGAACTCCTTGCCTCCCCACATGAGGACCATGCGCAACTTGAGGCCCTTTGCTCAGGCACTTAAGACTTGACTTTTTAGCAGAGCTTTTAATGTTTAATACAGTCTACATGGTTACTGCTGTAAGTTCTTATGCAATGTTTTATGTAAATCGCCTGGAGCATTTAATGGAGGGCAATTAATAAGTGAGAAATTGAATTGAATTGAATTAACAAACAGACAAATGTTAAGTTCTCAAACCCAAAGACAGTTGTGAAACACCAACATATCTCTGTTAGAACTTGGAAATATAAATACAAATCTAGAGCTTCATTCTAATTTTGACTAAAAGTCCAGCTAGTGTTCAAAATATGCAAAGGGGGATTTCTGGAATGTGTTCAAGTTCACCTGTTGTTCTTACTGAGCTGTTGGCAACTGGGCATGTTTGCTCCCCTCTTTCCTTCTGAGAAGAAGAAATACTTCAAAAGTACATTTAGTACTGAGGAGAAATGCCAGACTGACAACCCGGAGATTGAAGATTCATGTTTAGTTTACCATGTAAAAATGCTTCCAGAGAGCTGCCTTCCAAAGTTCCTTTGCCAACATGACTCAGTTGTGATTTGCAAAAGGTCCTCCTGTGCGGAAGAAAGGGAAGTTGCTATCTTCATGACAATTTCTGCAAGAACTTGGCATCTGGTTCAGAAACCTCTAATGTTATTGGAGGACACTGAGCCTGGCGGAGTCCTCTAGCATCCCAGGGGAGATGTCAGGGCCAATTGCCTCATTAGAACTCACCTACAATGAGATATGCCTCACGCAGCCCACATCAGTAGCTAAATTTATGAGCTTATATATACTGCTGGGTATAGAGATGAAAGGAATAGTTGCAATTGTCAACCTGCCACATCGCAGGTTTAGCTTTTGCAGACTTAAGTCCGCAAGTGCAACAGTAAGATCTCCAGTGCAACTTCTGCAGGACGCTGACCATAAAGTTGAATCATAGAACAATAGAGTCAGACGAGACCACAAGGACCATCTAGCCCAACCCCCTGCTATGTAGGAAAAGCACAATCAAAGTACCCCTGACAGACGACCAGAGATTTGTAGAGAGAGCACCTCTCTAGGTCCTCTAGGGTGAAGATTTTTTTTAAAAAAATCCTAGATTGGTATTCTTCCAAGTAAATAAAGTAATATGATTATTTGTGGTTTTTCTACATTTGCAAATATACTCGCAGATATGGAGAGCCAACTGTATTTATTTCCTGATGAAAAACAGGTTTCTTAACATTTGGTAAAGAATATTAGCATTTCTGCATTTTGTATTATATTTGGAGTCACTTTGGGTAGAGAGGTGTGGTTTAGAAATTAAATAATTTAAATAATATGTAATATATATTTTCTCCATACACTCAAATACAAGTTTCTATCAAGAAAACTACTTTCTGCGCAAATTGGTTTTTTGGGCAGGAAATACAGTTCTCTGCTGTTTTGAGCCAATTCTTGTATATTTCTGCAAAAAAAGCCCAGATTTTCCTGCAACAATAAAAATGGTGAAGTAATTATTCACTTTTATGTGCAAGGATGACATAATTGAGGATTGAGATCTCTATTTGGGTGCCTAAAGGATGACATAATTGAGGATTGAGATCTCTATTTGGGTGCCTAAAGGTAAGAGTGAATAAGAGTATAAGAATTTAAAATGTCAATTTCTGCTCACTGTTGGAGCATTTCTGAAAATGGCAGATAAGTGGAAAGGGGAAGATAACATCAGAGTGAACCTCAAATGGGTCTTCTTTAACCCAATGCAAGTTTTCTTGGCTCTAACAACAACAACAGCAACAACAATTTATTTATTATTTATTTACATCATTTATATTCCGCCCTTCTCACCTCACAGGGAACTCAGGGCAGATCACAATGCACATATACAGGCAAACATTCAATGCTATAGACATACAACATATTAGACAGACACTCAGAGGCAATTTAACATTCCAGCTTATGTCCATACTTCCTGGAGCTTTTATGGACTTGTAAATCAGTTAAATTAGCCTCCCCACAAGTGGTACCTAAATTTGTTACTTGACCGATGCAACTGTCTTTCGGGTTGCAAAGGTCGACAACGAGCTACACAATTTGGTCAAGAGCTCATCCTGACCCGGGCAGGCCTCAAACTCATGACCTTCTGATCAGTAGAGATCTTATGCAGATGACTCCCAGCCAGCTGCTCCACAACAACAACAACAACTTAATTTTATACCCCACCTCCATCTCTCTGAAGAGGTTCGGGGCAGCTTACATGAGGACAAGCCTGGAGAAACGTTCAGGGACCCCAGAAATGGATCCTAAGAAAATCCACAGAGTCCTATGGAAGCCTGAAATTCCAAGTTGTATTCTTTTCCATCTACAACATTTTAAGGATTTCCCAGGAATTCATCTTAATCAGTGTTTCTCCAACTGTACTCCTCCAGATGTTTTGGACTTCAGCTTCCACAATTCCTAACAGCTGTCAAGTTGACTGGGATTGCTTTGAGCTGAAGTCCAAAACAGCTGGAGGAACAGAGTTTGAGAAACACTGCATAAATCAGTCTTTATTCATTAAGAGCATTCTAAATCACCCATTAACAAACAATCAAAAAGTCTTCCCAGCAAGATTGTTTTTTAAAAATGTTGCTATGTATTTTTAAGCTATTTCCAATTTAGGGGCTTTCTTGGCAAGACTTAATGCAATCTAATGCCATTTTAATTGCCATGGCTTATGATATAGAATCCTAGGAGTTATAGTTTGGGGAGGCACCAGTCACTTTGCCAGAGATAGCTAAAGACTAAATAAAGCCACTAGTATTGAGTGATGGCAGTTAAAGTTGGGTCAAATTTATTTATTTATTTATTTATTTATTTTATTTATTTTTGCTCTATTTATACTCTGCCTTTCTCTACCCCGAAGGGGACTCAAACTGTGTATTGTATAGTAAGCTTGTGCAATCCAGGTAAACCGTGATCTGTTTCAGTGTCCAGGATTTCAGCGGGGGTCTTGAATCATTTTTCAGGAGCCTCCTGAATTTGGGAGGACAGAAATCCATTTTCCATCTGGGAAACCAAAATATTCATTTTCTATCCAGCCCATTGGCAGGAATGAGGAAAACTTCCCAGGCTTCCCTTTCTGTCATTTTAGGCATTGTTTGTCCTTATATCCTTCATTAAGACCTGGATTAAAAGCATCAGAGTGAAGATACCACTCTTTCTGCGATCCTTTCCCTTTGGTCTGTAGAGCAGATCTGCGTTTTTAAAAAGGGCTTAAGAAACCTTGCTTCCTGCAATCCTTTTTCTTCTAGAGGCTGCCTCCTTTCCTGCACTCCACGTGTAACTGAAAGAAACCAAAAGTGGCCGGTTTTCGACAGCCACTGTTCTTTTGCAGCCAGTAAAAAATTGGCGGCAGAGCCCATGCCATTACGGGCTTCCAAACCAGTTGGACCAACTGAACAAGCCAAAGGCAAACATCCATAACAAACGTATGCACAAGCCTATTGTATAGTATAGATACACAATTTTTCTAGGGCTGAGAAAATGCCACTTGCCCAATGTCTTTTGATAGTTCAAACTCAGTTTACTGGAGTTCTGCTTGACATTCAAACTTTTACAAAACTAAACTATTTGCACTGGATCTTTATTCTGCCATCCCTTTATTTTCCTTGTGGCAGCTCCTTTCCACAGCTGGCAGAGTTGTGTTTAGTTTGATGGGTCAAAATTTTGTCAGGACTCCAATAACTATACTGGAGAATATTGCTCCTGATATATTTTGCTGACAAGCAAAATGTCAATGTAACTACTGTGAAATCCTCAAGGGTGTACATTTCCTGTCCCCTAAGTAATTGCTATTGTCTGACAGCAACTATCTGCCTTGGTTGCGACATTTTCAGTTCCATTAGAAGCCCATGTTCTCGTTTGGGAACATCATCATAAAGTGCTTCATGCACAGCCAAATGAGTACACTATTACAAACTATTCATTTTGTAACATTTTGCAATTGGGGTGTTGGGCGATAAAATTATACTGCCAAGAAATATAGGCATCCATCTTTCCCACAGATTAATGGATATATCTAGGCTAGACCAATGAAAGGATTGAGTTACATTTAATCACCTGCTGTCTTTGCAGCCAGCACTTTAAGTAATTACACTGCCAAGTTTCCAATCTAGAATATTGTACATTTAAACTCTATGAGACAAAGGTAGGTGAAAAAAATTGAAGAAATGCCAGTGTCAAAATCTCATTTGAAAAACTTTACTTGTATTACCAAAATGCTCTCCCCATGATGAGGAGGCAAATTGGAGAAGGTAGAGATATTTATAACAGAAGAAGTAGTTTGAGTTATCTGCAGTTCAAGGCCAGCCTTCCCATAATGCAGAACTTGGTGATGACCTCAGGCAGTAGATGCTGAGAAAACTATGGTTGCTTACCTGTAACCAGGTTTCTTCGAATGGTCATCTGTGGAATCCACACTAATGGTAGTTGATGCACCTGTGCAGCATTTCGGAAGATCCAACAGCTGTTTGGACTTGGCTGTAGCCCCACCTATCCTCCCCTGAGGGTATATAGCCACAGTGGGGCTAGCAGCCAGTGTTCCCCACCGCCGCAGAGGCCCAGGCATGACAAACGCGGGGAGGATGGGTGGGGTGTGTGGATTCCACAGACGACCATTCGAAGAAACCAGGTTACAGGTAAGCAACCATAGTTTGCTTCTTCATGGTCATCTGTGGAAAGCACACTAATGGTAGAATTGCAAGCTACGCACCCTGGCTGGTGGGCGTCATGACACCGCTGAGAAGAGGACCGCTCTCCCAAAGGCCGCTTGGCACTTCGACAGCAGGTCCACCGTGTAATGGGTTACGAAGGTCAGCAGCGTCGCCCAGGTGGCAGCTCAGCAGATATCCTCCAGAGGCACGCCCCGACAGAAAGCTGTGGAGGCCGCAACGGCCCTGGTGGAAGGGCCCTTGAGGCCAGGCGGAGGCTCCTCCCTCGCCATCTGGTAGGCCAGGTGGATGGCGGCAACCACCCAGGCCGAAAACCTCTGAGAGGAGACCGGGGCACCCCTGGTGTCCGGCTGGTACCTCACAAACAGGCAAGGGGACTCCCTGCAGTCCCTGGTCCTGTCTAAATAAAAGTCCAGCGCCCTGTGCACATCTAACATATGGAGGGAGCGCTCCAAGGGCGAGGCTGGCTCCGGAAAAAAGGAAGGCAACACAATGTCCTGCGCCAGGTGGAACAGGGAAGCCACCTTGGGGAAGAAAGAAACGTCCGGCCTGAGGACGACCTTGTCCCTGTGAAAACATAAATAAGGTGCGTCCACAGCTCGCTGGCCCTCCGCACCGTGGTGACAGCGACCAGGAAGGCCACCTTCCACGAAACAAAAGAAAGATCCGTCGATGATAGCAGCTCAAACGGTGGCTTGGCGAGCACTGAGAGCACCAACTGGAGACGCCAAGTGGGCGGCGGAGGGGCTCGAGGCGGGAACTTGTTCTTGCAGCCCAGCAAGAAGAGCTGCACCATCGCGTCCTGGACGGTTGGCCCTGCCACCTACGATAGGCGGAGATGGCGGCCAGGTACACTTTCAGCGAGGACAGCACAAGACCCTTTCCCGCCAGGGCGGTGAGAAAGTCCAGCAGCAGTGGCATTGCAGCAGTCACCGGGTCAGCGCCCCGCTCCCTGGCGAAGGCGGTGAACTTGGCCGACTTATGGGCATAGGACTGCTGCGTGGACGGCCGATGCACTGCCTCCAAGATGGCGAGGACGCCATCGGAGAACTGCGGGGCCGGATGCGCCACACTGCTAGGTGGAGCCACTGGATGTCGGGGTGGCGAACAGTGCCCTGGTCGGTGGTGAGGAGGTCCGGCCGGCACGGGAGAACGTGGTGAAGCCCCCCGGATATCATCCCCAGCAGAGGGTACCAGGGCTGCCGAGGCCACCGCAGGGTTACCAGGATGGCATTGCCGCCGTCGCCGTACATCTTGGCCACCACCCTGGACAGGATCGGCACTGGTGGGAAGGCATACAGGAGGCGCCCCGTCCAGGCGAAGAGGAAGCCGTCCCCCAGACAGGGCGGCTGATCTGGATGCGCTCCCCAGGAGCAGTACAGCTGGCACTTCGCGTTGTCCCTCGTGGCAAAGAGGTCGATCTCTGGCTGGCCCCAGCGCTGGAACAGGCTGTCCACCTCGCCCTGGTGGAGAGACCACTCGTGCCCGCTGCTCTGTGCCCTGTTGAGCAGGTCAGTCTTACATTGGAGAGGCCCGGAACATGGATGGCGATGAGCCAGATGGAGTGACGGAGGCACCACTGCCAGATGGTGATGGTGAGGGCCAGGAGCAACCTGGACCGTATGCTGCCCTGCTTGTTCAGGTACCACATGACTGTGGTGTTGTCGGTGCACACCTGCACCGTGTGGCCCTGCAGGGTGTCCTGGAAAACGTGCAGCGCCTTTTAGAGCGCCAGCAACTCCAGGTACTTGATGTGCTGGCAGGCCTCCGCGGGCAACTTGGCAAAGATGTTTCCAAAAGCTTGGCAAGGCTCCGCTCAGCAACTGCGGATCAAGGAACAAGGCACGGTTGCAAAGTCCAAGGCACTACTTGGCAGGCCCCAAGCCCAAACTTGGCTACGTGGATCTTAGCTCGCTACACGTCTGTAGATGATAGACGTGGCCGAGGTACTGAGGATCCGTTCCCACGGATCCTCTACTTAATTCCCTTGGCGAGGACCCCGACGCTCTAGGCTTCGCCTCCAATCTATGCTTTGGGCCCGCGCCCCCTTTGGCCGGTCTAGGCTGTGGTGCCAGCCCCTCCTGCTAGCCTCAATGCTCCGTCTCCTATCAAAGCTCCGACCTTGCCTCCCAGCACCTGGTTCCCTATCTTCGTGAGAGTCAAACTCCCCTTTCGCTTCCATGCACTCATCCTCCTCCATTCGTTCTTGAGAACCTCGCCCCCCCCCCCCCCGGTTTCTCATAGCCTTCACTATCACTACTTTCTGAACCTCTCTGACCTTCCATGTCCTCGTACGGGTCAGGCCATCCATCATCCCAGTCCAGGCTCTCTGTGGGGGAAGAAGGCCCAGCTAACTCAAAAGCCCCTTCTTCCATCCCCTCCAAATCCTCTTCAGAATCTAGCTCAGCTGCTGCTGGTTCTAATGCAAGTGGGACCCCCGGTGCTGCCCCTTGCCCCCCAGGCACGAAAGAGAACTGGGTTGCTACAAGAAGGGACTTGGTGTAGTTTACCACCAGGCCCAGGCCCTGGAAAAGCGACAAAACAAAACTGAGGTCACGGAGGAGCTGAGCGTGCGATGGCGCCACCACAAGCCAGTCGTGAGGATACATGCCCGGGTTCAAAAGGACGACTGTCCCCTTCTGTAACAAAGGCTGGACCTCCTGCCACAGCACCTCAGACAGCTGAGTGGCCTTCATGCAGCTTGTGACTGGCTGCGTGTGAAAAGAAATGGCGTAGCCCTGCCGGACAATGCTCAAAAACCCCCCGTCAGTGGTGATGGCCTGCCAGGCTGAAAAAACTCAGAGAGGCGCGAGCCAAACGAAAAATGCACCCCGAGCATTGCCTGGTCTGTACAAGAAAGGACACTAAGGATGAGTGGCGTCTGGATGCACCATCGGGGCCACCACCAAGCAGGAAGCAGGAGGGGAGGGCAGGAAAAGCACGGCCAGCGCTAAACCCGGCGCTTGGACTTCGGCAGGTAGCGCTCTTTACCCCACTGCTGCTGCTGCTGCTGCTGCCTGGGCTGGGTGGCCACCGGCTGCCATGCTGCCTGGGAGGAGGATGCCTGAGGGTACGATCGGCTGCCTCCAATGTAGGGCCTCTCGGCGTAGCTGGCAGAGGCGGTCTACTGGCTCCTGGAGGAAGAGGCCCGTGGGGTGGTATAGCCATATGAGTGCGCAGCCTGGCACACCTCCTGGCCCTCCTTAAGCTGACGGGAAACACAGTTGGGGGTAAAGCAGCCTGCTGCTGTTCATCGGAGGGAAAAGGGAAGTCCTCCATAGGCTGTTTCGCAGTTGGCATCGGCACGTTGCGGGAACGGGTCAGCCGTGCCAACATGGCCACAAGCCCTGAGGCGTCAGGGGCCGCCACAGGGTCCACTAGATCAGGCCCAGCATGGTCTGACTCAGAGCCAGAGGGGGTAGAATCAGAGTGGAACGCAGCGTCCACGGCCTGTGCCACAGGCGCATACGCAAGTGGCTGGGCAGGAGGTGGGCCCTGGGAGGAGCTGCAGCTGCTGTCCACATGCCTCAGGGACCAGGATGGGCCCAAACACATAGGCCCGCCCCTGGGGACCTATGGAGCACGTGCTCAGTAGGGAGCACAGCTGGAGGAGGCAGGCCTGGCCAGGTAAAAAAGCCCCATAATCCACGCCGTGCCGTGGCGGTGAAAGAAACACAGGCCGCACAGCTGGAGGCGGGCTGCGGCCACGCCGGGGCGGTGAGGGGGAGCGCTGCCTCAGAGGCAGAGAAAAACTCACTGACGAGGGCACCTGAGAGTCCTGGGTGGGCTGTGGCAGCTCCCAGCTGGGGCCGGCTCCCAGGCCCAACAGCTGCTCCCAGGTCTGAGCCTCCAGATCTACAGCCCCAGCAAGAGGGAGGAGCGCCAAGGCCTCCACGGCCATGCGCCGGCCTGCATCTCCCTCAGGGAGGAAGGCCCAGGGCGCGCCCAGCTGCTCGCGCACCGCCCCCCGAGAGGGCGGGGCCTGCGCGGCTCCAACTTCCACCGCGGAAGGAGCAGCAGCTGGGACCAAAGGCAGCTGTGTGCGCGCCACCGCCAGAGTGGGCGGGGCTTGCGCAGCTCCCACTCCCAGGACGGAAGGAGCAGCTGCGCCCAGCTGCTCGCGCACCGCCCCCAGAGAGGGCGGGGCCTGCGCGGCTCCAACTTCCACCGCGGAAGGAGCAGCAGCTGGGACCAAAGGCAGCTGTGCGCGCGCCACCACCAGAGTGGGCGGGGCTTGCGCAGCTCCCACTTCCAGGACGGGAAGAGCAGCTGCGCCCAGCTGCACGCGCGCCGCCCCCAGAGGGGGCTGGGCCTGCGCGGCTCCAACTTCCACCGCGGAAGGAGCAGCAGCTGGGACCGAAGGCAGCTGCGCGCATGCCACTGCCCGAGGAGGCAGGGCTTGCGCAGCTCCCACTCCCAGGATGGGAGGAGCAGCAGCTGAAACACACTCCGCAGAGCAGCGTTTCTTTGCCCTCGCTTCCCCTCTGTGCGGCAGGCCCAACGGGCAAACCGCTGGCCGGGAGGGGGACCGTCGCCTCTTGTCAGAGGCCGAAGGAACAGGCGACGTCCGGAGCGAAGGGAGGCAACCCGTTGCATCTGCAGGGGTCCCTGGCGGCTGCGGCTCCTGCCGCGGCACCTCCGACAACAAGGCACGCTCCAGGAGCAGTGCCTGCAGGGTGGCTCGCCGGCTCGTGAAAGCCCAAGGCGTAAACGCCTGGCAAGCCACACAAGTTTTGGTGGAGTGCACCTCCCCCTAGCAGAGGAGGCACCTCGAATGCAGGTCCATTTCGGGGACATTGCCCCCACAGTCTACACCCCTCTTGAAGGTGGCAGACATGGTCCTGCAAGAGTCTTTCTAAAAAAAAGAGAGAGTATAAACCAACAAAAGCCAATAATCCAAGGAGAAGGAGGGATAAGCAAAAAGACCCTCCAAAAACAGCAAACAGCCAGAGAAGTGTTTCAAACTCACACCTTTCTGGCCACACAAAAGCTGGAACTCCTTGCCAAGGAAGAAAGAGGGCAGAGGCCTGCAAAGGCCAATCCCCCCCCCCCCTCAAACATAGCAAACAGCCAGAGAAGTGCACCAAACTTACACCTCTCTGGCTACAGAAGCCAATAGTCCAAGGAGAAGGAGGGGAGGCCTCCAAGGCCCCCCAAAAAACCCTCCAAACACAGCAAACAGCCAGAGAAGTGCACCAAACTTACACCCCTCTGGCCACACAAACACTGGAACTCCTTGCTGCGGCGGAAAAAAAAGGAACACTGGCTGCTAGCCCCACTGTGGCTATATACCCTCAGGGGAGGATAGGTGGGGCTACAGCCAAGTCCAAACAGCTGTTGGATCTTCCAAAATGCTGCACAGGTGCATCAGCTACCATTAGTGTGGTTTCCACAGATGACCATGAAGAAGCAATAGCAGGAGTAGCCACTTGACTAGCAATTCCTCCCTGTAGAAGATTGAAGCTATATACATTTTTCAAACTGACCTGAGCCAAGTCATCCAGAAACCTGGTCACATGATGCCATCTTAACTGCCATGGTGACTACCTATGTCATTCTGTCATTTCCAGTTTATAGAAGATTGTTTAGAAATCTCACCGAGAGAACTCTAGTTCTCTACACCTATCTACAGATAGACAGTGGAACTTTAATATCTGATGGGGCTGGGTTCCAGGACCAAAATCTGTGGATGTTCATATTCTATTATATGTAGTAAAATGGTGTCCCTAATTAAAATGATAAAACAAACAATGATACAGTGCAATCTTTAAAATACAACAATCCTAATTGAAAGAGCTGCCACTGTCCCTTCACAACTGAAATGAACCACCGTAGGCAATCTCTTCACCATACCTTAAGGCAGGGCTGTCCAACTGCTGGCCCTGCAGGTGTTTTGGACTTCAACTCCCAGAAATCCTAGCCAGTTTACCAGCTGTTAGGATTTCTGGGATTTGAAGTCCAAAACACCTGCAGGGCCGGCAGTTGGACAGCCCTGCCTTAAGGTAAAGATGACTATGATAAATATGCTATGAACACAGATTTCGCCAAACTAGGACATTTCACCTTAACATATTTCAGATGTATCCCTCATGGAATCTGAATGAAATTGAACTAAATGCTTTTTGAGTTTTGTGGAACACAGGTAACACATGCAGTATTGTGTCATGTGCAACGATACCCTTCTGCATCTCATAAGTAAAATAAGGACATATTTGTAACATTCAGTGGTGAAGAATAACATTCAGGCAACTTTTTTTTTTGCTGGAGCAAAACAAATTATGTCAGATGCTGTCAAAGTGGTAGAGTCATTGAATCAGATTCTTGAACATTCATTCAACATATGGGTCAATGAATTTATCTGATGGCCCAACACTAGTTGGGAATAACAGAGAGATTTTGGTGAAAAGTGGGCAGTTGTGGGAGACCATCAGGTCCCATTAGCTCCTGAGGAGGCCTAGAAAGGCTCCAGCCCCTCCACTCTATTCTCCCTATAAAAATCCTTTTGGTTATCAAAGCAAGCTCCCTTTTTCTTTTCTTTCTTTCTTTTCTTTTCTCTTTTTTCTCCTCCCCCCCTTTTTTTGCATTTTTGAGTCCCTAAGGACATCTTATGTCCAGGAAAAGCCTTTTTAATAGTAGCAGAAGGTAACCTAAGACCCTTTTCACCCCAGAGGATGCAAAGATGTATAAAATGTCCCCATGGTCCCTAGAAGTCATTTGGGAGCATATTGATGTATGGGCAGGGGGTACCAAAACCCCTCAGGAAGAGTATACATGCCCCAGACTTTGCCTACCCTTGATAAGGGATATGACCAGAAAGCATCCATTGCACTCTGGCCCAATAAGTACAATTACAGTCCAACATCAATACCTGGAATTCTTATGTTCCTGAACTTACCAAGGAAAATTAATGCCACATATAACAGTGAACCCTATTGGAATGAATTACTTATGCCAGAATTTTCTAGATCCTTCAGGTGCTTTTAGGATGTTCCTCCACCAGATGTTGCCTTAGTGCTGTCCTGGTAAACCCAGTAAAGTCCTAGAGGGATATCAATTTCAAGGAGGGGAATATCATCAAATTATGATAGAATTTAGAAATTTCCTGTATTTTATCAGATTTAGTTAGGTATGGGGGTCATGTTGTACATGTATAAGAAAACTTCGGTAAGTGCACATCAAAACAACGCCAGACGTTGTGCTTCACATATTGAAAACTATATGGAGTATGCTTCCTTGAATTTACTCCTAGGAAATAATGCACAGAATTTATTAAAGTGAGCATGATGTAGTCCTATTTGAAATACTTACGTCTGGTCAAAAAGATAAGGGAACTTCAAATGTTTGACTTTTTGGCTGAAACTTTTAAATTTCTCAATATTGTGAGACAAAATATACCTTGCTTCCAACCTTTGCCCATTTACAATGCTTCTGGCACACTACTTTACTTCACTCCTAACCATTGATTTTAGGGCTGAACATTTTAAAGTCTATATTTAATCTGCAGACTCTAAGAACTCAGCATGCAATTTCTTAAAGCTGCCTCTTTTTCTGAATTATTTTTCTCTCTCCAAACTTGGTAGCATCTACATCCAACAGCACACCAAATTGCAAATAAATATTGACTGTCATAAGACCAAAGGACAAGGGAATGAAGACATGTGGCACCAGCAGACAGATCAATTAATTGATCCCTGGCAAATCTGGATAACTTTATTTCTCAGTTTATTAAAGATTGTCAGAAGCTTCAAGTTCATTTTGGCAGAGGCTCAGCTGTCACTAATCATTAAATCACATACGGTAGAATGAATTTGGAAGAGAAGGCGAAGACTTCAGATTTGTCTTCCTTTCAAAAATTGGATTACATATGGTTGACCTTTACAATTCAATAAACAGTTTCATACTTTTTTCTTTTAAAAATCCTGAGATAAAAAGTTCACCCACCCCACCATTTTCAGTGTCATTTCCTGGTTATTGAGGGCAATGCATTACAAGTGGAAGCTAATGGCCCTCCAGATAACCCTGGACTGTAACTCTTGATAGTCCACAGCATTACTCATGTTGACTATTGCAATACAATAATAATATTTTGAGGGCCACATGATTTCCACTCCTCCCATAAATATTGGCTGATATTTCTGAAATTTCTCCATAAAATATTTTGTCACACTTTGATGATTAGGTTGCAAATATCTCAACTTACTTACCTGGGTAAAATCGCATTAAATTCAGTGGGGCTCATTTTGGAGTAGACTTGTAAAGCTTTTACTGTCCATTTTCTATAACTGTTCACTAGTTTATTGAGTTTAAACCCCACAATTTGACAACACTTGGGTAAGGATCAAAGAAAGAGATGTCCACACAACACAGTTACAGTGCTTCAATTCCAATTCCATCCTATGGAATCCTGGGATGTGTAGCTTAATGAGATACCCATGTGTGTGCACCTTCAAGTCCCCTATTGATTTACAGTGTCTCCAGAAATTCCATGGGGTTTTCTTAAGCAAAGCATTCGCTGAGGCAGTTTTGCTAGTGACTTGCCCTGAAATATAGTCTACAAAACCTTGCCCTGAAATATAGTCTACAAAACCTACAAAACCTAATGTTCAATTGTGGTCTCCTATCCAAGTTCTAACCTGTGCTTTCAAGGTCAGACAGAACCTGGTGTCTTTAGGATATTTTAGATCTATTATATTCCCCTATACTACACTATGAGAATCGGGAAGGCCCTCTCCCTTGTTCCCACTTCGCATCAACTTTACAGTTTCCTTCTTAAAAGTCTCCACGTCTCCAAATCTTTGACTTCTCTGAATCTGCTGAAATCATTTTGCTGCTACACCTTTATAAGTGTGGATATCCAGAGCTTATTATTTTATTAATTACTTCTTAAATGGAGCAGCAAACAATTTTACAAATTTTCTTCCTTCTGTGAAAATGTCTTTGGAAGACTATTAGCAGTTCAGAACTCATTCTCAACTAAACCGAAGCATGAAGTTCAATAGCCAAGGGCTTGTTCTGTGCAAAATTCATATACTTTTTTTTAGCACGAAACAGAATTTTCTACACAGGAAACAGCATTTTCCTTGCACAGTATTTTATGCAGAAAGTATTTCTGAAACAAACTAAAATTTTGGTTGTTACACAAAAACCTATGAACTTTACACAGAAGTCTTGAAGTTCAGTGTAAAGTTTTGAACTTGAACTTTATAAAATACTTGTCTAAGTCCAAGATTCTCCTGATTGGTTTCCCAACACCAAATTTGCCAACCATTTAAAAAATATTGTTGAATATTTTCCTAGTAGCTGGTACCATTTTAGATAAATTAAAAGGCCAATATCCTGACAATGAGAAATAAATGAAGGATTTTTCTGATTTGCTTCAATGCATGAATGTACTGACTTACCCTCTCTGGAAGAGATCCACATTATGGAATTTGTGCAGTTCCACAGAAAAGTCGACAGTTCCCTGGACCTCCGACATGATGTCTTCAGGTCATCACCTAAAGCATAGATGAAAAAGTAAGAATGTGAGCAGATACTGTATAGAAGATGACTATATTAATGTGTTGATATTAACTCATTGAAGAAAATTGATTTACTCATCATTGACCCATTGGATAAATTAATAAAATTAATTAATTACATCAAGCATGGATTAAAACATGTTGGTGGTTTAATTATTAAATATTTTTTAACATTTTGTGTACAGCTACTGAACATTGACATCAAGCCAACATAAAATATTAATCAGTACTCAAACTTCTAACAGTGTTGGCATATAACAACCTTTTAAATGATTTTCAAGAAATTATAACAAATTACCAGGAGATGTTTAATGGAATATTTTCAAGTCCTGAACTGTCAATGACATAAAGGTTCAAATTCACAAAGACTAATTTGCAGAATTCCAATAATTTTCTTGTCCAGTACTTCTTTTTCTAACAGCAACCAGACAATGTCTTTGGGGAGCTTTCCAAAAGAACTTGAAAATAATAGATGTTCTTATCTCATATTAGATGCTGCTATGAAAATCAGAGAGTTGAAATGATTTGAAGGTTCAACTAGAGGTGTATCTACACTGCTTAATTCAGTTTGACACCACTTTAACTGTTATGGCTAAAGGAGTCATGAGAATATGGATTTTACAGAGTATTTAGCCAAAGGAGGCTAAACACTTTCCTTCTAAAAGTTCAGAATAAAAATGTTTTTGATTCAATTGATTTTCCACCAACATTAGCATTTACATTTACTTTTGTACCCTAGCAACTAGTGATGATGCCTCACCAAAAGAAAACTCTAATGATTCCATAAGCATTAAAACCAAGGGGTGGTTTGGCTTTGCTCCATGAGAGGGGACGTTTAGGAGCAATTGTCTCCATTGCCCTGACCATTCTCCCATTCCAGAGTCAGCCAGAGCTTTGGCAGAATCACCTGCTAAGGTGACAGAAAAATCCCCAAGAACCATCAGGAATCCATCTGGATCCATAAGCCTCCTGGGATGGAGCATCTCAATTGGTCGCTCACCCCTGCAGAGATTTGGCATCCCAGCAAGTCTAAATCTAAGCAGGTGATTGGTCCATGACAATGGGAGTGTGACAAGTTCCTCTTCACCACAATAACCATCATCCCATCCTGCACAAAAAAACAAGGTCCAAAGTGTGTCCCACAGTATGGATAGGGTAAAATACCACCTGGGATAGTCCCATGGTTGTCATAGAGGCCATGCAGTCCTGAGCCACTTCCAACAGGGCAGTCTCAGCATGGATAAATTAACCACCTTCAGTTTCACCCAGCCAGGTCTCTATGATACAAACCAGGTCATCCATGATCAAGTCTATCAACACTATCATCCAGTGAGACTCCAATACCAATGTCATGACAACCCCAGCTAGCTCAGGAAGGGAGATTGTTTAGCAGCAGGGTGGGCGGTACACCAACAGAATTCCCATTCTGTCCCATTTACCCACCTTTAGGTAAATACACTCAAAGACTGTTGACTGTGGGATGGGGAACCTGGTCAGAGGGGTTCAAATCATGATAGACCACTGCAACTCTACCCCCCTGACTCAAGGTCTCGCATGCTGCTACACAGAGAACCTGGTAGGCTAATCTGAGGGAAATATACCCCCCCCCCACACACACACACACACACCACCTTCAGTTTCACACAGCCAGGTCTCTATGATACAAACCAGGTCATCCATGATCAAGTCCTCAATGGCAGTTTTTTCAGTTTACTGACCTGGCATTCAACAGCAGCATTTTCATCCTAAGGATACTGTCTTATGAATAAATCGGCAATACCAAAGATTCTAGAAATGTTCACATATGTCTCTTGTACTATTCCTACCCCCATTCAAATAAAAATTAGCAAACTACTCAAATAGAATGGTCAAATAACAGTCAAAATTATTTCGTTATCAGCACAGCTGGGACTAGTTACACGTGTTATTGCATCAGTAGTACCTACTTTACACATAAAGCTCATGTTGATGTAAATCTGTTTGTTGTAAAGGAGCTGCTAGATGCCTTCTCTTGCATTTTTACCCCTGACACTGTTGTTCAGTTTGTATCAGGATTATAACACCTTAGTTGTAGCATGGTTTAGTGCTTTCCAATTTCTGGCATAATTTTCTTGGCACAAAATGGATATTGAAATACATGTAAAGGTACCTATTTTAGGGTACTATGAATCCAAAGAAAATACTTACAAGAACGAATGGTGTAAATAAAGCGGTTTTTGGTACTTTTCTGTGCAGGAGTACAGACAGAGAGTGATGCTGCACACGTGTAGAGCTTTGAAAAGTGGGTTTCGGTGCCAACAATCAGGCAGGCACTTGTTCCGTGAAAGTAACACTGTGATTGGCGCTTCTAATCAATGCTGTGACTTGCTGATGTACACCCCGTGCCTAACGTGAGATAACGTAGGCTTAGATTGGTCTAACAGTACAGGATGTGCTAATGGGAGACGTTTGTGCCAAAAAGGGAAAAGAACTGCGCATGTATGGAGGGATTCAGCCCCATCCTTTGCTGGCAGGGAAAAGGCAGAATGTGAAATGTTACAAACCGGGTACATGAACGTCCCAGGCTGCTGATATGTACTGTGAGAAAGAACTAACTTAGAAATGTCCATTGTTCTCATACATAGGTGGGACTTTTAGATGTGATGCTAATGGAAATGTAATGTTTATTGGATTAATGAAATGCCACGAGACACCAGCCAATTATGATTGTGTAAAATCCATGAAGGAGGGCGGGCTTTTCCGAGATGCCGCCATTGGGGGTATAAATGTTTTGTACTGAGGATGACCGGGGCCTTTGCCCCTGATAGCAGCCGTGTTCTGCTGGCAAACCCCACCAGCTGGTGTCATCAATAAAACATTTTGATTTCATCTACAGCACAGTTGTCGTGAGTTTTCCTCATCCTTGTACCCGCACGTCCAGGTAGCCTTGGTAAAAGTTAACTTGCCACTCGGAGTTCCATAACTCCTTAATTTGCTGCTTCATAATCTGCAGAAATATCCTGTGTAGCTCGGCTTCTTGGTAACCAGTATTGATAGAGTTTGCTATCTCAAAGCAGGTTCATATACAATCACAGAATCATGAAATCTGAGATCATATCTGAACCCACTTCAAGACTGACACAAATTTTATCAGTTCTGCTTATCCATGGTACTTCTTGCTTGCTGAAACTCTGCTCATGAGATAAATGTGAACTTTCATGTCCGTAACTATCTAGTCCCGCTTACATGTCACTGTCTTTTGCATCCCTATTTATAGGGCATGAAAGTTCAGAGGGACATGTCAGTGATTGTCTGAGCGATTTGGATGTAAAAGTAGGGTAATAGACACTGATCCCATGAAGAGAATCTAACAGGCCCTGTGTTTTCATAAAAGTGGAGGCTGTAGAAGAAGAAAAAAACCCTTTTAACTAGGGGGAGCATTACACTAGCAATCACTAAATCCTTCAGTGCAACTTTATGATCATCTTCTACTGGAAATTGACAATAAAATTATGCTGGAGGACCAGGAAATGTATAGAGTAGGCTTGTTTGGTTCACATCGTTAAAACCTAAAAGTTGTAAAAACCTACCGAATTTGGGCTTCCGAATCAATTTTGAACCATGCTGGAAAAGTAGGAGGTGCAATTCCGAATTTGAACCACTTACCTTTTTTATTCATAAATATTCCATAATGTTTGGATGTCTCCCAAGGTTATTTTAATTTTCACATTAAGCAACTTTAGTAAAGCCTAATAGTTTTAAAATCTCATACTTCCCCTCCCAGGGCAATGCAAGTGAGGAATGAGGTGGGCATGGCTAAGCACAGCCATTGTTGTAGTTTGTGAAGGAAAGGCCCCCAATCATGGAGATTGCAAAAGGCCCTGTGCTTAAACTACATTTCCCACACTGCCTTGCTGCTCATTAGCCAACTGAGCAGTAGTCTTTGTCTAATACGGAGGAAGCTCCTCCTTCTCCTCCTCTTCTGAATTAACAGCTGGATTCTCCCTCTGGAGATGCTTGGCCCTTGCTGCCAAGCTTCAGCCTGACCAAGGTTCACTTCCACTCCAGACCTGCCTCAGCTATTAACGTGGAGGAGAAGGAGAAGGGATAATCCAGCGGCAGAGATCAGAAACACAAAAGAGAGAGATGGAGAGAAAGAAACGGATTTGTGCAGCCTGAGTCTATAGGAAAGTACACTCTCCAGTCAAACCCCATGGTTTCTTCACAAAGCCCCCTCAGGATGGTGACCTCCCAATCTGATTTACTTCACTCCCTTTTCATCAACCCTCCATAAAAAAACCCCACCCTTCTGCTGCTAACTTTGAGGAAAGATAGTAAGAAAGGCAGAAACCAGCCAGCACGTCTTCCCCTCTTCTTTTTATTCCCCATCCCAATTACCAGGTTAGAATGAAAGTGAGGAAAGGTGGATTATTTTGATGAGAATTAAAAACATTGATCTAGGGATTTGTGAAGGGGAAAGGAAAGCCAAGCTGCCATTTATCAATTGTGAATGACTCCCATGTAAAGCAATTTGCATGAATCATTCAGAATGGGGAGAAAAGCCATTGCCAAACCCCTCCACAGATGTAGATCCACAGATGGGGAGGGAATCAGTATCTAAGGACCTCTAGTCTTCTTTTCTTCAGCTCTGAGGTTCAACGAGACAGGAGAGAAGGAAGGAGAGGAGGAGAAAGTGGGTTTGTTTGCACTCAAACTAAGTTTTCCCCCCCGCCTACTCACCCCAAACTCAAGTTTGGCAACTGGGAGTTTAGCCAGGCAGGAGGTAGCCACCACTCAACAGCATCAAGTCAATGCTGTATTTTAAAAAAGGAAAGGGGGAAGGCGGGAGAAAATGGGAAAGTGAGGAAGGCGATAGTGCTTTCCGTCCTAGATCAGCTGCACTAAAGGTGGATTGGGATATTAGTTAAATCGACCAATTTTGGAAAGGAAGGAGAACCTGACAGAAGCACCTCCCTCCCCTCCCTTCCGTCCTTCCTTCCTCTCTCCCTCCCCTCCCTCCTTTCTTCCTTCATTCCCTCCCTCCCTGCCTCTCTTCCATCCCTCCCTCCTTCCATCCAGGTGGATCAGGCAGATCTTATCAAGGAACTTGTTTACAAGAAGTTAGACAACCACTTCCAACTGCTTTGCCTCAATGCGGAAGTCTCTCACACACACACAGGTCTCCTGTATTTTCCATAGATCTGGACTAAAAGTTACTTAAAACAGATAAAAAATGACTAACATCATCCCATGAGATAAGTAAAGCATTTGGAATAATTGGTTTTCCCTTAAGCTTCGCAATGTCCCATTTGAAAATTAAACATCATTTTCCTACCCCCATCACACCTTCTCATTTTCTCTGCTTTTATTTTTTTTACTATATTGTTATAAGTGTTTTATTTAACTTATTATATAGATTGTAATCAAGTTTTATTCAAGCCTTTTTGTTTGGTTTGGTGTTGTGATATAGCCTAAGGGCTAATTAATAAAATGTACTACTATTCTGTTTTCTTTGGGATGTATCTGTTTCATTTGCCATCACACGGTAGATAATTGTTTTCTCCCACTGTCTCTCCAGGATTTTGGTTATTTATCTTTAAAAAAACAAACCATCACTGCAGATTGTAGGAAGTGGTTTTAAATTAACCCTGCTCTTTTCCCAAGACTCTCTATTGACAATTGTAGGAACTCATTTAAAATTGGGGAAATTGGCATTGTGGCTCCTTTTGCACATGGTGTCATTGTTTTATTTACAAGAGGTCAACAGGGATTAACATCACACAGGGAAATTAGCCATTTTGCCCATCTCTACATGAAGAATTAAAAAATGTCTATTGCCAAGAAGCTTAAGAATAATTGGGGAAGCCAACATTTTAGAAATGGCAAAATACTTCAACCCCACAGATGACGCTTGTGTCGTGTGAAGGGCACTATGGGTTGCCATATCTTAAAAGTGTAGGAACACTGATTTTACTGCATGGGATGAAGTCCTAAAACTGCAATTAAATTAGCAATAAAATCAGTTAAAAGATAACATTTAGAAAGAAAACAATCGCTAGGTAACACAACACATTCATTGTCCAAGGCCTACTCCTTCTAAGCAATGAGTTCTTAAAAACCTGTTGAAATAATAATAAAACTTTATTTATATTCCACTCTATCTCCCCAAAGGGACTCAGGTGGATTCCAAACATAAAAAGCAAACATTCGATGCCCGAATAAATAAAAATATATCTTTACCTGCACTAGCAGTTCCATGTGGTTTTCTGGGGGTGCATCGTATGAGAAACAATACACTCGGTAAGACTTGGGGCCACTTTAACTGGGTCTCTTGCATATGTTTGGACAATGAGTTCTTTAGAGTGCGATTCATCCGCTCTACCTGTCCCGAGCTTTGAGGGCGGTACGCACAATGTAGTTTCCAGGTAATTCCTAGCAGCTGGGCTAGGTGTTGGACCACCTTGTCCACGAAGGCCGGCCCGTTGTCCGAGCCGATATGATGTGGTAGTCCATGTCTGGGGATAATGTCTTTTAGGAGGGCTCTGGACACCTCTACTGCCTTTTCTGTGCGTGTAGGATATACTTCAGGCCATCCTGTGTAGGTGTCTACCATCACCAACAAATATTTATAGAGCCCACTTCTAGGTACTTCAGTGAAGTCTATTACTATTGATTCAAAAGGTACCGTTCCTCGATGCTGTTGTCCTGGAGGCTGGCGGGGCCCTTGCCGTGGGTTATTCCTTGCACAGGTGAAACATCGTTGAGAAGCTAATTGTGTTAAGCTATCCATTCCATTTATATAGATCTGTCTCTTTAGTAGTTGGGCTAGGGACGTTTTCCCTAGGTGTGTGTCTTCGTGCGCTCTTTTAACTAGTTCCCAAGCTAGTTGTTGTGGAATGTATGGGCGACCATCTGGTAGTACCAGCCAGGGTCCCATTCTTTGTGCCTTCTGTTGACTTGCCCATTCGGCTTCAGCCGCACTGTATGGTATCTTCTCATATTCAGGTATCCAGTCTGGAAAGTTCAATAAGGGGGCCTGAAGATCAGCCATTCGGGCCCCTTCTTTTGCTGCCAAATCAGCCTTCTTATTTCCTCGGACAACGGGGTCATCTCCCTTTTGATGTCCCTTACAGTGCATCACGGCCACCTGCTTCGGTGCCCACACGGCCTGCAACAGTGCGGTGATCTCTTCCTTGTGTTTAATTGGGTTTCCTGAGGAATTTAGCAGTCCTCTTTCCTTGTACAATGCTCCATGTGCATGCAGTGTTGTAAAAGCATACCTTGAATCCGTATAGATGTTCACCTTCTGTCCCTTGGCCAGCTGAAGAGCACGGATCAGAGCAATGAGTTCGGCCTTCTGTGCAGAAGTATCCACTGGTAATGGTCCTTGTTCGGCTACTCCGGAAGACGTGACCACCGCGTATCCTGCTCTCCGGATCCCATCTTCCATAAAGCTGCTACCATCGGTGTAGAAGGTCACATCGGCATTCTTCCACGGCTGGTCCTTCAGATCCGGCCTACTGGAATAGACTTCATCCATTGTTTTCACGCAGTCATGAACCACTGGGTCTTTTCCGGGAAGGAGAGTAGCAGGGTTAAGGGTGTTGCAGAGTTCTAATTTAATCCTGGGGTTCTCATATAGCAAAGTTTGGTACTTCAACATACGGCTATTGGTGAACCAATAGCTTCCCTTGTAATCCATTAAGGTGGTTACCGCGTGTGGTACCTTTATTAGAAGGTCCTGGCCCAGGGTTAGCTTGTCTGCCTCGGCTGCCAGAAGGGCAGTAGCCGCTACAGCACGCAGACATCCTGGCCAGCCCTTTGCCACTCCATCTAGCTGTTTCGATAAGTAGGCTACTGGCCTTGGCCAGCTTCCTAACATTTGTGTTAAGACTCCCACCGCCACCCCCCTTTGTTCACTAACATAGAGGGTAAATGGTTTTTCTAAATCTGGGAGTCCCAAAGCGGGTGATTCCATGAGTGCCCTTTTTATGGCTCTAAACGAGCTTTCGCACTCTGGGGTCCATTCAAAGGGGTCCTTCTCTTTCCCCTTTGTAGCCTCGTGTAAGGGTCTTGCTAGTATTGCAAAACTCGGAATCCAGACCCTGCAAAAACTCGCTGCCCCCACAAAAGCCCTTACATCTTTCCTACTTGATGGGGTGGGTATCTGGCACACAGTCTCCTTTCTTTCGATGCCCAAGTGTCGGGTCAACAACTCCCTGCCCTTGTAGAGATTTCTAGTAGGGGTGCATATCAGGAAGGGACACCCCCTGACTTTATACACGTACAAAATCCGGGGGAATTTGAATTAGGGGTGGAAAAGTCTCAGAATCATGAATTGGACAATGAAGGAGTATCTTATGAGGATAATAATGATGACGGTACAAACCACCCCGACGAGAGATTACACTGGCACCAAAATCCTCCCGAAATGGGACAGGGAGCGAGCTTAGATCCTACATCCCTGGGACTCGTCCCACAGATGAACATTTGGAAGTACTTAGCCCAAGTAGCTGGTGTGAGCCATCTGTGCTTAAGTGGAGAGGCAGATCGCCACCAGTTATTGGGAACTTGCCTTATCCCTGTTTGTCATACCCCTGATCAAATGTTAGAAAACACAACTGCCATAAGGGCTTCGGCAGCAGCTAGCTACGCCACCTATGTTTTATATGGTCCAAAATCTAGAGACGGGCCGCCATTAGGATCATTCTCATTAATAACTCCATATGTGGCTGTATCATCCGTAACACTGTGCATAAAGTGGCTTAATTGTGAGGATGAGGAAACCCCAGGAGGGTGCGTTAGACCTGTTGGAAAGCCACTGCGGTGTAAGTATGTTCAGGCATTACATACCTCTATGCATCATGTGGCCTTGCCAACAGGTTGGTTCTTTACGTGTGCAGGAACCACATATAGCTACATTCCAGCCCATTTGGCTACAGATACAGAATGCTGCATTAGTCGCCTGGTACCTGCACTACCTTCTCTTGACCACCCAGATCCCCGAGCATTCAGGGTTCCTCTCCGTCCAATACAAGAACAACACCCAGATTATCCGCGAGAGGATGGTCAACCACCACCCTCACATCAGATTTTGAGGAAGAAAAGACATTCAATTGAATTAGGCCCAGACTGTGATTCAGAGGTAAAGTTGCTTAGCAAGGCAGAATATGTAGCTTTAGCAGCCTCCCTTGTTGGAGTGCCAGGATTGGCAGTTCATACTGAAAAGGCACTTAATGCATTAGCTTGCACCTTAGTAAAAAGCATAAATCAGACCTCCACAGCCATAGGACTTTTAAACCATGAACAAAGGGAATTACGAGGAGCAATATTGGATAATCGTGCAGCTATCGATTACCTATTAATGGTTCATAATTATGGTTGTGAGACCCTGGCGGGAATGTGTTGTTTCAATTTATCGGACAATTCGGAGGGAATTGATCGGGCAATCCGAAATTTAAAGAACCTCACTCATAACATCCATCAGAGTACAGGATTCCCTGGATTTGAGGACTTATGGGATTGGCTCACCAGCTGGTTGCCCAATTTGTCCTGGTTGAAACATTTGTTCATCGTCGGCATAGGGCTGATAATATCGCTTGTTTGCATTTGCTGTTTCATTCAATGTATACCATCTTTGGTCTCAATGCTTCGCTGTGCGCCCCAGGCCCAAGTCAATGAACATGAAACGATCATGATGATGCATACAGTTCCCCCAGACTTGTCTGACGAAGAATAATTGGTGCTAGGATTCACAGCACAGCTGAAATCCGCACCAAAGGGGGGAATGAAGGGGCCAGGGTCAAAGGTAAAAGCATTTAGAGCAAAGTGATAAAACCTTGGTTCATAACTTTGGTTCACTCTGGTTCATAATAAGCTGTTTCTGCATAGATGTATAAGAATTAAGAAAGATGCTTTTCATTTTCTGTAAACTGAAGCATTGCTTAAGTTACTGTAAGCTTGAAACCGCAGAAAGAGGAACTTACTAGCTTAAACTGAAAAACATGTTATTCTACAACCGTTTGTGGTCAGCCGATGTGGTTACAACTGTACAACTGTACACGAGGGATGTACACGTGAAGGAGTGAAGTAAGTTCTCTGAAAAGGTATATAATACTGCAACTGGGAGGTGGACCTTTGAACAGTAGGCATTTGGCATATTGCCGAGGCACACCTCCTTGTGTCTGATTGCTTTCTGTTCCTGACAATTGTCATTGCTAAATAAAGAAGCTTGGTTTGCAGCTGGAAGCAGACTCTGCCGTCTCATTGCCTCTTGGTGAGTTACTGAGTGAGGGTCCGGGCTCCTGCTACATGTAAATCATCCTGAAACCCACCTTTAGAAGTCAGTCAGCCTTCTGTGTTGCTGTCAAGCAAAATGCTGGAGGACGATATGACCAGCTCTCTCCATCCAATCCTGCTCAGTCCTAGATCAGCTGCTTTTGCTCGGAGGGTGCTAATCTCATCATACTTCAGAACCCCATTTGGGAGCAGCCCAAAACCATAACTCAAGGCAGCTCCCTGGCTTTTAAGGAAGGTTTCAGGATTTATATCAGGGGATAAACCATGGTATAGCATTGTGGTGTGTCAAATTCTGGTATCACCATTCAAGAAAGATATTGACAAGCTGGAACATGTCAAGAAGAAGGTGACCAAAATGGAACAGCTAGAGAAGCTAGGTATATTTAAAATAGAGAAGAGAATGTGAAGAGGGGGCATAATAGACATGTTTAAATATGTGAAATGGCATCATCTTGGAAATGGAGCAAGCTAGTATTTTTCTGCTCCAAAGGATAGGAGAAAAGGCAGTGGATTCTGAATATTGGGCCGGAGAGATAGCACAGTGGTAGCAACAGCTGTGCTGGCAATCTGAAGATTGCTGGTTCGAATCCCTCCCGGGCTGGTTTGGACACCCAGCTGTGAGCCCTGTCTACTGTTTTCCCAACAGTTTGAAAACAGCTCTGCTGTGATTAGATAAAACTGGGAACTGCCAAGCGGGGAAGGATTTTTTCAAAGAAGGACTTACAAAGCCTAAATAAGTAAGATCGGCTGTCCGAAGTAATGCGGAAAAAACAGAGGCTCTCCGTCATGAGGATGAAGCAACACCACCACCTTGTGACGTAATGACGCAATCACACCCTGTGAAGCTCCCTGTGATACAGCCCTGTGATGCACCTGTGATGCAGCCCAAAGAAAAATCCTTCTAAAATTGTACTGTTATATGTTGTATGTTGTATGTAATTGTATGTGGAACCGGCAGGGACTGTCTGCTGTATGTGTGATGTAATCTGCTTTGAGTCCCCTTCGGGGTGAGAAGAGCAGAATATAAATAAAGTGTATTATTATTATTATTGGAAAGGAAATTCTACCTAAACATTAGGAAGAGCTTCCTGATGCTAAGAGCTCTTTGACAGTTGAATACACTATCTCAGCGTATGGTAATTTTAGAGACTTTCAAACAGAGGCTCAATGGCCATTTGTTGGAGTAGTTTGAGTGGATAATCCTTGTGGTCTCTTTCTCATTTTATGCTTTTAAATTTTCTTTGATGCTATTATTTTATTGTTCAATAGTCCTAATAAACCAAACAGTGTACCACAAAACGTAAATGCGAAGGTAAAAGGAAGGTAAATATTACTGCTTTCCTTCTCAACTTCTACAAAGCATTTGGACTCTCTGCTTGGATGAACATTTGGTCTAATCTAATGGATTTTTTACTCCCAAATTTCATTAAGAGTTCTAACTTCTTAAATCTTGTGTAATTAATAGTATTTGCATATGTCTCAATATGTTTAAAATCTGTATCCTGACTAAATTATTTCCTTTCATTTTTAATTCACCACAACCTGGGGGTGTCATGGCAAGTAACTGGAGAGGGAAGAATTAGCTTCTTTGTTGTCCATGCTAGCATCACAAGTATCCATTTACTTCCCATTTGCTTATGACATTGAAATTTAGAAAGAAAGGTCTTTCCCCTCAAACATGTATTCTCTCAAAGGGCACACTTTGAAACCAATCTGGTTTTGAAATAAGCATTTTAAATGTGTAACATTGCCATTTTAAAGTGAGAAATGCATCACAAAAATAACTGACAGGGAAAATCTTGAGGAATATTATGTTCCTATTTTCATATTCATCCAAAATATCTGAATGTGCTTAAAGTGAGATTTCCTGGACTGAAACATATCTAAACCTTGAAAAATAAACCACATCCTGTTTAAAAACACCTAGAAAAAAACCCAATCTATATGCTGCGGTAGTCAGAAACTGGGGATGTTATCATTTTAGATTTACAACTTTCCAGAATGACCCAGAATGCACCTACACTGTAGAACTAATGCAGTTTGACACCACTTTGGAGCTATGAAATTATGTGTGTTGTAGTTTGGTGAGATACCAGCACTCTTTGACAGAGAAAGCAAAAATTAAAAAACCAAGACTACTAGAATTCCATAATACTGAGCAATGGCAGTTAAACTGTATTCATTCTACAGTGTAGAGGCACCCTCCGTTAGGATTGCCAAAGTTCATGCTGATATAGGATTTCAGGAGGTTATAATTTTAAAAAGTGACTTTTCCAAATTTAGGTAGTCATTAAGTCATGCAAGTAAATAACACGTGTTCTTTATTTATTTATTTATTTATTATTCAATCTTATATTCCGCTCCTCCCTGCAGGCTCGGTGCGGATCACAACAAACAGTAAAAATGCTGCGCATAAAACTTGCAGCCATACATAGCATAAAAACATAACACATAAAACCGGTATACATTAAAATCAGAAAATTCGATTTCTAAAAACTCCAGGCATAACCCCTCAGGGCAGGATTAGCTCGTCAATTAGTCAAAGGCCATTTTAAAAAGAACAGTCTTGCAAGCTCTTCGAAAAGAGCCGAGCTCTGAAATCGCTCGGGTAGCATCAGGCAGCGAGTTCCACCATACTGGGGCCACCACAGAGAAGGCCCTCTGCCTCATTGTGGATAGATGGCAGGAGCGGATCGATGGAACCAATAGCAGATTTTGCTCTTCTGAACGTAGTGATCTCGGGGAACGTATGGGGCAAGGCGGTCCCTCAGATACACAGGCCCTAGACCGTGCAAGGCCTTAAAGGTAAGTACCAGCACCTTGAAGACAATTCGGTACTCTATAGGAAGCCAGTGCAGTTGCCAGAGGATGGGAGTAATGTGCTCCCTCACTGGTGCTCCCACCAGCAAGCGAGCAGCGGCATTCTGCACCAGCTTGAGTCTCCGGATTGTCGACAAGGGAAGGCCAACGTAGAGGGCGTTACAGTAGTCCAGTCTCGAGATGACCGTCGCTTGGATCACCGTGGCCATGTCATCCCTGGACAGGTAGGGTGCCAGTCGCCTAGCCTGGCGAAGATGGTAAAACGCTGTTTTGCTGACCATGGAGACCTGGGTCTCCATGGTCAGCAAAGGGTCCAATTTGACACCCAAGCTCTTAACAAGGGATGACGAGCTTAGTTGCTCTATACAACAGGAGGGGACCGTGTTAGCACTAAGTCCAAAATACACAGTAGAACTGAATGGAAATAGTAACTTTGCAGGTAATTGTCACACACGTAAAGACTTTATATATCAACAGTGAATTTCATAGTATCATCAATATGAGATGTGGCATACATCCAACTAACCATACAGTCTTACAATATGAAATGTGGCATACATCCAAATAAACATACAAGTCTTAACGTGGCCAAAACACTCTCAGGAGGAGAGAGATAATAGTCTCTGAAACCCTGAAGTTGAAAAACAGTCCCTGAGAAAGGATAAGTAAGTAAGGGAAGGTCCCAAAATAATAATATCCGCAGGAGCAGAAACAACTCAGTGGAAATGCTCACTGTAGGGTAGTCACTCATACGAGGAAGCCTCCAAACAGTGAGAGTGGTTGGCGGCCGAGCAGCCCCGCGTGCCGTGCCTGTAGTAATGAACAAGCCCGGGACTGGCTGTTCGGGCAGGAAAGCCGCTGTGAAATCACGCACTGTTCCTGGAGATCCAGACAAGGAACAGTCGCGTGACAATGAAACCACAAGATACTGGCCAGGCCACGTGGTAATATGGAATATCCAGTGTACAATACACGTATATATGCGGCATAAGGTATATATCTGGATGTGTAGCTCAATAGCTATGATGTGAAGCATCTGAAGGCCGCGTTAAGACTTGTATGTTTATTTGGATGTATGCCACATTTCATATTGTAAGACTGTATGTTTAGTTGGATGTATGCCACATCTCATATTGATGATACTATGAAATTCACTGTTGATATATAAAGTCTTTACGTGTGTGACAATTACCTGCATAGTTATTATTTCCATTCAGTTCTACTGTGTATTTTGAGCTTAGTTGCTCGCCATCCAGGGTAGGCAACCGGCACCCACCCAGCCCAGGGCGAGCAGGCCACAAGATCTCCATCTTCGAAGGATTCACCTTCAGCCGGCTGGAGCGCAGCCAGCCAGCCACGGCTTTGAGGCATCGATGGAAACAATCGGGTACGGTATCCGGCCTGCCATCCATTCTCAGCAGAAGCTGGGTGTCATCCGCATACTGATAACACTCCAGACCAAAGTCGCGAACCAGCTGTGCCAGGGGGCGCATATATACGTTGAATAATAAAGGGGAGAGGATGGCCCCCTGGGGGACCCCACAACTTAATGGGAGTCTCCCAGAGACCCCCCCGCCCCCTCCACACATTGTCCCCGATCCTGGACGAAGGAGATCACCCACTTAAGGGCGATCCCCCTAACCCCAGTCACGGCTAAACGGTGGGTCAACAAGGCGTGATCTAATGTATCAAACGCTGCTGTTAGATCTAACAAAACAAGCAGTGCTGATCCACCCTGGTCCAGCTGGCGGCGAAGTTGGTCTGTAATGGCGACAAGCATGGTCTCCGTCCCATGCCCAATACGGAAGCCGGACTGGAAGGGGTCAAGCCCAGCTGTGTCGTCTAGGAACCGCTGCAGCTGATCCGCTGCTGCCCTCTCAATTACCTTGCCTAAAAAAGGCAAATTAGACACAGGTCGGTAATTGGAGGGAGCCGAAAGATCTAAATTCGGCTTCTTCAGCAGCGGTCTTACCATGGCCTCTTTCAACCCCCCTGGGAACACTCCTTGCTCATGGGAGCTGTTGATAATCTTTCCCAGGGGGCCACGTAGCCCCTCCCAGCAGGATCTAATCAGCCAGGAGGGGCACGGGTCGAGGGAGCAGGTAGTTGGTCTAGCTGCAGCCAGTATCCCATCGACAGCTGCTGCGTCCAGCAGTTGGAAGCGGGTGAAGGTGGGCCCGCCGAGTGGCGGCGGAGTCTTGAGTTCACTCACTGTATCAAGGGTGGCTGGGATATCCCGGCGGAGGGTTGAGATTTTGTTGGCAAAAAAGTTCTGGAAAACCTCAGCTGTTGGAGCCAAACCCCTATCATTTGGGACAGCCGGAATTGTAGTCAGGGACCGAATTATTCTAAAAAGTTGAGCTGGGCGTGAACTAGCCGACTCTATCAAGGAAGAGTAATAGACTTTTTTAGCGTCCTTGATAGCTTGCTCATAAACCTCCATTTTGTCCATTGGATCATTTTTGCTGGAAGGTGTCCAAGGAGGACAACTAAAATTATCAAAGGTCTGGAGACCATGCCCTATGAGGAGTGAATTAAAGAACTAGGGATGTTTAGCCAGCAGAAGAGAAGGTTGAGAGGAGACATGAGAGCCATTGATAAATATGGGAAAGAGTGTCATAAGGAAGAGGCAGCAAGCTTGTTTTCTGCTGCCCTGGAAACTAGAACTAAGAACAATGGGTTCAAATAAAAGGGAAGGAGATTCCACCTGAGCATTAGGAAAACTTTCTGACAGTGCAAGCTGTTCAACAGTAGAACTCTCTGCCTCAGAGTGTGGTGGAAGATCCTTCCTTGTAAACTTTTAAACAGAGGATGGGTGGCCATCTGTCAAGGATAATATGATTGTGCTTTTCCTGCAGGGCAGGGCATTGGACTAGATGGCCAATGTGATCTCTTCCAAATCTATTATTCTATGATCATAGGAGCTGTAGTCCAAAACAGCAACTGCTATGGCAGTGAACAGGGGTGCATCTACACTGTAGGATTGATGCAGTTTAACACTAACTTAAATGATACAATGACTCAATGTGATGTAATCATGGGAGTTGTAGTTTTACAAGATCTTTAGTCTTCCCTGCCTATGAATGCTGGTGCCTCATTAAAGCATTGAGCCATGGCAGTTAAAGTGGAATCAAACTGCATTAATTCTACAGTGTAGAGCCAGCCCAGCAGGCAAAAGCATGTTTAAGTAGAACATATTTCCCAGATGTTGTGCCAAATTGCACTCCGATTTAAATCACACAGTTAACCTAGAAATGTGGAAATTGCCTTTTAGGCTCACAAACAGACAGCACCTTTCCCTCACATGACAGAAAGACAGGAGTGGGTGGAAGAGCAATCGAAGTCACTCAGCAAAGTCTGAAAGTCTCCCAAATTGAACTGGAATTTTACCATTAGGAGCAGCGGTGCCTTCCAACCCCCTGGGAGGCGATCTCAAACAGAATGTTTTCCTTGTAAGCAATCACCCTGCTCTGTGCAGATTAAAACAAACATGATAACCTGCAAGCAGGGAAGAGATGCATTTCCACCTGCCCCCAAACCCAACATATACATATGCAGTGTGGTATGTAATCCAATCCTGCAAAACAAAGCCATTCAATGGTACAAAGTTTAATCCAGGAAACTGTAGTTACAGTAGCTTCTTTTGAATTGTCAAGCCAAAGGCTGTAAAAGATTGAAATGAGTGGTGTTAGATGCTGGGGAAAAGAAGGGCAGGCAGGAAGACAGGGGGTGCCCCTACACTGAAGAATGATTGCAGTTTGACATCACTTTAGCTGCCATGGCTCAATGCTATGGAATCCTGAGAGTTGTAGTTTAGTGATGTGATGCATGAACACTTTTGTCATACAAGGTTAAAGAGGTTGTAAAACTAGAACTCCTCACTCCATAGCATATGCAACAGCAGTTAAAGTGGTATGAAACTGCATTAATTCTACAGAATAGATGCACCCAGGGAGGCATGTTCGAAATGTTTCCAAATATTTTAGTTTCAGTGAATTTCCAATCCAAAGATACATGATATTTGAAGAAATTTATAAACATATGCTGTTTCAACAGGCCCAGGCTATGCCTTGTTTGTTGGGGTTTTTTTTTTTGTGATCTTCAAGTTATTTCCAATTTATGGTAGTCCCATGGAAAGCTTATAACAAGGTCTGGTGTTATGTACTTTCAAATTATTCCTGACTTATGATACTCCTAAGGCAAAATTATTACAGGGATTTCTTGGCAGGATTTATTTATACCACTGTCTTCCTCTGAAACCGAGAGAAGTGTTATTTTCCCAAGGCCATGGTTGAGAAAATTCAAACCCTAGCCCCCATTTGAATGGAAATTCAACCATCTGATTCAACAATGTCAAATTAATGCAGTTTGGCACCACTTTAACTCCCATGGATCAATGCTATGGAATCACAGGAGCTGTAGTTTTACAAGATTTTAAGTCTTTTCTGCTGAAGAATGCTGGTGTTTTACCAAACAAGGATTGAATCATGGCATTTAAAGTGAAGCCAACCAACATAGATGCTAGGCTTGTGCACGGATTCAGAGTGGTTGGTTCCCTTCGGCCAATTTAGTTTGTTCGGCTTGGCCAGATGACCAGAATGGTAAGGGCTCAGTCATCATATTTTTCCATCTCTTACGGGAGAACGATCATGGCTCCTCCTCCTCCCTTATTCAGCACCACGCGGTGCAGAGAGGCTGCCGCATGCTGCTCACACCAGGTTTCCCTGTGAGCCCTGCTGGTTGAACCAATCAGAATAGACGAATGCAGTGAGTGTTTTATGCAAGCTGTGTCTAAGGAAGGATGCTTCCTTAATCCCATTCTTCAAACCCAGATTCCCTTGAAAGGAAGAAAGAAAAGGGTCCCAGGAGGGGTGCTTCCTTAGCCCCGTTCTTCAAACCCAGGCTCCCTTGAAAGTAAGATAGGAAAGGATCCCAGGAATGGAAAGGGGAGCCTTGTAAGTTCCCCATTCCCACCAATGAGCCAGATCATCCTGGATCTTTTGGTTGTGGACTGGAAACGGCTGTTTGGCCACCTGTCTGTTTTCTCACTAGAATTTTCAGAGTGAGTTTATGGGAATCGAGAAATTTAATGGTCTTTAGTTGTGCCCATGCTTTTGTGTAACCATGCCCTGTTCATCCTACTGTAGATGTTTTAGAAAAGAGAAAGAAATGCTTGATACTACTTTATATCCTAGTTATGAGTGTAAGGCAGGAGGATCTAAATCTAATAAATAAATCATTAAAAACAGACTGAACAATGAAGACATTAAAACGATTGCTGTAATATAATTTTCACACTAAAAACATTAAATGAAAAAATCAATAAATATTAAAACTGAAAAAAAAGCCCTTTGGAAGAGATGCCTCTTCATTTCTTTCTTAAGAACCACCAGATAGACATGTAATTATTCTCTCTAACTTTCCTCTCAGAAGACGCAATGGGCAATTGAGCCATTTTCTACTCACTGCAAGAGAGACTTTGAAAACTTCACAGTTTTTGAAACATTTTCACAATTCAAGAGTTTGCTGTGGAAAATTTGTTTTACACAAGAAGCAGCATTTTCTGAGCAAGAGACAGCTTTCTCTGCACATAAAATGGCATTTATATACAAGCAGGCAGCAGTGAAAAACCTGCTTCCACCACAAAAAGCAGGTTTCAGTGTAAATAATCATATGCAAAGTTTACATTAACAGTTCCTAAATGCAGCTTGTTTTCCCCATGCAAAAAGATTATCTTCTTTTTAAAGAAAAAGATGTTTCATGTGCAGGGAAAGCTATTTTAATGCAAAACAACCACATGCAATATTATAAAAGAATAATTCCGAAATGGTGCAAACTCTTGTTAGTCCATCTTCTCATCAGCGTTACTTGGTTTTAAAAAAAAATCATGTTTTTCAATTAGTTTTTGATTAAGATGTTAACAAGGGGGCTCTCATGGAAGTCTCATTACAAAGAGCCCATCTGTATGAGCCAAATTAGGTGCTTTGTGGATGAATAGACTCTGTGGCATCCATGTGATGCATTGGGCCCATTGCATGATGCTTAGTGTGGTTTTATCTCATGTTTTAAAAATTCATGGGATGTTCCAGAGCTTCTCTGAGGCTCCAGAGGCACTTTGTGATGAAGAAATTGGATGCTCCCTATTTCTATTTCAATCCAGTTTTCCCTTGGCTCAGGCAGCCTAGAGCCAAGGGATGATCCTTACCTTTCTCCTGTTAGTCTGGCCTTAATAGTGATCACTGGGCACAAAATTAGTGGCAGTCATTGCTTGTTGCCTATAATGACATTAGTTGGAGCATCAAATAATTAAGGTGGGGAAAGGGAGAAAGAAAGGAATGATTTCCTCACAAATACCCATTTCATTGCTTGGTCATTCGGGCTAGTGTCACAACAGGAATTGACCAATGACCACGGCTAGTTTCATTGCCAGTAAGACCAGATTGACAGGGATGGGAAAGCAAAGGTAGAAGTTCAATGGCACCAAACTGGTTCTGATGCTGCTGGGCCATGTTGATGCAATCCTGCTGCCAGGTCAGCTTCGTGCCACACAATGTGGACTTGCCAGTCCCCAAATGGGCTCAGTGGATAGCTGTGCAGATTTTCATGGTGCTGATGCAGAGTACCCATTCTGGATCATCACCACTATTTCTGGCATATGTAGAAGGCCACAGACATTTAGTTGTATAGGTCCATTTCAGTAGGGAAACAAAAGGGGTTAGTGGCATAACTGATCTATTTTAGATTTAGTGTTTAAAGATTTGAATCTCCTTCTTTGGATGCATTGATGGAATACAATCTTCAAGATTAAGGTGAAAGTTATTGCATAATTATGGGGGGAAACCACCCCATAACTATGCTATATACTATGCTATATACACCAAATATCTGTGATTTGAAAAATTTGCTTTCTATCTGCAACTGAAGAAACAGATTGAAACTCACAAAAGTTCCTGCTAAAATATCTCAGTCTCAAAGTTGCTACAATATTCCTCCTTCCTTTTCTTTCTTTTTTTTAAATTGTAGAATTAATGTAATCTTTAAAAAGCAGCACTTTTTCACAGCTGGTAATAAGCAGTGTTGAAGTTCAGAGGCTGATTTACATCACATGAAGGTGATTTGCATCATTTAAGTCTTTATTATCTACAAAACTCTTGTCATAAACCAGAAAACACAAAACTTGCAAAGAGAATCGTTCAGCACTTCCAAAGCCCATAAGCAATAAGATGTATTGTCTCTACAGCCCACTAATGGCAGATATTTCCCACATCAGTGTGATAAATACCTTAACTTCCTTGCTCTTCCAAGTCACCAATACAGCCATCAAATATGCATCATCTCATCCCATTCACAAACATTTGATTACCTTTGAATATCCACAGTTATTCTGAGCAGATGTACAGCTACTGAGGTGCCTGCAGAGAATATGCATTGGGTGGAGCAGAGCAAATGAGTCACGCTGCCCCACCTTCTAAGGATCCATGTTATGGAGCTGGGAACATAGCTTTTGACCTCTGAGACCAAACCAACAGGTATCTGGACAGGGAGGTATGTACTGATTTAGTGCCTGCTGAACCAGTTCTCTCCATGCCGCTGGAGACAACGCTGCAAGCCAGCTATTTTTAAGACAAGGGCCTTCGGTTCCTATACATTGCAAAACATCAAGGCAAAGCTTCCATTTCCTACTAGAATCCTGGAGAATCCTAAAGAGCCATTCAGCCACTAAGGGTACTACCCTATAACTATACTGTTACAGATATTATGTTCATATGGAGAAGTAGGTGGTCATCAGAAATAAAAGCAGCCCAACTATACACACATAACACACACACGCTCAATTACACTTGGAAAAGACAACTTGATTTGAACAGCAAAAGAGGAAACATGTTGGATCAATGGCCTATTTTGAAGGGGGACCACTTTTTATATACTCCTGATTGAGGATTAAAGTAGAAGGACCATCTCTCTCTTTATATGCTTATTACAACTCTGCAACTGGGCTTAATTTTTCATTTTCTTACAGCAGAGATGGGGACAAACTTCAACTTCACCTACTGGATTTCTGATTTAGAGGAGCGAGAAAGGCAGATTTTCAAGGGAGCAGAAAGTAAGAAGCAAAAATCAACAGACAGTAAGTGTGAGGTCCATTGAGTAGTTCTTGTTAGATGTTTAATATGTGTTCAGTAGTATAGGTTGCCAAAGTTAAAATGATTGCTTTACATAGAACAGAGTTTCTCAAACTGTGCTCCTCCACAATTCCTGACAGTTGGTGATATGTCTGGAATTTCTGGGAGCTGAAATCCAAAACACCTAAAGGAGCACAGTTTGAGAAACATTGAGATAGAGTTACTGTTGAAATATGTAGGAAGCTGGGAATGATGGAAATAAAATTCCCAACTCCACCTTAAAAGGAAAAAACACAGCGGCAAACAGAAGAACTTAGGACACTTGAAGTTTATTGGTGCAAAGGTTGACTTCAGTTCTTTAATGTTGTAAAATTCACAAAGTATAGTCCAGTAAGCAAAAAATATATCCACTACAAAATTCTCTTGTATGGCAGTACAAAAACACAAACATAGATACAGGAGGTTTTGTTTGCTCACGCTCCGAGACTCACAGATCCTTCTGCTTCAGTAGCTTGCTTCCATGAAGTGGTTCTCCAAAGAAAAACAAAACTACCATAAAACAGTAACAGGAAAATAAACAGAGTCTTCAGTTTTCTTTGTCACTAGACTTGGCAAAGATATCAGCGTGTCTTAACAAACTCTTTCTCCTCCTTCTCAGCCAAACGCTCAGCCAACTTTCTTCTTCTTCAATCCCCCACACATTTAGCACAGCAGAGAGATTTTATAGCAACCAGGAAACCACTCCCCAAACACAGCTCAGCACACAGCTGATTAATTGATTACTCCACAGTGGAAATCTACTCAGATACTACAACAGGTATAAACTGTTCACTTAACTCTTTATTTCCAACAGTTACTTAGTTGTGGTTGTCTAATTTTTGTATTAAGAAAAAATATTTTGGAGGGGTGGTTGTATTGTTCTTGCTTTTTATAACTTTTTTTCACTTTATCTCTTTTAGTATGTGTGTGTGTGTTCCACTGAATAAAAAGTGTAAAAAGAAGAACAGTGTGATCATCTGGAGACAGTCTTCTCTCTGATCCACCATCCTCTCAAGCTTGTTTGATGTGAACAAGGGAGAAGGAACTTCTCAGTGGCTGCTCCCAGACTTCCTCCCACCAGAACAGTGGTTCCCAACATTTGCTCATTCAGTTGTTTTGCATTTCAGTTCCCAGAAATCCCAGACACCTTACCAGCTGTTAGGAATTGTGGGAGTTGAAGGGAACTGGAGGATCAAATTTGGGAAACACTGCTCTAGAGAGACCAGGATGGCCCCATTCCTGCACACCTTTCATCTTCTGGTCAAAACATTTCTCTGTAATCAGGTATTTATAATCTAATTAGAGCTGATCTTTTAAAATTGGTATGATTAGGATTTTGGGGTGGGTAAAAAGTTTTAATAAAGTTTTAATACATTTTAATATTAAAACTTTATTATCATTAAGTGTTGAGTTGTTGTTTTTTAAAGTATTTCTATATACATTTTGATGCATTTGCATCATTTTTGCCAATATTCTTCTGGCAGCCTTGAATCCCTAAACCAGAATAGAGGCAGGATGGAAATAAAATAAAGTAAGTAAATAAATAATATGTGGCATAACTTTATGCGCATTAGTCCTGATGCAAAATGTTACTTTGTTAGCTTTCCTATGGAGTAACATCATTGTAGCCCCTTGATAAAAATGGATGTTATAAAAATGCCCAATCATATATCCTAAAAATGTAAGTCCACTTATATTATATATTCATATTCATGTGTAATAGATATTTTAGTTTTTAAAAGATACCACCCCCCCCCAAACTGGGTTGATTGTCTATGTTTTGAGTATAAGTCCTGTATCGTAATTGTGTACGTTATCAAAAAGTAACCATTCACTTCTCTAAATACAATGGTGAATTATGAGAACTTATAAAAATATGAAATTTTTTCTACTCTCTCTGCCATGGCACCCCATCTGACTTTTTGAATGCCCGAGTGGGGAAATGGCAGCAGCCAGGCCAGCTGACCCTGAGGCAGTGCTGGTGCTTCTCCCTCTCTATAGCTCATCCCTTAACTTATCAGCAGGTCACTTCAAAATTCCTATTTTTGCCCACAAAACTTGTCCTTGTCTCATACATGAGGTCAGCTCAAAATAAAAAAAGTTTCCCCTGACATTACGTCTAGTTGTGTCTGACTCTGGGGGGAGGGGGTGCTCATCTCCATTTTTAAGCTGAAGAGCTGGCGTTGTCCATAGATACTTCCAAGGTCATGTGACTAGCATGACTGCATGGAGCATCGTTACCTTCCCACCAAGGTGGTACCTGTTGATCTACTCACATTTGCATGTTTTCAAATTGCTACATTGGCAGAAGCTGGGCCTAACAGTGGGATCCCACCCTGCTCCCCAGATTTGAACTGCCCACTTTTTGGTCAGCAAGTCTAGCAGCTCAGCGGTTTAACCCACTGCACCTTCAGGAGGGCTACAGTCAGCTTACACACAGATATATACAATATATAGACATAAGTATTGAATTCCAGCCTTTCATCTATAACCAGCCAAACCTTCCATCCAAACCTCAAGGACAGTCTCACATTGAAAGTGCTTAACATTTGGGAGTGTATAGCTTTTTTACTGAACATTTTGTCTTGCCTACATTTTGCAAACAACACGTGAACTAAAGGGCAACTGAATGCATCCACTGATTATGCAAAACACGCATGCACATAATTGCTGATACCTCAGCTGACCCCCTCATTCAATGGTAATTAATGGAATTAATGTCTCCTGCTGAAATATAAAACATACCGAGTGACGAACAGCTGGAACACAGCCGAGCAGAACAGCTTATACAAAGAGGATGTTCTGATCTTTGCTGTCAACAATTCAATTCTGACGCTCACATGAACAACACACACATACACAGAGGATTAGGTGGAGTGATTGGGGAAGCAGAAATATCCTTAGCATTTTAGACTGTTTTCAGATTCCCCCCCTGGAAGTGGATATATAAATGACTGCAGCCAGCTCTTTCTGATAATGCATGGTCTTACCAAGCCCTCTTTGACATACTATGTTTTCAGAGCAATATTTTTCAGGTAGGTCTGCTGTCTGTTGCATTGGGCTGAATTTTACCTGCAACTACCGAAGCTATGGACCCTTTTGTGGAAATGAAGTCCCACTGGAAGGGTGGTAGCTCTCTGCTATAACAGATTATACCTGGTGGCACTATGGACCAAAAAGGAGACCTTTCCAGGCAACCCAGAATGCCACTTTCAGGCTTGAAGAGAGAGCCAAGCAAAATGTATAGTGGATGCCGTTCAATGGTTGTTGATGGCTCTGAGATAAGCATAACAATTGTTTTCTGAATTATCCAAACTTTAAGGAACTATGAGGATTACTTTTCAGAAATTCAAACTGTAAAATCTTTGCAAATTTGATTATTTGTTGATTTAATATATATGTCTTCTTCAGGGATCTCAAGTTTTCAAGGATGACTCTATCGTCCACTTCTGTCAGTGGTTATAACAGAGGTTAGGAGTAGGATCTTCACAAAAGTGGAAAGGTCCTTGAAGACTGGGTTGTTGTAGGTTTTTTGGGCTGTGTGGACATGTTCCAGAAGCATTCCCTCCTGACATTTCGCCTGCATCTGTGGTAAGCATCCTCAGAGGTTGTAGATTACTCTTTGTGTGTGTGTGCGTGTGCCAGGAGCAACTTGAGAAACTGCAAGTTGCTTCTGATGTGAGAGAATTAGCCGTCTGTAATCACCTTGCCCAGGGGATGCCCAAATGTTTGATGTTTTACCATCCTTGTGGAAGACTTCTTACATGTCCCTGCATGGGGAGCTTGAGTTGACAGAGGGAGCTCAACTTGATCTTCCTGTATTCAAACCTCTGACCTGTTGGTTAGCAGTCCTGCCAGCACAAGGCTTTAACCCATTGCACCGCCAGGGGCTCCTGGAAGACTGAAAGATTCCTGGTGTGGTGTTATCTCAGATAAAAAAATAGTTTCGGGTGAGCAGTTAAAGCAAAAAATGGAAGGCAGAAGGGGTTTTTGTAACATATCAATTTCTCTGGCTAGAAGTGGCTCAGAAAGGTTCTGCTGTAGTGCAGATGATGTATGTGAACCTATTAACATATGGATGTGTTTACCTAAAATTGAAAAGCAGCATGAAATCACATCTCCAGCCATAAAACACAGCTGGCAACTATATCTTTGCATAGCCTAAATCACAAAATGGTGAAGGAAAGAATCATTTATATATTGTGTGACAATATTTTCCACAGTTTTGTGAACAAAATAGTCACAGATATCAATAATTTTCACCCAATGGCATCTGATAAATATACATAAAGCTTTTCTGTTTATGGAGGTAGAAAAAATATTTCTTAGGGACTCTGGTTTGTATCTGAGATTCTTTGGACTTAAAACTAGTGAGCTACCTGGGTCAATAAGAGCGGTTACTTTAGGTCTTGCTTTAGTAACTGAAGATACAAAATGTTATCTATTATATTGAATGGCCAGAATGAAAATTCTGGATCTATCAGGCATCCCCCTCCCCCCCCCCCATCTCTCTGTGTATATAGGTAAAAGTTTCCCTTTGTCATTAAGTCTAGTTGAGTCTGACTCTGGGGGGGGGGGGGTAGTGCTCATCTCCCAAAGCAGAAGAGCCAATGTTGACCATAGACAACTCCTGGGTAATGTGGCTGGCATGACTACATGGAGCAATGTTACCTTTCTGCCAAAGCAGTACCTATTGGTCTACTTACATTTGGACGTTTTCGAACTTCTAGTTGGCAGAAGCTGGGGCTAAAAATGGGAGCTCACCTCATCTGCATATTTGAACCACCAACCTTCCAATCAGCAAGTTCTGAAACTTAGTGATTTAACCTGCTGCACCACAACTCCCCCAAATACATACACACACACACCCCATCTCATTTCTTAGGAGGATGGGGGTAAACTTTATCTTGCTCAAGGAATGTGGGGGAGGAGGAAGACAGGAAAAAATAGAAAGGTGCTGGGTGGGCTCAGTAGAATCAAATCAAAGCTGGGATTTGGCCTTATATTATTTCTGCTTGCTTCAATTCAATTGAGGGTGAATTCACTGAGACTGAGAACTCTGGGAAATGTAGTTTGGGAAGCTGAGGACCCCTGTGGCAGACAATTCAAAAGGCCCTGCCCTAAACTACATTTCCCAGAATTCCGCTCTCATCACCAATGTCCATCTGTAGCAACAGCCAGAGTTCCAATAAATTATCGCATTAGCAAAGAGGACTGACTGATACTAGTAAGTGATTATGCGCTGTACTGGGAGGAAATTCCTACAATGAAGTTCTGTGAATAGTAATGTTGTGCTGTGTCTCATATATGTTGCATTGTGTGTCAAGGAGAGATATGTCGTTACTTTAAAAAAACATTTTCATCAAAATATTACCAAAACTCAGTAGATGTGCAAATCTTTCTGTACCTTGGGGTGAATGATCTCCTATTATCTTGTGTCATTGTGTAGAAAATTCAAGGAAACAGCTCTTGTAGGTTTTATTTTTTAAATGTTGTTTGTAAAGAGGGGCTCAACCTATTGGATGTGCCTAGTATTAGGGTTTGCAGATTGGCTACTACATGCCGGAGGGCGTTTACCGTAGCCGCGCCAACTCTGTGGAACGGCCTTCCTGAAGAGATTCGGGCCACCCGGGTCCTTCTGCCGTTCCGCAGAGCAGTAAAAACATGGCTATTCAGGCAGGCATTCGGCCCATAGCCAACTGCCACTCATCTGTACCTGCTGGTTCCCTGCTAGCATGCCATTGCTAAATACTGCAATTGGCCGGCAATATGTTTTAATTCGGGTGTTCTAAACTGTTTTATTGTATTTTATGTGTTTTACGTGTTTTTACTTGTACTAATCTTGTGAACCGCTCTGGGCGCCAGAGAGAGCGGTATATTAAGCCGAACTTAATAAATAAATAAATAAATAAATAAATAAAATTTCCCCCCCAAAACTCAGTGGATGAGTGAAACATTCTGAAATTTGGTGGGCTAACAGTGATAAAAGTGTTATATAATTGTAGCAAGTTTAATGTTGATATATTTAATAATGAGGGAGAAAGGAGCCCCTGAAGCTTCCCCACTAGCACAATTATTTAATGGAAAGAAACAAAAAAGTAGTTACTTCATTATAGTTACAATATGGATCTCATCAAATTCCAGAAATACTTTAGAAAGGATTCCCTCCCCATCCTCTAATTTAGTAATGAGTATTGCTTTTTTATCACACCAACCTACTAAGCATAACCAGCTCACTACGTTGCTTCATATAGGGCTTGGTTTCCAGATTCATCTTGATTGCACTTATGTTCTGGCTTGAAATTTCCTTCTTGAACTGTTGTGCCCAGAACGGGACACAGTATTTCATGTGAGGACTTACCAAAGCAGCATGGAGTGGTGCCATTATTTCCATTAATCTGGTGGAATCTAGAATTCTACTGGTTCTTTTGGCCACTGTATCACATGGTTGACTCATATTCAAAGACAGAGCAGTGTTAATTTTATTTTGCTATAAAGAAATATAAAATAATCTTGTAAGATCTTTGAGAATACCTTAGACATTTTATTTTCTCATCTGTTCACAAAGGTGCTATAGGGCTTTTTTTACACCTCTTACTTCTGATTTGTGTTGAGCTTAGTGTATACAATGACCACCATAAATTTATCACATGCACTGCAGTCAAGCCAGGTATCACTCATTCTTATAGTCATACATTTTGTTTTTCTAGACTGATACATCAGTTAACAGGCATGCATCAGTTAACACTAGCTTTCATGTCTAACCGTGAGGGCCCTGGCCTGGCTAGAGAAACTAGGAATGGTGGAACATGCGCGTCTTGAGATCCCATCCCTATATTAAGCCTCCTGGTCTCTCTATGATAAATCTGCAGCATGTTGTAAGTCAAAGGAGAGCATAATTACAGAAATGATTTTGCCATCCTAATAGGGGAGCCACAAAATGGCACCTGGCCAGCAGTCTAATTGAATAGAGGAAGAGACTACAAATGGACTATGGAAGAAGAATCAATTTTAATGTAATCCCATTTACTAATCAAAAGGGGAGCAAGGGATTATGTTGGCAAGCAAACGCCTGCACATACTTGTCAGGCCTAATTGATAAAGAGGCCTTTGTTTTAATTAAGATACAAAGCAGGAAATCTCAGGTCTAATTTTAGCTTGAAATGATAACTTTGTTGACTAAGAATGTGTTAGCAATCTTTATACCTCTGATGTTTTCCTTTCCTCATAACTCTATTAACCAAGCAAGATTCAGTTTCCAGATCCATATTGGATTCTCTGTAATGATGTCCCGTATGCCCCCCCCTTTTTTCTAACAATCTTAAATGAATATCTTCATCCACCATTCCTTCTGGACACTTTAATACACTTAAATAAAATACCTATGAGAAAATAACCTTTCCCTTTGTAGAGATATGCTTGTTTGATGGAAAATAATGACTAATGTTGAGTGTTTGAGCCCAGTTTTAGGGCTACATTCTGTACTGATGCTATAAACAGCATTTATTTCAAGGACCTCTTGCCAGGAGCAGATCATCTATCAATGCTGTTGTAGTTTACTATCCATGATTTTTTGTGGAAATTTTATTTACTCGACAGTTACAATTCTTGTACAATAACATTGTTGTTGGGAAAGAAAAAAAAAACTGGTTTTGACTAGTGACAATTCTTTACTGATTTTCCTTTCAAAAGTGGCAAAGAGTAATTTTAGCAATGCTATTCCTGCTGTGAGAAAGACTTTAAAACAGTTCTGAAACTCTATCTACAGATTTTGGTTTTATTCTGTATGAAATGAATACATGGTTTTCGTTGTTGTTTTTTTTTTAAAAAAAAGCTAGATAAAATAGTAATTTTTAAAGCAAAAAAACCCCTAGCATTTTCCGTGCAATAAATAGATACGATGTTCTTCCTAGAAAGTGCAGTTTTGTGTATGGAAAATTTCCATCATCCACAAATTTTGTGCAGAATGTGCCTCAAACTAAGGGAACAAACCATCCATCTAAGATTCTTCTCATCAGTGAGAAGAATCTAATCGGGGGGGGGGGGATCATATATTCTTTCCACTTGATCTCACAACTATTTTTTCATGGAAATAGTGGGTTGTTTGAAAAGAATCTTGTGTTCTGTACAAAAGTTTTAAAGGAATGTATACTTGAACATAATTTTATCCAGAAAATACATAAGTATCCAAATATGAAGTGTCTTAATATGTCTCCCTCGTTGAGAATAAGGAACATTTGAAGTATTCCTCTCATAGCTTCTGCTGTTGAGCATTACAGAATAATGTATTGCGGGTGTCTTCCAATTAATAGAGCTCATGAATGACAGATCTCTTGGGCTTTTTGGCTATGCAGAACCCATTGCCAACATGAGTATAACATTTCCAGAGTTTTTGAGGAGAGGGTCAGTGTGCCAATAATCAGCAGGTTGTACTAAGTGGATTATCCGTAAACCAAAACCACTAAGAGGTTTCCAAAAGTCAGAGACAACACATCCTGCAATCTTAACGCCCTCACAATACCCTCTTCTTACTCTTGCAATGTCGTCATTGAGAAATATTAATCTGGTAAATCCTTTTTGCTGCCTTTATCTGCACATGCCTAAATCTTTTTAAAAAAACATGTCTAAATGAATAAAAGAGAGAAAACTATTTCAGGCTGAACCATTAATGCAAGCAGATGGCTATTAGACCTGCTAGCTTCACTTTGAAAATACCATTTACAGAAAAAAGAAAGCAAAAGTGAGTTGTCAGCAGATGGCAGTTGCCTTCAAAGTTCTTAGAATAATTCTGTAGATCTCAGAATAATTCTTTAGGGTTTCCGAATAGTAGAGCTGTTGTTTTTATTGTTGTTGATATTATTATTATTATTGCCCATTAAGCTCAGTTCAAAGTTCCATTTACCAGCCAATTATTTTTTGGAGAAAACCTTCAGATAACCAGGGTATATTGATTAGACAAGATACACCCAAGATCCTCAGTTTTCTGTAAAGTAGCCAAATCACTTGACCCATGTAGCAATGGCACCCCATTGTAGATGTTCTTGCCCCTAACAGTGACAGTCAGACAGGGCAACACAGTGTGAAGATGTTAAAAGTTAGGCTAAGTGATTTTATACATTCAATTTACAAGAAAAGTGATTCCATCTAAAAGCTAGGTGCCTCCAGGGGACTTAGCAGTGTGAGGATGTTAGATGAGGAGCTAGTACAACATCCTTGAGCAACATTCACCAAAAAATTTGGACTGGCCCAAACTGAAACTGTTTTAATTGTTGTGTGCAATCCAGTTATTCCTCATTTAAATTATGGTTCTAATCTGGATGTGTATTAAGTGGTTTATACCGAGTACAGCCCCGAGAATCTATAATAAAGGGAAGAATAAATAAATATATAAGTATCTATATATAATTAATTATAAATCTTACCTTATGCAGATGGAGTTATAGTGCTACATTGCACAACACTGCTTCCTACACAAGTATTCTAGTTGATAAATAATTGATATGTCTCTCTGAATCAACAGGAACTAGGTTTTCATCCAGGACCACCGTCTACCTTATTATAAATGCATCCCATTGATGTAAAGCTACTTTGAGAATGATAAGGGCCAATGTACAATGCAGCAGGATTATGGGTAAGGCCTCTTCTATACTGCCATATAAAATCCAGATTATTTTCATTGAACTGGATTGTATGGCAGTGTAGACTCATATAATTCACTTCAAAGCAGATAATGTGGATTATCTGCTTTGAAATTCTGGATTGCATGGCAGTGTAGAAGAGGCCCAAGAAGCACTGGAGTTTTCGTCTGTTATAGGCCTGATAATGTCAATGCAGAATAGTTTATGACTTCTACACCCATCTGCAGTGCTGTAAATCCCAGTCTGCACATTTGGAATATCAAAGTTCTATTCAGTTTATAGATTGCCTGCTATTTTCTATGCAGAGAACACCTGCTAGGGATACCCAGAGTTAGTCAGTGAAAGATCTCTTTTTCCATTGAGGAAAATATATAATTCCTGTTGATGCTACCAGTGATAAGTCAGGAAATTATTTTTTTAAAAACCTAAAGAAATCCTTTAAATCAGCTTTAACATTCTTCTTACAGCTGTGCTTGAAGAGAGATTTGAGGAAACTTTCTTCATTCTTATGGTTTTTGGTAGATCAAAGTAGGTGTACAATGGAAGAGAAAACTTTCAAGTAAGTTAAAAGCAACAGTGAAATTTTTTGGAGGCATGGCAATATTTTTATTCTCTTGCTATATGTCTTTTAGTGGACTCCAACTAATGGTCATTCTGTCATAGGCACTTATTGGTGAGACATTTACCATTGCTTTCCTGGAATTCAGAGACAGTATAGCTTGACTAAAGACCACTCAACAGGATTCTATGATTGAGCAGAGATCTGAACTCTGTTCTGAGTCTAAGCCAGTTGTGCCATTATACAACTGGCTGTTTCTAACCTTGTAGGATTATGTCTTCACGTTGTTTGTTGATTATGACAGCCTCATACATTTCATTGAGTTTTCTTAGGCAAGGAATACTCAGAGTTAATTTTTGCCATTGCCTTCATTTAAAAATAACCTACAGTGCTAGGTAAACCTTGGCAGACTACCATCTATGTTCTAAACAAGGATAATCATGCTTAATTCCCAAGATTGGAAGGATAAATTCATACATTTAGGGTATTTAGGCCCCTTTGAGCCCTTTACCACTGCAATTTTTTATACTGGAGCTATGAGCATATCTCTCCCCCTCCCCCTCCCCTCCCCCTCCCTCTCTCTATATAGATCAGGCTGGTAGATGCACCTATGTAAGCAAAAAAACCCCACATTACCCAGAGAGGGAAGGGTGAAAGGAGAGGAAACAACTCTTCTCTCTGGGCCCATCCAGACAGGACCTTTATTGCGGGAACTCCTGCAGCAAAAGAGGGGCTGTGCAGACAATGTTCTGGACAGTCCTGAATTAATTCACTACAAAACAGGAAAACCTGTAAACTGTGGGAATACCCACCCCCTCCCCAAAAGCCACCAGACTCCATAGAAAAGTAATAAAAACTTACATGGCCTCCATTGGAAGCCTCGGCTGGTTCTCCCGGTGCATAGAGATGACATGCCAGGAGAGCAGGGGAGGGGGAGGAAAATGTGGAGGGGGTAGGGCCACTACATCTTATCTCAAGATAGAACGTCTGGACACCCACCCCAAAAAGTGTGCATTTTCTGAGGTGGGTGTGGACAGACCCCCCAGAAACAACGACTTTTTAAAACGCGGGTGCTTCTGGGATTACGGCCTGTCTGGATTTGGCCTGAGACACAGGGAACTGTGACTGCTTCACTCACTTTATATTTTAGTGCCAATGTAGATGTGCTCTCTCTTTGCTTTAAGGGGAAAATGGGGAGAAGAAGCTATATGAGATATCCATGCCCAACCTACCCAGTACACACAATTAAGAGGCAGACAACAAACATTTGGGTGGGAGGGAGCACTGAACCTGTTGTTCAAGTTCTATTATCTACAGTAGATATTTGGTGGGTGATTTGGGGTCAACAAGAATTTGAGAAGGAGAATAACATGAGATAGTCAGCAATTTTGTCTAAAAATTGGTAAGTTCTAGGTAAATTGGAGACTACCTATTGTATTCATGTGTGTGAGAGAGAAAACGATATATAATCAACTCCAGATTATTTAATTCCCCATCATATCTAGAGCTTTCTTATACAAAAAGTCACCTTGAGACAGGCTGCATCTGGCATAGCCCTTTCTCAAACAATCTTTTCCCTTTTTTTCCTGGACAGCCAAATCAATGACTGAGCAATTAATTATTCCCTTGGAAATTCCACTTGAAAAATAGAATAAGACTGTTCTCCTCAATTTTCCTTGCAGCTTAGAAAAGGAAGAATTAATTATTAAATGGCAAGATTTGTATCTATGAAACACCCTCCCTCCCACTGGATCCCCAAATGGTTTACAGTATGCAGCATGCATTCCTTAATCAGTTTAACGGGAGTCTCTCAAGCTCATTTAACCAATTTCACTTTCTAAATTCTCCCTAGTGACTACAAAGCTCTAAATACATAACACCACAAAGCCAAGTTCATTGAATCCAACTCTTCCCCAAACTACCCGCATATCATGTTATTTCACAGCAAGATTGCAAATAGAAAGAAGTATGATAAAAAGAGCCTAAGGACTATAGATGGGGAAAATAATATGTCCTGAATGTTTTTAGAGGAAACTTGTTAAGTTTGCCATAGAAGGCACTAAAGGTTGACACAGTCCACAAAGGAAACCCACACCTTTTAGTCTGTAAGCTCTGAGAGTAGATTTACATTGGCCACTTATCCCAGAACCCATCCAGTATGGTGAATGCTGGACCACTCCTGGGATGATATAGAGAACCCCCATAGCCAATGTGGAATCCTATCCCCCCCCCCCCCCTGTGATACCAGATCCCGTTTGGTGCTGCCAGAGGGCCATAATTACCACCTCATCCCATACTCCTTGTCAAGGTGGCTAGCAGGTGCTACATGGGTCTTGCCAGTAACTTGTCAGATGGGGTGATGTTGGACAGGACCTCAGAGCAATGAAGAATGGTGAGACGAGTAATCACCCCCTCCTTTCCCTCTCCCTTTTCTGATCATCTTGTTGCTCTGATCAGCATTATTCCAGACAACAAGCAACCAGCACAAAGCTTCTCATATGCACTGGTCACTACCATGAGGAGGATTGGGGTGAGGAGCACAGTGAACCAACTACACTATTGACATGGCCCCAAATTCATTGTTTGCTCCAGAGTCTAGGAAAGAATTCAGAGCAACCTGTAACTTTCATTAATGTAGTTCATGGCTCCATTAAGCAGCTTTGACCCACATTAACCCAGATCAGTTCTGTGTTCTGTTTAGTTGCCACGGAGCTGATTTTCTGGCCCTTCACCCTGAGTGGTCATAGTAGATATATACCTGAGCAGGGCTATGGATGACTTGAAAGTTGTATGGCTGCCATAAGTCAAAGTCGATTTGAAGGCAACTGAAAATAACAAAAGTCCTAGCTAGAGTGGGGCCTTTTGTGTCTTCTCTCCCTTTCTTGACTCTGCACAATGAGATTGCATGCATTTTAGGGGAAATATATTGAGCATGCAAGACTCTTTTTTTTGCATTGTTCCCTTTTATCACTGAGAGTGATAGGCCAAATGCTATAAACCAGTCGTCTCTGTTGTTATGAAGTGGAACACAATGCTAATCATTATCTCTTTGTCTGCAACTAAACCAGCAGTTCCAAACATCCCTTTTGTCCTCATCCCTTTATTGTTCTTTATTTTCTGTTCTTGTCTCATTGTTTCTCTTATTTCTTGGCAGCTGCAGTTGAAAGTTCAGAGCTGGGCTGTACCGATAACCACAGGAAAATTGAGCCTTTTGGTGCATTTTAAAAACAGAGCTTTCCTCTGTTTGGAAACTAGCAGTACAACCCAGAATACAGTACCAAGATTATTTGTTTCCTTTTTTAGAAGAGGCTGCTTTGTTTTGTGGTAAAACAAGCTACAGCATGAACAATGTGTGATGTGCTGTATGGAGAAAACATTCTTTTAAAAAAAAGATTTTTACAACTCGAAAATATTTCTATTGAAGCACAAGAAGATAACAAGCCGATCTCCTGCACCATGTGATAGGTCATCAAGTAACATGGACAAAGTGTTTTCTTGCCCACAGCTATAGTTGAATCCAGATGACTAGCACTGTTAGATTTCAACTGGGGGTTAGAACAATAAAAGGTTTTATTTTGGTGGAGATAGTGAATGTAATAAGAACTGGAGGTGTGAATCTATATAATTTTCATTATCTTCTGCAAAAGACATCATATCCTAAAAGGATTCCCAACTATCTAACGGTACATCTACACAGTACAATTAATACCGTTTCTCACTACTTTAGCTACCATGGCTCAATTCTATGGAATCTTGGGGGGTGTAGTTTGATGCACACTTTGGCAGAGAAGGCTAAACATCTTGCAAAATCACAAATCCTAGGATCCCACAGTATTAACATATGGCTGTCAAAATGGTGCCAAACTGCACTGATTGTACAGTATAACACTCCTAGGATTCTTCCTATCAGATTCCTTAACACTTGGGATTTGACTATTTAAAATATTTTTAAAATATTTTCCACATTTGTATTAGAGGTGTGAAATTCAGCCAATGGGCATCCCATTTTGGGGTCCCATTGTCAGCTGCCCCCTCATCCTGTTTACGAGGAAACTACTCAAAAGGGGAGGGGTGTTGCCGTTTTCATTCGACAAAGATTCAGCCCATTGGCTACAATGGAAAATTTTAAAGGATCAATCCTCAGTCATTTTAAGGCCTACCTGCCTGAAACCTACCTGAGTTATAAACCCCATTTACAACTGCAGGGTTGCCAAATTTCAAAATAATTCACCAATCCACCGATTTTCTAAGTTTTAACCACAACATTTTTTTTAAAAAAAAGACAAACCACTAGAGAGGGTTCTGGGAATTGTAGTTGCTGGTTGTGTCTATTCTCAGCCAGAGTATGGACACCACCAAGCTTTTTGTTGGCTGGGAAACAGTGAGAGAGATAAAAACTTTAACTCCCATCATGCTCTGAGAGGAAGTTTCAATGCCTGCTCTATGCAAGTGCTGCTGAGAAAGCGAGTTCCCAGTAGGGCCCTCTCTGAAGGAGGAGCCTAGGAAACTTTCCCAAAAAATGGAGGGGCACGGCTTCTGTTGGGGAGGGAGGAAAGATGCAGCAGATCTCTGCCTCAGGTCTATTACAGGTTTAACCTGTTCCTATCCAGGAACCGGATAAAATTATGTTCCCTTGATCTGTTTTGCCAGACTTCTCGACTCCCTCCCCCCCAGTTTGTTTTTGGAGATTATATAAAATGGCTCACTGAATTCTACAAATCTTTTTTTTTCAAACTGATTCAGGCCCAAGACTGCATGTTAAATTTGTGGGAAACCAAATTGTATAGGACAGCCTCTATTTTAAGTGTTTGCTCATAGCTGTTTATTAAAGAAGTACATCATGAGATGTGGATGGATGCAGTTAGGAATAATCATATGATGCTGGAATCAACTAGAAGACTAATTCCTTTCATGATGTCCTAATGAATATTCCAATGTACCAGAATTCATATTGAATGCTTACCACACCGCTGGTCACATGATAGGCAGAGTCTGTCATGTGTTGGCACCTGTATCTCACATAAACCCAATACTAAAAGTATTGCTTAGGATCCAAAGGGCTTCAAGCTGTTTGCATAGTGGTAGAACTGTTTTGGATATCAAAATTTGATATTTTAAAAAGCTTAGTAAGTAACTCTAAAGTGCGAAACCTAAACCGTTTTCAGATTTAATGGTGGGTTGGGGAGTAACATGGGTTGGGAACAGAGTATGTGGCACCTCTAAGACAGACCTCACAATGGGAAGTCAGTATAGATGAGTCCTATCCCTTTGTGATGCTATATTATTATGTTTTATGGGGGCACTGTGTTTGTATGAAGTTGTGTCATTGTTGGAGGTCAGTGCCCATATCATGATGAGAAAATACAGATTACTCTATATGTTAAAGGTAAAGGTTTTCCCCTCACATTAAGTCCAGTCATGTCCGACTCTAGGGGTTGGTGCTCATCTCCATTTCTAAGCCAAAGAGCTGGCATTGTCTGTAGATACCTCCAAGGTCATGTGGCCCGCATGATTGCATGGAGAGCCGTTACCTTCCTGCCGCAGCGGTACCTATTGATCTCTTCATATTTGCATCATTAATTCCACTATAATTGCCTGATATTATGACAAGTACCATACATTGCTCTATAACGTTAAAAAAAGGTAAAGAAAACTTTAAGCCATCTCTCTTGTCTACTCTATCAACACAGAAATAATTTATATGGTTCAACTTTGTTCACATTTCATTTAAAAACATTTATTTTTTTAGTGTCCTTGACGCTTCCTTCCCGTACTCATTCATTCCCTTCTTCTCTTCCTCTCTCTTTTCTTAGTTTAAATCTGGCAGCATGAGTCAGTATAATTAAGAGTAACATAGTCAAAACCTCCCTAAGCCAAATATCAATACAGATCTCACCACTGTAACCCGACTTTGAAAATGTAATTATTACTGGAATTACCATAGACTCACACAGATACATCCTTTTTCTGGTTATCTAATTTTCTGTGGAGGAGAACAGCACATATACTTTTAAAGGACCTTTAGGAGCTGGATCCAATTGTGACAGATTGGAATGTTTTAAAAAGTAATATTTTGCAATGGATAATATCCCATTTTTGCAGTAATATATTCTCTACATACATGTAGTTTAAAAGCATTTTTTAAATCCAGGCTTTTAAAATGTCAGAACAGGTGGGCTTTTTTATACACTAGGCTGTGATTGTTGGTTAATGGTTACCAACACTTAAGTTGCTGTGTTCAATTTACAGCTGCTTTGCAGTTGCTTAGATCAGAGTTCACCAGATGGTTACTGCTTGGTAACTTATTAGGAAATATTGACTCCTCGATATATCGAATCTGCACACAAGCTAAAAACATAAACAAAATGTTGGAAGCTCATAGCCTCAGAAACAGTTTCCTCTTGTTCAGAGACATGCTAAGAAAAGAAGGGATTAATGTTATAAACTGATTGCATATCAAGAGGTACATCCAGTAGCCATTACTTCAAAAGTACCAGACTTGGGAAACGTATGCCCAAAATCCCCCAAGGGAACAAGCAGGAATAAAATAAAATAATGTCAGCTAGAGCAAGGAGAACTCAACCAAGACAACTTTCTTCTTCCTCCAACATTGTGGCAGATGACAGCTGTGTGCCTATAAGCAGGATATGAAGGCTAACTCACTTCCCACATATTTGCTTCTCAGGAACTGATCTACTGCTTCTGAACCTGAAGATCCCACACATTTATCACCACAATGTAAGCATTGGTGTATCTATTAATTTGTTGACTCCTCTTTTGGAAAGCTCTCTCTATACCTTGTGACATCAAACTCCCTAAACACTATATGATTTGTGCAAAAAGTACTTTTTCTTTATTGCTGTTAATAATAATTTTCATGTGGTGTAACTTCATGACTGTTGGACTATGACTCTGGAAAACAACATTTGATTCTTGCTTATTCATGGAAGCTTACTGGGTGAACTTGGGAAATTATCATCTTTCAGAAGTGAAAAACTTTAGACCAACTCTTGCCAATAAATCCTAATGATACAGTCAGAAATGGCTTGAAGGCACACAACAACAACAACAACAACAACTTCTAAGTATTTCAGACCCTGGAGCTGATTTGAATAAAACAATTGCAATACTATGATTGCACCTTATCCTGGTTGGTTCCATGCCATGGAATGCTTGGAGTTGTAGTTTGGTGAAGCACTGGAGCCCTCTGGTTAGGAAGTCTAAATTTCCCTACTTAAATTTCAAATTCCTGGATTCCACAAAATGTTGCCATAACAGTTAAAGTAATTTATAGCTTTTAAAGTGCATAGCATTTCCCAGCTTATTGTCATTCAGAGCACTTCCAGACAGTGTCATAATCCAAGTAAAAGAAATGGGGCAAAAAATTGCAGGACCAAGTCCAAACACAGACCTGTCAGTCCCAATAAATGCTCCTCCAGTGTCTTGACACCTTCATTAGTAGTAGCTTTAGAAATCAGCAAGTGTGGTGTTCTAGCCTGGTGTTCATGTGCATGATGGGGATGCTGAGATTGATATTGAGCATACTGATGTGCAAAGTGAAGTTTCAGATGAGGCTCCTGCTCCTGAGAACAGTTTAGTTCCCAGGGCACTGTTAGATAAAGATTCCTTCGTTAAGGATTCAGAAGGCCTTGATAGAGATAACACTGCAGCTGAAAATTTTCATGACCAAAGGGAGACAGGAATGCAGTTTGATCGCAAGGCCAACATTAGGGAGCGAAGACAAGCTTCTCGGGATGTTAGGCGCAGCTGCAGGTTTGAGCAAAGGGATACAAAGTGAAACTAATTTCCCCTTACTTAAGTTTGTAAGAAAGGGTCATGCTTCAGTTTCCAGGCTTCGTTTAGAAAAGGTATCACGTCAGATTTCCTTGTCTCTAGTTCATGTTTGCCTTGGCCTTGTTTTTATGGATTGTTTCTATTGCTGCATTGAACTGTCCTAGAATCAAGCTTTTAACCTTTACCTTTTGGATCTTGGAATTTTGAACTGTGTGCTTACCTTGGATTTATATTATGTTTCATCTTCTTTTACCTTTGGATGGACACTATACTTTGTTTCAATAAAAGACTATTATTCAAAGACTGTCTGATGTGTGTGTGAACTAGGGGGATACTTCTGTCTGCAGTGTAACAGCAAGATAAACAGGAAACATCCAGCAGAAATCTATTTTTTTTAAATTGACACTCCGAGATGCACTGGACTTTATATGCACTGATGTGGATATCTTAATGTACACACAGGCAGATTTCTTATTATCTCTCTGCATCCTTCTGTAAATTCAAGTTCTCTTTAATTTCATAAACATCAAAACAAAGAAATGGTTTCAGAGAGTTCTAATTGTAATTGCTTTAAATTGTACTTCCATATAGCCACCTGTGTGTCCGTGGCTCTCATTGTTTACAGTTCTGCTCAGCTGTTTGCAATTTTAAAATAAGAACATGCATGGGAGAAGTCCACACCAGCATATAGGAACAAAGTCACATGTTTTCCTTACAGTCAGGCAAATATGCTCAATTCTTTAGGTTAAAATTGGGTTTTAGTGGTACCTTTTTAACACGTGTTTTTCAGCTGTTAATCCAAATTAGCACACATTTTCCTTAAACATCATTTAGCCACCACTCCATTTTTTGTCCTAATTTCCTATGTAGAAGGGCCCTCCGTGGCATGAATAACAGCAGGAAAAATTGGACTTACAACACTGTCAATTTTACTTTGAATGCCCCTTTTAATGGAATCTTAGCATGAAATAAGCTTTTTTCACCACTGACTTGCCATTTTTCTTGAGTATGATCCCCACCATCCTTTCTTAATTAACTACTGCCAGTTCAGGCTCTATCAGCATTATCTGTTAAAATAAATGAAAGGAACAGAATGCATGCAGATCCAATGAATAAGAATAATTGCTATGTGAATGGATCAAACATGCATTAAAGAGTAAAGAGAAGGTAGAACATAACTTAAGAAAACCTCTTTTATAACCACAAAATGTAACCTTTTTACTTTCATCTTGGCCAGAAGCTGCATCAAGAACATAAAGGTTCAGAATCTTATTCATACTTTCTTGACAACTCATTGTAATCTGAATTCTAATTTTAATGCTGGCAGAGGGCATAATTCTGCTATTAGCACTCCCAGTGCTTTCCATGGCCAATCACTTGGTCAATTGGGTTTGGGGGATAAAGCTGCCCTTTGGCACCAATACAACTAAGGGACCATCCATACATTACTTTTGTCCAGGAGATCCTGTAACAAACTGGAGGATGGCCAAACACCATTCCCTGTAAATGCAGACATAATTGCTACAAATGCAAGATTTTCAGGTGTGGGAATATTCCAGATCTGAACTGAAAATCTGCATCTTTGATTGTATGTCCCTGAACACAGATACCATGGGATTTATTATCTAGTTTGTTCCTGGGTTTTAGCTGTCTCTTCCTGATTGGTCAGTTTCTAAAAAGAAGGTGATAGTTGAATAGAACATGAAAACTTTCTTTGTGTGTTAGAAACTTCATGAAATGTGTGGAGGGCACATTTTCTCTGTCCAGGACAAAGTTGTGACCCCCTAGTCAATGTTGTACACAATAAAAGCAATCAGGAACAGACATGTGTGACCTAGGAAAAACAACCTGTCTGCACAGAGGGTTATATAACCCAGAAACCGAACTTATACAATGATTCACATCTCTGCATGTTCACATCTTAATTTTTTTTAAATGCAAAACATTACGGTGGAAGTCTTGTGGCAGCCATCTTGGGGGCTGCATAATCCCACCACAAAGCAGCATGTGTGGACGATGGAGGCAGAAATCCTAGGACCAACAGGTCTGTATCTGGACATCTTAGCACACAATTTAATGCAGTCTGGAACTGCCCTGAGGGGGAAGACATGTCAAAGCGAGAAAGGAGGGGGCGCAGCTATCCAAACACAACAACTCAAAGGACTGAAACACGAGGCTGGGTGGTTATGTAACCGAGCTACAAATAGTAGCGCAAAACGTTATAATTGCAAAAATGCTTACTCACTGCGTGCAACAAGGTCATTCGTTGGTGGTACTGCACAAATAACAATAAAGCAATCCCAAATGGTCAGTCCGCAATTTGTAGTCCTTAAGTTGAAAAGTCCAAAGAAAACACTGGCGAACCATTTTGCAAGAAGGTACTGAATCCCTCCTTGTGCAATCAAATTAGTAAAAAAGAATCTACACTAAATAAACATGCCTGACTTACTAAGAGGAGTCCAATCCAGGGGGGAGGAGGTACTAAAAAGTCAGGATCTTCTTGGAATTTTCTCCAACTTCTCCCAAAACAGTACATCTGGCTTGGGAAACTATACCTTTTGACCTAAGAAGAAAACTGCATGGGGAAGGAAACCTAGACATGGGGAAGGAAACCTAGACTCTCACAATTCCCATGATTTTCTACTATTTCCATTAAGTATTGCATGTTTAACCCACATTGACCTGCTCCTTCTATTTTTCAGTGTAAGAAACCGGTGCAACCACCTCTAAGTAATCCTGAGTAAGATGTATTTGATGATGTAGGGGTTATCAATGAAAGCTTATGCCACCAGATTCTTTCTCTTCATCTAAAGGTACTATAGGACCCCTTTTCATGCTAATGGCTATATCTGTAAACACTACAGAATTATAGCAGTAGCATTCACTTTAACTGCCTTGGTTCTAGCCCGAGGAGTCCTTATATTTGTAGTCTGACAAAGAACTGAATTACTTTGAAGGACAATTCAAAATGCCTAACCTGAGCAAAACTGGGTATATATGCTAGAAGCAGAAAAAGTGGACTATCCCAGTTTTCTCTGCTAATGACAATTCATCTGTTGTGGTTCTCCTGTCAATATCAAGTGATACTCTAGAGTCTAGGCCAATACAGTTAGAGATGCATGAAATAACACCACCATCTCCCAAAAGCTGTACTTTAGATGAATATTCAATCTAAGTGCAAAATTACTTTATGTCCTTAACCTCAAAGGGCAATTGTTAAAAACCAGCTATCATGGTGTAGTGACTATGAAGCATGAAATGAAAGTAATACATTACAAAATACAAAGACAATAAATAGTTTGGTAGGCACAAGATGGAAACAGGTTGAAGACTTTTAATAATGAACAAGATCCTTGGATTTCTCAATAAAATAGATCCTCCATTTTCACAGGGTTAAGGATACAGGGCCCGGGCAAAATGGAAAAGACTCCATTTTTTTTACAAGAGAGAAATATCTCTAGGAATCTTGGTTAAACTTTCAAAGCACATCTCCTAAACAAGAGAAGAACCATTTCATTAATTGGAGGAAGAGAAGAAACATTTATATCACACTCATCATTTCATTAAAAGTCAAATACATGTAGACTTTTGAATAACCTAGTCTCCAAGGTTTTAATAGAAGGCCATGTTTTGGTGTCACATTGTTGCTGCCAATCAGACTACCAAGAAGAGAAGATTCTGCAATTGGAGTGCTACAGTCGAGGATGCCCTTTCCCATCGATGGAATATAGAAGAAGGCCCTTACTGCAGAATTCTGTTCCTGGGCAGATACAGTCCTCCACATTTGTGTGCTTGACTTATGAATATTTGATTATTTGCAAATTTTAATGAAAATGTTCAAGCTAGGAATTTCTAGCCTGAACTTGAAATTTCATCACCAGTGCATTGTAATAGTCTGGAAGCAAACTGGTAGCCACTGCAGTTCCTTTAAGATTGACATTCTGTGTTGTCTATGTGCTATTTTGTTCAGAAATCTTCCTACTGTAATTTGCACCAGTTGTAGTTTGCAACTCATCTTCAGTGGTAGCCCTACATAGAGTGCACCGAAGTAGTGTAAACAGGAAGCTACCAATATGTGGGTTACTGTGGATTAGATATCCCTGTCCAGAAAAGGCTGCAGATGGCGCACCATTTAGAACTGGCACCAAGTACTCCAAAATATAGAATCTAATTAGTCTTTAGTGACAAAGTTGGGGCTAGGAATGTTCCCAAGATAAGTACCGACTCATTCATCCTTTTAGTTAATATCTGACTTTTTTATTCTCCCTTATTCAGACAATTAGAGCTTCAAGGCATTGGGCCAGAAATTTCAAAGCCTTAGCCGAATCCAATGACAAGGAGCAGTACAGGAAAGTGTAATCAGTATGCTGGTAGTACTCTACTTCAAAACCACTTATGATCTTTCCTGACAGATTTATAGAGATGTTGAAAAATATGAGTAACAAGATATAACCCACTGCTTAATGGCTATGGGGCTGAACAGGGATCACTGGAGCTGGTCCCAGAGATGGGAACAGAATCACTGCAACATATTACAGTAGAATGAATGCAATTTGACACCAATGCAACTCCCATAGTTCAATCTATGGAATACTGAGAAATGTAGTTTAATGAGGCAGCACTCTTTGACAGAGAATACGCAAAACCTTGTAAAACTAGAACTCCCATGATTCCATAGCATTGAGCCCTGGCAATTACAGTGGTGTCAAACTGCATTCATTCTACAGTGTAGCTATATTCATTGTTCCTACTCCATCAAATAGATATCGTGATCAATAATATCAAAAGCTACTGTGATGGCCAAAAAGATCTACAGTGCACCACTTCCCATGGCTGTCGTCCAGAGTAGATTGCAGTTTATTTGGTGCTGAGCCCTCTATGAAACAAGACTGGAAAGAAACTAGATAGTATCTTTGTTTTCCAATAACACATTTTAACTCCTTAGAGAAAAAAAATATTACTATTGGAACTATTATTATCACTTGCACCTGGATCCAAAGAGGTCTGCAGGATAAACAATGGCATTTCCCCCTTTAAGGAACCTAGCACCTCTTTCTCTGGCACAGACTGTCATTTACCACCTTGCAAGTCTTCCTGAACAATCCATCTCTGCTCACCTTTTTTAAAGTCAAGACAGCATGTGGTGTCACAGGCTAATTCAAGCAAATTGACCACATTATCAGGCTTAAACTGACTCCAAGAAACCTTCTAGATGGAGCACTGGGCACTTCCTCACACTCTGCAGTAAATGTGTATCAAGTTCTGGGTGAATATTGTGGTATTTTCTTCTTGAAATCCCTGGTGAATTTCTGGTTCCTCTGACACTGACAAAAACAGAATAATTCTGCTTGTTGGATAAATGCATTTCTCCCATACATTAACTTACTTGCGGGCAACTGCCTCAAAGAACCCATGCTAGTTAAGACAACCAATAATATTCAGGTCCAAATAAAAATTCATCATAAAGTACTCTGACAGGGCATATGTCACTGACTGCATTGTTATTAAATCCCATTCTAAGATGAAGGCAGCATATAAATTTAATAAATAAATATCATAAACTGCTCTCTTGCTTAGTCTTTCTCACATAATACACTCAAATGAAAGTGTCTGAAATAATTTTTATTGAGGTTTTGAAATCCCATAATAATTAAGATAAGGCGTGCAAGACAGCTCTCTTCCAGCAGGCATTTAATCTTTAAGCCATGTCAATCTGTATGCTGACAGAAACATTGTTTTTACACTTTTTAATGTTCTTATCGTTTTAGTGCTATGTTACCTTGTGCATTTTGTAAACCACCCTGAGCCAATTTGGAAAGGGCGGTATATAAATTGAAACAATAAATAAATAAATAATTCATATATTGCATTTCTTGCATTTCATGTCCTGAAGAGCCTCTATCTAAGAGCAAACCTTTAATTCAAAATAAAATGTAGGCATTCCAGTGTAAATGCTAGGTCACCAATGCCCGTTCCTCAATAGCTTGTGTTGATGAAATGCTTACTTAGCTCCATACCTCATCTTGCTTCCATATGCATTCTCTTTATTATGTGGTACAGGTCTTTTTGAGACATGCAGGAAGTGGACTGAAGTGTTACAATTGATTTATCATGGCCAGGGATGAAATGATGTGGCAGTATTTCTCCTCCTCTGGATATATTTCGTTGGGAAAGTGGGAGGGATGGTGTCCTTAAATCTTCAGTCTTCAAGATGGAAAAGTAATCCACCACAAAGCTGAGGGCCTCAGCAGTTGCTTGCTGAACTATGCATTTTCATTCTTCAGTTCTTGTCACTGTAAGTGGTTTTTCAGTTTTAAAAAAGAGACAATACTTCCCTCTGGCCATAATATGTGATGGAAGAGGAAAATTGCCTTGATGCTTGAGAAAAGGGGAGACTTATGCTGCTATTAACTATTTTTAAAATAAAAATAAACAAGAAGAATTGAATCGCAGAAGTAGCACATAGCCTTTTCACTGTTTTCAAAAAATCTAAAATAAATAGTGTTGGAAAATGTTCACAAAGGGAAAATCACCACTTCACCTAGAGTAGAATTGGAAATAAATCCAGACTGAAATACATGAGTATTGAATTGGCAAAAGAAGCCAAAAGGATTTGGAGGGGATGAAAAAAATGTT